>CM062805.1:906873810-908090437 GCA_031772625.1 Pinus tabuliformis
TTGATCAAGATAACAATCATCCTGAGACATATTCTATGATCAAAAGAATGACTAGTAATGCAGGTCATAAGGAATGGTTCGACTCTTCCATGAAAAGAAGGAACCCAAAATCTCTTTTTGTACCTGATCGAACTGATGTCCAACTCGGAAATAGAAGTCAAAGGTTGCAGGGTGGCACTTATCGATGGAAAGGTACAGTGTTTGAAAATAGATCTTTTAAAGCTGTTTTAAGGTTAAGGGTTGTATCAAGTCTGCAGGAAGTCCACTGGGGACCATTTCATTGACTCAATGTCTATGAGTCCATGGTGACTAGGATGCCTGAATTCAAAAGGAAGCATGAAGGTACATGTCTGAAATGTACCAAAGGAAAATATTATAAGGGTACCATTCCCCTCATGCAGCAGGTTCACAGGTTTGGAACAACCCGAGGAGTTTGAGAATCATGATCAAGGAATCTCATGTATATAGGAGGAAGAAAGCCCTCTATGGCTTGAAGAAAACACCTCAGGCATAATATGAGAGGATTGATAGCTGTTAATGCAGCTGAGATTCACTAGGAGTGAAACCGATCCAAACCTTACTCGAAGGGTTGTGGATGATAAACCTCTCGTACCGGCACCTATGTTGACAGGTGCAGACCCTCTCATTTATAGGAGATAGAGGGAGTTGGATTCCGAATGTGGGAAGATAAGATGCAAGCTTGTGACTGCCTCGAGGATCTTAACTTTCAGAAGTTATATGGTAATAATGTCGGACTAGATTTGGGAAATGCCTCTGAGTTTCATAAACTCATTCGCGTTGATGTTCTTGGAGAACCTCCGTCCGGACATCTGTGTTGCAGTTAGCATGGTGAGCTCATTTTTGGTTGAGCCTCACTAGATTAGTGCCAAGAATCTTCTAAGATATCTTCAGGGCACAATCTCTCATGAATTGAGATACACTGCCAGAAATATGAAACCACATGATTATTCGAATGATGAGTGGGCAGGAAGTATGGAGGATCACTAGAGCACTTCTCAGTGTTGCCTTGATATCCTGGATGAGCAGGAAGCAGAAGTCGGTGACTCTGAGCACCACCAAGGCAGTATACATTGCTGATAGTATGGCCTTCTGTGAGGCAGTTGGTTGCTGAAGCTCTTTAGTGAGCTGTTTGTACACATGATGAATACCACTGTGAATCTCTGTGACAACCAGAGATGGGATTCGATTATTGAGGAATCCCGTATTTGACAATTGCTCCAGCAGATAGACATCAATTACTGCCTTATCTGGGATATGGTAAGTCGATGATCAAGGAGGCTCCATCACACTGAGATGATGTACAGGACAGAGCCCTGAGGATAGATCAAATTTATGATTTTCCCGAACGACTTGGAGTTGTCGAGAGACCTTTGTAAAAGGGTCCTGCATGCTGCATACATTGAGCTCTAGGAGCTTTGGGGGGCTTGAAGTTCTATTGGAGCAACATACGACCACAGGGTGAATCACCCTCCCCTGGTGGTGCGCACTGAAACAAGATGATTCGCTCTCTTGTGGGACAAGATGATTCACTCTCTTGTGTAGCAGGATTGATGTGTTCTCCTGTGAGGCCTGGATTGATGTGTTCTCCATGGGATTGTAGCAGGATTGATGTGTTCTCCTGTGAGGCCTGGATTGATGTGTTCTCCATGGCGATTGTAGCAGGATTGATGTGTTCTCCTGTGAGGCCTGGATTGATGTGTTCTCCATGGCAGCCTGGATTGATGTGTTCTCCATGGCGATTGTAGCAGGATTGATGTGTTCTCCTGTGAGGACAGGATTGATTAAGTTCTCCTGTCGAGGCTTCCTACCCATGCAGTCTAGGACTCATGGGAAGTACCTCTCATCTGATCAATGAGCAGTGAAATGAAGTTAGGGACCATAGTAATACCGATGGACGCATTGTTGTATCTACCGTACTCCCTACGCTAGGATGTCCTCCATTGATCTGGGATCAATGATACTGGTCTGGGACCAGTGGTAGGAGTTGTACATGCTATGACGCTGACTTCGGGTCGACTGAGACTGGTCTGGGACCAGTGGTACATACTCCGAGATTGACTTTGTGTCAGTGCAGTACTGGTCTGGGACCAGTGAGAGTGGTACATACTATGATGCTAACTTCGGGTCGGTTGAGACTGGTCTGGGACCAGTGGTACACTCTCTGAGACTGCGATACTGGTCTGGGACCAATGGTAGGAGTGGTACTTACTATGAAGCTGACTTCAGTTCAGTTGAGACTGGTCTGGGACTAGTGGTATGCACTCTGAGACTGACTTCAGGTCAGTGGAGAATGATATGACTCATTCTCGATCAATTATTCTTCTTCATAGTTCAGCGGAGATGAGTAGAGCAGAGCCAGCAGAGCAAAGCTAGCAGAGCTGAGCTGAGCAGAGCAGAGCCAGCAGAGCTGAGCAGCGTAGAGCAGAGCCAGCAGGGCTGAGCAGAGTTGGGCAGAACAGGGCAGGGCACTGATGGCAAAGATAGTACAATCGTACATCAGCGGATGGAGTTCTCCCTAGTTGAGAGGGAGTGTTAAATTGGCAACTAGGGCCAAACTCCATGTGGGTCGGCTTATTTATGGCAGCTAATATTTTTATTGGATCACTCTCATCGAGAGGTGTAGGATTGATCCAAAGATCATCCGATTCCGATAAGTATTTATGGAGATATGAATTTGTTTTGTTTATGTAATTATAGTCAAGCCGACCAGCTCTTATGTAGGCTCTAGAAGCCCAGCCAACGTGTCTATTCAACCTCTACATTTTTAGTATAAATAGATGAGGATTTTATGTCATTTAAAACATATATTCTTGAGTGATCTCCTCCTCTCCACGTCTTGGGTTTTTGGAGAAGGAGTGATACACCAAGAGTGATATGTTGGCCTTATGAAAATGCCCTAGCCGCAGTACAACGCAGTCATGGTAAAACGCTGGTCATGGAGACAAGTCATACGCTAATATATATATAGGTTATGGAGACAGTCATTCCACAAGGCATTCAACGTATCTGTTTCGTTGTCATATGGAAGCGCCGCAGTACAATCTTAACGCTGTTCATGGTTCATGTTATACGCTGGACATATTATGCTGTTCATGATTTATACGTTGTATATGTTGTCATCTAACGCAGTCTATACGCAGTGATGAAGCAAAGGAACGCAGTCATATAATATAGATCTAGCCGCAGTAAACCCTAGCCGCAAAATCTGGCCGCAGTCAAGTTTGAAGTTAAGAACCGCAGGCATGTTGGCCGCTGTCATGAATTGAAGCCACAGGCATACCTGGATACGCTGTTCAAGATATATACAGAGACATATATATACGTTGTTCATGGTTCATGTTATACGCTGGACATATTATGTGTTCATGGTTCAAGATATATACAGAAACATATATATGCGTTGTTTATGGTTCATGATATATACGCATATATATATATACGCTTTTCATGGTTCATGATATATTATGCTCTCTACACAGTCAACATAATACCCTCATCATTTATACGCAGGGCAGAGAGACCATGCTGGCAAATTCCGCAGCAAAGGAAGGGCTGATCAGCAGCCCTATACACAGTAATAAAGAGGCCCTGATACGCTAATAAAAAGGAGACCAGATCTGCTGTTCAAGCCACAGTCCAACCATGAGTTCTAACCACAGTTGAAGTAGGGATTTTGTTGTGCCCTAGTTGCAGTAGAAGGAACCATAATGCAGCAAGGTTAAGGGACTGTTTGAGCATCCCTTGTGCAACCGTTTGAGAGTGGTTTCTTCTTGTTAGAAGGCCGAGTTAGATGGAGCAGTGGAACAAACTTGTTGAGGTATCATTGGAAGAACAAGTATAACGTTTATGCTGCTACAGGAAAACTGTGTGTTAGGCCGCAGGCCATAACACCACAGTCAAGCTTTTCGTATGGGTATGTGAGGGCTCAGATCATTAGCATAATACATGGAGCTGTCGTGTCTAATATTGTTGAGATCTCAAGCTATTAGATGGTTGTATGACACTGCTGCAATGTGAGATGGACAAAGCTATTGTCATGGGTTAGTATGACTATGTTGAGGGTATGTCAGATGACAAGGATGCAGCAAGGTGATGGTTGCAGCATGATGGGGCAACAAAGTGATGATGGATGTTGTTTGATGAGTGCAGCATATAAGTCATTGAGTGCAGATCAGTGATCAAAGAGCAGCTCAATGATTGGAGCAGCTCAGTGATAGAAGCAGCAACATGAAGTGCATAACATGGTCATGATAAGTGCAGCATGGTGCAACAAGAGGACAAGATGCAGAACCTTAAGAATCAGTTGAAGCAGAGTGTCTCCAACTAATCTCATTGTTATACTAAATGGTCTTTCCTCAGATGTAGATAAGTCAAAGTGTTGACTTCTGTTGTAAATATTCTATCTCTCTCTCTCTTTCTCTGCTGAACTTTGAAGATAAAAGAAGATTTGATCAAAGGGTTTCCCCACACATTGTGGGGTTTGTCCCTGGCTTGCGCCACATCTTGTGTCCTCTTGTCTTGGCTTGTCTTCTGCGTTTTATATTTATGTTCTATCTGCAGTTTATCATAATGCTGATGTGATTGCTAACTGTGAAAATTTAAATAAATTGCTTTAGCATAGAACATACCTAATCTTAACAGAGATTGCCTGCTATCATTTTTGTAATGACATCCAAATCGATGTATGGAAAACTCCACATCTTTGTCACGATCATTGCACGATTTTTTTGATAGGGCATTATTACCAAACCTTAGTGACCTACTAACTCTGACTTAAGATGGGACTAAACCACTCACACTAACTAAAGACTTGTGACATGATTTTTGTACCCTTTTAAAAGTAACCAAATACATTTCATGATTTTCCTTTGTAAGGAAAAACATAACTTTATGCATGGGCCTCTTAATCAAAATGAAAACCTTTACATGATACCCTATCTAGATTTACCTTTGGGAAGTCTTGTAGATATATGTTTCATTTTCTTCAAAGCCCCATGATGCAAATGGCCCAACCGTCTGTGCCACAACTCGTCAATGTCTTGGCTTTGCACCAATTCTACTTTCGTACTCAATGTTGCACAATCATCTACCTCTAGTTTATAGAGATTCTTCACCCGAATCCATATCCTCTTGGCCTGACCCGTGGCTATGTGTCTTAGGAACACCTTTCCTTTACTGAAGACAACATCGTAGCCTTTGTCCTCCAACATCGCGACCGATACCAAGTTCTTCTTCAGTCCAGACACATACAACACATTTGTCAAGGTGAGAGGAGCTCCATGCTCCCTCTTAAAAGCAATTGTGCCCACTCCTGAAACACTATACCTTCTGTCTTCACCCATCTCTATGCGCATCTTGAGGTCTTTCTCCTCCAAGGCACTGAATAAACTTTTATCACCGATCATGTGGAATGAGGCTCCACTGTGAATATACCAGACACAACCCATCATCGATGACACCATGCATGTGATGAGTGTAAAGTTCATTTCGAACTAAGAGGCCAATTCCTCACCTTCCTCACCTTCCGAGGATCCCTTCTTGGACTTCTTCGATGGGCATTTAGTCGCATAATGTCCCATCTCAATTGAAGTATGATATGAATTCGATTTGCACTTGCAACCCCGAAATTCAAACTTCGAATTTTCTTCTCAGTATACTGTTCACAGCTCTGATAAACTTGGCTTTGATACCATGTAAAAATTCTACAAATTCTCTACAAATCTCGCTCTAAGACCATGTAGAAAATCTGTCTGTAGATTAACCCGATAATGCAATATAACCAAAGCAAAATACTATAACCTACTTCTACTATCAATTTGCGGAAGCTTAAAGATCGAGCAAGATCGATTTAAACACATATAACCAGAAGAAGAAGAATCAATGCACATGAAAATACTTTGGGGAAAGCCTCAGCTAAAAACCCCACTATCTGTATTATCATATAAGGTGGAAATACATAGGAATTATACAAAGCCTTAGCTCTCAAGGCTAGCCAGCTCTCAGTACAATCCTCACAGATGCTCACAGGCAATCCTGGCCTCTCACAAACCTTCTCCTCTGCTGTCCAAGCTCCTATTTCCTTGCACTATTCCTAGTGGATGATTCTCACCTCACCAAGTGGAACACTACTCTAACACACTGTCAGAACTGCGCAATCCTCAAGGAACCTTACCTTGACTGCATGCATGATTTTCCTTTATAGGAAAACACATGCAACTGATAGCACAATGTGCTTAACATTTAGCTCAACTAGGTCTTTCTCAGAATAGACATGCATGAGTTTCTGATGAGGGAATCTTCAGTTATCTGGAGTACACTGGTTGAGTGCATGCATGCATCAATTGACTGATAACTCACAATTAGTTCCTCAAACAGTTTGGAACTAATTTAACTGGACTTAACTCAGTAAACTGAGCTAACTAATTACAACTCAAATATAACTCAATCTTATCTCCTTAATTTAAGGGACAACTCTTGCATGACTTCAGAAAGACTTCTAACTTGAATTTCTCCAATTAATTAATTCATAATGAATTAATCAATTATTTCCAAGTAGCTAGTAAGACTAAATTCAATTTTAATTCACAATTTTAATTCAAGGACAAATTAGAATTGGAATATTCTTGTTGCCACTTTTCAACATATATATTGTAATGTTTATTATAAGTTGATTTTTGTAAATTTATTACATTTTCTCTATAACAATTAGTTTTGTCAAAGTGATTTCATATATAACTAGGTGATTATTTCTAATATGTTTATATATATATATATATATCTATATATATACATACATACATACATGTATGTATGTATGTATGTATGTATATATATATAGATATATATATATATATATATATATATTATATATATATATATATATATATATATATATATATATTATATATATATGGAGAGAGAGAGAGAGAGAGAGGGTTAACATGTTTATGGGTTAATCCTAAGGTACTCAAGTTATTTATTAACCAACAGTTCTTATAAGGGGACAAAGTCTTTCAGAAGTATACACCTTTAAAAAATCTAGAAATCATGAGTCTTAAACTCTATTTTTCATGCATTAGAACTACCCTCTCACACACACATATAATGAACAAGATAGGAATATAAAGTTTACAAAGTGACAAATCACACACATATAACTAACTAGATAGGCAAATAAAGTTTATAAAAGTGACAAATCCCATAAATACTATGTATAAAGTGTATAAGAGAAATGAAGCATGACCGCATTAAATTGTACAACACGTTCACAATATAAATATGCAATATAAATAGAGATAGTGTTAGTTTATGTCCAACCTTAATCGATCTTAAATAGTTATAATTATAGTTAATGTCATGGAAGACCTGAATAGTTAAATAAAATTAAAAAGAAAAAAGAAAAAATCGTTAAGGTACTGTTGTACCGGCAGCAACACCCTCCAAAATTTTGGTCTGCATCAAATTTCGGAGCCTTCCATGGGATTTTCCTTGATGTTTGCAAGCACTCAGGCTCATCCTGTGAGCTCATGTTGAGTCTTTGCACCCTGCTCGCTTGACCGTTCACCGAACATCTTTTAGCATGTTGGTCACAATGCCACGCTTGCAGCCATGTTCTGGCTACGCACAAAGTTCATCTTCATGTGCACAAGTTGTATTCGCTATGTGAGCATCTGTCACACTCACACACGAAGTTGTATGCAATGTCGCGCAAGTGTCATCGTAGTCGTTCAACGATCCATCACAAGTGTCGCGCTTGTCGCTCACCGTCAGTCAATCACATTGAGTGCATGTTGTCTTGAAGGTTCGAGGTGTCTTGTCGTCAAGTCATGTTCAGTGTGTGTTCACAAGGTCGTGCATGTACGAAGTCACTCGTTCACACAATTACTCATTTTGCTGAAGCTATGTTGACCGGACCACCCTCCAATAGCCGGACCTTCGCTGAGCTGCACTATGTAGTTTCAGCCATCAGTGAACATGTATTGCTGCCTAGAATTGTGAAGAGCTTGAGGTTGCCTCCCAGGCAAGCTGCATTGCGTAATCCTGAGTCAACCTGACTGACTATCACCTAGAAAAGCGTAGAAGTTTCTCAACAAGCCATCTCAATCTGCGCTGCCTCAAACAAAACCACCAAGCCTCCAGCTGGTCTACCTGAGAGTTTGACCGAGCATTGACCCCGGGCCTCACTCCTCCAAAAATTTACGCAGAAACTGCCAAGCCTGCTCGCTTCTACTGACTGAAGAAATTGCATAGACATGACAGATAGACACCAGTTGTCTGTCACTGCATTGCCCTAAAAAACTGCGTAGTTTTCTCAGCCAGACACCCTGTTAGCCGACCTGCTGCTCCTCTTGAAAACTGCGCAGTTTTCATGAGCGTTCTCCCAGCTACACATCATCCCGCTCATCGCAAAAGCTGCGCAAGGATGTCTTGCAGGCCAGCCTCCCAGCTCTACGCAGTTTTTTCCAGCAACCTCCCGCAGGGCGCTTCCAGCCTCCTTGGAGAAATTGCGCAATTTTCACTACTAGTCTCCCCTTGCTGCCTGCACTGTCTTCCAGAAAAAAATTGTGCAGATCTTCCTTCCAGCTGAGCCAGATCCCGCGGACAGTCACTGCTGATCTGGATTGCCCATCTCAGCCTCCTAGTGACCTCTGCAAAATTTTCATGCACAGTGCTTGGAGCCTGCATCCTGGCTTGAAATGTGCCTTGCACAGTTTCAGAACCTTGTCCTCTCTCCTGGCCACCTACATCTGAAAGTGAAAAAAAAATGCCTCGTGGTAGACTAGGATATTTCTAGATTTGATGTCGTTTCGTCATGAGTGACTACAGATACAAGTACATGGATGAGAGATGGCCCGACGACGAATGGGATGAACAAGGAGTGCGTGTAAGGAGACTTGTTCGCGAACGAACGAACACAAGGAGCATGCCAAGTACAAGCGAAGGAGATACATGCTCATGCAACATCAAGCAAACACCAAGACCATCGAAGACTCCGCACACCTTTCCATGCAGAGGTGAAGCTATGATATACTAAGAGAACATCCATCACTTAGCAGCACTGCAACTCGACATGCACACCACTAGAATCATGAACATACCAGCTCTGTCGTGTCGAGTCATGTCATGAGTCATCTCGGCCACATCACTGTTGTGAGCTACACTATTTTAATCAATGTAATGTAACGTGGAAGTCCAAGAGACCCACATGTAAATCTGAAGAGTCATGTAAAGTTGAAGGGTCATGTAAGTCAAACAATCATGAGGGAATTCGAACAGTCATAAGGGCCAGTTTTACCCTTGGCTATAAATACCCCTCATTTGTACATGCAACGAACTTTTCACCTTGGCTCCTCCCACATATCCTTGAGAGTTTGTAGTCTTTTCTTTGAGGAGTGAGTAGTGGCTCCAATGCCCTGCTAATGGGGTTAGTGATGTAATGGTGTACTGATGTGTCTTAGAACTTTTGCTTAATTCAAAAGCCTGATAACAAGCTAGCACGTTTTCAGACATGTATTGTTTTTGTTTGTAAGACTATTCTTTGGGCACTTGTAATGCATGTTTCTTTAACTTGTATTAAGAAAATTGAACTATTTTGGTTGTTCTAATACATATGCTTATGAAAATGTGTTGTATAAGTTGTTAACACTGTATTTCCCATGTGGGCTATCCCGCTGGATACTGGACAAAACCATTCTCATAAACTTGTTATAGCGACTGTCGCACTCGTATGGACTATTCCGATGGGTGTTGTACGTGTTATCTATTCGTTGTCTGTCTGTGATTGCTGCATCTGTGTGGACTACTCCACCAGAAGTTGTGCATGTGTTGTTGTGTTATGTATCTCTGACAGAGTTGGGACTATTCCCTTTTGACTTGAGACTCACTTCCACCCTCTCCCTCTGTTGTGAAAGAACCTTGACACAAGTAACACTAAGCACTCGCCAGGCACATGAACCTCATTGTTTGAAGACAAAGCATACCACTCTCATGTGCTAACAAGAAAGAGCTAAGGCAAACCTTTAAGACAATGGAAACCGGGACATCATATGGTATGAGACTCCTACACCAAACAGTGTGAGGTCTAGTTGGGACTTCATACTAGGGAGATCCCCCGAATGTTGGAGGGTCCACCACTGTCAACATTTCTGGTGCTAGAAGGAGGGCCACCAGTTGTTTATGGTTGAATTTCCTCTCACCACCACTAATCAATCATCTGGTCAAGGAAATAATTCGCACTCCCTCTCACCTAGGCGGGACTCTGAGGTTGGTTACTCCTCACCTTCGAGACGTGAACACGAAATTTTGTATTAGCACCTCAATTCTATCTGTCCCATCACCTGTCAGTTCGTGAACAGTCAGTCTAATCCCAGGAATACAAGATCTTTCATACGCATCAAGAAAGCCAAAGACCACTCCCACATGAGTTGTTGTATCATTAGTGGAAGAAGTAGTTCTTGCCACACTCGAAGGTCTGGTAGAAGATGTTGGGAACAGAGAGGAACCTCTAGTCTTCCAACAGGGAGAACGAGACACCCTCATGATATTAGGCTCAAATTCCGGTATAGGATGTGGAGGGGAAGGCAAGGGAGGAGGAGGAGGTGGAGATGCACCAAAATACTCTAGAGTCAGAACCATCATATTTTGAATAAGAGGAGGAGGACAAAGAAGAAGTAGACATGGCAAAACAAAACTTGGAATGGATGAGTCAGGGGCCATTGGCTCTCCCAGGTGATTTGCATAGGATGCCAAAGCATTCAGAGAGAATGCTCACAAAGTATGACCCTAACAGCACAGTGAAGGAGAAAGACCACTTAGACAACTTCTACCTACAACTGCAGTCACTCGAGGTACGTTACGACGATGTTGCATGCAGATTGTTTCTATTTACCTTGGATGGCCATGAAACAGTATGATATCAAAACCTTCCTGTCAACTCCATCCTGATAACTGGGTTATGTTCAAATGGATATTTTTGGAAAAATTCATTGATGACAAGACCCCGACCATGTTGCTCAAAGAGTTGGGAATTTCGAAGATGGAGTCGAAAGAAAAGGTAAAAGAATTCAATCAAAGGTTTCTACGCATATTGAATAAGTTTGTAGTGGACACGAAACCTCATGAATCCATCACTGTTGACTACTACATGTCCGCACTGCCAACCAGTGTTGTGCAGTTCGTCAAGCGAGCTGCAAAACCAACATTACTAGAAAACTGCAAAGAGGAGATCGCTGTAGAAAAGGACCTGCACACGATTGGAGTCATCAAGGATGATGAACTACAGAAGGACTCCATAGACGTGATCAGGAAGCCCCAGGCTGCAATGAGCAAGGGTAAAGTCAAGGAAGCAAGTGATATTGAAGCCCTTACTCGTCTTGTCAAGAACTTGACAATAAAAGTGTTTGAGCTGAAACAACGAACGTTTGACACATCTGTGAGCAGTCGGCCGCCCAAACAACAGAACGGAAGCATGTCATTAGGTAGCAAACGCTTCCCGGCTAAAATTGCGCAAGGCTCCATTTCAGTGTTCCAGTTAGAACAATGCACGAATAATGAATTCTTCACATTCCATGAAGGCGATCACCTGAAAGGGTCTTGTTCGGATTGGAAACGAGTTGCAGACTTAGTATGAAACCATATGCCAAACGTAGTGAGCAGTACACAGTGCCAGCCGAGAGACATAGAAGATGACAAAGATGTTTCACCTGATGAGGCACCCAGAACTAGGCAGGTAATCAACATGTATCAATGCTTGCAAGCAACACAAAATAAAAACATCGAGAAGTATCACCAAAAGCAAAATGGTCGATACAATCTTAGAAGTCAAGGGGCTCCCCCTACATTTGGGAAATGCGAGAAAATGTTTAACTACTGAGGAAGGTTGATCCACCATCCATCCAAAAGTAGAAAACACAAAGCAAGCTCGGGAAGGCAGCGGCAAACAACAATACATCCATGAGCAGCAAACTGCAAAACACTCCGTTGGACAATACGAACACAAGTCTGGCCTCGGATATCTCGATGATTCTACTCGCTTTTTATTATAACATTGAATACATGAAGAAAACTCGCACAAACATCAGTTTGTTCGAGTTGGATAAGATTCAAATTTAGCGGGATATTCTTCTGTGTGCACTGGGGCAAACATTTGTAGACAACACATCCTCTACCAGCAAGGGAGCAAGCACATCTCTCGGTTCACTCACAATTGTGCTCAACACACTCTAGATGGAAGAAGCAAACTTTGTTTGCCCTCCATTCTTGCTTTCATTCGAAATATTTAACTGCAATGTTCGCAACTGTTTGGTTGATTCTAGTAGATCATCCAATGTCATGCTGCTCTCCATCACCAAGAAGATCAACGTGCAATGGACCAAGATATCTGTGGAGATCATCCAACGTGATCGGACATGTGTACCAACAATTGGTGAACTTCGAGATGTGATCATCCGCTTATCTCATGACGACCGAGTTCACCAGTGCATAAACATTGTTGTTGTGCACATACCAGAAGCATATGGCTTACTACTCAGCAAAGACTGGTTTAGGAAGTTGAATGGATACTTTGCTACAGAATGGTCACACCTGTGGCTTCCGTATCAAGGCAAAATAAATCAAATTTGGGTGTTATTCGATAGATACATGAGGCATAACATCACTCCCATTAATGATGAGAACAAACCGTTGGCTTTCGCAGAGCTCATGTTCGACAACTACCTCTTGGAAACAATGTTGGGGTTTTATCTCGCACAGCCAACTCCAAGCCCACCAGATATGGAGTTGGGTTTCCTTCCTTTCCCAGCTGATGGAAATGAAACCTGTACAACACAATGTAACACTAGTAGTAGTAGCAGTAGTACAAGTGTGTCAAACGGTCTATGTACAGATGGGCTATGGACCATGTTTTTTGACAGATCAAAGACACGAGATGGCTCTGGAGCCGGGTGTGTCTTGATTGACCGAAAGCACAGGAAACACTTGATCTCGAGTTTCTTGGAGTTCGAGTGCACAAACAACATTTCTCAATACGAAGCACTTGTGTTGGGCTTGCAAAAGGCCATTAGGCCCAATGTTGTTGCGCTCAAAGTGGTAGGTGATGCAGAAATCGTTGTACGACAGGTACGTAACACCATACACTATTTATCACCTTATCTCAAAAGTTACCAGCAAGAGGTATGGCGACTAATCTCTACTTCCAAGCATTCAATATCATTGTTGTGTCAAGAACGCGTAATGCAACTGTCGATACCTTAACAAACGCAAGTGCTAGCATGTCACCACTTAGGGATAGATTTATTGTTGAAATTTTGTATAATCCTTCTATCCATGATAATATATCTAATCTACACACTTTTGATGATGATCAACATATGTTGTACTTCATGGAAAATGTTGATGCCATCAAGGATGCAGCAAATTATTAAGATGAGAACGAGTAGTCCCTGCAAGCTGCAGTTGATGACAAGAAAGGCAACCTCATCCCCAAGGGTGTGGTTTCTCTCAACAGGCTCTATGACTTGTAAATTTCTTTCAAGGGTCAAGAAACAACAAAACCCACAGTTCCACCATGATGAATGAACAGATCAACCTGGGAACAAATCACGATCTGAATTTCGTTCGTCTCAGTATGTGTTGCACACCGTAGGAGCGACAAGTTTTTGTACGCTTGTTCAAACAATACTGGGATGTGTCCGCATGGGCATATGATGGCATTAGTACATACGACATGTGAATAATCCAACACGGGATTCCATTCAAAGAAGGAGTGAAGCCATTGCAGCAAAAACTGAGTAAGGTACATCTGTCACTTGAACCCCTTATACAGAAAGAACTGACTAAGTTGTTGGATGCTCGGATCACTTACAGAGTTTGTTATTTTAAATGGGTTTCTAATTTAAGCTTTGTACATAAGAAATACAGGGGAATCTGCTTATGCTTTTATTTTCGAAACTTGAATCACTCCCAGAACAAAAAAAACTACCCCATTGCGTCATCAGAACCTATGTTACACGCAGTATTTGGAGCAACAATGTTGTCTTTGCTTAATGGTCTTTCAAGATACCACCAGGTTCCGTTAGTGGAACCTGATAGTTTGATACTAGTTCAAGAGAATCTTGTCCCACACACGTACCATCTACAATCACTTGACGGGAGGGTTGACAACCTTCTTGACAATGACCAAGATCTCAAACTCTATTTTCAGTAGACCGATCCGCGCTCCGCGCCATGTACATAATCTGCTTACTGCTTGTTGTTTTCTCACTTTGCTTACTATTTTTGTTTTGTTTTGTTTTGTTTTCTTAGTATCATGCTATTTTTGGATTCAAAAATAAGTGTTTCCCTCTATTGAATTCTGGCTTTTGAATGAATATGTGGCTAAGATCCAAAGAGTCTTGTAACACTGTAGCACTTGGCCAATCTTGCGTTTGTCTTCTTTGTGCTTAGTTATAACCTTCGGTTGATGAAGTCTTTACGGAAAATACAAGCTGTATGAAAGGGAAGCTTGGGTCCAACCATGAACCGGTGTCCACACTAGGAAACCCCATGCCTGTATTCAGCCTTCTGGCAGGTGTTCAAGCTCATCCAATTAGTAGAAACGGAGAACGGGAAAATCTAAATGAGCAAGCCTATGTCATAGGTCTTACATGCTTCTCTTAAGGAACAACCTCTTCTGCTCTCAATAAGTCGAGATCCCTCTTTTGCCCCAAAAAATAAATAAGTGCCTATGCACAGTCGTCTTAAAAAAGACAAAGGCGAAAGAAGAGAAAGGCTTCCTGCACAGAGAGGTGAAGCATGCAACTCCACCGGGGTACTAACCAAGCTTGCTAGCAATGGAGCAATGCATGTGTTCCTGCATGCCTTCACCGGGGTACTATCCAGGCCTGCTGGTAGTGGAGAAACACAATAGATGAAAACTTATACTCTAAAATTTTTTACTCGCAAGCCAAATTACCATTCTCGATTTCGAAACGATGTGATCAAGATGAAATTTTTTGTTGTGTTTCACTGATTTGGCGAAAGGTGAACCATGTATGTCAATGAGATAAGTGGGGAAACCAAAGTAGCCCGCATAGCGATTCAATATTCCGTGAAATACCAAGGCCCTGTGCTATCAATGGACCAAAACAAAGAATCTTTAATTAAACCAATGTGTCGCTAAGTGTTGTAGCAGCTGCATTGCCCTCCAAAATTTTGGCCCGCATCCAATTTCGGAGCCTTCCTTGGGTTTTTCCTGGACGTTTGCAAGAACTCGGGCTCATCCCGTGAGCTCATGTTGAGTCTTTGCACCCTGCTCGCTTGATCGTTCACTAAACATATTTTAGCATGTTGGTCACAATTTCATGCTTGTAGCCATGTTCTGGCTACGCACAAAGTCCATCTTAGTGTGCACAAGTTGTATTCGCTATGTGAGAATTTGTTGCACTCACACACGAATTTTTATGCCATGTAGCACAAGTGTCATCGCGGTCGCTCAACGATCCATCACAAGTGTCGTGCTTATCGCTCGCACCGTTGGTTAGTCACATTGAGTGCATGTTGTCTTGATTGTTTGAGGTGTCTTGTCGTCAAGTCATGTTGAGTGTGTGTTCACAAGGTCATGAATGTATGAAGTCACTCTTTCACACACTTAGTCATTTTGCTGAAGTTATGTCGACCTGACCACCCTCCAACAACCAGATCTTCAATGAGCTGCACAATGTAGTTTCCGCCCTTAGTGAACATGTACTGCTGCCCAGAATTGCGCAGAGCTTGAGGTTGCCTCCAAGGAATTCTGCAGTGCCCAATCCTGCGTTGACCCGACTAACTGTCACCCAGAACAATGCATAAGTTTCTCAACAAGACATCTCAATCTGCGCTACCCACAAGCAAAACCACCATGCCTCCAGCTGGCCAGCCAGAGAGTTTGACTGAGTAGTGACCCCAGGCCTCACTCCTCCAAAAAATTATGCAGAAGCTGCCAAGCCTACTCGCTTCTGTTGACTGAAGAAATTACATAGACATGTCAGACATACACCTGTTGTCTGTCACTACACCACCCTAAAAAATTGTGAAGTTTTCTCAGCCAGACACCCTGTCAGCCGACCTGCTCCTCCTCCTGAAAATTGTGCAGTTTTCATGAGTAGTCTCCCAGCTGCACAACATCCTTCTCAGCCCAGAAACTATGGAAGGATGTCCTACAGGCCAGCTTCCTAGCTCTACGCAGTTTTTTCTAGCAGCCTCCCATAGCCCGCTGCTAGCCTCCGTGAAGAAATTGCGCAGTTTTCACTATCAGTCTCCCCTTGTTGCCTGCACTGTCTCCCTGAAAAAATTACGCATATCTGCCCTCCAGCCGAGCCGGATCCCGCAGACAGTCACTGCCAATCCGGATTTACCATCTCAACCTCCCAGTGACCTCTATGCAATTTTCATGGAGAGTGCCCGAAGCCCGCATCTCGGCTTGAAATGTGCCTTGCGCAGTTTTAGAGCCTTGTCCTCTCTCCTGGTCACCTGCATCCGAAAGCGAAAAAAAATGCATCATGGTAGACTAGGAGATTTATGGATTTGATGTCGTCTCATCATTAGTCACTACAGATACAGGTACATGGATGAGACATGGCACGACGACGAACGAGATGAACAAGGAGCGCATGTAAGAAGACTTGTTCGCGAACAGATGAACACATGGAGCATGCCAAGTACAAGCAAAGGAGAGACATGCACATGCAACATCAAGTGAACACCAAGACCATTGAAGACTCTGCACACCTTGCCATGCGGAGGTGAAGCTATGATACACCAAGAGCACATCCATCACTCAGCAACACTGCAGCTCGACATGCACACCAACAACAGCATGAACATACCAGCTCTGTCATGTCGAGTCATGTCATGAGTCATCTCGACCACATCACTATTGTGTTCACACTATTTTAATCAATTTAATGTAACATGGAAGTTCAAGAGACCCACACGTAAATTTGAAGAGTCATGTAAAGTTGAAGAGTCATGTAAGTCAAACAGTCATGAAGGAAGTCAAACAGTCACAAGGGCCATTTTACCCTTGGTTATAAATACCCCTCATTTGTACATGCAACAGGCTTTTCACCTTGGCTCCTCCCACATAACCTTGAGAGTTTGTAGTCTTTTCTTTGAGGAGAAAGTAGTGGCTCCAATGCCTCACTATCGAGGTTAGTGATGTAATGATGTACCGATGTGTCTTGGAACTTTTGCTTAATTCAGAAGCCTGATAACAGGCCATCACGTTTTCACACATGTATTGTATTTGTTTGTAAGACTATTATTTGGACACTTGTAATGCATGTTGCTTTAACTTGTATTAAGATAGTTGAACTATTTTGGTTGTTCTAATACATATGCTTACGAAAATGTGTTGTATAAGTTGTTAATGTTGTCTCGCATGTGTGGGCTATCCCGCCGGACACTAGACATAACCATTCTCATAAACATGTTATAACGATTTTCGCACTCATGTGGACTATTCCGCTGGGTGTTGTACATGTTATCCAGTCGATGTGTGTTTGTGACTGCTGCATCCGTGTGGACTACTCTACCGGAAGCTGCACATGTGCTGTTGTGTTGTCTGTCTCTGACAAAGTTGGGACTATTCCCTTTCGACTTGAGACTCACTTCCACCCTCTCCCTCTACTGTGAAAGAACCTTGACACAAGTAATACTAAGCACTCACCAGGCACGCAAACGTCGATGTTCGACGACAAGGCAGACCACTCTCATGTGCTGAAAAGAAAGAGCTAAGGAAAAACTTTAAGACAGTGGCAATCGAGGCATCATATAGGATGGGAATTCTGCACCAAATGGTGTGAGGTCTAGTTGGGACTTCACACCGGGGAGATCCCCGGAATGTTGTCGGGTCCAGCACTGTCAACAGGTACTTTAAACCTGGACCCCGACTTTGAGTCTAGTACTCAAACTACCCAATTACTAATCTATGCATGCACGAGTTTGGGCCTAATTTCTTTGTTTTGAGATAAACCCTATAACAAAAATCCTAGAAGAAGAAAATGAATGAGTCATATCCAGTACCTAGAGCTTTTAGAAGCTAAAATCCTAAAGCTTGTTCCTTGTTATGCTTCAGACAAGTTTGGCCCTAACTTGCAAATAACAGAGACAAAAATATTAAACCCTGAAGATGTAAAGAAAATAAAATAACTAAAGGGTTGAGTTACAAAAAAAGGGGGTGGTATGTCCTAAGAAAGAGATGCTAAATTAGCCAGAAATCTCGGACCTATGATCAAACCCTAGATTGTCAAGTAGAGGAAAATGGTGAATAAAAAAATAAAAGGAAAGGAAATAAAATCCATGTGAGAAACCTAAGAATATATAAGAACATATTATTTCTATATGGTGCTTCGATGAGGGGCAAAAAAAAAAAACTCAACCATGGAAAGAGCTGAATAAGGATATTGTCATCTGGAAAACCTATGATAACTGAATTAACAAATTTTTGCTGTAGGATTAAAAAGAACTAAGAAATGATGTGTAACTACATCTTAGAAAACCCCCAGCGAAACCTTGTAGTCGTCATGTCCAATCTTCGAAACTTTGGTTGAAGAAGTTGTGGAAGACATTTCAAGGGTAAAATTTTCCCCATCCCTCAACAAGAAAACAAAATAGACAATTCCACTATTCTGAGAAATAGAGATGAAATCTCGACGTAAACCATAAATGTATGTCAAGTTATAATTTTTGAATAAATATTAGAATAGTACGAAGAAAATCCCTATACATCAAGTTTGTAGATCACAAGAATAGAACCTTTATGTGTTTCCTTACCTATCATAGAAACATTATGTCGGCTATTAGAATGCTTATTTAGTGTCATGGAAATCGAAGAATAAATAATGACTGAAGCCTGACAAGTTTCCCCATATAATCTAATCACTAAAGCACCTAGGCAACAAGAAAAAGAAACCCTCATTGCTAATAGGTATGTGAAGCTTCAATCGAAGAAACCTCAAGTGTAAATGACAACCATGTCGGAGGAGGGGATGGGATAGTTACCCTATCTACCGAGGAGAGATTAAGACCATTGTTGGATTTTAAAAAATGATCATGATTGTTCCTTTCACATCATTCACATTGGTGAGATGTGGTGGAACCCTGGACACTGTCCATGTATCACACTGGGACCCACAAATAACATATTCCCAATATCATTGAAGTTGAAAAGCACCAAGGATGGCATAACCAGTTTATCACATAGAAAACTATAAATATAAAACATAATCAAGGTTGCCTTTGTTTGAGTGGCATTCATGTATGTTACCAATAAAATGTCTAAGGATCAATACTCATAAGGGTTATAAATATAAATATATACCATGAATTGGGTATGTTACCATTATCCCCTACAATTATTTTCAACATATCTCCTAATATTTACTAAAGCCTGTGAGGTCATATGAAATGAGAGAAAATAAATAAAGAGATTTAGGTAACATTTGGTTAAGGGTTAAAAGAAAAATATTTAATTGATAAATATATTTGTTTCCCTCGGTATTTGTACCATGAAATTGTAACAAAGTTATTTCAATATGGAATTGTAGAGAAAATAAACAAAGAGATTGTATTGTGAACTTAGATTCAATTGTTTAATGAGCATGGAGCAAAGTCATTTATTCACATTATTATAAGTTGGTTAAATAGAATGAATATGCAATCCAAATAAGGATGCTCATGCACAATAAGATATCCTCAATCCATAATGTTGAATTAAATACTATTTTTTTGTTATTACATCCATAGGTATGCATATTTCAAAATTGGAAGTGAACTTCGAGATTAAAGGATGAGGATCTGTTCAATCACTGCATTTCTTTTTCATCTTTGATTGTTTAATTTTAAATTCATGTTTTCTCACAACATAAAGTAAACAATCCATTATGATTACAAACATGAAGTGGCATTCATGATTGCAAACATGAAATGAGAAATTTGGTGTGGTTTCCAATGGCTAGACTCGAAAACACTTAACACCTTGTAGAGTAACATATGTGACACAATATATAATTTAGTACCAAAATCTATGGATATTGTACTTGAAAAAACTTATGTATAAAAATCCATTGTATAATCTCCTTATTAAATGTATATACAAAAAAAGATAAAAACATAATTAAAAAAATAAAAATTTCTTTACTTAGTCATTAGTTACTATGAATCCATGTCATATATTACAAAAATATCAAATTCATTATTTTATGATGATTGAGTAGGATCTCAAAAAATATTACTAAACATGGAAAGGATGCTCAAAGAGAGGTACCATGAAATTGTAACAACATTATCTCAAGGTAAAATTATAGAAAAGATTGACAAAGACAATGTATTGTGAATGTAGATTCAATTTTTTAATGAACAAGGAGCGAAGTCATTTATTCATATTATTATATATTAGTTGGACAGAATGAGTATGTAATACAAATTAAGATGCCTATGCATAATAGGACTTCCTCAATTTATAAAGTTGAATTAAAGAATTTTTTTGTTATTAAGTGAATAGATATATATATATATATATATATATATATATATATATATTTCTGAATTGAAAGAGAGCATTTAGATGAAACGATAAGGAATTGTTGTATTTCTTTTTCATCTTGATTGTTCAACTTTACCCACAACAAAAAGATAAATATTTAACTTGACATGGTTAACAGAAATAGTCTGTAGTGATTGCAAATCTGTGGTGGGGAATGTAGCATGAAAACAATTATACATAAGAAATTTATTATTTTCTTATTAAATATACCAATATAAAAGATATTAAGCATAGTTCAATAACCCTATTCTCTATGAATTCATAAATTCATATCATGAAAAATCTCAAATTCACTATTCTCTATAAAAAAAAAAGAAGAAGGTGATAATTAAATAAAAATTCACAAAATATTAAAAAACATGAAAATGACCTTTTTAATTTAAAAACTCTAAATTATAACATTATGTAAAGAGGAAATCATAAATGATTTTCTTTCCTTTTTATACTGACTATTCAATTTTTCTCACAGCAAGTAAACATAGGTTTAACCTGACATCGTTAACGAAACGATCTGTAAACCTATGGGGGAATGTGACATGGAAACTACCAATGGCTGGACTACTGCATGTGTTTTCTGATAACGGCCATCCCCATCCTTGTTTTGAAAGCTTATTTATTTTGGAATGGTTGTTTGACAAGTGCTTTCTAAGTTTACAGACCTTGTTCTTTTCTTTTTCTCATAGTAGTAGTAACGAATAGGCCATTGAAGTAATAAATGGTAATGATATATCTCACCAATCATTATTATAATAAATAATAAATTTTGAGATATAAAAATGATTTTGGTTTTTTAAAAGTTATTAATTATTATTATTTTTAAATATAATTTTTTTTAATTGATGAAAATTTTAGTTATAATTTTTTTTTTTTTAAATAGATTTTAAATTATGTTGAGAGCAATGTAGTAGGGAGCATATCTTCCAATAAAATTTATGTAAAAAGTTATAAAAATATTATTGATTTAATTTAAATATTAAGTTATAAAAATATTATTGATTTTATTTAAATATTTTAATATATATTAGTTATATAATTTAGGTTAGTGTTGATAATATTGGTATTGAAAAAATATCGATGAGGATTTTGAAAATTTATTTTGGGTAATATTGACGAAAATATAAAAAAATATTGGCAAAGCATAAAAATGTGTATTATATTCAATATTTTTTTTTCTTCAAATTTTTAAATATATAAAGAAATAACAATATGAAATAAACACATTGGCACATAAATATGAATAAATCAATGATACATATTATGTAGTGGATGTAAAGTACAAATGATACATCAAAGGCGATACCAAATCTTGTTGATCTCTAATAATTATCCAACCAAGGACCCAAATTTTAAGAACCAATATAAAATAATATCACATATATCAGAGTATCTCATCATAATGAGTTATATGTAGCATAACAAATAAAACTAGTACTTAGGTATCTGAGATCAGTTCCCTTTACCCATTTTATGGGAAAACATATGAACTATTTTCTAGGCTTGCTCCTAGCAGTAGAAGGCCTTGACCCTGCACCTAATGTCAAATAATGATTGTTGGATATGGAGTTGTGCTCTCGTATATCTATAGCAGATGGTGTTGACACTAACGCTGCCATAGTCTCCTCCTCCTCCCCTGAGTCCTCCTCGTCTTGTTGCCCCTGTACTAATGGTTCCTCCTCTAACCAAATAGGTGACTCCTCCATAATGGACACCTTAGGCTCCACCTTCCATTGACACAATACATCAATATTGTCTAAGGAAATGATATCTAGATCCATTGGTTTCTCTATTTCCTTCACTCAAAGTTTGGGATTGTAATAGACATACACTAAATCATTGAGGTGTGATAAATCCAACTTGTATGAGTGTAAAAGAAACTAACAAGTCATTACACTTGAGGGTCATAAATTAAATTTACAATAAATGTAATTTATTAGTTGAAGGTTGAAGCTCAAAATTATGCCTATTGTGCTTCTTTGAGTGCATTTTTTCAAATACACTCCAATTGCGCTCACACCCTTAAGAGCTACAGGTTTGACTCAAGATTCTTATGGCCAATTTCTGCAAATTTGGTTCCCTTGCACCATAGGTTTGCCATCAAATATTTACAAAAAAATAATGAAAATAAAACAAAAAACTTAAAACATCATTAAACTTTCAAATCATTCATAATTGATTCTTGAATTTAAAAAATATAGAATTATAAATCAGCAAATTCTAAATTGAAAATATTAATGAGTCATAGCTTTTCACTTATGTGGCATGAAGAGGGTCCTTTCTTGAATAACATCATCAAAGCCAAATAGGCCAATGCAATCCTGATAAAATTGTATCTTGCGATCGATTTTGATATGGAACTTGGGATCAGGTACCATGCTATGCATATAGGAATGAAGCCCTTCCATCACCTCGTTTTAAAAATAAAGCCGCTTTTGTATGAAAATGCGGGGTTGAGGAATAATGTTGTTGCATGAATGGGTCAATGAAGCATCCCTCTCCACCAGCTATCAATCACATCCCATAACATCATCTATCTATTAAGACCGACATAACCCTTGTTTGCATAAAAAGCATGAATGGTCTCCTTGGCCCTATCGATGGCCTCATACAAATAAGCCATTGCAGGTTTCTCCCCATCTACCAATATCATAACCTTTACTATAGGTTCACTAACTGAGCACACTTCTTCTACTCATTGCCAAAATGTGTCAATGTACACCATTTTTTGCAATGGATCTCCCATCCCGTCTCCTGTTATATCTACAATCAAGCAATTCATCAGAAACAAACATTTTCTTTAACTCAAACTAGCATCAAAGAAAAGACTGAAGAGTAATAAATTTGGTGGTAAAGTGTGTGATTGCAGGACGCCACAACTCCCTATTTTTAGTGTATCTCCTCATGAGGCTAAGAATGAAATCATGGTTATATATAAACTTGGGGATGCTCCAAGCCATATCAATCACCTCCTTGATGAAGGAGAGTTTCCCCATATCCTCAAGCAACAAATTGATACAATGTGTTGGACATGGAGTCCAAAACAATGTGCAGTGCCTCTCTATAAGAATCTTGTCAACTTCTACATAATTAGTTGCATCATCTATTATGACTTGCACCACATTTTGCACACCAATATCCTAGACGAATCCATCTAAGAACTCACATATCAATGATGCATCTTTTATATGTGTTGATGCATCCATTGATTTAATAAACATAGTACCTTTAGGACAATGTACCAAGAAATTTAGAAGGCTCCTACCCTTCCTATCTGTCCAACCATCAGACATCACTGTGCATATAAACGCCTCCCATTTCTGCTTCAACTCCACTAATATAGAGTTTGTGTCCCACTTTTTTGCTTGAAGGATTAGCCCCCACAACTCCTCATATGTAGCACTTTTGTACCCTGGACCCACAATCGCAATAATATCACACATTGGCTGCCATAATGGATTGGTTTTGGTGATGCTGAGAGGTAAGTCACTCCATAAAAGACACCTCCCCATAAGTCTATCTGCTTCTTCTTCTTCTTTTTTAACAATTCATTTTATGGAAGGTTGTGATCCATGTTTGGTTCATGGAACAAATTAGGATGACCTCCCATTACTAGTAACATCAACAGGTGACAATGTGGAGCCCATCCCACTACCCTCAGCCTCAAACTCAGAAGTAGATATCCTGACAAATTTACCTACATGTTCAGTCCTATTTCTTTCTACCTCTTCTTTCTTTCTATTTTTTCATCAATTACTTCAAGAGATTTTTGTATAAGCTCCACATTAGAAACCCTACAATGCCCAACATCATGTCCAGGGAGTCAAACTAGATGGTATTTGAATCACGTAACTGCTCTTGTCATCTTGGTCCCACATAATTTGCATGATAGATATCCCTGATTTTTCTCACCATCAGGTTCCCCATACTCCTAAAATGGGTCCAAGGGCTTTGGTATATTTGTAGTGGATTAATAGACAACGTCAAAATTCAAACCTAGGGCACAAAAAAAAAATGGCATTAAAGCCCCAAGCAAAAAAAATAATGACCAACTCATTTAAAAAAATAATTTTTTTACTACATTATTTGCAATGAAAAATGACAATAAGAGGGTACATAAGAAAGTTTAAAAGAAATGAAGCTTGCTTTCCAAATATGGGGAAAACCCTTGCATTCGCTCATGGGCATGAAAGTCATAGCAAATGGGAAAAAAACAAAGAAGCAAAATATTGGTAGGAAAAGAGGCAAGCAAACTCAACCCTAAATCTATGAAAAAACTCATTAACATAGGGGTTTTTAAGAACAAACCAGCTAATGGAAGAAATGAAGTTTGTCTGACTAATCTCGAATCTTTGATCCACAATTTTTTTTGGTTGGTGATGATAATGGTTGTTTGATCCTCAATCCCTCCTTGAAAACCACCACAAATCTCTTCCCCTTCCTTCTCCAAGTCCAGCCAAAAAAATGAGCAAATAAAACTCAAAAATTCAATTTTGTAGCCGGCCTAGCTTGTCTGGTGATAAATTAAGTCACCCCGCAATATTTTGCCGAAACATCACTAGTATTTTTGAAATATCAAAATACTTTCAAGTGAAAAATATTACGATATTTCCTTGGCGATATCTCTTTTTGCTAAAAATATCATGATATTTCTTGTTAAATAGGCATTCGGTTAAATGGTACTAGATTTTGTCATCTCTTTTGTGGATCAATGAGTGGAGTGGATTTGGACAGTTTAAAAACTCTACTATCGAAAATTCAAGGGACAAACGCCCATAGAAATTAAGGGAAAAAAAGGAAGTTACCTAAGGATTTAGTGAAGTCTTTTAGTGAGGCTCCCATTAGATAATATAATAAATCTTTCAAGTTTAACTTTAAATTTTGCAGGAACACAAGCAATTGAACAATGAGTTTGCGTCTCACATGAGGGTTCAGTTTGAATATATTCGTAAAGGTCATCATCCTGCAGCTAATCATGTTTTTTCGATAACTTCTCTTGCATTGATTTGAATTTTTCGTTATTGATGTGTTAAGAAAGTTTAACTGTTTTTTAAGAAATAATTTGTAAAATAATAGAAATGTTTAAGGGTTTTTTTTAAATGTGTAATTTATTTATTTGTTGATATATCTAATTTTAAAAATTAGATATATAAAAAATTATATTTTCCACCTAAAAAACGCCTCACCTCTGAATGGTCGCGGTTGCTGCAGATCTCACAAGGCACATTGCAAAATTATTTTTCAATATAAGCTGTCCATGCAATGGATTTAGTTAATAGATTGATTGACACAACGCCGATGCAGTGGATTTAGTTAAATGACTAGGTGGATGAGATAGTGAACCTAGAGTATACAATGAAGGAAATTTAAGAATGAAAATGTTATAAAAGATTATTTAAATAAATAAATATGTAATATTATAATATTTTATATATAATATGATATTATTATAAATAATATTTATATTTATATTTTATAATATTAAAATTTATATTTACTAAATTTACTAATTTAAATTGATTTTAATTTTAGTTTTATTAAATAGGAAGCATTGCTAGATTTTTAAAAATGATTTATTATTATTATTTGAAATAGGAAATTAATATTTATAAATGTATTAATAGATAAAATAATATTTAAATTATAATTACTATTTTGAAAGAGGTTTTTCAATTTTAATTAATTATTAGAAAGATCAAGTTTATTAAGATGTGTGTATAATGTGATTTTTTTTTGTTATTTCAAATTATAAACAAAATATTCGTGTTAATAAGTATTTCTCTATTTCCAAAGAGATTTTCTAAATTTTTAATTTAGTAGAAGTTTTTTACACGACTGGAATTCTTATTTTAAAAAGCTTTATGAATTTCCAAATGTCATGGATAACTTTGAAACCTTGCTCACAATGAAATAAGTTTTCTCTTTAGAAGACATTGATTTTGGGGTTAAACGCCTGGCAAATGGGAAAGCTAAGGACATTGAAGGTTACCAGGCGGAAATCTTAAAAATTGGAGGTCTTGTCCTCATCCCCGGCGTCCACAAACCTTTCAATCAAGCGGTCAAGCAAGGCTTCCCTAAACATTGGACTCAAAGCCTCATTACCCCTATGTTTAAAAGTGGGGATACAAATAACCCCTCTAACTATCGGACAATTATGATCAGCCCTCTCTTAGCCAATTTATATGGTATTATTCTGGAAAAGAAGTTGAGCATATGGCTTGAAAGTGAAGGTAATCGAGCTAAAGGTCAAGCAGGTTTTAGAAGGCATCACTCAACAACGGGCCACTCGTTACACTTAGGATCATTGTGGAGGAATGTCGCAATGATAAATCCAATCTCTTTTGTTTCTTTGTGTACTTTAGAAAGGCTTTCGATATGGTTCCTAGAAACAACCTATGGAATAGATTAGAAGAGCTAAAGGTTCCTTTCGTGTTGAGAGCTGCCGCTATAAGGTTTTATGAGAATATAATTGCCAAGTTAAAGAGCAATGAGGGGTGGTCGAAAGATATTAAGTGTAATATCAGAGTTAAACAAGGTTTCCCCCTCTCCCCTACCCTATTTGGCATTTATATTGACAAGCTAGAAGGTTGTTTAGAGGAAGCAGGTTGTGCTAGCACGATCTTAGCTAGGATAGTCATCATCCTTCTTCTTTATGCTGACAATATTGTTCTTCTCGTAAGGTGCCCATCTGATCTTATAATCAATTTAGACTTCTTAAGGATTTCTTCTCTACCATGGGTATGAATGTTAACAATGACAAAACAAAAGTTATGACTATCAAATCCAAGAAGAACACTTACACAAATTTTATGTATGATAATAGTAACTTGGAGGAAGTGTCTTCTTACAAGTACCTAGGAATTGATATTCATCACAAGCTCAATTGGAACTATAGCATTGAGAAAAGGATTAATGGGGGGTGGAAAGCTTATTTTGGTCTTAAAAATAATTGTAAAACATCAAACCTTGTAATGTGGGATAGAAAGTAGTTCCTCTTTGAAACTTTAGTCACTCCTATTATCTTATATGGATGCCAGGTTTGGGGTTGCAGCATCTCTAGAGAATCCTGGAGAAAGATTGAGCAAATCCAGAAGCGTTTTATAACGTATAACCTCAAAATTAAAAGTAATACACCCTATCCTATTCTCATTATAGAAGTGGGTCTTTCCCCTATCGAGAGCCTAGCTATGACTAGGCTTTTGTTGTACAAGCACAAACTTAATAACATAGGAAACCATAGACTTCCTAAGATAGCTTTAAATTCTAGCCAAAACCACCTAAGGCTCAAACGAGGTTGATATAAAGACACCAGGGCCAGGTTAAACCATTGGGAGATCGACGAGAATGTTGCATTTGCAAAACATTAATAACATTTAGAATATTGTTACTTCTAAGTTCTAAGAAAAAATGTGGTGTGAGAAAGATTTAGTAGCTAAAAGAAAATTAAGATATTATAAGGAGGTCATCAACCCCACCCTAGAAGATCAAAAGTATCTCTCGGTTTTAAGTAGCTCAAAGAAGAAAATTAATATAGCCAAGATTAGAACGAACTCTCATGAACTCCATAGTGAAACGGGCCATTGGCCAGTTCCTAAACCACCATGGATGGAAAGGATCTATCATCTCTATGAGAATATGAACATCGAGGATGAAAATCACTTCCTCTTAGAGTGCCCCATGTACAACCACATTAGATCTCAGTTTCATAATCTTTGTTGCAATACTGACTTTCCTCGCCTTTTACGATGTCAAAATTATAATGAGCTCGGGAGGCTTCTCTCCAAGCATTTTGAGCATAGGAATAAAATCTTAAATCAAACTAAATAATTTCTTTTCTCTAGGTCCGATAGACCAAAGTTTGGTCTCAGTGGATGTTAACCATCATCATCATCATAATGTGATTTTATTTGCCATTTCAAAATTTTACTTATATTTCAATGTTATATTGTTTAGTTTAAAGTAGATCAATATGTGTAACATCGTAGAAATTGCACTTTTTTTCAAAGCCAAAAATACACCATTAAAATATTTTAATTATAATATTCTTTCACCAAAATGTATAAAACCAAATTTAAATTACAAATTAAAACCATATAATATATAAATTATTAAATGTATTATTTGAATTTTCTCTTTACCTTTAAAATACAAATGTTCATTAGTTAAATATATTAATTAATAATTATAATATAATATAATTAATAAATTATAAGCCCAACCACATTAATTATAATTATAATGAATAATTATAAGTAATAAGAATTAATGGATTATGATTAAAAATATTTAATTGATTTTAATTATTTATGGGTTCCTTGACTTAATTAAAAAAATAATTAATTATAATTATTGTACAAACATAAATACAAATATAAACATGATTAATTTAATTAACTATAAATATAATTAATTATAATATAAACATCATATAAATATATTAAACTCTATAACTATAAACATAAACACAATTAATTGTAATTAACATTAATTATAATATAAAAATAAATATAAATATAAAACTTATTTTGATTAAATTTTATTTGTGAAATCAAATTAGAATAAATTTGATGTATAATTAACGTAAATTTAATGTATAAGCAAAGTAAATTTAATGTGTAGTTAAAGTAAAATAATTTTTGTGAAAATAATTGTCTCAATATGTAAATCAACCATGTTTATCTTAGCATTTATGGTCTTTATCATAAGATTTATATACCTTGGTTTATAATATTTTATCTTAGAGTTTATCATAGGATTTTCTCGATATGGAAATAATCATGGTCAACCTCGGTGCGACATTGCATTGTAATAAAGATTGTCTCAATATAAAAAACAACCATGGTCCAAGGTCGCATTGTGACAAAGATTGTCTCGATATGAAAATCAATCATGGTCCAACATCGCATTGTGACAAAGATTTTTTGAATATAAAAATCAACCATGGTAAACCACACTCAACCATGTTTATTTTAGTGTTCATAATATTTATCTTAGGGTTATTTTACCTAAGATTTATAATATTAATCCCTTGGGTTTAGTATTATTCCCTTGAATTTATAATCCCATCGGTTTTTAGTATTAATCCATTGGGTTTATCATTCCATTGGTTTATAATAATAATCCCTTGGGTTTATTAATCTAAGGGTTCATATTCATAGAGTATAATATTATTCATAGGATTTATATAGTATTAATCCTTCAATTAAATATAAATCCCTTAGTTTATAATCATCATCAACCATGGTCCAACCTCACATTGTGAGAAATATTTTCTCAGTATGGAACTCAACTATGGTCTAATGTTGCATTGTGACAAAGATTGTCTTGATATGAAATTCAATCATGGTCAACCATGGTCTAATGTCGCTTTGTGAAAAAATTGTCTCAATATGAAAAATTAGTCATGGTCAACCATGTTTATTTTAAGGTTTAAAATATTTATCTTAAGGTTTATATAACTTAGGTTTAAAATATTTTATTTTGTAAGGTTGGTAGGACCTTTCTTTTTCATTAACATCAAAATAGGGCAAGATACATCCATATCTGTATGGTTAGGTGGCATCAACCTGCTTAGAGGGAAACCATATCTGTTGACCACCTAACGACATGATAAGTCATCCAGTAACAAAATGTGATAAGTCTAATCATCCATGCCAAGTAAGTTTGACTATCTTTGTACTGCTTAGAGTCAAATAACTGTAAACATAACTATAAACATGTTGGACATTATATGACTGTTCCATATGATAAAAAGAAAGACAGAGGGGCAGACACTAAGCTAATCATCTTCCGTAGACTCGATAGGAGCAGGGTCCTTCGCGCTGGAGCCAAGGAGCTATGTTTGAGGGATGCATGGTATGTGTTGCTCAATACGGCTGAGGCGCCCATTCTTCTCCTGTAACTAAAACTAAATTTTCTAAAATTCCTTGCTATAATCTAGAAACTGATGAGTGGCCTCGACCCACAGAGGCTTCACTCAACGAACCTTTGACATAACACGTGTGTTCGTGGCATACCAATCAATACCCTTAATTTGACCACATTTTGGAAAATACTCTAAAAGTCGGCTTATTTAACCCCCTACCAATATGAACCCAATACACCTTCCCAATCTAAAAACCCCTACTTTCACTAAATATTGTAGGTATCCATCTTTTCATTAATATTTTTTACACCCCTTTATATTTTTTCATTAAGTTTGAGATCCATTTTTTATACCTACCAATATAAAAAATCCTTTACCCCCTATTATATGCTCGACATATTATGTCATTTTTTCCTTAATATATATCCCTCAATATGAATGCACGTGGTATGGTATTTCTCCCCCAGTGAAACCCCCGTGCCTCGGCCCCACCAAACAAAATCTAATCTAATGCTTTGGCTAGGAGGCTCTTCATCAAGCAATACAAGTGCAACATTTTCTTGAACTAAGTTGCCTTGTCTCTGGTATGATCAGGATCAAGCACTAATGAATCCCTGCTTTCTGATTAAGCTCTTCTTCCCATTCCTTGATTAGATAACGAACCTGGGCCGAGGTTCTCTCATGATACGTTGTTGTTTCTTCATTGATGATGCTTAAAACCAACTTTTGGCGCCGAGCTCTGCCCCAAAAGGAGCTTGGATGGTTATCCCCGGGGGATTCCTTGGAACTTTTCCTTCAACCATGTGAGCTCTGAGCAACCTTTCCCTTTCTGAAGGCAGAACAAGCCATGAGAATTTGGTACCTGCAGTTACTTTGACTAACAAATAGAGACCCCTTAAACCACCAAATCGGAGATTTAACCCAGAAACGCAAAGCTTTCAGGGGTCGTCAGAGAGCTTGGGACCTACGAGAGGAAACAAATCAGAGGCCAGAAACTGAACCAGACCCCAATTCAATCACCTGACACAAATCGACAATTGGAAAGAAAGAAACCACTTGAACCCAACATGCAAACACTTCCTTTCGAGGAACTAGAAGACAAAATTGTTAGTTGAGCCATCCTCATACCAAAGCCCTGGAGGTTCTGACTCAAAACTATTGCCATACATACAAGAAAAGAGGCCCCTGAGGCGAGGATAGAGAAAAAAATACCCAAAAGCAGTGAGAGAACCAAAACCAGTATAATCAACAATGTAAACTTTGAAACGAGAACTGATACGATTACCTGTTTCGTTGAGGTAGCAAAAAAGTCAACTGATTTTGAAAAGTGGTGATGCAAAATACATATATTTTTTTTCAGAGCATATTTTTGACACTTTAAATTTTCTTATGTATCAAATATAAATATTTGTTTTTAAATGTTAGTGATTTTCATGCTGATTTTGAAATGTGTTGATGCAGCATCAACCCCTTTTTTTAGAGGGCTTATTTTTGACACTTTATATTTTCTAATGTATTAACTATGGATAATTTTTTTTAAATTTTACATTTTTTGACACTTTAAAATTTTTATGCCGAATTGTTTTTTAAATGTTGATTACGTAACAAATTTTCTAGTTGTCTTATTTCTCTTTTTTAAAATATTGATTACTTAAAAAAATATATAAAAATATATATTAAAAAACAAAATATATCTTGTAAACAATAAAAAAAAAAAAATTTTTTTCTAAACCATAATTAAAATAAATAAATAAAAATACAACAATTTTAAAAAATTATTAAAATAAATTACAATTAAAAAAAAAAAAAAAACCTAATTTATGAAAAAAAAACCAAAGAAATTAAAACAACTTTAAATAATTAAAAAAAAAAAAAAAAAAACTAACTAACAAAAGTTAAAAAAAAGATAATAAACATAAAAATTAATAAATAAATAAATAAAAATTAATTAAAAAATTTAGAACATTAATGTTAAAATCTCAAAAACAAAATATGAACAAAACGTAAAAATAAAAATAAAAAAATTGGAGGGTGGCGCTCAAATCTGATTCTGAGAATCGGATTTCAGTCGTGCCAACTTAGAAAAGTAAATTATTAACAATTTTTTTTTGTTAATAATTTTGTTTCTTTTTTTTTAAGTGGGCGGGGTTGAAATCCGATTCTCAGAATCAGATTTCAGCCCCTCCAAGGGGCTTGGGGGGCGGCGCGGCTGAAATCCTATTCTCTGGAACGGATTTCATCCCCGCCCCATATATATATATATATATATATATATATATATATATATATATATATATATATATATATAAGTGGGCAGGGCTGAAATCCGATTCTGAGAATCAAATTTGATTCTCATAATCAGATTTCAGCTCGCCCTTCAATTTTTAATTTTTTTTTACGCTTTTTTTTATATTTTTTAGAAAACATGATTTTTGTTATTATTTCTTTCTTTCTTTATATATATATATATATATATATATATATATATATATTTCTTATAGGTTTCTTTAACATTTTTATTTTTTATTTATTTATTTATTTATTTTTATTTTTATTTTTTAATTTTGTTTTTGTTTTTTTATGTTTGATTTTTTTATCTTTTTATATATTTGATTTTTTTTGTGATTCTTTTAATTTTATGTTTTTTTAAAATATTTACTTTTTTTCTTAACTTTTTTTTTGCTTTTGTTTTTTGTATTGTTTTTATTTTTTCTTTTATTTTTAAATTTATGTTTTTATTATTCTTTTGAAATTTTAATGTTTTTTGGAGTCATGATAAAATATTTTATGCCATTTTTTCAAAATGTTGAAATTTTATCCTAAAAAAAAAGCAGACATTATTTCAACATCAACACTTTTCGTTTTCAGGGTGTTTTTTGCACAATTTTTACACAAAAAAATTGTTTTGAGTGCCATTTTTAAAACATGTTGAAAATTTAACCTAGAAAAAAAAGAAGGTGTTGTTCCAACATCAACACTTTTCATTTTCGAGTTGATTTTTCATGTTTTTGGGGGATTTTTTTGCCAGAGTTTCCGTTTTGAGTTTATAGTTCCTGGTTCAAAGTTTACATTGTTAATCCCATACAAGATAATATAATCCCAAACACCACGAAAACAAGAAGACAAGAAACAAAAGAAACCACTTCCACTTTTGTATCCTCCGTATAGAAATCCACATATGCCACCTTCCGCAGTGACCAAGTTTCATTAGCACCTTTCAACCCAAAGGCCAACAGACAGATATAACGAATCATAGGGGCATGTATAAAGGAACTATAAACATACTTGTGAACCAGAGCTTGAAACAGATGCGACTGAACCCTCGCCTAGGGAAAATGCACCAACGAAACCTTCTCCAAGCCACCTTTCAGTGCGGCCCAGAGCTGAGAGAAACAAAGTTCAATATCAAGAAACTTACCAAACATACTGCGAAAAACACTCATTATCCCATCCACACTTATGCCCCTACCACCTTTGAGGATTTCATTAACTCCTCGCATGCAAACAGCCACCGCTCCATGTGCTTCATGCATGTGGAGGGTGGCGAAGAGACACCTTGGGATTATCAACCTGATTAGTATGCAAGTCTTATTATTGTTGGCTCGCACCCCGATTGGGGAACCTTGGGTTTATAATATTAATACCTTGGGTTTATTATCCCTTAAGGTTTTAGAATTAGTCCCTTTGGTTTATTAATGTAAGGGTTTGAACCGCATTGTGACAAAGTTTGTCTCAATATAAATATCAACCATGGTTAACCATGGCCAATCATTGCCAATCATGGTCTAACATCGCATTGTGACAAAAATTTTCTCAATATGAAAACCAACCATTATCAACCATCGTCAATCATGGTCAACCATGGTCCAATGTCACATTCTGAAAAAGATTCTCTCTATATGAAGATCAATCATGGTCAACCATGTTTATTTTAGGGTTTATAATGTTTATCTTAGGGTTTACATGTCTTGGGTTAACAATATTAATCCCTTGGGTTTAATATTATTCCCTTCGGGATTTAGTATTAATCCCTTGGGTTTAATATTATTCCCTTCGAGATTTAGTATTAATCCCTTGGGTTTATTAGTGCCTTGGGTTTATAATCCCTTGGGGTTTTAGTTTTAAAACCTTGGGTTTATAATATCAATCACTTGGGTTTATTAATGTAAGGGTTCATATTTCTAGGGTATAATATTATTCATAGGGTTTATAATATTAATCCTAGGGTTTAATAAAATTCCTTTGGGTTTATAATCATTGTAAACCTTGGTCAGCCATGGTAAACCATGGTCCAACGTCACATTGTGACAAAGCTTTTCTCAATATGAAAATCATACATGGTCAACCATGGTCAATCATGGTCATTCATGGTCCAACATCGCACTGTAACAAAAATTGTCTCAATATGAAAACCAACCATTGTCAACCATGGTCAATCATGGTCAAGGATGTTCCAATGTAGCATTCTCACAAAGATTCTCTCAATATGAAGATCAATCATGGTCAACCATGGTCTAATGTCGCATTGGTGACAAAGATTGTCTGAATATGAAAATCAAGCATGGTTAACCATGGTAAATCATGTTTGTTTTAGGGTTTATATGCCTTGGGTTTACAATATTAATCCCTTATGTTTAATATTATTTCATTTGTTTTTCAATATTAATCCCTTGGGTTTATAATCCCTTGCGTTTTTAGTTTTAATCTATTGGTTTTATTATTCCCTTGGGTTTATTAATCTAAGGGTTCATATTCCTAGGATATAATATTATTCACATGGTTTATAATATTAATCCTAGGTTTAATTATAAATCCTCGATTTTATAATCATGGTAAACCATGGTCAAGAATGGTCCAACGTCTTGTTGTGTCAAATATTGTCTTAATAAGAAAATCAAACATGGTTAACCATGGTCCAACCTCGCATTGTGATAAATATTGTCTCAATATGAAAATCATCTTTGGTCAATCATGGTCCAACGTCACATTGTGACAAAGATTGTCACAATATGAAAATCAACCATGCTTAACCATGTTTATTTTAGGCTTTAAATACCTTGGGTTTATAATATTAATCCCTTGGTTTTAATATTATTCCGTGGGATTTAATATTATTCCCAAGGTCAATCATTGTCAATCATTGTCTAATGTCGCATTTTGACAAAAAATGTCTCAATATGAAGACCAACCATTGTCAACCATGTTCCAATGTCGTATTGTGACAAAGATTCTCTCAATATGAAGATCAATCATTGTCAACCATGGTCCAACGTTTCATTTGTGACAAAGGTTGTCTGAATATGAAAAGCAAGCATGGTCAACCATGTTTGTTTTAGGGTTTACAAAATTTATCCTAGGGTTTATATGTCTTGGGTTTACAATATTAATCCCTTGTGTTTAATATTATTCCCTTCGACTTTTAGTATTAATCCTTGGGGTTTTAGTTTTAATCCCTTAGGTTTATTATTCCCTTGGGTTTATAATATCAATTGCTTGGGTTTATTAATGTACAGGTTCATATTCCTAGAGTATAATATTATTCATAGGGCTTATAATATTAATCCTAGGGTTTAATAAAAATCCCTTGGGTTTATAATCATGGTCAACCTTGGTCAGGCATAGTCAACTAGGGTCCAACGTCGCATTATGTCAAAGATTGTCTCGATATGAAAACCAGACATGGTCAACTATGGTCCAACATCGCATTGTGATAAAGACTATCCCAATATGAAAATGAACCATGGTCAAGCATGGTCCAATGTGGCAATGTGACAAAGATTGTCTTAATATGAAAATCAAATATGGTCAACCATGGTCCAACGTCACATTGTGACAAAGTTTGTCTCAATATGAAAATCATACATGGCCAACCATGGTTAATCATGGTCATTCATGGTCCAACATCGCAGTGTGACAAAAATTGTCTCGATATGAAAACCAACCATTGTCAACCATGGTCAATCATGGTCAACGATGTTCCAATGTCCCATTGTGACAAACATTCTTTCAATATCAAGATCAATCATGGTTAACCATGGTCCGATGTCGCATTGGTGACAAATATTGTCTGAATATGAAAATCAACCATGGTCAACCATTTTGGTTTTAGGGTTTATAATACTTATCTTAGGGTTTATATGCCTTGGGTTTACAATATTAATCCCTTGGGTTTAATATTATTCCGTTCAGTTTTTTTAATCCCTTGGGTTTATTAGTGCCTTGAGTTTATAATCCCTTGGGTTTATTAATCTAAGGGTTCATATTCCTAGGGTATAATATTGATCCTAGGGTTTAATTATAAACCCCTCGGGTTTATAATCATGATAAACCATGGTCCAACGTCACATTGTGTCAAATATTGTCTTAATATGAAAATCAAACATGGCCACCCATGGTCCAACCTCGCATTGTGATAAATATTGTCTCAATATGAAAATCAACCATGGTCAATAATGGTCCAATGTCACATTGTGGAAAATATTGTCTCAATATGAAAATTGTCCATGCTCAACCATGTTTATTTTAGGGTTTAGATACCTTTGGTTTATCAAATTAATCCCCTGGGTTTAACATTGTTCCCTTGGGTTTATTATCCCTTGCAATTTTAGAATTAATCACTTAGGTTTATAATATCAATCTCTTGTGTTTATTAATGTAAGTGTTTGAACCGCATTGTGACAAAGTTTGTCTCAATATGGATATCAACCATGGTCAACCATGGTCCAATATCGCATTGTGACAAAAATTGTCTCGATATCAAAACCAACCATTGTCAACCATGGTCCAAATTCACATTGTGATCAATATTCTCTCAATATGAAGATCAATCATGGTCAACCATGGTCCAACATCATGTTTGTGACAAAGATTGTATGAATATGAAAATTAAGCATCATCAAGCATGGTCAACGATGTTTGTTTCAAGGTTTATAATATTTATGTTAGGGTTTATATGCCTTGGGTTTACAATATTAACACCTTGGGTTTAATATTATTCCCTTCAGTTTTGGGTATTAATCCGTTGGATTTATAATCTCTCGAAGTTTTAGTTTTAATCCCTCAGATTTATTATTCTCTTAGGTTTATAATATCATTCCCTTAGGGTTTATTAATCTAGGGGTTCCTATTCCTAGGGTATAATATTATTCATAGGGTTTATAATATTAATCTTAGGATTTAATAAAAATCCCTTGGATTTATAATCATGGTCAAGCACAGTCAACCATGGCCCAACATCGCATTGTGTCAAAGATTGTCTCATATGAAAATTAGACATGGTAAACCATGGTCCAATGTCACATTGTGACAAAGATTGTCTCAATATGAAAATCAACCATGGTCAATCATGGTCCAACGTTGCATTATGAAAAATATTGTCTCAATATGAAATCAAACATGGTCCACCATAGTTGACCATTGACAATGTTTTTAATTATTATTAATATAATACTATTATTAATGCTAATAATTAATATTATTATTTATTATATTAATAATAAACATTATTTATTATTAATAATAATGTTTTTTTTTATTATTATTGATAAGCAAAAAATATTATCAATATTATTAATACTGAAACTTTCTTTATATTTATATTTTAAATAATTATTATTTAATTAATATTGCTAGAAATATTTAAGCTATTATTATTTAATTAATATTTTTAATTTACATTAAAATCCATTTCTATTTATATAATTAGTTTATGATTATTAATATTATATATTTAGATTATTAATAACTTACTTTTTATTTTTAATAATATAATTGTTATTTGTCTGGATAATCTTCGGCAAAATCACATAATCAATCTTTTGCCGACGCGTTTCGAACCAACTAATGTGGTTCATCGTCAGGACAAGTTGAAGAACTGATCTGGCTTAGCTTGATTAAATAGAGTGTGCAAAGACTCCAACGGCTATATTGCAACTGCTAATTTTGACCTGAGGATCAAAGTCAAACCCTTGATTTTTATTAATAGAAGCATATAATTAATTATTATTAGTTAATTGAGTAATAAATTTATTGTTTAAATATAATGGTCATTATATCATCATATTTATTAATAACCTATATTTAATATTATCCCAAATTATTTAAATATAATTAAATAGTATTAAATTACTATTATTCTTAGAATGTAGTTACAATAGGTAAGTGTGTATTAATTTAATAATAACTATTTAAATCAAAGGATCCAAAGGTAACAGGCAATGGAATCGATACCAATAAAGCACATTTTTATTTTATTATAAAATAATTATTTTATATTAATATTATTATTTTTATTATATAATATTAAAATAATTATTATTTTATTTATTATTATTTACTTATAATAGAGAAAAAAAATTATTTTATTGTTATATAATTATCGTTATATTTTTATTTTTATTAATATTATTAATTTACAACATGTTATCAATTTATTTATTTTTTAAATATTGTTATTATTTATTATAAAATTATTTTGTAGGGTTATCATAAATTTATATTAATTTATTATTTAATATTATTTTTATTATTATATAATATTACTCTTTAATATTGTTATTATTTGTTTATATAATTATTTTTTATATAAGTCCATCAACGTTTATAAATCGTGTTAATATTACAAGAAATTTTATTACCTCTAAAAATAAATTACGATTTAACCGGCCAATGATGCTCTATAATGTTATATTAAAATTAAATTAAAAAAATATATTAATTATATGGAATAGCCCAACTTTGGCAATATTGAAATTCCCAATACAATTTGTAAGACTTCGTAAGATTAAAAAAAAAAATAAAAAAACTTATTTCATTTATAAATTGAGTTAAGAAATTTTATATTTATGCAGTAAAATTTTATTTTTTTCTAAGTTGAAAAATGGAAAAATAGAAGAGTTTATGATAATATTATTATAAATTTATTTTAGTTTAAGGTGTGAAATTTTCAACTAGGGAATTATTTTTCTAAAAGTAAATTAATTAACAATTTATTTACCTACATAAACAATAAATAATTCACAGCTGTAATTTTCACCAAATTCAATTTTACGGAGGATAAACTGGAAACTGAGAAAATACTGGCGCACACACACAAAAATATGACAGTTCTTTTTGTACTAATGTCCATGGAAAAACCTAACTTGGGAAAACCGATGCAGCTATTGAGGGTTTTTATTATTAAGCAACAGTGAAAAATTCTTAGTACAATAAATATCGCTAAACCGACAAACCTATCCAAGAGCAATACTGGCAAAAATTTTCTAAGGGAAATTACCCCCTCTCCGAGCAATCCCGACACTTGGCTACCCCTAAAAAGCTAGTCGTCCAACCAACTTTGTGCAGACCTTGTGTCACCCTAGCGCAATTCATCAATCATGAATCAACTGCCAATCTAGTCATCTGCTTGCTGCTGATTGAGAAATTGTCTCTTTGGCCCTTTGGAAAACTTTTCCAGCTTCTAGAATTGAAAACGAACTCCTCTTCAGCTGGATCAAATTTCGCTCTTGAGGTTTTGTGTTGTCTCTGTGTAGCCTCCTAGAAAAAATCTCGGCCTCCTCTTTTTGACTCTATGGAACTGGAAAAAAATTCCTTCAGAAAATCATTGTCTCTGCCCCTCTTTGTTTATGCTTCCTTTCTTTGGCTCGAACTCTTCCGACAATATGTTGCTTCTCTCTGGAAAATTGAACTGCCCAAGGAAATCGAGCTCAAGTATATTCTTCCATCTACCCTTCAACTTCTTATAATCTCACTGAGAGACTCCAATGGCCAAGATTAAAACTTAATCAATGGATGAGATTATTTCCTAGTCGATACGTGTGAGTTTCTAAATAAATATCACTTCCTCAATTAATTAATCATTTTCCCTAAGTTAGACTTAGAGAAAAAATAATTTCTGATTAATTAACTTAATTAAGACATCTCTAGGCAGATTTTCCTAAAACTTTTTCTAAGTTATGGAGTCATAGTGTTTCTTAGCCTTTCTGACAATTGTCAAGCCTAGGACACCATCCCATGCCACAAAAACTAATGCAAGGTTTACCAAAAGCTTAGGGTAACCAAATCAATAAAGTTGCAAACCTAGTTTTGAGTATAAAAATTCACAAAGAGGAATCAAATCTTAATTCAACCAGTTTTGTATCTTACTTGGGGAAATATTTGACCACCCTTGATAATATTCAAAGAGTCACTGTGAAATTTGCCATATTTAATCTTGAGCACCCCAAATTACTCCAATAAATTACCTATTCACCATAATAAAAAAACATATATAATTATTATTTATATTTATTTAAATATAATACATATATTATAATGTCTTCACCCCCTCTATATATATAACATCTCTTTTTTAACATTTATTCTTTTATCTGCGGAAGCACCATTATATTTAAATAATTTATAACATTCAAATGACTATCAAATTTTCATGGATTAAGTAGGTGTTGGATAATAAAATTTCTGATAATTTTTGCGCTGCGTAACGGCATTATTAACAGAAGTCATGGTTCTGAATATCGACCTTTTACGCAAAAGTTATATTGGTTAAGACGGGGAGCGACAACCTAGTCTTAACCAATATAACCAGTATTATTATTATTAAAATAAATTTAATAATATTTATTTTATAGTTTTAAATGCGAATAATTTTTAACGTATATATTCTAACCTTTCTATCATAATTCTCTTTACTAATACAACTTTTTAATGCAATGTTACTATCACAAGAATCATTATTTTTTGGTTGGATTTTTATAGTACAACAGAAAGATTATTCAGGCTTTTTCAACCAAAACAATAATACAAATTTATATAGAGATGTTTAAAGATTTTATATGAAAAATATAATTTATATTTTAAATATGTATATTAAGTTTTTTATTTTCTAAAGAAATATTTATGAATATTAAAATTTTAGTATTTTTTCAAATGTGTTCATATAATTATTATCTTAAATTAATAAAACCTTAATTTTAAATATTTTAATGCATTTAAAAATAAATATTTATAAATATTGAAATTTTAATATTTAGTTAAATAAGTTAATATAATTTTTATTCTAAACTAATAAAATTTAATTTAAAAAATTTAATACATTTAAAAATGAATATTTACTCATACTGAAAATAGAATTTAGTGTATCTATATCTATCTATATATATATATATTTATTAATAGCAAAAGGTATTACATTAGTTATATATAGATAACAACAAACCACAAGTAACAACCTCGGAGTTCATGCCTCTAACTAGGTATGCCATAGTTAATCACTTTTCGTTTTTTATTTTTTTTTGTGAATCTGTGAGAAGATCACACACCAGAGGCGTTTAGAGGTTTTTTTTTTTCCTTTTCTCCCACAGACATCTACCCATCCTACAAATTTTTCAGTTACAACTGAAGATACTATCATATCCTTGTTTTTCAAAGAAATTTCTATCGATACTACCTCCTCAGAGTGTGCAACATCTGTGTCACTATCTGAAAGATCTGATTCATCAAGTGGTTTCTACCCAATGGTTGTAGCCACGATTAATAAGGATGAACTTTCTATCTCCATAGCCAGAGGATTCTTATCCATTGAGGGTGTAGGCTTATCGACCCTGGGCTGCATATAATCTTTCAAGGCTGAAGAACCTCAAAATGACGGTTCCTGTTGAGTATTGTCCTTCTTATTACTTGATTCGTTCTTGATGTTTGATGCTACCTTCTGATCACACCATCCACGATGTGGTTTTTACAGCTTCGGGGATCCTGGCATCGCTTTAGGGCAGGGACTATTAAGATCCCTGGGTTGTTGCCAAGATTTGCATCTAAAAGTTTTGCTTTCGTAGTCTAGAGGTTGATGAAGTTTCTTGTTGTCCCATTTTAGGATGATTTTGTCTGCAAGACCTGCACTTAAGTCCAATTCAACACAGATGCAGACAAAAGAGATGAACCCACTAGCTAATTACTCACTGTCTATCTGGATTGGTATTCGTTTACAATAGCTGGATTCATGCTCTCGATCATAGGCCTCAGTGGTTAACAGAACAAAATCTGTCAGATATTCATGGCACTCGCCGAATTGGTATTCGTTTACAGTCACTGGATTCATGCTCTCCATTATAGGCCGGCTACCATGGAAATCTTGGTTTTACCTTTATAATCCGCATAATCAGTCTTTGATAATGGTTACTGAGCCTCCACAAAAGTTTATAAGCATTCAAATTGAATGCATAAAAAATGGAGCTACAACCCACGAACGGTTGTTCGAGGCTAACTCCCTAATATCAAATTATATAATATGTCAAGAGTGTTCAAGGTCTTCGAATTGAATAAGTACAGTCATCTGTTTACAATTGCACAACCAGATAGCAATTTAACATCAGATCCAAGTAGACTTCCTGAATTTACATTTGGAAGTCCAGGAAATATTGAAATAGTGATCTATCAAAAGGTCAAGAGGAAATCAATTATGTTCAGGATTTATTCCAAAAGCGATGAAAATTTTTGAAAAGAATTTTTTTGTTGAAGAGGGTTATGTAGAATTCGTTGCACTTTGGGGCAAAGTTTATTTGTTGGGATTATTTTGGCAAAATGGTCTTTTACAATTTAGTTTTGGGTAGATTTAATTGTGCAAATAAATTTAAATTTAATATGTAATGTTTCACATTTAACATTTCTTAATTTAAAAATCAATTTAATTATTATTATTATGTATAAACACAATATACATAAAAAGAGATAAGATAAATAAATAAAAATATAAATAAGCATGTACTCCATAAACTTATTTATATTTAAAAAAATTCAAAAAAGAAGTTTTATTTAGGGGAAGCCTATAGCCTAAATACAATGGTACAAATTATTATTAATATCATGGGTCAAATACCATATTTATAAAAGAAGTATGGTAAATAAATAAATATAAAAGTGTTACAAAGAGGTTGGTAAATAAATAAAAATATATCAAATGAGATTAGAAATCAACATCTAATTATATACCAAGCCTATGGGCCAAATACCATGGACCAAATTGTTATTAATAACATGCAATTTTTTTTTTATTAACCCTAATATTAATATTGAAAGATTAATAATACCATTATTATTAAATCTAATATTCATATTAAGTTATTAGAATATATATATTATTATTAAATTTAATAACTTTGCATTAATACAATATTATAATTTTTATATTATAATATATTATAATATATCATGATATATATATTAACTCTAGATATATATGGTTGGGAGAACAAAGACATAGATTGATAAAGGTGGAGAAATAGGGGGAGTGACAAGGGAGAGATGGAGATAAATTGAAGGAGAGGGGAGATGAGGAATGAAGAGAGAGAGACAGAGAGGAGTAAGAGAGGTAGAGAAGGGTAAGAGATGGAGAGGGAGACATAAAGATGGAGGTGGGAGAGAGAGAAGGAGAGAGGGAGGGAGATAGTGAGAGGATTGGAGGGCAGAGAGAGAGACGGGGGAAGAGAGAAGGAGGTAGGAGAGAAAGGGAGAGAGTGGAAGGATGAGAGAGAGAGGACTTGGGAGAGAGGAGAGACGGAGGGATAGAGAAATGGAGTTGGAGGGGGTGATAGGGAGGAAATAATAAAGACATAGAGAGTGAGCAGTGGAGAGAGAGGGAGTGACAAGGGAGGGATGGAGAGAGAGTGTGTTGTTTAAGGGTCAGATAAAGAGACATACAGGGAGAGATGGAGACAAGGGTGGGGGGGCCAGGAAGAAGAGAGAATGAGAAAGGGATGGATATAATAAGATAGTTGGAGAGAGAGAGAGTGATGGGGGGAGAGAGAGGATTGAGAGAGAGAGAGAGAGAGAGAGAGAGAGCAAGGGGGAAGATGTCGGGAGGGAGGAGAGAAAGAGAGAGAGAGGAAGGATGAGAGAGATGACTTGGGAGAGAGGAAGAGAGTGATGGGGGAAGAGAGAGGATTGTAGAGAGAGAGAGAGAGAGAGAGAGAGATGGGGGAAGAGAGAGGAAGCTAGGAGATAAAGGGAGAGAGGAAAGATGAGAGAGAGGACTTGAGAGAGAAGAAGAGAGAGGGAGGGAGATTGGACGAGAGAGGGAAGGATAGACAGATGCAGTTGGAGGGGGAGAGAAGGAGGGAAGAAGAAAGACATAGAGAATGAGAAGTGGAGAGAGAGGGAGTGACAAGGGAGATATGGAGAGAGAGTGTGTATGTTTGGGGGTGAGATAAAGAGATAAATAATAAGAGATTGAGAGAAGGATAGAGAGAGTAATATAGTAACAGAGTTGGAAGGCAAAGAGAGGGAGAGAGAGAGAGAGGGAGAGATAGGTGGGAGAGAAAGGAAGAGAGAGAGGATGTGAGATAGTGGAGAGAGGTAGGGAAAGAGAGATGGAGATGGAGGGGGGGAGAGAGGGAGGTAAGAAGAAAGACATAGAAACATAAAGGTAGAGAGATAGAGAGAGGAAGTGATAAGGAAGATGGAGAGAGATGGAGAGAGGACAGTGGGAGGGAAGAGAGATAGAAGCGGGGGAGAGGGAGACAAGGGGAAGAGAAGAGAGAGGGAGAGGAGGAGGGAGTGATAGATATATAGATTGGAGAGAGAGAGTGTGTGTTTTGGGGATGATATAGAAAGACAAAGGGAGATCGAGATATAGATGGAAGGTGAAGAGAAAGAAGAGAGAGATGCAAATAGGGAGGGAGGGACAAAGAAATTGATAGATGTGGAGTGAGAGGGCATGTGTGTTTGGGGAGGTGAGATAAAGAGACAAATAAGGAGAGATGAAGGGAGATATAGATATAGATGGAGGGGGGAGAGAGGGAAGAAGATTTCTTGCACTATATGCATTGATTTTAGTGTAGATGGTGATTTCTAATCCTATTTGTTTGCTTGCACTAGATGCATTGATTTTAGTGTAGATGTTTATTTCTAATGATATTTGATTACTTGCACTAGATGCATTGATTTCAATGTAGATGATTTCTAATCCTATTTGATTGCTTGCACTAAATTAATTGATTTCAGTGTAGATAGTGATTTCTAATCCTATTTGATTTCTTGCACTATATGCATTAATTTCAATGTAAATGTTGATTTGTAATTATATTTGATTTCTTACACTAGATTCATTGATTTCAATGTAGATGTTTTTTTCTAACCTTATTTTATTTCTTGAATTAGATGCATTTATTTTAGTGTATATGTCGATTTCTGATTTGATGTATTTGGATGTATGATGATACATTCATTTTAAAGTGATTGGATTAATAGTGTGCATTGATTTTCAATGTAAGCATAAAAAATTATTGACAATGTAAATTTATTTTTGTGTTATACTAATTCAACATATTAATATTGGAGAGCATGAGAGACAAGGTATGATTTTTACTACAACAACTTGAGCTAAATATTTAAATGGTTTATGATTTCAATTGTCATTTTCGTATAATCAATATGAAAATATGACAAAACTAACAAGGGTGACAATAAGAATAGTTGAAGAAAATAGTTTGAGATTGATCACAATGAAGACTATTTGTAATTGACTACATTTTTATTATTCACTTTTTCTATCATTCAACACTATTACATTGTCACTTTGCATTCAAAATTTTTATTTCATCATTTTTCATCATTGACAATATTTATCATCTCACAAATTGAGGTAACTAAACAAATTTAAAATTAAAATGACCATATAAATCTCATACATATTTAGCATATTTAAAATGGTTATATTAATATTAGATGTATTTACATATTATTGATCAAATTAATCATATGTTCGATATATTTTCCTTAGCCCACACGACACTAAGAGAGATCCAATCTCTCGAGGTTCAAACCTTTCCTCAAGTTTTGCACTCAAAAAAGAGGTTTGCACCTCGAGAGATTTGATCCCTCTCGGCGCTTGATAGATCCGAAATTAATATGGATTAAGATGGTATTAAATTTTCATATATGTATGTATTATTATTATTTCACCAACTCTATTGACATTACACAACCATTTTCCTGCCAAATTTTTGAGAGTGTGAGCTATCACAAGGAAATTTGTCTCCAATTATGAGACGTGTCCCATCTAAGTAAGGTTTATGTGTCGTTTTATCAACCGCATACCCATACTAGGGTTGTGATCGATGGTGGAAAATGTTTAGGTTGGTTGTGGTAACTAACCTTCCATCACCACACTCCTTCCAAGCTCATTCTCCTCCTTTCCTACATCTAGTAGGGATCTATAACTCCGACAAGTAGAGATAGGTAATCTCATTGTTTCTTAACTATTACTAGCCGTCGTTACAATTGGAGGATCTCACTATTCCAACATGGTACATTTGCAGAAGGTAAGGGTTCTAATTCTTATGAAATTCTCGTCATTGTTTTCCTTTAACGATTTATTCTGAGTTTACAGACTAATTGATACTTGGAAACTGCGGATAATGTATGACTCGCTAGTGTTTGAGTTCCCACATGAATAGGTCTTTTCTCTACCCTTAGAGAATTTATCAGGTTTGCCAACACAGTCTCTTAGGATTTACTAATCATCATGTCTCTACAACACTTACTTCTTCTTCAGAGATTCTAACGACTTGTCGACAAACGTATATGCAACTATTATGACTTATGTCATAATCTAGTTTGTTTTTGGTTTTTTTTCTTTGGGGTTATTAACGGACTCCATGGGTATCTTTGCTCCCCATTGGGTTCCCAATCATGTTATTGGCATTTCGTAAAGGACCTCCTCTTTGTTGGGAACATGCATTCATGTTTTCTTTACAAATTTGGTAAGGTAAGATATAATTCGTTATTTACCAAAATTCTTAGGGTTTTTCTATGGCCTTAGGATTAATGTATTTTATCCTCTGCCTTTGATAGGAATTCTTATGGATTTCTTATGGGATCAAACTTAGTTAGTAATTGATTCCAGTCTTTTGTTGTTGTCCTTTGGCTACTTCATTTACAAATTTATGTTATATCTAATTCATTCTCCTTGGCGACTTGTACATGTATTTTGTTTTGCACAGGAGCGGGTATTCAAGGTTTCACAACCCATTATGTATTCCAAGCTTTGATAATTTCACTTTTTCCTTGTTACAGGTCAACTTATGACTGTTAGCCGAATGAGGGTTTTAAGAACACAATTAGGCTCTTTGTAGAAAATTTATATAATTTCTTCTACGCTACGACTGTTGGCCTTATACTTAATTAATTATCGTTTTACGTATTCAATGGTTCCAACCCTCATGTCAAGTAGCATCTTACAAGATTATATAATTTGAACCAGGGTTTTGTGATTATAATAGATTGTTGTTTGTTTTAATTATTTTGGATAGATTCCATAATCCAACGATTATCCATTTGTTGACTATTAACAACGTACTATCGTATTATTAGACATATGTCTTTGAAATTTAACTTTATTTTACATAGAAATATACCTATACTAGAAATTGCCCCAAAAGGTACAAAAAGAGGCCAATAGGTTTGTTAATTTGGAAAAGTTGTATGAGAAAGTCAATTATAGACATGTATGCCATATGTTTTGCATTTTCAAAAGTATCAAGGTCAACTTTTGAAGATGAAATGTCATGCATTAGATCCTAGGTTTGGAAAAGTTGTATGAGAAAGGCATTTGTAGATGCGTAGGCCATATGTTTTGCGTCATCATTTATTCTTGAAAGCTAGAGAAGAAGGGTGCCCCTAAGAAAAAAGGCATACATTCTACACATTCCCAAGTGGTTGGTAGAGTTTACACAAAAAAGTCATATTTTCATAATGGAATAGTTTCGTAAAAGTCAATCCATTCCAGTGGAGATAAACTTTATCTAGGAACAACTTGGTAAGATCTACTTCAACACATATGCAAGGAAAGTATTTATTCCCTTTTGTAGCCTTTTTATATATACTTTAATGAACCAACCGATGGATTTTCCCACTTCAGCTAACATATATTGACGAAGAATGTGAAGGGGCATGAGGAAAATCCCAAGCCCCTAAAAACCAGGGCCTTTCATCGAAAACCCTCTTGTAATCCTAGATATAGCACATTTGTCGAAGGCCAAAACCCATTGAACCTGAAAATCACTACATACCTCATAAAATCCTTCCTAGATTTATAGATAATATATTGCTCTAGAAAAAATTTGGGGTTTCATCTAACTCGTCCACAATGAAAGTAGGCCCTGAGGATTTTTTTATGTGTTGGAAAGCCAGATCCTGGCTTGAGGGCATCCTTGAAATAATTGGACTTAGAAGTTGAAGGTGTACCCTTGCCAATGGTGCCACATTTCAAGCTTGCAACTACAGAGAGTGAGACATCCTTGGTAATGCCATAATGACTAAGTAAATATCCCTAGTGCAGATGCCATGCTTCCTAAATAATTCTTATCTCTCTTTTAATATGTAGCGTGGATACGAAATTTGTAAACCCAATATGAAAGAAATGCGTAATTCCTTTCATGCTTAACAAGGAGTTGACATATAATATTTCAAAGATATTAATAACTAAAAACATTTCAATATCTATTATAAATAAAATATTTCTAAATTCCATTTTATATATAATTTTTTTTATTAATTTTATCTATAAAATATTTCATTATTAATATTAATAAAAAATTTCACTGTTTTATATAATAAATTATTATTATTATTATTAATAAAAAATAAAAATAAACAAAAACAAAAAAATTTACACCATAAACATATCTACAAAATAAGAATCATTATTGATATATCTTATTTCTGAATTGATCAATCTTTGAGAAGGTCTAAATTCTTTAAAATAAAACATTGTCTTTATTTAAAATTAAAATTGATATTCATATAACGCGGACAACAATTATTTTATACTTCTTAATACATGATAAATATAAAATTGAAATTTAGATTAATATGAGATTTGGAAGTGTGCGCTTTAATATTTTTCCACCCAGCTGATTCAAACTAAACCAAACCTGTAAACCATAATAGTACAGCTATCAAAATCCACCCTAACCGGCTCCCTCGAAAATCTTAATACGCAGAGAGAATCGAACCTTCTTAGATGATGAAACACAGCTCTACTAAATTGTAAATACGACTCTTTTTAATTAGTTATCTAAAGGGAGAGAGTGCAAAACTAACTCCGTGGGGCACCTTGGTAAAAAATGATTTGTATATTTAAGCTAAGCATAATGTCCTTGTTGATTATCCCTTGCATCAATTTTGTGGTTGCTTCGGGGAAAAATAATCTCCTTCAGGTGTAATTGCCTCAGAGTGTGTTTTTAATGCATTTGTCTCACACCTAGGAGACAACTTAACGATTATATCGATCAATGACACCGTTGTCAGTTTCCGTAACGGTTTTATGGCACATATAAAATGCTTCTCCATGTCTGATACGTCGCCAGGTTGTAGTTTAAACTTTACACAAAAATTTCAAACCTCTTTGATATTGTGATGTTGCAGACAGTATACCCACACATTCTCAGGACTTTCTATAATCTACCAAAAACCTCAGTAGGGTTTTGCAAATTTTTCCGTTAGTGTTGTCGTCTTCCATAAGATCCTTTGCTTGCTTGTTTAACTTTCGATTAGCTACAAACACTATCTTAGGCTTATGTTGTAGAAAATTCACATTGGCCAAAACTTCTGTGTATTGTGAATGAACTTGAAATATTCCTCACATTTTTTAATATTGGTGAAGTCATCATCATTCGAGGTTGCCACCGCTACTAAAAACTGTCCAGCATTTGGGCACCCAGCTCCAAGTTCATTCCATACTCTCACACTGCAGCACAATGCACCCAATACAAAGAGAGATAGATAGTCATACTTTGGTTTTTGGGCACCACTCAAATGATTTTATTCAGTTCAATCCGACTATCATAGGGAAGCACTGGAACCACCCAACATACCAGACAGCAGCATTGAATCAAAGGGCTATCATCATTTCTCATCCATTCAAATTCATACTGAAAAGGCATAATGGTTTCCAGTAAGATAATTACTATACTCTGTAATATTGATGTACCGATAAAGAATATTATATACATAAATTGATTTTGCAAATTATTGTACCATAAAATACCAGAACTCTATGTTGCCAATTTTAGAGTACATGATGAGAACGAGTACTTTTGCTAAGATATGTGTTGGAAATTTCTGGTAATTTCAAACAAATAAACTGAACAGAGAAAATGCTCTGTTTCCACAGGATCTTAACACAGGGAAGCTAAAATTTTTCTAAGCAGACAGAGTTTTCAACACACATGGAAACACTATGTATTCATTAATAAAACAACCTGTTACAAATTCTTCCTCTGCCAGAGGGATTCTCCAAGAACTTCCACAAAACAAATTACTCTGTTTCAGCTCCAAAAATTTATTTTTACACACTAGTGTAAAAATAAAACTTACATTTACTGCTGTAAAATCTCTTACATTCCCATTTTACATTCAACAAAAAAAACTTCTTATCGCACTGCTGCGCATATTACATTTCATACATTGCAATTACCAAAAAAAACATTTCATTTGCTCTATGCAAATTACACACTATTGTGGGTGTAAAAACCCCTTTTTTCTTCTGCATACACGCTGTTGCGTATTCCAAACTTTAGAACCAAAAAAAAACATTACATTGCATATGTTAAAACAACAAAACAAAAACTTATGATTTTTACCTTTTCTTGTCCCGTAAAACAAGAATTACATCCGTGCAAAAAAAACATTAAAATTAAAGACTTTATCTATGCCCATACCTCCCGTGAATAAAACACTTAAAGACTTTACCAAAACTTACCTATCGTAATAAATTCATTTATTACTTCAGCAAGGTGAAAAACTAATTTCTTGTCCTTTTACTGACAAACCTGGCGGTCAACTAAAAATTTACTCCACGCAAGTTCAAATGATGCAGGTCGTTGATTTAATCGGACGGTTGAAGGTGATATTGGGAGGCCCTTCCTTGTTGAACTTTACCATCCGGGGAATGGGTGGTTTTGAAAAGTCAGCTCAGACACGTGGCAGTTGGTCGGTGTGTTCAGAGCCCTCCTGAAAAATACCACTGATGCATGAAGGCGGTGCGATATAAAACTGCCTGGTTTCCGGAATTAATATGCGCAGTTGAAATTATTAATATTTCAACACTCCCCTTTAATTTCAATTGCTGGGTTATCAGTCATACCCAGACATTTCCTCAAAAATTCAAAACTTTTCTGTCACAATGGTTTGGTCAGAATATCAACAACCTGCTCTTGAGTCCTGCAATGTTTTAAAACAATTTCTCCATTGCTTACCAATTCCCTGATGTAATGAAACCTTGTGTCAATGTGTTTCGTTCTCTTATGAAACACCGAATTCTTGGATAATGCAATAGCTGAGCTGTTGTCACAAAAAATCGTTCTTCCTTTTGCCTGCTCTTGGCCTAAGCTCCTCAACATTCTTCTCATCCAAACTGCTTGACATGCTGCTCCTGTAGACAATGCTACAATAGGTTGTTTCTTAGAAGCCCATGAAATGGCTCCTGAACACATGTGAAAAACATAACTGTATGTGCTCTTCCAATCATCTACACTTCCAGCCCAATCACTATCAGTGTATCCAATTAAATCTGAACATTCTGAAGTAGTATATAAAATGCCAAACCTTTTAGTACCTTTAACATACCTGTTACACTAAAATTTGTCACCATGACTATTTGCAGTTAATATGGCTCCATCAACTGTCATACTATCCTCCTTGGCAAGTCTTATACCTCTGCTCCTCATGTCAAACTCCAAGAAAGAGAGAAAGTCCTTAAAAAGTCAATTAACTCTGGTTACGCAGTTTCTCTTAACCTTACCTGCGTGTACACACCTCAAGTTCACAATACCTGCGTACTTGTACGCTCTGTCTGTAAAGGGGTGGGTGCGTACTCCTGTAAAGGTAAAAAGGCACGAGTTTTACTTCAAAAAAGTTACTTGTGGTCGATTATAGAGCATTCTAGAAGATGGTTTGACGTGTATTGAGCGCCTCCAGATGGTTCATGCATCTCAAAGAAAGAGGAACTTATCCCATCAAGAGGGGAGCTATCCCATTGAAAGAGGGGCTTATCCCATTGATGGTGGACCTAATTAACTTCCTCCAAAGCATTATAAATACAGGCATTGGGCCAAAGGGAGAGGAGGTTGAAAGCTGAACATTCTTAAGGGTAGATGCTGCTGAAATTAGGACTCCCTTATAGAGCTTGAGAGGAGAGATTCCCATCCTTTCTTAGCTTCATTTGTAAGTGGGTGAGCTGATCAAAGTAAAGGAGAACTCTTGCTGGACCCTGGGAGGGACCTGCACAACACCAAGGCATTGGTTGTAATGGTTTCTTTTGTTTCCAATTAATACAATTAAGTTCATTTTTCTCAACAAGTTGTTATATATAATTTGTTTCATATACTCCTTGGTCTTTATGATGAATATGTTTTATTATATGAGTTATTCAGGTGCTATGTAATTGTTTGCTTGTTAGTGAATGCAGGCTTCAAGGAGAAGGAGGAGCTCATCTAGATCGGAGAGGCTGGACTTCTACAAACAGCGTTGGACTAAAGGTATGCTTTAAACACCTGGTTGCTTGTATTTTAAATGCATATTTAGGGAAAGATAGTGCTTGATTGTTTTGTTTGTCACTAGAAAGCCTTAGCTTCTAGGGAGGTCGGTTTTGTCCGCAAAATTGACTCTTTCCGCATGACAAAATGGCGACTCCACTGGGGAATCCATGGATTTGATTGATTTCTCGTTTGATTGATACTTTGATTTGAGAAAATTCGATTTCTTTCTGGTTTTTCACTGATTGACTGTGAATTTGGGTGGAATAGCTTAGGGTTAAGTTAGGTTTTATTTTTCTTGGTTTTGTTAGCAGTACGCACCCTCTGCCTTAAGCACAGTGCGTACCTGTACGCACTGCAGCTTTGTACACAGAGCGTGGCCGCACCTGTGCAAACAGGCTGCCTGCGTACCCTGTCAAAAGTTGAGAAAATTTCAATTTTTTCCTTTTTGCCTCTTAGATTTTGTTTATAATTTGTTTTTTGCTGCCCAGATCCACTGGTTACCTGTCAGAAGTCTTCATCTAAGCTTGTTTCATTAGCATCAAGGGTTTTAGTGAAGTTCATAGAAGTTCTAGCCCTAGGTTTGATTTTTGCATTGGTCTTGTAGTGACTTTGGCTTTAGAAGTTGTAAAAACCTTGGATATCCCTGGTCTTTTCAGTCTTCTTAGGAGTTGGACCTTTCGTAAAATCCACCTTTGTGAGAAACCTACCTTTGTGTTGTATCTTTGCAGAATTTCGAGAAAGCTTGTTGGTTAAGCTGTGAATTTCATTCTTAAGAAAAAGAACAAAAGATTTTGATTTTTGTTTTTGACTGGTTTATGATTCTGCATGAACTAGTCCTTGGTTGAATTGTAACTGAGTAAAACATCCTGGAATTATATTTTGTAGGCTTTTACCTCATTAGATTTGCTTTTAGGTTAATTTCTCTTAGATTTGCTTTTAGGTAAATTTCTCTTAGATTTTCCTTTAGGTAAAATTGATTTGATTTTCATAGATCTTAGAATTGATTTTTGGTTAAGTAGTTTTACATGCTTTGTTAAAATAGGAAAAATACAAAAATCTCTCTTTGGAAAAAGTTTGTTTTAGTAGCATTTGAAGTCTTTGAAAAGAGAAAGGAAGTTTTCGTGAAATAATTAGTGGTCATGTATTGTATACTTTGGAAAAGATAAAGAGATTGTTTCTTTGATTTTCATTGCCAAGAAAGTTGTCTTTATAAATTTTGCATTCTCCAACTCTCTTAGCTAGGGAATTCATTGAAAAAGAAAGATAGTTTAAATCATCTTAAGTGCATCTTTTTAGTGGATTTGAGTTGAGTCTACACACCATCAGTTTCATCTCCACTACCTTTTGTCCTAAAGAAAAGCCATAAAATTAATGCTTAAAGTAAAATTAACTTTGTAACTTTTATTTACTAGGGCTCTGAAACACCAATATAGATCAAGCTAGTGTCTTGGAGTAGGAGAGTAATTAACTCTCCAAGACAGAAAAACCAAACAAGTAGCTCATCTTGTGATAGGATAAATCCAACTGTTACATTTATGCTCTGGGAAATCTCCTCTTAAAGGAGAAGCACGAGATCGTGTCCGAACCAGTGAGGGGATCAATCCTCCTTCATTGGGAACGATGCCAGATACGAACGTACTACAAACGGTAAACCTCGGATTGACCATTGTCGAGGAGCATGGGGTCACTTGTCGGTAAACCTTGGATTATTATCAAGGAGCCGGCAAGGGGATTGAGCTTGTTACTCTGCCCTTGCGTGCTATCGGATCGTAGACTGTTCCCCCATGTATATTTGTTACTGTTGGTGACCTTACTGACCATTATCTTTAGGGTTCTGCCCAAGGTGACGGTGGAGGGAAGATCCCACTGTACCTGGAGCAGACGTCGACTAGACTCACTTGGATTTTCTGGGGGATTCACTTCACTCGAGACGGTTAAAGTGGAGGAACTTGTGCCAGTCTATTCATTAAGCAGGTTTTTGGGGTAACTGTTCCACCCGCCACTTTTGTACTGAATTCTGCGATGTTGGGCTTCATCACCAACTAGTGTTTTCAGTCCGGAAGGTTACTGTTTGTGTATGGTTTGACGCCCTAGATTCTTTAGGCGTGTGATTTGAATTTGTTTGGTTCTTTAGAGACTTTAGGCGGTTTGCTTTGAGATTTTACTTTGTTTGCATGTGCAGTAGTTAAAAGTTTTTAACTGTGGTTGAATTACCGAGACAGTCCCGTAGACTTTGGGGCCAGTCTCCTGAGATTGTAACCGTGGCCGATTTGTTGAGGAAGTCCCGTAGACTTCGGGGCCAACCTCCTGAAGACGTCACGGGTCATTACGAAGGTTTGAAAGTCCTTGTAACTCTTAGTGGCAGTAAAGTAGGTTCACCTGAAGAAGGAGAGTCTTCGTTGGTAGTTCATCCTGATTACCAAAGTCTAGAAACAGGTTATAATCCTGAAGCTATTGCAGTTTCCGAGCTTGTTGGTAGTTTTTCATCTACTAGTGATATAGGCGAAGAACTTGAGGTATCTTAACCTGTTACTCCAACTTCTAGTGCTCCTGATTCACCTAGGGTAGAAAGAGTCATCACCGAAAATCTTCCTTCTGGTTTGATAGCTATTGAAGAACTTGCTCCAGAAGAAGAAATAGGCGTCCCTATCCCTGAAAATCAACCTACTATTGATCTAAGGGAGCGTGAATCCATTTTTTACAGTCCACCTAGAAGTACTACTTGGTATCTTTCGTTAACCAATTATTTGGACAACTCAGGGTCAAGTATTTCTCCACCTCGTGCTCCTTATCCACCTGGAGGTATTTATACTCCTGTAAATATGTCCGGTCAGTCGTCCATGTTTACTCAATCGCCTGAATATTTTTTGTACGGCGGTCCTTCTGTTCCCTCTGGGTATCAGTCACTTTCTGGTACTTTTGCAGGAGCATCTCCTCAACCCATTGAACATGGGTTATTAACTCGAAACAATGGTAATAAATCGTTGAGTGTAGGAGACATTTACATGATGTCAGGTTCAGTTCCCAGTTCTCAACCTCAAGGTGGCCAGTTACCGCCTAGGGGGCAGCCTCAATTAATGCATGGGGGGCAACCTCAAGGTATGCAAATTGCGTCTGGGGGGCAACCTCAAGGACAATATGTACCCGTGGTGCAGTACATTCCTCAAGGTCAACCCCAGCCTCAATATGTACCCCAAGGTCAACCTCAGTATCAATTTATACCTCAAGGTCAACCCCGGTATCAGTACCTACCTAAAGGGTATCTACCCCAAGGTCAGTACTCGAGTCAAGGTTACCAACCACCCCAAGGTCAATCTTATGTTCAAGGTACGGGAAATGTACCTTTCAATTATCAATCCTACCCTCAATCCGGTTATGGATCTCAATATCCTCAACCTGTTATGGGTCAATACCCCAGAATGAACATAGTGTGGGATCCATCGCAAGTTCAACAGGTATTGTAGCCAAGTGTACAGTTGTCATCTCAAACTGGACAACCGTTAGTTTCTGGTTCGCCCCAGCAACCAGTCCAGTCTAATGTTCAAACTTCTGTACCTTCGGTAGTTTCTCAGTCTGGGCCTATTGCACCTAGTACTCCATCTCAAACGACTGCTGCAACTACCGCAACATCTGTTCAATCTACCCCACTTACTTCTGGAGTATCGACGGCTCTGGTTTATACTGTCTCTGTAACTACTCCTCAGACATCTTTACCATTGTCTGGATCCACGATTCAAACTACTGTTCAGATGCCTGTAGGACAACCTGGTTTAAGTACGGTTGTCACTAGTCAACCACAATTCACTTATCAACCGTACCAGGGACAGTACCAATACGGTCCTGCTGTCCAGCAGCCAGTTTACCAGTATCAACCGTATCCTGGGTACACTTGTCAACAATCACAACAACCCCAGTACGGTCTGGTTAATCCTGGTTTTCCAGGAGGATACAATATCCCGAACGCGATTCCTATTCCTAGTTATCCTGGATATCCTCCTCCTGGGACTGGTCTCGTGACCCAGAGTTTTAGGGATCCTAATCGGCAGTTACCGTTTATCGCAACTTTGGATTTACTAGACTTGTCACGCCTAACGAACGATCCAATAAATTATCTTCCGTTTTGGCCGCCAATGCCAAATAAGTTGCCTAGTGACATTCCCAAGTTCGAAGGTAAGTCTGGAGAGGACCCGTTGAATCATGTGATTAATTACCACCTCTGGTGTGCCTCTAATTCCATCTCGGATGATTCGATCCGCTTACGTCTTTTCCAGCGTACTCTCATTGGTCTCGCGGCCAAGTGGTACATTGAGTTACGACGGGCCTCTTTTTATAATTTTAGCTAGTTAGCTACCTCGTTTTTAACTCATTTTCAGTTGCCGATCAGATATGATAATGGCACGGAGTTACTAACTTCATTAAAACAATCGACGTCCACTTATATTTTCGATCATATTCATGAATGGAGACGTCGAAGGCAGTTAGTGAAAGTTTTTATCCCGGACCAAATCTTAGCTGAATGGTTTGTTAAATCATTGTTACCGAAGATTACTGAAGACGTAGCTAAGGCCGAAGTAGTTACTGAGGAGCAAGTTATTGCTCAAGTGCAGTACCTTGACTTAGTCTATACTCAGTCAGGTACATTACACGAAAAGATCCCAGATCTTCCTAAGTCAAATCAAATCGCTGCTGCTCCTTCGGGGTCTCATGCCGCTGATGGTATGATTGGTACGGTGAACACTAAAAGTAAGAAGAAATCCTCAAAGCATTCTTCTCCTATTATAACCTTACCAGACTCCCCGACAAGAGAATCTTCTGCTGAAGTTTCCGCCGATATTCACGCTGTAGTGTCATCTACGGCTAAATCAAAATCCGGTGGGAAAAAGAAAGGCAAGAAGAAGAATAAAGCAGATAAAACTCCAAAGGAGAAAACTGAAAAGTCGGAAACCAATGATGAAAAACGCAAACCTCGTTATCCTTGTCTTATTTGTGAAGAGGATCATTTTACAATAGATTGCCCTCATCGGGTAGAGGTTGTGAAAATCGTCAAAGGTTCCCCAACTCCTACTGTTTTGAAAGATCCATTTCCAAAGCAGGAGAGTAAAATGATAGGTTCTTCCTCGAGTGCCAGTGAAGAACCCATATTGATGATGTCTCATGTAAGGATTGCGACTCGATCGCAAGATTATGGTAGTAAAAGTCCTGTTGATGGCAAAGAAGCAGAATCTTCTCATTCTAATCCATCAACCTCAGCTCCCGGTTCCGATCCACTACAGATCGAGAAGCCTAACCCGGACTTAGTAATCAAACCGCCCACCAAGGGTATACTTTGAAAGTCTGCTTTCAATCCACATGTGAGAGCGGCCCAGAATTATAACATTGTTGAGGACTTAGCTGTTTCACCCTCAGCAATGTCGGCTTTGGAAGTGCTGCAATCATGCCCAGCACAACGCAAATTACTTTTGTCGGCTATAGGAGCTGTTGATGTTCAGGACCCAAACCTAATAATCTTTGATCTAGAAAATAGTACACCGCGTTTGCCTCATCAAATGGCTTTCCAGATTCCAGTGATAGTAAAAAACAGGCCTATTCATTGGAGTGTAATTGATGAGGGAGGTTCCACGTGTATTATGTCGATACAGTGTTGGAGATCGCTTGGTTCTCCTTCACTAAATCAATCCCCGACAATTCTTAAGGCCTTTGATGGCCGTGGGTTTCATCCTTTTGGAATTCTACAGGATTTGCCTATAGGGGTTGAAGGAAAAACCGTTAGTCTAGATGTGGAGGTGGTTGATGCCCCTCTAGACTACAAACTTCTCTTGGGTCGAAGTTGGTCTTACGCTATGACAGCGATCGTTTCATCGGTCTTCCGAGTAATAAAGTTTCCACATAATGGCAAGATCATAACAATAGACCAGATGGCTTACTTTTCATCCGACCCAGCCTCTTCAGAGAGTATTCAGCATGTCGGTAAAACGACTTTCCCTTATAAGGATGTTGGAGTAGGATTAGTTAAAGATGCCGGTTTACTGGGAACTTTTCCTTTTCCTCCAATCAACACCTTGTCTTCGTTTGCATCCATTCATATGATTACATCAGACACTATTGTTTATGACGATCCTTTGATCATTCCTTCTGAATCTGAGATAGACTCATTTGGTGATGCTATGCCTTTGAGTCCATATGAAATTGCCTATGAAGCCGTGCAGTCTTTTACCGACCCACGTTCAACCAAAATCGACCAAATGAATGTGGTCCGTGAGGAATCACTTTTCACGTCAACCTCGGAGTTAATAGAGTTTCCCAAAGTTGTTTCATCTGACGAGCAACTTCGTGAAGTCCTGTGTGTAGACGATTTACCATGGGAAGATCTCCATCATAGATCTTCGTTTTTACCTGAGGATGATCGTTTTGAAAATGATTTCTCATCAATCTTTACAGTTGAATATGTCAAAGAAGCTCAGAATCCAATGAAACATCCTGATTCAGAGCTGAATTTGGGAAACATCTCTCGCACGATTCCCATTGACATTTCAGTCAAGCCTGGAATTGTTGAGAACATTCATATAGGTGCCTCGTGTTCAGATGACGAAATTAAGACATACAAGGCCCTATTTCAAGAATTTCGCGACGTGTTTGCCTGGTCCTATGAGGAAATGCCAGGAATTGATCCCGCGATTGTTGTCCATGAGATCAAGACTTACCCGGACGCTAAACCCGTCCTGCAACGTTTGCGTCAAATTCACCCACGAAAAGTGGCTGCAATTAAAGCAGGAGTTGAGAAGCTGTTGAAAGCAGGTTTCATTTATCCGATCCTGTTAATGGATTGGGTATCGAATATTGTTCCGGTTAACAAAAAACAGGGAACAATAAGAATATGCATCGATTATAGAGACATTAATCGAGCTTGTCCGAAGGACAACTACCCAACACCCTATATCGATCAAATAATTGATGATTGTGCCGGCAGTGAAATATTTTCCTTTATGGACGGTTTTTCTGGTTACAATCAAATCAATACTCTACCTGTCGATCAACCAAAAACAGCTTTCATTTGTCCATGGGGGACATTTGCTTACTGCAAATTACCTTTTGGGCTTAAGAATGCTAGAGCAACTTTTCAAAGGGCGATGTCTTATGCGTTTCATGACATCAAACACATTGTGCAACCGTATCTCGATGATTTGCCCACTCATTCTTTACATCGAGCTAACCACCTTGTCCATTTACGGGCAATCTTCATGAGGTGTAGGCATTATCGTATTCGGTTGAACCCACACAAATGTGACTTCTGTATAGAAGTGGGACGATTGCTGGGATTTGTAGTTTCGAAAGCTGGCATTCGCATCGATCCCTCGAAGGTAGAAGCTATCATCAAATTGCCTCCTCCTTCGAGTCTTCGCCAACTCCAAAGTTTGCAGGGGAAAGCAAACTTTTTACGACGATTCATTCCTAACTACGCCGAGGTTACAAAGGGTTTCACCCGGTTGTTGAAACAGAATGCTCAATTCTCTTGGGATGAGATAGCTCAGAAATCTTTTGATGCACTCAAGCATGCGTTGACCCATGCACCGTTGCTGCATCCTCCCAACTACAACCAGGATTACTTTTTGTATCTCGCCACCTCCCATTCCACCATTGGGATGGTCTTAGTTCAGGAAGACGAATTCGAAATGGAACATGTGATATATTACCTTAGTCGGACGTTAAACCCAACTGAGCTAAAATACTCACATGTGGAGAAATTGGCATTGGCAGTCGTTCAAGCTGTCCAAAGTTTTCGTCACTACATTCTACTCCGTAAAACTACAGCCATTTCGGATTGCAACCCTATGATCTACATTTTGACTAAACAATTGCTAGGGGGAAAGTACTCTAAATGGATTGTTATCCTGCAGGAGTTCGACTTGGAGTTTGAGGAATCTAAGTCTAAGAAATCTTTAGTTTTTGCAGAGTTAATGTGTGACTTCCCGCGTGCTGACACAGAAACTGTGGTAGAGGAGCCCATTGCGGACGAATCTTTGTTTCTCATCAGCACTTTAGATCCGTGGTATGGGGATATCATCGTCTATCTCTAGACCCAATCCTTTCGGCTCGAAGTTTCAAAGTCGGAACGTCGGAAAATTTGATTCCAGTCCCAACAGTACAAAATTATTGGAGATACTCTTTATCGTCGTGGGGCGGACTTGGTTTTTCGACGTTGCTTAACTCACGAGGAAGTTGAAAGGGTTCTGAATGACTGTCACTCTGGAGCATGTGGCGGTCATATGTCTGGGTATGCCACAGCCCAAAAGATATTGCGCGCTGGCTACTTCTGGCCGTCCTTGTTTAAAGATTGTATTACTACGGTCCGAAAATGCCACAACTGTCAGGTGTTTGATCGAAAGATGCGCGCTCCACCTGCTCCTCTCCACCCTATAATTACCGTTGGTCCTTTTGCCAAATGGGGTATCGATTTTATTACATGTAACCCTCACTCGACCGGGGGGCATGCGTATATCATCCTTGCGGTAGATTATTTTACTAAGTGGGCCGAGGCGATGCCTACATTCGAGGCAGACGGCAGGACAACTGCAATTTTCGTATTCAATCACATTATTTCTAGGTTTGGTGTCCCACAAGCGATAATCACTGACCATGGGCGCCATTTTCGAAACGTTATGATGACAGAACTTACAGGCCAGCTTGGTTTGCGTCACGATAGCTCAACTCCTTATTATCCACAAGCGAATGGTCTGGTTGAGTCCATCAACAAAGTTTTAGTTATCATGATCCGATGAATCATTGGTATTCATCGGTCGAATTGGCACAACATGTTATTTTCAGCGCTTTGGGTTTACCGAACCTTAGTGAAAACATCAACAGGGTTCACTTCTTTCCAACTAGTTTACGGTTTGGAAGCTGTGCTGCCCATTGAATGCGAAATATCGTCACTGCAAATGGCCATCGAATTACTTCCAGCTACTTCCGAAGAGGAGAAGTGTTTATTATACTTAGCTCAATTAGATGAGACTCGACGTGATGCTGCATTGGCGATCGAGACTCACGCAAAACGTATGAAAGCTCAGTATGATCAAAATGTGACCCCTCGAAATTTTTCGGAAGGAGACCTAGTGCTATTATATGATCAAGCTAATGATAAATTAGGTGGTGGAAAATTCGTTCCTATTTGGCATGGGCCCTATATTGTCAAGCGAAAGCTAGCAAAAGGGGCCTATGAGCTGGTAGACTTTGACGGGGACTCTTTAGGTAAACCCAGAAATGGACTTTACTTAAAGAGGTATTATGCTTAAATGATGGGTATGGAGATTTTAGTTAGGTTAGGTCTTTATTTCTAGCTGGTGTGTTTGTTAGTTTAGACAGTGTGCTTAGCCTAGAGAGTGTGTTTTTCGTCGTTATTCTACTTATCTTGGATTTACTCTTGATGTTTGCAGATGTCGATGCCTCTCCAAACATACATTGGATTTGCTGATGGTGCTTGTCGTAGTACACGAAATATCTCTTCCGCAGCTTGGGTTATCTATTCACCCTCTAACGAGTTAGTTTCTATGCATGGGGTAAGCCTCGGTCAAACAACAAACAACATTGCCGAGTACAGTGCAGTGATTGAGTTATTGTCTGAATCTATTTCATTTGGGATTCGGAGTTTGATAGTGAGGTTAGATTCTGAACTCGTTGTATTACAGCTTAATAGAGTATATGCCATTAGAAATCCAATGTTATTAAGGTTATTTTTGAGAGTGCGTCTCTTGGAACGTGAGTTTGATTACATTGAATATCAGCATATTCCAAGGTCTTTAAATACATTAGCAGATGCAATTGCTTCTCGAATGTTAAATAGACATTTGCAATAATCATACATGTAAATTTAAAAACATTTCATCACACATGTTTAACAAGATAAGCTGGTAATAATGATATATATAGATAGGAGTGTGTCAAAAAATACATCGTCTTCGATCATAGGTTGAAAAACACCTTATGATCGGCAAAAATGATAAGTACAAAAAACCAAAATGTCACATGTGTCTACAAAGCGACCATCTAATCACTGGTGATGCTCTCTATACGACACCACTGCACGGGCTACCCTACACAAGAACCTCCTAAAAGGTCCTGGGACTGCGACTACATAGCGCTGAAGCCTAATAGGAATATCGTCTATAGTAGTCTCTAGTATATCCGTCGTTAGACGCTCTAGGTCTTGTTCCAACTCAGCTAAAGTCTCTGTGGCCTCGTCCTGTGGGGCCGATGTCGCTGCAACTGGTAGTCTCCTCTCGAAAGGCCGGAGATTGGCTGGACGTTGTGGGCCTACATCTGCATTTTGAAAATTATTACTATCAGTTTTGAGACGATATAAAAAACAAAACAAAAAAATAGATAATTTAAAAACTTGTAAAAAATGAATTACCTATGTCATCCCATTGTTCTCCCGGTGGAAGAACCATGTCCGGATCTCCACAAAAATTAACTCCGGCATAAGGAAAATCCTGTATAGAAAAGACCTGGTCCTCTAACCAGTGAAAGTACTCTGGAGTAAATCGGACAACCCTCGTTCCCTCGTCAGGATGACGGGCCATAACCGCAACCCATCGCATCAATTTGGGCTCTCGAGGAAGCCCAACCTCAACAGTGAGATGTTGTGGAATTAGCATCGGAACCCTCTCTAAGCCAAAACTCACAACTAAAGGCCCATACCCAAAAGTCTTTAGCTGTCCGTTTTTGGCCCTAGTCAGTCGGCCCTTTAAATTGGCCAACACAGCATCACACCAGTTGAAAATGGTGCCTCGATAGCAATCAATCGCCATCCGCATCTGGGATCCAGTAGCAATGTGTAAAGCGGCAGCCCCGCAAATTCTGGTAATTGTAAAAGCAATCACCATAAGTTCAGGGCGGGATATAGTTTTGATCTCTATCCCCTTCTCCTGAGACTGAGTGTTACACCACTCTAGTCGGAGACTAGCGATGGACTGGCCACTCGGCCTAGTCCCGAACAGAGTCAAGTGTTCGCCTCTCTTGGGAAAACCAGTGAGGAAATAGATATCTGAGGGCTCTATCTCGAGCTGGTGCCCTCCAATATAAAAACACTGGTCCTGAACGTTCCATCTTTCTACCAGCCACTCTAGAAATCTCACCTGGGCCCTCATGCCAGGTATGGCCCAGTATTTATAAAGGCCGCATGCCTTCAAAGCATCAATTGACGGTTGATGATTAATGGCAGCCAAATCAACATCTTCGTGCTCTCTCTCACGCCAATCAAGCATGGTGGGCAATCTACACACCAAAAAACATCTGTTAGATTCCATAAAATAAAAAAAATTGGTCCATTTTGAAGGAATTGGGGTTTGAAAACTCGTTTTTCAGGGTACGCACCCCGCCTTTAGGAACAGAGCGTGGGTACGCGGGTTCCCTTAGGGCAAGGTGCGTACGCCCGGCATTTTCCCAACTGAGAAAATGTCGGGGTACGCGGGTCACCAGTGGAACACCTGCGTACCCCGAAAGGCAGATCTTGAAACCCCAAAGCCTCCAAAAAATGAAACTAGGGCCTAAAAACAAATTCTAAACGGATGAAAATGAAGAGGAGGATGTTGTAGAATACCTGAAAGAGACGGCGTTCGATTTCGACGGTCGGATTCTCCGCAATGTCCACGGGAAGTTTCTTGCCAAAAGCCCTTTTTCTCTCCTCAACAGTAAAATGGTAAAAATGAATTGGTAAAAGCCCTTTTTATAGGTTTTTTGGGTAAATAAATGGTAAATTTGTTTATTTTTCACCATGAAAAGGTATTTTTCAAAGTATTTTTATCTATTTTTAAACAGGTATGAGTAATGTGTTGGTTTTTGTGCAGGATAAAGGATTTTCAGGGAAAATTGTCATTTTTTACAAACAAAAACATCAGAGTCATCTTTAAGCCCTTTTCTGACTCCTAAAACATGAAAAGATTGCTGAGCATTTCTTTTACACTCGTTAAAACGGAATTAAAAGATGGTCCTCTTATAGCCCTTTTCTGACCGTAAAAACATGAAAAGATTGCCAGATTTTTGTCGTTTCAAATTCGATATTGGAAATAAAACGACGTGTCCTTGATCGCTTTTTACTTTTCAGGTCAAAGACACTAATCATGAAAATACTCCTTGGTCATAAAGATCAAGCGGTTCTCTCAAGTATTATTTTATACTTTTTCGGGCTTGGGAGACACAAATTTACGAAAAAGTTCAACCCTGGAGTCTTCTTAAGTTTTTTCAGACTCTCTAAAATTGAAAAACGTCGAGTTTCTCCTATACTGGACTCGTTAAAATTTCACAGTAAAGGACCTGTTCGATTACAAACGGGAACGAATCACTCCTTCTTAGGGTTCGAATCTAAACTAAGTTGGACTCATCCGAAGGATGAGCTTATAATCAAGCATATGTTATCCTCCTCAAGCTTGTAAAAAATAAAGAGGTACTTGCCAGAAATGGTGGGGGAAAAGAGAGAAAAATGAGCCTATTTGTTATCCTTTGTCTCAGAAAAACCTTATCACCACTCTTGAACACGACACTTTTCATTCACCTGGGTTGGGAAATCCTTTGCCTTAAAGTTGATCAAGCCACATTGAAAATCTTCAGCCGGTTCTGGGTATTAACTTTGGGTCAATTTTCACCAAGCCATTTGTTGTGTCGTTATGTGTTCAAGAGGTCGCTGCAAATAAACCATTCATCTGCAAAATACCTGTCATCCATCTTGACCATCCCTGAGCCAGTCCTTACAGCTACATTTCTTCAACTTGAACTATGATTTCGTGTTGTGGGCTTGCCTGCAACGGGTCGCTCTCTATCGACATTAGCACATTATCTAGAAAGATGACCTAGAAATCGTCAGTACCTTGAAATCTGCATGCATCAATGGCAGGTTTCTCGCTTTTGACGACAGTTTACATCATTGACTTTCGATCGAAGGATTCTGTGATATGTTCGACATCAACACATCTATTCACATCTCATGGATTGTACTGGGTACTTTGAGAACCATTGACATCACTGGTGGTCTCTCTCACACTTGTTAATAGTTTACATCATCGACTGGTAATCAAGTGGTTTCTACCATGTTCGACATCAACTCATTTATTCGCATGGATAGAATCGTACTATTTCGGGAAGTAGAAATGAAGACCCTGGATCTAGTTTCCACCATCCAGGCTGCGAGGAGTTTTGTATTCATTATACAGTAGACTAATCATAAACAGATGGTTGCGTCCATATTGTGTCTACATGAGTCTATGATTATAATGTACTGCGAAATCATTCCTATGTCAGAGCAGTAGTTAGTTTGTTAGTTAAAGTTTTCAGTCTGAGTATGGGAATGCCTACCTCAGCGATGATATGATCTTATATATGTATTTTGTGTTGAATATTTGCAGGTTCCGACTAGGCTCTCCACAAGATAATCCTTGAAATGATAAAGTGCTTCACCCTTCCTAGATGATATGAAACCCTAATCTACTACAGGCTTCGCACTTTAGGGGGCAATCTGTTACACTAAAATTTGTCACCATGACTATTTGCAGTTAGTATGGCTCCATCAACTGTCATACTATCCTCCTTGGCAAGTCTTATACCTCTGCTCCTCATGTCAAACTCCAAGAAAGAGAGAAAGTCCTTAAAAAGTCAATTAACTCTGGTTACACAATTTCTCTTAACCTTACCTGTGTGTACGCACCTCAAGTTCACAATACTTGCGTACTTGTACGCTCTTTCTGTAAAGGGGTGGGTGCGTACTCCTGTAAAGGTCAAAAGGCGCGAGTTTTACTTCAAAAAAGTTACTTGTGGTCGATTCTAGAGCATTCTAGAAGATGGTTTGACGTGTATTGAGCGCCTCCAGATGGTTCATGCATCCCAAAGAAAGAGGAACTTATCCCATCAAGAGGGGAGCTATCCCATTGAAAGAGGGGCTTATCCCATTGATGGTGGACCTGATTAACTTTCTCCAAAGCATTATAAATACAGGCATTGGGCCAGAGGGAGAGGAGGTTGAAAGCTGAACATTCTTAAGGGTAGATGCTGCTGAAATTAGGACTCCCTTATAGAGCTTGAGAGGAGAGATTCCCATCCTTTCTTAGCTTCATTTGGAAGTGGGTGAGCTGATCAAAGTAAAGGAGAACTCTTGCTGGACCCTGGGAGGGACCTGCACAACACCAAGGCACTGGTTGTAATGGTTTCTTTTGTTTCCAATTAATACAATTAAGTTCATTTTTCTCAACAAGTTGTTATATATAATTTGTTTCATATACTCCTTGGTCTTTATGATGAATATGTTTTATTATATGAGTTATTCAGGTGCTATGTAATTGTTTGCTTGTTAGTGAATGCAGGCTTCAAGGAGAAGGAGGAGCTCATCTGGATCAGAGAGGCTGGACTGCTACAAACAGCGTTGGACTAAAGGTATGCTTTAAACACCTGGTTGCTTGTATTTTAAATGCATATTTAGGGAAAGATAGTGCTTGATTGTTTTGTTTGTCACTAGAAAGCCTTAGCTTCTAGGGAGGTCGGTTTTGTCCGCAAAATTGACTCTTTCTGCATGACAATACCTTAGAATTCTTTTTGCTGCCTGCCAATGTGCTTCTTTTGGCCTCTCCATGAATCTGGAAATTAAACTAACAACATGCATTATATCCGGCCTAGTTGCAGTCAAATACATAAGGCTGCCAACTATGCTCTTGTACAACCTAGGATCAAAATCCTTGCTGCTGTCCTCTTTGCTGAGTTTTAATCCAATCACTATGGGAGTGATTACTGCCTTGCTGTCCTGCATATTGAATCTCTCCAACACTTCATTAAAATATTTTGATTGTGAGATAAAAATCCCATTTTCATTTTGATCTACTTCTATTCCTAAGAAGTATCTTAGCAAACCCATGTCAGTCATTTCAAATTCTTCTTTCATCACTGTTTTGAAATTTTCAATGAGATAATCATCATTACCTGTGAAAATAACATCATCAACATACAACACAACAATTAGAATTTTACCATCCTTTTCTTTGATGTAGAGGGTGGGTTCTCCCTCACACTTCTCAAATCCTTTTTCTAGTAGATAGGAATCTATCCTACTGTGCCATGCTCTTGGTGCTTGCTTCAGCCCATAAAGAGCTTTCTTCAATCTGCACACTTTGTGTTCTTGGCCTTTCTTTTCATAGCCTAGAGGTTGTTCAATGTAAACCTCTTCCTTTAACACTCCATTTAGGAATGCTGACTTCACATCCATTTGGTAAACTTTCCACTTGTTTTGTGCTGCTATGGACAGCACTGCTCTCACTGTTTCCATTCTAGCAATCGGTGCGAAAGTTTCCTCATAGTCTCTCCCATACCGCTGCTTATATCCTTTGACAACCAATATTGCCTTGTGTCTTTCTATTTTGCCTTCAGCATTACTCTTGGTCTTATAAACCCATTTGACTCCAATGACTTCCTTTCCTTTTGGTAGTTCAACCAAATCCCATGTCTTGTTTCTCTCTATGGCATTGATTTCCTCATCCATAGCTTCTATCCATTTCCTATCCTTAATTGCATCTTCGAAATGAACAGGGTCATCAACATGACAATATAAAGCAAATAAAGAATTCATACCTTCATTTGCTACCTCTTGCTCATAAATGTCATTTAAATTTCTGAACTTCTTGCATCTTTCATTTGGTGTACAAGTGCTTGAAGAAGCACTTGAATTTCCTCCTTGTGGTGTGCTTGGAGAAGCACTTTCATTTCTCCTCAAGGGTGTCTCTTGCCGTCCTTTTGTTGGCTCTGCTGTTTGGGGATGTATTTCAGCCATCTCCTCATCATCTTCATCATGAGACAAATAGTTTTTAACATTCACTGTTTTCTCTATGCTTCCATCCCAAGCTTCCTTCTCAATGAATTGAACATCTCTGCTCACAAAAAACTTCTTGGTAGATGGGATATACAACTTGTAAGCTTTGGATTCCTCACTGTATCCAATGAAAATACATTTCTCCCCTTTGTTGTCCAACTTCTTCCTTAGCTGATTTGGAATGTGTGCATAGGCCACACATCCAAAACTTTCATGTGGGTGACTCCTTGCTTTCTCCCACTCCATGCTTCTTCCGACACTTTGTTCATGACTGCTTTTGTATGACACCTATTCAAAATATATACTACATAGTGTACAGCTTCAGCCCAATAATCATTTGGCAAATGCTTTGCCTTCAACATGCTCCTCACCATATCCATGATTTTCCTATTCTTCCTTTCAGCAACTCCATTTTGCTGCGGGGTGTACCTAGCTGTAAACTGCTTATGAATTCCATTTTCTCTACAAAACCGTAGAAATTCTTTGGAGATATACTCACCTCCTCTATCAGTTCTCAAAACTTTGATATGCAGCCCACTTTGGTTTTCTACAAGTGCTTTGAAATTCTGAAATTTTTCAAACACTTCACTTTTGTTCTTCAGAAAGTAAACCCAAGTTTTTCTAGTAAAAGCATCAATGAATGTTAAAATATATTGGCTGTCTGCTAGTGATGGAGTTTGCATCAGTCCACATAAATCTGAGTGGACAATTTCTAAGGGTTCTTTTGCTCTTATGCTTTTCCCTGATGGAAAACTTTCTCTGTGTTGTTTCCCCAAGATACAACCTTCACAAAGGCTGTCTGGTTTCTCTATCAATGGTAATCCTCTTACCATTCATTTTCTACTCAACAAGTTAAGACCTCCAAAGCTGAGATGTCCAAATCTCAAGTGCCACAACCAATTTTCATCCTTTGGTACACTTTGGAAAGCCTCTTGTGTCACTGCTACTATTACTTCTTTATTTTTCAAATATGCCCTTATTCTGAGAGGGAACATCCTGTTCCTCATCATCTTCACTTCAGCAATACATCGTTTGCTGGGTGCTCTATCCATGATGGTGCATACATCATTCAGAAAGAAAACATCTTACCCCTTTTGAACAATCTGTCCAATACTTAAGAGGTTACACTTCATTCTAGAAACATAGTAGACATCTGCTATGGTTTTCTTTTCACCTTTCTTTGTAAATATTTTTACTTCTCCTTTTCCCATAATAGAAATTTTACTATTAGTCCCAAGTGTGACTTGTGATTTCACATTTTGATCTAAAACAGAAAACAAGGCTATGTTTCCTGTCATATGGTTACTACAACCGGAATCTAGAAACCATATATCTTCACTGTTTGTTTCAGCCATGTTACAAGCTAAAAGGACATTATCTTGGCTGATATTTTCTCTAGTGATATTTGCACTAGATCTATTATTTATATGATGCTGCTTCTTCCTACATTCATTTTCATAATTCCCATATTTTTTACAATAATAACATTGGACATTAGATTTGTCATACCTTTGTCCTTGAGCATGATGTTGTCCACTTTGTTGGCTGCTGCCTTGGCTTTGGTTCTGATTTGGATTGTTGCCTCTTCCTTGAGCATTTGCTGGACTGTTTCTTCCTCCTCTGTTTTGGCTTCTGCCTCTTCCTCTCTTGTTTCCTCTGCCTTGACCTCTTCCTCTTCCAAAGGACATCTGGGTCTTGAAGGCTTGCTCTAGAGATGAGTTTTCATTTCTACTCAACCTTTTCTCATGTGTTATTAGTGATGCATGAAGTTCATCAACTGAAAAGTTTGTGAGATCCTTTGTATCTTCTATGGTGGTGACAATCACATCGAACTTTGAGGGTAGGACCCTCAATAGTTTCTCCACAATCCTCCTTTCTTCAAGAATTTCTCCATGAGTCCTTATTTGTGTGACCAGACCAATCACCTATGTGAAGAATGAGTCAATATTATCTAACTCGTTCATGCACAGATTCTCAAAATCTCTCCTTAGCAACTGTAGTTTTGCTGTCTTCACATTTTCCATGCCTTGATAGGCTGTCTTGAGAGTTTGCCATGCTTCTTTGGATGTCTTGGCTGCTGCTATCCTTGGAAACACACTCTCATGCACTGCTTGATATAAAAATACGAGGGCTTTTGAATCCTTCTTCTTATTGCTCTTCAACAGATCTTTCTCTGCCTGAGTTAATCTATTAAACTCATCTTCATCTCCTGGTTCTTCAAACCCATATTCAACAAGTTCCCATAAATCTTGTGAGGCAAACAGGGCTCTCATGGTTATTTCCCAATAGTCATAGTTTTTCCCATTAAACTGTGGGAGCTGAGTATTAAAAATACCCATGCTAGTGCTGGTGCTGGAGCCAGCCATTCCTTGCACTCTCAACTATGCTTCAAATATTTGACTGTGTATTTAAAAATCACTGAGTGTCTTCAACAGCAACACAAAAAAAACTTTGAGAAATACCTGGATCCTTTCTTGACTGAGTCTTCACTCTGCTGGAGAAGTTGCTGCAGCAAAAATCCTTCCTTCAGCTTCTTTGACACCTTCAAAGAGCCTGGACAAGCTCTGATACCACTGTTGGAAATTTCTGGTAATTTTAAACAAATAAACTGAACAGATAAAATGCTCTGTTTCCACAGGATCTTAACACAGGGAAGCTAAATTTTTCTGAGCAGACAGAGTTTTCAACACACATGGAAACACTATGTATTCATTAATAAAAAAACCTGTTACAAATTCTTCCTCTGCCAGAGGGATTCTCCAAGAACTTCCACAAAACAAATTACTCTGTTTCAGCTCCAAAAATTTATTTTTACACTAGTGTGTGTAAAAATAAAACTTACATTTACTGCTGTAAAATCTCTTACATTCCCATTTTACATTCAACAAAAAAACTTCTTCTCGCGCTGCTGCGCATATTACATTTCATACATTGCAATTACCAAAAAAAACATTTCATTTGCTCTATGCAAATTACACACTGCTGTGGGTGTAAAAACCCCTTTTTTCTTCTGCATACGTGCTGCTGCGTATTCCAAACTACAGAACCAAAAAAAAACATTACATTGCATATGTTAAAACAACAAAACAAAAACTTATGATTTTTACCTTTTCTTGTCCCGTAAAACAAGAATTACATCCGTGCAAAAAAAAACATTAAAATTAAAGACTTTATCTATGCCCATACCTCCCGTGAATAAAACACTTAAAGACTTTACCAAAACTTACCTATCGTAATAAATTCATTTATTACTTCAGCATGGTGAAAAATTAATTTCTCGTCCTTTTACTGACAAACCTGGCGGTCAACCAAAAATTTACTCCACGCAAGTTCAAATGATGCAGGTCCGTTGATTTAATCGGACGGTTGACGGTGATATCGGGAGGCCCTTCCTTGCTGAACTTTACCGTCCGGGGAATGGGTGGTTTTGAAAAGTCAGCTCAGACACGTGGCAGCTGGTCGGTGTGTTCGGAGCCCTCCTGAAAAATACCACTGATGCGTGAAGGCGGTGCGATATAAAATTGCCTGGTTTCCGGAATTAATACGCGCAGTTGAAATTATTAATATTTCAATAATATGAACGAACTAAATAGTAAAACCAGAGAGCATAGAAATAAATGATTGAAGAAATACCATCACAGCAGAAGCCAAGGCAGCAGGCAAATCCTGGAAAGCCAATCGTGACTAGATGAACCAGGGAAGGCACCCGACATTATATATATCAGTTGCCCTGCATCAACTATCACTCGTGCAAGGTTGAGAGTTATGGCTTCTCCTGGGAAAACCCATCCCAGCTTCAAAATAAAGAACCAAATCAAGAAAATGTGTATGACTAAAGCCACTACAGCCATCCAGGCCATGGCCATGACCTTTCTCTGTGATTGAAGGAACTTAGGCATTGCAAAATTTAATGCATAGGCAAATAATTGAGGAAGCATCCAGATGGAAAACAACCCGAGTCGTCTACCGAAGAACAATTAACGAATTTCCAAGTGCAGGGATCGACCCTCGCAAGCGCATCCAAATGGCAAACAACACAAGTCGTCCACCGAAGAACACTTAACATATTTCCAAGTACAGAGATCGACCCTCGCAAGCGCAGCAAGGGTAACAGGAAGGGTAATTTGACAGATGTCATCATGATATAAAATATTAGTGATTGGACATATGTCATGTTATGATCTATATAAAAAATCATCTACCAGATATCAATCAGAAAATGAAAATGTAGACGATTAGCTGATTCAAAAGAAGTCCTATCTACCTAATTAATTGAAAATGATTCTCTGATATGATATATCTTGATTTAAGCAATAGATTCTTATCTATCTCGTTCTTTTCTGTTCGGTTATCTGTCTATATTTTTTACTAAATCTATTTGTAGTTATTGTTTGTGGTATTCTCCACACAAACTTGTATTATTATGGTTATCATGTATGTATGTATGTTTTCTTTATTTCCGGATCAGTTCTGGCACAAAACATAACAATAAATATTTATCCTTTTGAAATTCAGTTATGCTTTAGTCATGTCTTATAAAGTTATTTGTATCTTGGCTTAAGATAAAGTAGGCCCTCATTTCATTTCTTTTAAATGGGGCACAAAACTATCTTTGGGTTATTGGGCTTTATCCGATTGGGCCCAAAGAATAATATAGCCCTCAATGAAATTCAAAACCTTCCCATTCCATAAATTCTCTACCATACAACACATCATCAAATCAAATAACCCATTTACATATAAGAAAGAAATTACATAAACATATAAATAAAATAGAAACATTCACGTAAAAACTTATCTGTTATATTTCGTTTAGGTTACCACAAAATCACTAAGGAGAAAAGACTACTTCACCCAACCAATGAGTTCAAGTAATCTTTACGAGCACTGCCCCTGAGCTAGTTTCTGTGAAAATTGCAATATGGAATCTTATTGTAGCAACTAGTATTATTTCTCCTAGTTTTTATTTAATTTAACAATTTATCTTAATTTTTATTTAATTTAACAATTTATCTGCTACTAGAAATATAGAAATAAACACACTACAACCTTCACAAATAAAAATACCACGGAAAAATAATATGTTGGAAACTGAGAAACTGATTTATTTCCTTAGTGAAGGCCCACTTCCATTCCATTCCTCGGAACGCATTCTTTGTGCATATACTATCTAGCAAATAAGAGGACATGTAGAATTTTGGTTTTTCATCTTCTCTTGTGCTCTTTACTTTCTTGAAAAAATTTGGCAAGGATAGTGCTAGGATATCAAACCAATTGAAAATAGTACCTCTAGTTGCACAAGAATATACCATGCAAAACCATTTCTCCTCAAAGAAATCATCATCTTTTCCATGGATTTGACATCACATAAACATTAGGTACTGCTATACTTTCCTCAACATCATGGTTTGGTATATCCCTTCGGGATTATGTCGAAATTTACTTGGTTCTTGCCACCAATATTTGAGGATGTCTTTGCTAGGTTTCTTAAAACTAATATACCATTGTAAATTCAAATATTTTTGTGGCTTGTGTAACTTATAATACATGTGCAGGTCATGTGCTTGATATGTAGCTAATAATTCACCCCTTGAGCTTTAAACAATCATATTTTCAGGTTCAATGTGTTGAAGTATCCACTATGTAGTCTCTATAGAAGGAAACACAAGATAATGTGCACCAACTTTATGAAGTTAGGAATTCTTGATATTGAAGTACACATCTGTGTTCTCTTTATTTTCTAGGATCTCATTCCTAGTGAAATCCTTAAATATTGTTGGCCATGATACTGAAATTGACTTGTCAATGAAACAGGTCGTGTCCTTAAGGATTGGTACCTTGCGCTTAGCAATGTACACTACTCCTTTAATGCTACTCTCTACTATTTCCCTTGTTGGCCCTTTTGTTGTCACTGGAGGAATGAATTTTGTGGAGCATGGGACACTAATGCACTGAAGATTTCTTGTCCCTAGAAATTCAAAATCATTAATTGAAAATATACACAATTAGTCTAGAAAATCTATATTTTTCCTTCTATTTCATTTAAAATATTTCATTTTTAAAAGTGTGTTGGGCACACTCACATTGGATGGAGGTAGGGGAATTTAGGCTAGAAGTTAGAGATGTGAAGTGTGATAGCAAAGGGTTAGAAACATATACTAGTCATAGTCAGAGTTTTTAGATATAATGGCTCTAAACTAGGATTATGGGATGTATGAGTTCAACTATGAAGAGCAAGAAGTCAATGCTTAGTGCATTCAAAGTTTCTAGAGCTATGGGTTTTATTGCTATGTCTCTATCTTGTGCAATCATTTCAAGGTAAAGCGTTGATATTAGTGCATCCATAGATAACAATGGCTAGGATATATGATTAGGGATTTAGCTTGTGTGAACGTGCAAAAAAGAGGCTCGGTAAGAGTGTTGGCACAAGCGGAGTTCGTAGAGGATAGATAATAATTGTTATAATATTGATATGTGTTGGTGCAACAGGTTTAGAATTCGAAAAAAATTATTAAAGGAAATCGCGTTCGTGATCTATACGTAGACGAAAACTCCCAAAATTTGTCTAGGTATAGAGAGAATTGAGATTAAGAGAGCACACACAAATATATACATTCAAAAATTCATAGGAATACAAAGGGTTGCAAAAGAAAAATAGACACACAACTAAAAACTTGTAGAACTTAAACTATGAGAGAACAATCACAAAAATCAAATACAAGGGAATGAGGCTTACCTGGATTGAACACAAAACACACTCACACTTTGGAGGGATAGTAAAAGCTCTTGTTATGAAAAGTGCGCAAAGCTCCAACAATGGTTAAATGAAATAGTGAAATGTAAATTTAGGTTCAATACTTTATATAATTGTGTCCACGCGTGTGATGCACTCACAAATCAAGATGCGGTTAAGCACAAGGCTATGCGATAAGCTCTAGAGCCTCTCTATCACTATTAAATGAACCTTCGCTAGCAAAGAAAAGTGCGCTAGGCTTGGAATCTGTAATTGCACTTTCTCTTAGGCATGATTGAAGAAAATTTATGGTGAGACCAATCACTTACAAAAAATTAGAAGCATGATCTTTCAAGAGATTGGTAGGGGCTCCCAAATTAATTTTGGTCAAAAATTTTGGTGGGTTATTCTAGCAGCTATAACAGGATCCTCATTTGTAATTGACTTCAATATATATTTTACCCATATAAATATATTTAATGTCCTTATAATTATTTTTATATTCCAATGCTTTTGGGTATTTTATTTGTGAGCCAAATTTATTCTATCATAAGAATCTTTGTTGCTCACAAATGCAACAATTGAGATTAAAGAGAAATGTTAGATTATAATCTCACATTTTTGAGTTAGTCTGCTTATTAGTTAATTAATTTTTTTTTCCTATTAAATACTTATGTATTAGTTAGTTAGAATGATGTTAGTGTTTGACAACATCAAACCTTTGTGTTATTTTCTATTTAATAATGAAAAACACAAGATAAGTCCTCATGTTTTCTAGCTCTTCATACATGTTTGTACTTGCCAAATTAGTAATATTAAATAAATCATTGCAGTGTACCTAAACTGTTCGTTGGGTCAGCTATCAACCCACTATTTGTTGGGGTGAACACTGAACACATATTTCTCCTCCCGCTCTCAACAACAAACCTCAGTGAAGGAATCATTCATGAGTGAAAAGTAGGCCCAAGGAACCAACATTTATGGATGCTTGGAGTCAGTTTTGCGCGAATTGGGGATTTTTTTGACACCAAAAAGAAAATCCTGCCAATTTGTGTCAAGTCAGCGCTGCCACAACTGGGAACTCCACAAAATCTGCTCTCGAGTTCCTGGTCAACATCTTCAAAGCTCTCAAAATTTTCCCCAATTCTTGTTGTCATTCCTTCTGAAAAGGGAACACACCACTGCAGTTCCAAAGCTCCGGGAGCGCGGGAACCATTGAAACACATTTCCCATCTCTCGAGAGTGGTTCCCATGTAATAGGGCTTAAAAAAAAAGTGTATTTATTTACCCATTATGATACCATGTCATATATTATGAAAAGTATCAATATCAATATTTTCTACAAGGCTAATGACTGAGTAAGAACCCAAAAAAAATTAGAATTTTGTAAATAGCTTTAGGATATTTTCAACCAAATAAAAGACTAATAAATAGAGAAAACCCATGTAAGTGCTTTACCATGAAATTGCAACACCCTTATGCTAAAATGAGATTGTTGATAAGGTGCATAAAGAGAATGTATAGTAAATATAGAATCAATTTTTTTATTTATGAGCAAGGACGACCATCAATAATAAATATACAATCCAAATAATGATACACTTGGATAGTAAGAATTCCTCAAAAGTTTTTTTTGTTTATATATATATATATATATATATATATATTTCTTTTTTTTTTTTTTTCTTTTTTTTTCTTTTTCTGCGTAAAGGCTACTTCTATTAGAAAAAGAAAAATATATGTACAAAGAGGTCAAGACCTCAGAGGGGGCTGAAGCCATCCCTCAACCAGATATCCTGATAAACATAAACCCCTGTGACAACCATCCCGGGATTGAGAAAACTTAAGACATATTTTTCAAATCCCTTACAGACAAAAGTGTGAACCAGAGCTGTGATTATCACTGCAAAACTATCGACGACTATGACTTTACTGATAATCATTCTGCCTTGATAGCCATATACAAAATTTGAAAAAAACAATAGCTTACTTAGCCATGACCTTATACAATTCATAATATTATAATGGCGAGTATCGTTACCAAACAGGAGCAGAAACAAAACAGAATTACCATTATCCGGAGAAGCATAACAGAAAGATGAAAAGACCAGAAGAGAGACTACCGACAGTGTGCATTGTACCGAATACATCAAACATGTTTCTGAGAGTCCAGAGCATCCCTTTCCACCTGGCTAGGGGAGCCCATCCACGTGACGACCGCATTGTCTTCATCTCCCATGTTGCCGCCACCTGGAGGAATTTCCAAATTCATAATGCCACCGGGAGGGTGCTCCGACTCGACCGCAGGCAAATTGCACTGTGTAGAGTCCATTGGAGGCTGAGGAGCTTCAGGCGCATTCCCCTCTTCCTGCATAGTGTCACTATTGAACACGACACTAGCCACATCTCCCTGATGTAGAAATTTTGAATAATTTAACACAGTATGTAACCCGGTGAAAGCATCTTGCTAAAAACCCCACACTATCTGTATATTAATGATTGAGACCATGTAACATTACAAAGTACAATGCTTATCACAAGCAATCCAGTACCAGCTCCACCTGTTACACACAATACAGCTAAGATCTGATCTCCAAATCTATTCCACTGCTTGCCTGCTTCCACTGCTCAATACCTGCTCAAGTATGAATGAGAATGGTCTACCAAACTCATATTTCACCTTGAAAGAATCACTCACAAGGTGTAAGACGTGAGCAAAAGCTACAAACTGGGAAAATACATGAGCAAACTCATTGGCATACTCAATCCTTTGATTGTGCAAGATCTGATGCACAACTATAGTCACAACTGATAGCAATCTGATTCTCTAACACCTGTCCCTACTGAACTGAACATGCACTGACATGCAATTGAGTTAACTGATGTATTCTATAGTTGTATTATGAGTTAATAATTAGTTTAGCAACTCATCATTAGTCTATTTGCAGTTAGACTAACTACAACTAGTTTAACCAAGTCAAACTGAACACAACTCCATCAACTCCACAATCAACTCCACCAAACTCAACTGATTGAGTTCTAACTGAAGTCATGCATGCAACAACTCAAATGACTCATAGGAAAAGCGTACTTCCTTCTGATAGCTGCATGGGCCACATCTGTAGCTCAAACTGAAGTGCTCCAAGAGAATAAGATCAAGTTTATAGTCCAAATATTATTATGAGACAATAATATTTGACTTTTCTATTTTTGACAACCAGTTTAAAAATAGACTTTGATCACCCACACTGTGATCACTCACACTGTGGTCACCCACACTGTGGTCACCCACACTGTGATCACTCACACTGTGATCACCCACACTGTGATCATCCACACTGTGATCAAAAATAGAACTTGCGCCATAATTTGCCTGCGGGCCCACTTAGTGAAGGCGACTCTTTTCACTAAGCTCCATCATCTTGTTGCAATCTCAACACTCCCTCTCGACAAGATATGGATTATCAGCAACCCCTATCCTGCCTCGGTGGTACTCGAATTTGCTTCTGGTGAGAGCCTTCGTCAGAATATCAGCATCCTGATCCTCCGTTGGAATGTATAAAAGCAACATGATCCTCCGCTGCACACAATCTCTGATATGATGGTACCTGATGTCAATATGCTTAGATCTATCATGAAATACAGGATTAGCCGAGAGTTTAATGCAACTTTGGTTATCACAGTAAATCGCAGTAGGATACAAATGAGAACTGAACAAACCAACCTGGATCTTCCTCATCCATATAGCCTCGCATGCAGCCAAACTTGCTGCCATATACTCAGCCTCCGCTGAACTGAGTGCCACGGATCTCTACTTCCTGCTGTACCAAGAAACTGTTGTCGATCCAATACTGAAGACCCCTCCTGATGTGCTATTTCTGTCCATTGGGCTCCCTGCCCAATCTGCATCCGTGAAGCCACATAGCTTCACCTCATCCTCATGTCTGTACCACAAACCATATCCTGATGTGCCTCTCAAGTAGCGCAATACATGCTTGCCCGCCTTCTAGAAGAGCTTGGTAGGCTTAACCATAGCTTGTGAAAGCTGGTTAACTACATAGCATATATCAGGTCATGTATTGACCAAATACATCAGCGACCCCACCAACTGTCGATAAACAGTGGCATCCACTTCTTCTCCCGAAGTGGCATCCTCCTTCCTCCAACCTCCAGGAAGAGGAGTATCAACAGGCTTGCAGCCATGCATGTTGAACTTCTCTAGTATCTCCCGAGCATACTTGCCCTGAGAAACAAACAGTCCACCACTGCGCTGCCATATTTCCAATCCTAGGAAATAGTGAAGGAGGCCCAAGTCCTTCATCTCAAACTCTGTAGCAAGATCCTTCTTGCATGACAGTATCAATAGCTCATCACCCGTTAGAATCAAATCATCAACATACAGTACAATGATAAGCAACTTACCCTCCACCACAATCTAGTATAGGTTAGGATCCGCCTCGCTCTTGGAGAATCAAAGTCCTGTGAAATAGCTGTCTATTCGTGTGTACCAAGCACGTGGTGCTTGCTTCAACCCATACAGTGCTCTCTTGAGCCTACACACATGCGACTCGCTGCCGAAGACCTCAAAGCCTTCGGGCTGCTCAATGTACACCTCCTCCTCAATGACTCCGTTGAGGAACGCAGTCTTCATATCCATCTGATGAATGTGCCATCGCGCTGAGAGAGCAAGAATCGTCCATATGGAAGAATACCTTGCGACAGGTGCAAAGGTCTCCTCATAATCGATCCCCTCTATCTGTGAAAAGCCTCGAGCAACAAATCTTTCCTTGTACTTCTCCACACTCCCGTCAGCTGCCTACTTGACCTTGTAGATCCATCTCGAACCCACCACTGATTTCCCTTCTGGTCTAGGAACAATCTCCCATGCACTGTTTCTGACAATAGAATCATACTCTTCCACCATGGCGTCTACCCATGCGGGATCCTCCACAACTTCCTCAAAAGAGGATGGCTCAGTCACAACACACTTGCTCATCAGAGCCATGTATCCAGTGTACCGATCAGGTGATTGTCTCTGCCTGCATTGGGATGTAGGTGGTCCTACAACTTTCTCTGCATCTTGAGCCAGTCGCTCAGCTTCTGTCAAGCGCTTTAGCCCTCTGATGGTTGGCGCTGCATGAGTGGTCTCTTCCACTCCATGAACCTCGTCCTGTGGCTGATCCACATCCTGAAGCTCATCCTTAGGAACTAATAGCTCCTCATCTGCATGCAAGTGTAGCTCCCTCTCAAGCGAACACCTCATGGCTTTCTCCTCCTGAAATTTTATATCCCGTCACACAACAGTTTTACCACTGTCTGGCAAATACACACGATAGTTGTGGGGCATATCAGTGTACCCCACAAATATCCCAACCTCTGCGGTCGGCTCCAACTTCTTCCTAGAATCCTTCGTCACATGCATGTAAACGTTAGCACCAAAAATCCTCAAATGAGAAAGATCAGGCTTCTTACCAGAATAAGTCTCCTGAGGTGTACTCATGCCAAGTATCCTATGAGGACAACGGTTCTACACATAAACTGATGTATTGCATGCTTCCGCCCACAAGTGAAGGGGTAGGCCCTGATCATGCAACATTGCCCGTGCATCACCCACAATCGTTCTGTTCTTCCGCTCAGCTACCCCGTTTTGCTGTGGGTTATGGGGAGCTATGAGCTCTCTACGAATCCCTTCTGCCTTGCAGAAATCCTTGAACTCGTCCGAGATGTATTCACCACCATTATCGCTCCTAAGAGCCTTCACCTTCTTCCCCGACTCCTTCTCGACCAGTGATTTGAATTCACAGAACTTTGAATATGTCTCGCTCTTCTTCTGCATGAAGAAGATCCAGCACTTATGAGAGAAATCATCAACAAAAATCACATAATACCTGTGTTTTGCTGTCGAAGCAACTGAGAAAGGTCCACACACGTCTGTGTGAATTCTCTCAAGGATCGTCGTGGCGCGACTATCCTTCTCGTGAAAGGTGGCTTTCACAAACTTCCCCAAAGTACACCCCTTGCACTGATCTGACTGCGCAAGTGTGCCTTTAGGAAGCCCTGTAGTGATCTGCTGCAGTATCTTCAAGGCTCCATGGTGAAGGTGACCCAATCTCTTGTGCCACAACTCACCATCATCTCGGCTCACCAATCCTTCTGCCTTGCCCGCCATTTCTGCGCATCCATCTACATGCAACTGATAAAGGTTCCTCACTTGAACCCCTATCTTCCGGGTCTCACCAGTTGTCTTGCTACGCAGGAAAGCCTTTCCCTCGCTGAAAACAACATCATACCTCTTGTCTTCTAACATCTCCACTGAGATGAGATTCTTCGTCAATCCTGGAACATGCATGACTTCCTTCAATACGAAGGGTTTACCAGACTCCCTCTCAAAGGAAATGGTACCGATACTGGTCGCACTGTATCTACCATCATCGCCCATCTCGATGTGCACTTCAAGATCTTTGTCCTCCAGATGAGAGAACAAATCTCTATCTCCTGTCATGTGAAAAGACGCACCACTGTCCAAGAACCACACTGATCCCATCACACTTGAAACCAAGCAAGCGATCAATGAAAAATCAAGCTCAAACTGTGAGGCTAGAGCCTCTCCTGCTGAAGATCCAGCAGCCTGCTTGTTCTTCTTCTTCTACGGACAATTAGTGGCATAATGTCCGTGCTGGTGACAGTGAAAACACTTCACCTTGGACATATCCAGCTTCTTTCCTTTTGCACCAGACTGAGAAGCTTTCTTGCTCTTCTCTTTCTTTGCTTTGGCAGCCAAATCACAATTCTCTTCATCAGCTCCCTTTGACGAAGATCCGTCCCTAGTACTCCGCCTGATCTCCTCCTGCACAAGATCTGACCATAGTCTTTCCCATCCTGGAAATTTCTCCCAACCATTGACAGAGTCCTGATAGGAATGCCAACTCTTCGGAAGACCAAGGAGAGCCAAGCTCACCAAGTCCTCATCATTGACAGTAACCCCCACACTTCCTAGCTCATCTTGACACTGAGTGAACTTCGTGAGATACTTGGGAATACTGTCACCCTTCTCGCATTTGATGTTTCAGAGTTTATCTTTGAGCCCTAGGTTCCTTTGATCGCTCTTGCTTTGGAATAATTCTATTAATGATTTCCACATCAAATATGGAGTAGCCTTTCCATGGAGGCTAGACACAATGTGATCCTTCACGCCCTCCAACAGAATCCTTCGACATTTTGTGGTCTTCTTTTGCCAAACTTCTGCCTCAGGAGCATTAGTAGGCTTTGGGATATCTGTATCTATGAACTCCTTCAGCCCGTTATCATCCAATACTGCCTCCATCCTGTCCTTCCATGCAATATAGTTTGAGCTGCCCTCAAGAACATACTCCAATAGCAATCCGTTGAAAGACATTGTTGCGTTGTCACCAAGAAAACACTGCTGCAAATTCGAATTCCACCAGCAACCAACTCAACCGCCTCGGATCTAAGATTCGTGAGAACACAATATTTCTCGTACAGAGATTGACTGTATGAGCATTCACCGAATATCTCACCTTCCAAAGGAAGGATGAATCCAGAGGCTACCTAGCCCGATTACAGACTCTGCCTGAAGAAATAGAATGTAAACACTTCCTGAATAGTAGATCTGATGATCAACAGCTCTGATACCATGTAGAAATTTTGAATAATTTAACACAGTATGTAACCCGGGGAAAGAATCTCGCTAAAAACCCCACACTATCTGTATATTAATGATTGAGACCATGTAACATTACAAAGTACAATGCTTATCACAAGCAATCCAGTACCAGCTCCACCTGTTACACACAATACAGCTAAGATCTGATCTCCAAATATATTCCACTACTTGCCTGCCTCCACTGCTTAATACCTGCTCAAGAATGAATAAGAATGGTCTGCCAAACTCGTATTTCACCTCCACAAAATCACTCACAAGGTGTAAGACGTGAGCAGAAGCTACAAACTGGGCAAATACATGAGCAAACTCATTGGCATACTCAATCCTTTGATTGTGCAAGATCTGATGCACAACTATAGTCACAACTGATAGCAATTTCATTCTCTAACACCTGTCCCTGCTGAACTGAACATGCACTGACATGCAACTGAGTTAACTGATGTATTCTATAGTTGTATTATGAGTTAATAATTAGTTTAACAACTCATCATTAGTCTATTTGCAGTTAGACTAACTACAACTAGTTTAACCAAGTCAAACTGAACACAACTCCATCAACTCCACAATCAACTCCACCAAACTCAACTGATTGAGTTCTAACTGAAGTCATGCATGCAACAACTCAACTGACTCATAAGAAAAGCGTACTTCCTTCTGACAGATGCATGGGCCACATCTGTAGCTCAAACTGAAGTGCTCCAAGAAAATAAGATCAAGTTTATAGTCCAAATATTATTATGAGACAATAATATTTGACTTTTCTATTTTAGACAACCAGTCTAAAAATAGACTTTGATCACCCACACTGTGATCACTCACACTATGGTCACCCACACTGTGGTCACCCACACTGTGATCACTCACACTGTGATCACCCACACTGTGATCATCCACACTGTGATAAAAAATAGAACTTGCGCCATAATTTGCCTACGGGCCCACTTAGTGAAGGCGACTCTTTTCACTAAGCTCCATCATCTTGTTGCAATCTCAATACCTGAAGAACGCTATCGTCCTGAGACTGAGACGTAGTGGTATGAACAGAGCTGCTGGGCTTATCCTCCTCCTCAGCTAGGATCACTGTAATACTGGCTGACAAAACGGGTTTATTGAGCCTATTGTGAAATTTGAAACGGGTGGTTTGGAAGGAACTGTGCGGGAAGGGCCTGCCATGATCAGAAGGCGGAGAGGATGGGGAGGTTGAGGCCAGTGGAACTATATTCTGGGGGGCAGACTGAGAAGCATGGCCACAATTTCCACTGGTGCCTCCACGGCGAGAACACCACGACGTCGCACCATTTTCGAACTAACAGAGAGATCTGGGAAGGGTATTAAGCACGACCAGATAGAATAGGGCCGAGAGTGGGCGAGCCAGACCGAAACCAAATTCTGGATGAACCCCCAAGCGGCCAGAACGAAGCAGGGGTGTGGGAAAAAAAGCAGACGGACATGGAAGGAGCCGAGGAGAGCGATAGCAGAAACCAGAAGCCGAGCCATGGATAAAAACACCTGTGCGGGCTCTCGAATTGGGCGCGCATTCATTATCAAATGCTTAACCATCATTCTGTACCCCTTGGCATTCATATCAATCGTTGTGGGTTTATGGGAGCTGCACCAGATTGCCAGGTGCAGGGACAGTTGCCAGCGGAGAGTTAATCGGCCTTAAATGAACCTCGATGACACCCGCATCCGGGTTTTTGTTTTCTTCTATTGATGTTAATTGGAATAACGCATTTTCATGAGTATTACGTTATTAGTGGGCATGCATTACTAAGAGGGCCTAGATTGTGCCATCAATTTTGTGGATCAAGAAGGGGAGTGGATTTGGTTTGTTTAAAAAATCCTACTTCGCAAATTCAAGGGACACATGCCCATAGAAATTCTAAAAATATTTACACAAGGCTTTAAGTGAGGCTCGCTTCAAGATAATCTAATAAATCTTTCAAGTTTTGAATTTAAATTTTGTTGGAACACGAACAATTATACAAAGAGCTTGTGCCTCACAGTAGGAGTAGGAGTATATGATTCTCAAGGGAATATGCAGAGTATATGCTTAGTCTTAATGCTTATCAATAGCTTTAATGTATTAAAGAGTTTGTTAGGTTGCATTGACTTTTAATAAATTTTAAAAAATAGATTTGTGCTAGGTGACTCCCCTCCCACCAATTTCTTAGGGATTTGAGATTATTCTAATTCTAATAAGTTTCTTCATGATAAGTTCACTCATTATTATTTATAACATTCTTTTATATATAAGCAAATTTTACTTAGCAAAATGGTCGATTACTTTTAATAAATTTAAAAAGTCACGTGGCTCCCCCTAATTTCTTAAGAATTTGAGATTATTCCAATTCTAATAAGTTCCTTCTTGATAAATTCCTCATTATTATTTATAACATTAATTTATAATTCCTTTTTTTTTTAAATTAAAGTTAACCAATAACCTTTTTATACATGGTTAATCAGGGAAATGTTTGCATTAGTAAGACATTCTCCATGTTACAATAAATTATTTTAGTTATATTTACAAAGTCTTCGATTATATCAACCACATTAATATTTTTGCTGTGGTTAAATGAAATATGAAAAAGCATAGCCATATTGGAAATTTCATGACAATTATTAAAATAAGATTTTTAGAAAAAAATAAAAATGTTATTTCATCCAATAAACAAGTAAGAATATTTTATAATAATTTAATAAAATGCTAGTTCTCTTATAATTAAAAAGAAATCGAGAGAAAATCAATTTTAGATAAGTAATTTATTCAAATTTATTTTTATTTTCTGATTTACTACATAGATTAAATGTTTTGTGGTGTAAATCTCTTTTTAATGAATGTTATTTTCAAAAAAAAAATTACCGCTCAATAAAAATGCATCTAAATTGAGTAATAAAATTAAATATAACTTTTAATATGTACATAATTTTTTTTTTAATAATTGTGGTTTACGGACTTCAATATGTGAAATTTATGTTTATAGAATATTTATATTAGGTAGATTTACTCGAAGGTTTTAACCACGAACCCTAACTTTACTTAGAATTAATGTTTGTTTGTTTGTTTTTTATTTCTTTCCATGAGAAAAAACTATAAATTTTTTATTAATGGGAAATGTTATACATTGTTCAAGATCTTGTTAGAGCAAATACTCATATTGAAAACATCCATAATGCAAAGCTAAATCCGCCATAGTAATCTCGTGAATGCCACCTTGTGGCCACATATGGAAATAGAGCATGAACAGGGAGATGAAAGACCTAAATCTAGTTAAAGGAGACATAATGCAGAAGATCAAGAAATGAAATATAACCAAGATGAGGAACCTAGAAGCGTGTCAGGGGCATGAAAACCAAAAGTAAACCAAGGGGAGTGGGAAGAGATTAACAAAAATCAAAAGAACCTAGACAAAAGGAGAACCCCTCAGAAAACAGTTCATAATGAATCTGCCAAGGCAGTAGGAACAAAGCACACTTGGAAAGTGCATCTGCTTCTAATTTTTTCTCCTGAAAGACATGTTGGAAGGAATCTCTAAGTAGAGGTTCTTTAGGCCCGAAATCCACTGCATCGAGTTGAAAAGTGAGGGGATTTGTAAGGCATTGTGATCCTGAATCCATCTGATTGTAGAAAGGGAGTCACCAACAACCAAAATGAAATCAACATTGAGCCATAGAGCCACTTGTAAGGCACCCCATAAGGTGAACATTTATGCTCTATTATTGTCCCAAGTTGTCAAACCACCTGAATTGATAAGACATCACTGAATTGATATGAAGGGAGACACCACATCTGCATTGCCCAACGGTAGAAACTCCATCAAAAAAACAAATTGGAAAAATATTTGACAAGTCAGCAAGAGCGATAAACCTGTTAGGTTCTTTGGAACATCAGGGGCATATCTCTTGAAAGTGAGTGATGATGCAGAGTGTAGTCAAAATTAAGGTTGGGAGAAGTCTCTTCAAAGATGTACTCTTTTCGAGAGGGCTAAATGCTCCAAAGCTCTTTTGATTTGAAACTCCAAGAGCAAATCCATTCCGCAATGGAGGAACTATCACCAATGACCTGGGTCCCCAAGAGAGAGGATACTTTCTTCCAGATGTCCTATATGAAAGGGCAGTGAATGAAGAGGTGAATATAGTCTTCCAATGGAGATTTGCAGTGAGGGCATAGACCAGGTCCTACAAATCCTATCTTCATGAGTATGTCCCAGGTTAAAATCTGATTATACAGAATAAGCCAAGTGAAGCATATAATCTTGAGTGGAACATCCCAGCACCACAATTGTGCAGTGAGCTTGGCAAATGGAAGGATTGGAGAACAAGAAATGATGTGTTCATATGCTTTTGTGGTTGAAATTCTTCCATCCATTAAATGACCGCCCCAAACTATATAATCCGTACGGGAGGATAACATGATACGGACATGGCTAAGGTTGTTATGATAAACTTCCCATTCAGATGCGAAATATTCTAGGATGCCACTTTCCCAGGCATGTGGCCAAATTGGGGGAGACAAAAGCGCCCGAGGTCCCCTTGCAATGCTAGCCAAAGTGGATTATCCCTGTTGATTAAGGGAGGTGATGCTAGGAGCAGATAAATGGGGTCTTCCAGGCACGCCTTTAATAACATGCATCCCCACATTGACCTGTAAACCATTGCCAACAACCCAAACCAAGTTATTGCAGAGCCAAGGGACTATGCACCATAGGCTTCTCTAAGTTGCAGACATGCATGTAGTGGATGGAACACCATTGTGAATCCATTCCTCCAATCCACTATTATGAAGATATTTTTCAACCATGAATTTTTTCCATAGACCCTGTTGTCCAAACATGCAGCATAAGTTAGCAGACAAAAGAGCAGGAAGCCCTAGCCTCCATTCTTAATTGATCTAGAGATTAGATTGATGCTAGCAAGGGGGATTTTTCTTTTCGTGCCAAATCCTGACCATAGAAAATGGCACAAAATGGATTCAATCTTCTTCATAGTGGATTGAGGGATGTGAAATATATGCATCCAATATACAGGGATGCTTTGGAAAACCACTTGAATCATGACAACCCTACCTCCAAGAGTTAACCACCTATGATCCCAATGGCATAAAATTCGCTCGAATTTGATGACAAGCCAATCCCAATCTGAAAGCTTGTAATATCTAGGTTTCAAATTGAATCCTGAGTATTTCAATCCATTTGACAATGGGCAAATCGTAATCTCAAACATAATAGCAATCCCGATTACCTCCATCAAGGTACCATCATCAGAAATAAGTTCTATTTTGTTTTCATTAATGTTAAGCCCATATACATTGTTGAATTTCAGAAAATTCATATGGAATGCTTCCCATTCTGTGATTTTTGCCTCTCCTACACACATAATTTCGTCCACAAACATCATATGTGATAGTCGACTACTTTTGGATATCCTACAACCTTTTATGGCGCTGACCTCTTTCATGGAGTTGATCCCCCTGCTTAATGTATCCATTACAAGAATAAACAACAGAGGAGATAGAGCACAACCTTGTCTAAGTCCTCTGTTCATTTTGAAGGAAATAGTGGGTTCCCCATTGATGAGAATCGCCATAGATGCAGATTTGATGCATGCCATTATCCATCAGATGTGTCTATGTTTGAAACTGATTTTGTATAGGATCATAGTGTGGAACTCTCAGTCAACACAATCGAATCCCTGGATGAGGTCAATTTTCACAAAACATGATTTTTGATTCCTTGATTTGACTGAATGAATGCCTTCCTGAGCAATGGCCACTGCATCTTGGATTCTCCTATTGGTAAAGAAGTCAAATTGTTCTTGCGAAATATATGGGGAGATGATCTTTTTGACATTGTTATTAACAAGTTTGGACATCATTTTAATACGGGATTACATAAAGAAATAGGCCTATAGTCATTGAGAGACAAAGGATTTTGTTTCTTAGGAATGAGAGTGAGAAAGTTTGAATTCATTGCACCTAGAATTTTGCTGGAGATTTTGACCGCTTCCATCATCTTTACCAAATCTGTGCCCATGAGAACAAAGAAAAAAAGAAAGAATTAACAAGGCCAGCCATCAGGCCCATTTTGTCCTTGTCCATCTCCTTCAAGGTTTGTAGCAGCTCCTTATTGGTAATATGATTGTCCATCTTTGATGTATTTTAACTATTGATCCATGTAGGAAAGGGATCGACTAGTTCCATCTTATCAGCCACATGAATTTCCTCCCTTTCCTAAAATTGATTTTTGAAATGTTGAAATGCTCTCTCTTTGATATCATTGAAGGATGTATAAGTATGCCCTGCTTCATCTTTGATTGACCAAATTGAGTTTGTTTGTTTCCTTTTGGACACAGCCTTATGAAAAAAAAATATTTTGATCACCTCCTTTGATCCATGCAAGTCTGCTTTTATGGCGCCAATCTTCTTCCTATAATTTTAGGATTTTATCTTTTCTAGAAGTCAACTCTACAAAAAATTTGTGCTGATGTTCAGAAAAGTAGCCGAACACAATAGGATCCATCAACAGGGAAATTTCAGTCTATTTATTGGAGCTCCTTTCTGAGATTTCGTTTTTTATTTTAAATCCATATCCTTACCATTGTTTTCATCCTCTTTAGATTTTTGATAACCACCTTTGACGGATCAGTGTTATCAAGAGAGAGAGGGTTAGATCAAGATTACAGAACCAGGTCCTAGAAATCGGTCTCATTAACCCACATCTGGTTAAATTGAACATAATTGTATGTCCTCCAGGTCATCTAGCCATTCCAAGATGATGGCATCATGATAAGATATGTCTGAGAAGAAAGTCCATGACTTGAGGCTTTTCAATCTAAGTGATAAATTGGAGTCCACTAGAAATCTATAAATTCTTTTAGCAATGTCGTCCATGCTCATCCTACCATTTCACCATGTTGGACATATTGGATAAGGAGAAATGTCACAGAGAGCCTTGCGGTTGAAGAGATCTGTGAAAAATGCCACTAGAGGATCTGGATTAGCCCTACGCCCCTAACATTCACCTGCATTCAATGTTAAATTTAAGTCATCTGCAATGATTAATGGGTGAATATCCAATAAGCATGAATTGTCGATTAATTCCCAGAAAGGCTTGCGTTTATGTAAGGACCATACAAATTAAGAATTCAAAGTCTACAAATCCAGCCCTGACCATGTCCTATCAAAATTATGCCTTAAATCAGTTTGTAGGCCAGAAAGGAGAAAAAAGTAGATCCCATATTGTTGTAAGTCCACCCGATTTTCCAAAGGAGTTGGTAGCGCAACCATGCCATGTCAGGCATATTCAGAGTAAGATCTCTGAGGTTTTTTCCTTAGACATCATAGTTTCTTAAAGGAGAATAATTGATGTGAGATTGTCCATGATGTGGTAGTTTAGGAATCTTTTTGAATGGGTAGATCCCAACCCTCTCAGATTTAGGGACATTAGCTTCATTGGAAACCAAAAGATACGGGATGCACTGCTCTAAGGTCCTGAATGAGTGAGTCTTCCCTTGGTTCAGTAGACTCTATTGGGCGTCCCAGATCAAAGGACATAGATAGAGTCTCCTCTAGAGTTTCTGAGAACCGAGAATTCATTTATGTTTCTAAGTCCCCAGTAAGAGTTAATTTTCTAAATTTAGGGACTTTATTCCTCCTACAATATGGAGACGTAAAAGACTTATTACATTTATTTCAGTTAGATCTCATATCTGACGCACTAAATATTTACATTGCTAAAACTTGAAGGTAAACAATTTACTATTTACTGAGATGTAAAATACCAGTTGATTGAAAATTCTATCAACCTCTCCTCCTAAATTAAAAACAAGTTAGATATGAGAAACTCTATATTATAAAGTAATACATGATGTAAAGTTTTGTTTGTGTTGACGCATACATGCCTTTGTGTGTTTTTTATCATTCTTATTTGGTATCAAAGCGCAGGGTGTTAAAGTAGAGGGCATGGTTGTTGTGAGTTTGTGTGTGTGGTTGTTGCAACTTGAGAAAACAGTTGAGTATGAAACTATAAGTGGACAAAGAATGGCCCATAGGTAGATAACACTAAAGAGATAGATCTATTCACTTCCCTTTCTCATTGTTTGAATCTCATCGGCCTTCCCACCAAGCATGATAGTATTGATGAAGAAAATAGTGGGCGAGTACTCTCGTTTGGAGGACAAAGTCATTTCAGGCATTGTTGAAAGTCTAAAGCAAAGGAGCTAAGTTTTGTGGGTGGAGTGTGGTTGTGAGAGAAATTAATTCATAGCATTGAGTGTTGCATTGAGCCCTTGTGGAGACTATGCCAGCTGAGTTATTTTGTTTAACTGAGAATTTTGGTAAATTGTTCTGCTTAAGACCCTTCTGGATATGAAGAGGAGTGTTGGCCTATGCATCGAAGTCTTGTTGACTATGAGTGTACGCTCGTTGTACCATGGAACGTGTGAGAGAATTCGATGGTCATCAGATTACCTGTCATCCATTTTGATGGCAGGATGAGGCCGCGCAGAAGACCAAGTATTCTTGAGTTTGTTTAGGCTTGTTGTGTGACATTGCGACAAGGTGTATTGTCTTCACTAAGCACTTGCAACATTTTTTCCATTACAGAGGGTGCATTGATAATTACAAAAAGGTACCTCAGTATTAATGTTTGAAAATCATTTTTTGTTAGTTTTTTAATATTTTAAGATCATGGAATTCATGGTCCTAGAATTATTTAGTGGCCTAAACTTTCACTCATGGAAAGTAAAAGTACATTGGCAATTAATAAATAAAAATTTGTGGGGCATATAAGTGGCACATATAGATGCCAAACAGTTACTTGAATGGGAAAATAGAGATGACAAAGCCAAGTCCATTATCAAACTTGCTCTTTCATGTTCACAGTTACATCATATCAATCAAACTAAATCATCTAAAGAAATATGGGAACACTTGATTCAAACGTTTGGTGCTAAAGCTACAAATGCAAAATTTTCCATAAAATTGTTGTTGTTTAGACTTAAAGTGAATAAAGAGACATCTATGTCCAATCTTGTATGTAATTTAATGTCTCTTATAAGAAAATTAATTGAAGTTGATGCTAAGGTAGAAAACGAAGATGCAAAAGCCATCTTAGTAAATAGTTTACCTTCAAGTGTTAGCAATGTCGTCTTCACCTTAAGTCAAATGTCTTCACATATATTAGATGAGACAATTGCAACACTTTTGGTAGAGGAAAAGATGCTAAATCTAGAGGATGTAGCAATGCATTATATTCAAAGACAAGGATGACAAAGAAAAATGAAAATAAAAGTGAACTCGAATGCTACTACTGTAGGAAAATTGGGCATACAATGACATAAAACGTGGCATTGAAAAAATTGTGTCAGCTATCTATTAAAAGGGAAGGTAAAACAATCAAAAAACATAGCCACAAATGAATATTCATTGAATTCTGATGATGATGATTTCAATGAAGAAAAATTTGAACCTCTCAAACTCTTTTAGAACAACTACAGTTAAGTAAAAAGGCTAAGCATTGATGGTTGTCCAAATAATTTGACAGGTGTGAATCTAGGGAAGGATCCCTCATTGATGAAGAGGTTAGAGTGGTTTTCTAGTGAGGTTATGTGACAGCTTGGGATGATGTTCAGTAATTGACTTTGGAAGATTTGTGATTCAGGAGTGAAACTTGGGAATCCAACTTGTTGACTATGCTGATCTGGAAGGTATAAATCATTTAAAAAATGTTTATGTATTTTGTTGTCTATGTGTGATTTCAATAAGTTTTTTGTAATGTAAGCATTAATGGGTAATTTAGAGTTAATGCTTACATTCTGTATTTGAAAATTGGTTTATGAGTTGTTAGTGATGGTTGACTGAGGGTGTCTAGAGAATTGAACCTGATCACTCAATAGCAAAGGTTTTTTATGAAAATTTGTTGGTGATGGTTGATTGAGGGTGTCTAGAGAATTGAACTCGATCACTCAATAGCAAAGATTTTTTATAAAAATTGGTTTATGAGTTGTTGGTGATGATTGAGTAAGGATGTCTAGAGAATTGAACTCCATCACTCATTAACAAAAAAATTTAATGACAATATTTTGAACAATAAAAACTTAACCAATTAAACTAACCCTTAAAACTATATATAAATAAATTTATTAAATCTAATAATTTTATATTTATGTTTTTGAATAAAATCTTTATTTTTAGATATCATTTTACGAGTCAATTGTGTTAAATAAGTCATTCATGTATATGATTCAACTCAACTGTGTTAAATAAATCATTCATGTATAACCATTTCTGTGAAAAATAATAGTAACGTATATTTATTTATTTAACTTATATTTTTTTTAACAATAAATATACAACAAAAGTGCATTCTATATAATAAATCCTAAAAATACAACCAAACTTGCATTCTCTATAATAAATCATTAAGATCCAACCAACACGAACCTGCGGAAACACCATTATAAGATTCTCATGGCTGAAAACGACTTGAATAGATTGGGAAAACTAGTGTTGAACAATACAAAATTTGATAATTTTTAGGCCGATAAGCCTTCCTATGCATCAAAAATTGTCAACACTTTCACTCTCTTCCGTTGGATCAAGTGAGACACTTTCAACCATTGATTTGAAGTGTCATCTGGCAAGCATGCACTGTACTTTCCTGCTTTTTCCCCTCCGAATTCTGCTGTGCATTGAACCTGGTCCTATTATGCAAAAACTCTGATGCCGGCAGGCCCTCAGTCTTACTACATAGAGTTCTTCTGCATCACTTTCTTGATCGCCTTCGCTGTCAACGACGACAAAACGAGCAGATCGCCCTAGCCTAGTTAGGCCGATAGGCCTTCCTATGCATCAACAATTGTCAACACTTTCACTCTCTTCCGTTGGATCAAGTGAGACACTTTCAACCATTGATTTGAAGTGTCATCTGGCAAGCATGCACTCTACTTTCACTGCTTTTTCCCCTCCGAATTCTGCTGTGCATTGCACTTGATCCTATTATGCAAAAACTCTGATCCCGGCAGGCCCTCAGTCTTACTACATAGAGTTCTTCTGCATCACTTTCCTGATCGCCTTCACTGTCAACGACGGCAAAACGAGCAGATCGCCCTAGCCTAGGCGGCGCAATTTGCAATGAAGGACAGGATCTTTGAGAAAAAATTTAGTCTATTAGGTACTAGGGACAGAAACGATACTCCCCTTCTGCTGAAAGGATAGATTGTCTTTAAGTTTTATGCCAGCGGGCGTCGATATTGCCAGGGCTTGTTGGCGACCATGGAGCTTCAGAGCAGACATGCTCTAATCTCGAGGATGTATAATTCTATAGTGCCTTGTAAGGATGAGGTCAATATCGAGGTTTATATTAATGAGGATGCTATGGATGCTTTCGTATTTGCGCTGGCCAGAAAGAAGGCTGCCAAGAGTATGCACAAGGATACCAGGGATCTCCAACAGTATGCCAACTTGCTTACGCCGCCTTCGAATCGGAAGTGGCTCAGCGAGGAGCTCGTTGGAATTGCCGAGTTTAACCTGATATTATCAACCATTTAAATTCGTGTATCTTTTTCTCATTGTACTCAGCCCTGCCTCTGCAATTGCAAGTCCGTGGCACCCTCTCATATGTTTCTCAGACTACATGGATTCAAACAGGAACGGTACGAGACAACATATTATTCGGATGCCACAAGGAGCAGAAATATCAGGAGGTTATCTTAAAGTCTTCACTGTACAAATATCTCCTGAATTTTTCCTTTGGTGATCTGACTGAAATAGGAGAAAGAGCTGTCAATCTCAGTGGTGGCCAGAAACAGCGGATACAGCTTGCCCGTGCTTTATATCAAGATTCTGGTATTTATCTTTTGGATGATCCTTTCAGTGTTGTTGATGGTCATACTACTACTAGCTTGTTTAAGGTTAATATGGTCATTTCCTTTTGATATAAAAGGTTTTGAAATTATTATGTAGCTGGTGCTAATTTTGTGCGTTGCAGCGTTCTATAGCAATGCTTTTCGTTTTTCTTAGCTACCTAATAGACATATTTTGATGTGTAGGAATATATAACGGGAGCACTGTCAAAAAAGACAGAAATTCTTGTAACACACCAAGTTGATTTTCTCCCGGCATTTGATGCTATTATGGCTAGTAAACAGTCATGTGGAAGCTGTTTGCTTGCTTGTAAACATCCTTTTGGCAAAGTTTTATGATGGATGGCACATTAAAATATTTTCTACAACTTTGACATATAATTTAATGCTAATAGTTTTGACCTCTTTTTTTAATTTCTACACTGAAGTTTCTCTCTTTTGCAGCTGATGTTGGACGGTGAGATTCATCAAGCCATGTAATATTAGGAACTGTTATTCTCAAGTGAGGCATTTAGGGACCTTGTGAATGCAAACAAGAACACTGTTGGTTCCAATGAATCAGCAGCGACAAAGCCATCCACAAAATATGAACCTGTCAAGGAAGAGAGAGATATTCAAAGCAGCAAGTCACAGACAGAAAAACTGGCGAGTCCATAGCAGGAACAATGACCATTAGGGCTTTCAGGGTTGAGGATCAGTTCTTCAAGAAGAACTTAGACCTTATTGACAAAAATTCGAGCCCCTTTTTCTACGGTTTCTCAGCAAATGAATGGTTGATCCAGCGTCTAGAGATGTTAAATGCAACTGTTATTTGCTTCTCTGCTCTTGCTATGGTTCTACTCCCAAAGGGTAGCTTCAATCCTGGTATGAAGTTGAACAATGAAACTAAATGTCAACTGTGGGAGATTTCTGCTGTTACTGGACACTTTTATATATAAGTTAATCATGCCTAACAAATTGAACTGGTGCAGGTTTCGTTGGGATGGCCCTATCTTATGGTCTATCATTGAACATATCGTTGGTTAAAAGTATTCAAAACCAGTGTACACTTGCAAACTACATTGTTTCTGTAGAACGCATCAAACAGTATATGCACATTCCTAGTGAGGCACCAGCCGTTATAGAAGATCACATACCACCAGATAATTGGCCTTCGCATGGGAAGGTGGAGTTACATGACTTGAAGGTATCTGAGTTGTGTTTTCTAAAAAGATGACTGTTCAAATTATAAATTTGAATGGTTAATGATGTTTTCAATCAAATATATTTGATACGTGTGCAGATTAGATATAGATCCAACAGTCCCCTTGTTTTACGGCGCATTACATGTGCATTTGAAGGAGGGCAAAAGATTGGGATTGTTGGCCCAATGGGAAGTGGGAAAACCACTGTCATTAGTGCTATTTTTCGATTAGTTGAACCTGCAGGGGTAGAATCCATAGATGGTTTGGATATTACCTCTATTGGGCTTCATGATTTGCGGTCATGCCTTGGGATTATTCCTCAAGAGCCAACTCTTTTTCATGGAACTATTCGCTTCAACCTAGATCCATTATCTGAGCACTCAGAGTTAACAATTTCGGAAGTATGTAAATTCTATTCAAACATAATCTCTAACTGAGTTTATCATATGTAGAATGAAAAAATAAATAATGCCATGAATTTATTTTCTGCTTTGATTAAGGTTCTGAAGGAGACATTGTAAGAGGGAAGGTGGATGGCTTAGATGCACCAGGTGATTTTTGTAGTAAATATATATTTTTGAATGCAATAAATTTTTTTGACATGGCCATGAATTTGGCTGTTAGATTTGGAATTTTTTGTGGCTTAAAAGATCAATAAAATGCAGTGGGGAGTGATGGAGAGAATTGGAGTGTTGGGCAAAGACAATTGTTTTGTTTGGCACGTGCATTGCTAAGGAAAAGTCGAATCCTTGTTCTAGATGAAGCAACAACATCAATATACGATGCTACATATTCCATTCTCCAAACAATAATTAGAAAGGAATTTGCATCCTTATTCTAGATGAAGCAACAACATCAATAGAGGATGCTACATATGCCATTCTCCAAACTATAATTAGAAAGGAATTTGCAGGTTGCATTGTAATTACTGTTGCACACAGGATACCTACTGTTATAGACAGTGACATGGTTGTTGCCATCAGTGATGGTAAGGCCCTATTATTCTATCTTATCTTTGTGTTGTATGCATGGAATGGTTTCATCTGAATTTGTTGTACTCGAGGAAATGGACGGTACTGAAAGTAGATCTATTCACCTGTATCTAATTTGAACTATTATGATCTTGAATTCATGCAGGTGAGATGGTGGAGTGTGATCATCCATTGAAACTGATGGAGAGAGAAGGATCGTTATTCAGGACGCTGGTGACAGAGTATTGGTCCCACACATCAAATGCTCTTCTTCATGCAACAACCATTAATGAATAACCTTTCGATCTCTCTTCCTAGACCATAAGATCTTCGCTCGATGCTTTAATCCTTAGATGATGGGCTAATTGTACCATTAGTGACCTTACGTTGATGGTCGCTAAATTGATGTATTTTCTTGTCAGATAAGATCTCATTGTAAATCCATTTATTTACCATTGGCTCATCCTTATTGTAACCTGCATTTTTTATGCACGAGCATCATATTAGATATTTTTTCCTCCACTTAGAGCAGAAGTCTTCTTCTCTCTGTGATATTTTGATTTAGGGAATCTGGTTAGTTAGGAAGTTATGCCAGGGTGTCCTTACTGGACAGATGTAGCAAATTTGTTAGGATTAGGTGGAAATAGCTTATAGAAATAGGGACAGATGTAATTAGGGGAGACAGCCAAGATAATGGAAATTAGGGCAAATAGAGAGGTAGGATGGCTTCTGAGTTTGTAGAAATTATGTGTATGTTTGTCTGTATTAATGCAATTGTTGGCTTGAATGTAGCTCGTATTATCAATGAACCCACAGCTGCAGCAATAGCTTATGGCTTGGACAAGAAGGGTGGAGAGAAAAATATTGTTGTTTCTGATCTTGGCGGTGGCACGTTTGATGTCAGTGTTCTGACTATTGACAACAGAGTTTTTGAGGTTTTGGCTACAAACGGTGATACCCATCTTGGAGGTAATCTGTCTGAACTCTGTCTGGCAGTTTTACATTACGAATTTGAATACGTGCACTGTGGTTATCATTGACTTTTTTGGTTGGATTTCGAGCTTTGAACTTACTGAGATGTACACTAATATGCAGGTGAGGACTTTGACCAAAGGATAATGGAATATTTCCTCAAATTGATCAAGAAAAAGCACGGAAAGGATATTAGTAAGGATAGCAGAAATAAAATAAGACATTCAATGTGTTCCTTGTAATATAGATATAAACAAAACATCTAAAGAAAAGTAATTGCACGATGATCCAGTCCAAGAAAACAAGATTTTCCAAAAACCAATTAACTCTTCTAAAAATATTCAACAATTCCCATTTAACAATTCTATCAGCGTCTCTGTGTACCTTTTGAGACAATTGCTAGTTTACGCATTATTAACCGAACTCGTGGCTCTCAATATCGTCCTTTTAGTGACCATAAGTACACTATAAGTATTCGATAAAAGTTGTGGGCGCTTCTGCAATTCATGTTTAGTAATCGCTTAACACCATTTATTCGTAATCTACGAGTTTCGAATCTTCCACAGCGTGAGTTAATCATGTTTATTCACATACTAGGAATTTAAATTCACACTTTTGGTTCATTTTTAAGTCATTCTTTTTATTTAGATTTCACCTTTTTTTTTCAATTTAATAAAAGTAATTAAGTAAAATAATTCACTTAATTTTTATTTTTATTTCTATTTAAATCTGTTAAGACATTTTTATTTGGATTTTTTTTTATTTAATAAAAATAATTAAATAAAATAAGTGACTTAATTTCTATTTATTGCCCAAGGGGTTTTGGATTGACGGTGAATGGGTTCGCTGTTAAGGCACTCCTTGTGATAGGTCACTGGTACAAATCCCCCGTGGGTACATAGGTTAGTCTTAATATAGAGAAAAAAAAAAAAAAATTCTATTTATTAAATTTTAAAATGTTTTCAAAATCTAAAATCAAATTAAATTAAACTATCATAATTTTTAACTATTGCGGAATCTATTCAACACTAATTTATTCATAATTTTGGGGTTTTAACTTTCAAATTGGTAATAAGAAAATTATTTTAACTTTTATTAGGCTAAAGATAGCTTATGGAGAGATTGCTTCTTCATCTAGTTGATGTATTCTACCATTTTCCTGTGAAACCTTACAATAAATGCTCCCATTTTCTTGTGAATGCTCCTAGGTTTTGGACAAACCCCTAGCTACATAGATTATCCCAATGAAAATTTTTTATGTTTCACTTTTCTCTTTCCTCCCACACTTTTTTTGGCATTTTCCAATGATTTGTTTCACGACAGAGTTGATGAGAATGAGCTCACCGATAAGAATTTTGGCTCTCCAAGAAATATTAATCTCTATGTACACATTTTGTTGATGATTATGAGTAGGATTAAACACTTCAATATAGTACTTTTTGTTTCTCCCTAGCTCCTTATCCATGAGCTCACCGATAAGGATTTTTGGCTCTCCAAGAAATATTAATCTCTATGTACACATTTTGTTGATGGTTATGAGTAGGATTAAACAATTCAATATAGTACTTTTTGTTTCTCCCTAGCTCCTTATCCCAAGTAAGCATGTGGAACTTATCCATAACAAAAACTCTTATTTTTATGGGACACTTGTCCAAGCAAATACCCCATTTACTAAACCATTTATTACTTTGTTGCATCCAAGTGTTCTTTCTTTTGCACAATATGTCATTAAAGGCAACCTTAAGCCACATGCTCTCTTCCATTTGCTCAATTTTTTTAAATACCTTATAACTTATAACTCGCACCATAACAATTACTTCAAGAAGAGCAGCTTTTGTTTCACTTAACAAGATAGCATAAGGAACTGCACTTTTAATTTTAAATTTATTTGTAATCAAACGTTTATGAACTTTCTTAATTTATTTTTTTCAGGAGAAAAAGCTGAATATTTGTATTATATAAGTCAAAAGATTCAGTACATGCTGTGATTGAGTACATAACAGAACAGCTGATACATTCCAGCTAGTGAAAATAACATAGAAGTATCAGAAAACAAGATTGTTTTCTTTATGAAGTTCTGGACAAAAAAACTGGATTTAGAGTCTCATTTATATTCTAAAACAGCTGAAGAAAAAAAAGGAGCTAGTCCTTTTTACAGGACCTTTTTACAGGGTAAAAACGAATTGAAGGCAAGTGATCAAAATAAACAAACCTGTAAGATGAAAAGCTAATAAATGCGGGGCATTTTGAAAAGATGTGGGCAGTAACCAACAATTTACAACCATAAAAATCTTTTAAATAATTTTCAAATTACTTAAATTACATAAATAAAAGAACCATTCACATTAACCAATAAAAAAATTGTTTCGGTCTGTTAGTTTAACAAAAACATTGACATCACACTCCATTAATTCATTATAATTAAATTAGAGTTGATGCCGTACGTGGTGCTTCGTTTTGTCCACATTATTAAAAACACCGCTCTAATTCCATTTATGCGGACGCTCTCCAGCCAAATTGATGAAAGTTTCATAATTTTGCATTTCAATTCACATAAATTGCACGGTATTGGGCTCTAAGTGACTAACCGTTATCAATGAATTCTCTGTTACATATATGTAAGGTAAAGTACATAAGTTTTCAATCATCTAAGGCTTTGAAGTACATAAGTTCCGTAATTTTGCATTTCAATTCACATAAATTGCACTTTACTGGGCTCTAAGTGACTAACCGTTATCAATGAATTCTCTGTTACATATATGTAAGGTAAGTGTCAAATTGTACATAAGTTTTCAATAATCTAACGCTTTGATCTGCGGTGGTTTCCCAGGTTTTATTCAGCGTAGATAGTGATAGCATTGGGGCACCTACACAGCCACGGAATAGCTTACAGAGACCTCAAACCTGAGAACATTCTCGTGCAAGCCAGTGGTCACATAATGCTTACATACTTTGATCTCTCTACCAGGCTTTCGCTCAACCATTTGCCAACCCCTTCAGTAACGCCAAATGTACGTCAGCACAGACAGTCCAAGGGCGTGCACATTCCACACCTTAAACGTTCACTAATGTCCTGCCTAAACCCATTACATAGCCAGCCTGATGAACCCCAAAATTCTCCCAGGCCGATACCCAATAATCTCAATTCTGCGCAAGTTTCTCCAGCTAACAAAACCAGAAACTCACCGTCCAGTCCTCCAACAAGGTCCAATTCCTTGGTGGGCACAGAAGAATATGTAGCCCCAGAGATGCTCAAGGGTATGGGTCATGATTTTGCAGTTGACTGGTGGGCTTTGGGGGTTCTACTCTATAAAATGCTGTATGGTAAAACACCCTTCAAGGGTGCAACAAGGAAAGAAACATTCTACAATATACTAATAAAACAACCCCAATTCTCAGGCCCATGGACTCCTCTAAGAGATCTCATAATCAGGTTGCTAGAGAAGGAACCCTCTAAAAGGCCCACTGTTAATGGCATAAAAAACCATTCGTTTTTCAAGGGGCTCAATTGGGACACCATTCAATATATATCCAGACCACCATTTGTTCCATCAATTCATATCCCTGTGGAGGAAATGATGATCAGTACTATTGACATGGAAGAGTACGTAGAGGTTAACTCCACAATATCCAGTAAACAAAAGAAAAGCAGCAGTGATTTCTGGCATTGTAAGGAAGAAAGTAAACTGACTTGGGTTAAGAGGATATCCCGCGGGAAGAAAACAACGATGATTTTGGAGTGTTTTGAGAAACCGGCCATTGCATTTGAAAATGCTGAGTTTTCTAGTTCGTTGTGTATTCATATTTTGTAAATGTGAACGCTACAAGTTGAATGTAAATTTCTCGGCTAAAAGAAAATCTAACATGGGAGACCAATGGAGTTCACACCGATCATGGTTGCTCAATGGAGTACAGGCGCATCATGGTTTATCAGGCATCCTAAATTCATATAAATTTAATAGAGATTTTGATCTTATAATTGTCCCTCTATATTGGCAAAACAGAGTAAATTTGGCCAAAAACATGGTAAATTTCGCCCTATATTGAGAAAGTAGAGCATCACACTCAGTGGCAGTGAGGAGTAGAGTCAGAAAACAAAGGCTTTAGTGTACAAAAATAATTATGCTGGAAAATGTACATCAGTTATTAAAAAAGATTGAAGGGTTAAAAAAGGGTGGTGTTTTGAAACTATCTATCAAAAAATGCAGTAGGTTAGTTTGGTAAATTTATTAGGAGGTTATTTTTAACTTGATTGAATGGTTAAAGTGGTGGTGTTTTGAAACTATTTATCAGAAAATGCAGTAGTTTACTTTAGTATATTTATAATGAGGTTATTTTTAACTTGCTTGTATGTAATTTGCATCATCAAGTAGGTAAGCAATAAAGTGGTTGGTTAACCATTGTTTTTTATACTCATTTTTAATTAATCATGATTAAATATACGATTGATTGTAAATTGTGCAATTAAGAGATTTAAAACATGATTACTTATATTGTAATACGTTGAATACTGAACCAAGGTTGTCCTCATTTCAATCTTCTTGTGGCTCCAATATAGTTGGTGGGTAATAGGCCCACGAAATCCACTTCCTGTGTAACAAATGAGACTCTTCTTCTTCTAAACCCCAAATGACTGCTTCACCTCTAACCAGATTGGCGTATAGGACCAATGTTCTTGCCATATTCCATCAAGTGAACTTTCTTTGGAGGTCGGACTTGTAGGCCCCACCTTGATGTCAGAAGTTAGAGCCCTCTCCATAAGTAGGGGTCGATTCACATTTACAGGTAGGGGTTGACCCTTTCATTACCTCCGCGACAGACTTGAAGCAGGGCCCGAAAACCCAACTGGGCCACCTGAGTCAGAGGTTGGGTTGGTTGACCCTCGTTTTGATTTGGGACTCGTATTGTGGCCTGACCAAAGCCTTCGTCGCTCTGTTGTCAATGTTCACATTCCTACTGGCTAGGGTGCATTTGCTTGGTCACCTAACTTGCAAACATGGCATGGCAATATAACCTCTCAGAAAATGGCGATTAAAAGAAAACACATCACACAAAACTGGACAAACGAAAGACATGAAATAAACACACAAGATGTATATATTCAAACTTGGGCATGATTACATATTAAGTCCTCTTGGGGATCAATGGCCTCTTGGCCTGGTTTTTATGTTGGAATGGCTGCTCTCCTCTGACACTCACAAGAGGCTTATAAACAGAAAGAAAATCACAACAAACTCTAACAAATGAAATATTGTCCCTGCCAGCTAATCAACTTCTAGAGGCTTACAAATGAATTAAAAATAAGAGGAAAATGTGTCTTCTCCCCTTTGCTTACACACTACTTCTTCTCGAAGCACCCAAAATCAATTTGGTTGGTTGGTGGTTAGATGTTCCTACATCAAAATCCCACGCTTGAAAATATCCATGATCTCCCAATCATGTGTCTTTATTGTTGCATCTCGTTCATCAGTATCTCTTTCAGTCTTCTTTCACACAAGCATAACTGAGTGATCTACAACCATGCCTCATACTTGGTTCACCGACTCTCCTCCTCTGGCTCAGAAATTTGGCGTCTTGGTTCATCTCCCCTAGAACCTCTCAAGCTTCCTTTGCTTGCTTGGATGTTGCATACTCTCTCACATTTCCTCGACAAGTCTACCCACAACCACAATTGTGGAATTGTCCTCTTACAGGGAATCTTCGCCTCCTTCCTGCACTCTGATACCACTTGATGAATATGGATTTCTGGGGTGCTTCATTTTGACCCCTGGTGGCTCAAATCTCCTAAACTTGTGGGTTATGGCCCAAATAATCTTTGATTTTATTTTTTGTAGCAATGAAGTGTTGCATTTTCCCCAATTTGAATGTTGAAACTACGTAATAACTTTGGGTTGAACTCACGTCCATCCTAACGGCACAGGTTAGGTTCTTTCCATAAGTTGGGGTTGATTCACATTTGCAAGTTGGGGTTGACCCTTTCATTACCTCCATGACGGACTTGATGTAGGGCCCGACCACTCGACTGAGCCTCGCCCGAGTCAGAGGTTGGGCTAGTTGACCCTCGTTTTGATTTGGGACTTATACTATGGCTCAACCAATGCCTTCTTCACTCTCTCATCTAAATTAAAATTCCTACTAGCTAGGGTGCATTCACTTGGTCACCTAATTTGCAAACATGGCATGGTATTACGACCTCTGAGAAAATGGCGATTAAAAGAAAACACATTACACAAAATGGACAGACAACATACATGAAATAAACACGCGAGATGTATATATTCAAACTTGGGCCTAATTGCACACTAAGGCCTCTTGGGGCTCAATTACCTCTCAGCCTAGTTTTTACATTGGAATGGTTGCTCTCCTCTGACACCTGCAGGCAACTTATAAATAGAAAGAAAATCCTAACAAACTCTAACAAATCAAATATCATCCCTGCCAGATAATCGCCTTCTAGATGCTTACAAATGTATTAAAAATAAGAAGAAAATGTGTCCTCTTCCCTTGGTTTCCACGTCGCTTCTTCCAGAGGCACCCAAAATCAATTCGGTTGGGTGGTGGTGGTTCAATGCTCCTGCATCATAATGTTTATTGTAAGTTGATTTTTATAGAATTGCTACAATTTTTTTAATGGCTACATTGCATTCCAATATTCATCAGCGATTATGTTGCATTGTGATATTTATTTGAGTTATGTCAATTTGTGATGTTCCTTAATGGTTATGTTACAATGCAACATTAATTTTGGTTCAATTATGTTGAATTGCTACATTCCTAATAGTCACTTTTGCATTACGACATTCACAAAGGGTTAAGTCATATTAAGTTTGTTTGACTATGGTGAGCCATGTTTGATTGTGGTTGACCATGGTTGACTATAGTAGAGCATGTTTAACCATTTTTTAGCATGGTTTATATCCTAAGATAACCAAAATTAAAATCATTTAGTTGGATAGGTCAAAAGTAAGGTGATCAATGAGATGAAGGATGTATTGATATGATTATCCTATGATCCATGATTCCATTAAGTAATTGACATTATAGTTGTGGGTATACCAGAGACATACGACCTACTATTAAGTAGAGATTGATCTCATAAATTGAAAGGGTACTTTGCTATTGATTGGTCCCATCTTTGATTACAATACAAAGGAAAGAGTAATCAAATCTGGGTAAACAATAAGCCTCATTTGAAACACACAACAACTTAATTTGAGGGGCCCAACAAGCCAATAAACTTCATGGCAAATACATTTGGGATTTGTTTTCTTAATATTATCTTTAATGATCATTTAACCTAGTTGACTTGCACCATGTCAAAAAATAGTCTGATCTCCTTTAGTTAATGCAGGTTGGTGATAATAGAATCTTTATTTCAGCTATAAATGATAGTAATTGCACTAAAATATATGTAAATATTGATAATATGACTCAATTTGAAGTTGGTACTAACATCTGTGAATTATTTTCTGACGATTTTGAGATGCAAGATGATTATGTTGTAGGGCGTACTTTAATCGACCAACAAGAACATAAAGTCCTAATGCCTTATTAATCAAAATTCAAATTTACTGATAAGTGAGAGATGAATATAACCCATGTATTGATTTTTTATTATGGTTCATCTCTTCCGTCAAAAGTTCACCAACAAAAGTAGGATGTATATGTCATCTTTAAAGCATTGGGTATTGCATTTATTCTTTATTATCTGAACTCGATTTTCAACACTCTTGTTTTGCACTTATAATTTTTCCTCCCTAGTGTGACAACCTTTCTATTGAACTATTTTCTAAACCCCATGTCTTAGTTCACACCATTGACTAGAGCAACCATTGAGTCTAGGTTTTAACCATACATAGATAATTCATTCCTACAAATAGATTCTTAATAAAACATAAAAGATTCATTGGTTGTAGAAAACAATTTTATTGGTTTCTAACAAGTTTGTCATGGCTATAGATCTATCCTTGACCACTTTTTTGAAAGGGAAACAAGGAAATGGATACCGAAATTTGGTATTTCAACTCAGTCTCACCAGACCTCTTATATGCAATAATTAATCTTTATTAACATAATAAAACTCTTATGGGAATAGAGATTCCAGATCAAATGATGAAGGTGAATTCAATTGTGGCATTTCTTTTTCATGCTAAATATTCAATTTTAAATTAAAATTTTCCCACAACAAGAGGATGAAGCTTTAAATTGACATCGTTAATGGAAATAGTCTGCAATGATTGTAAACGTGAAGTGGGGAATGTGGCACGGAAACTACCAATGGCTAGATTGAGGTGATGATGCCTTCTATGACATTTGTTTGATGTCAAAGTAGTTGACATTGTTAATGGAAACAATCTACAATGATTATAAACGCAAGGTGGGGAATGTGGCATGGAAATTGCCAATGGCTAGACTAATGGTGACGATGTCTTTTATGACATTTGTTTGATGTCAAAGTAGTTAACTATGAACAAACCATCCCTCTTAAGCTTATGTCGATTGCAAATTCTAAGAATATCTTGGAAGTTTACGGTGAGGAGAGGGGTCAATTATTTAACCCCTCACATAAAGATGCCCCACTATCTATGTCCTTATTTTGGAAGCTCATTTATTTTTAACTAGGTGCTAGACAAGTGGAAATTGCTCAAACCTTGTTCTTTTCTCTTTTTCTTATAGTGGTACTAACGAATCAGGAATTGGAAGTTCACACACTTGTGCTTTAGACATGCTTCCCATGAGCTACTAATGATATATTTGACCATCTTCTGTAATCACAAAAAATAGGTTATTTTTTTTAAGTTATTAATTATTTTGTTAAAAATATACCAATTTATTTAATTTATGAAAAAATTAATTATAAAAATTTGTTTGTATATATTTTGATTATGTTGAAAGCAATGTGGCATACATGTTACAATGAAATGTTGAATAAAAATTATAAAAAAAATATTGATTTAATTTAAATATTTAAATAAATAAACATAAGGTTTTGAAATTATATTTATTATTGTAATTTTTTTTTAATTAATATTTATAAATATTTATTAGCTATTTAATCTGTATAATTATTTTAATAAAAATATTAATTAAAATCAAACCTCAAAAAAAACTAGAGCTAGATTATGGATCCACTTTGATTTGGTTCGTTTAAAATCTCCTATTATCGCAAATTCAAGGGACAAACAGAGAACACGCAACATTAAAGAAAAGAAAAATTACACGAGGATTAAGGGAAGCCTTCCAGTTTTGGGATAAAAATAAAAAACACTTGTAATGAGGCTCCCAAGAAGATAATATAATGAATCTTTTAAGTTTCAATTTAGATTTTATGGGAACGAACACGAACAATTAAAGAAAGAGTTTGTGTCACACGGCATTGTTCAGTTTGAATATAATTGTGAAGGTCATCAAACTGCAACTCATATTTTTCGATAATTGTATTTTTTTTTTTTGGTAATTTTAAGGTTATAGTTAATTTAAACATTAAATTGGCGTATAAGATTTTTTGTTTGTGAGACAAAGAATTCACTTCCACTCAATTATTTGACTATTAAATTTATGAAGGCATACATACTCTATTCCTTCTAGTTTTGACCTTGTGACCTCTTATAAAGAAACATGTGCTCTTAAAACACATGCTCTTAACCATTAGGCCTACTATGTGGAAATAGATTAAAAAAATTTAAGATTTTTTTGACAGAGATTACAATAAAAGTATTAAAAAATGTTCGACTTTTCTTGAATAGATAAATTAAGAAAATTTAACTATTTCTAAAAAAGTAATATTGTAAATTAAAATTACAATAAAAGTAATAAAAAAATTGACTTTTTGTTATATTAAAATTACAATAAAAGTAATAAAAAAATTGACTTTTTGTTATATTAAAATGAGTTTTTTTTGGTTATATATATAATTTTTAGATTTAAGAGATTAAAATTATAAAAAACATATTTTATTATATTTATAGAAATTTTCCAATTCGATATAAGACAAATAGTTTATTATAATGTTGCATTATAAATAAATAACATCAATTATATGAAATTGAATAAGTTTAGTAATATTGGAAATTCCAAATTCAATTTATAATGAATTTGTAATATTTATGAAAAGAGTAAAAAAGTTATTTTATCCATAGATTGAGAAATTAGAAAGATTTTATATTGATATAGTGAAACATTATTTTTTCTTTAAGTTAAAGAAATGAGAAGATTTTAAAGTAAAACTATTATAAAATTATTTTAATTCAAAGTTTATCAAGAGGTTAAAGGAATCAAATTGGTCAATATGCAAACTTTTTTTTGAGTGTAAAAATTAAAGAATGGTTAGCAACTTCAAGGTTTAATTTTTCTATTCATTTGGTACATCGGATTTAAAATAGATATATTCCAATTTTTACACTATTTATATTTATATAATTTTCACATCAGTATAGATATATTCTTATTTTTAATTTTATTATAACACTAATCATACATATAATTTTAATTTATCTATGTATTTGGTAAATCTGACTTTAAAAAAGATATATTCTGGTTTCTAATAGTATTATTTATATTTTTATAATTTTCACATGAGTATAAATATATTCTTATTTTTTATTTTATTATAACATTAATAATACATATAATTTTTATTTTTATGATAAAATGGATTTAAATTATTAATTATATATTTTGAAATATCATAGTTTCTTTTGGGTTGCTTACCCATGAGGTGATTTGAATGAGTAACATTTTCATAAGGAGTGTCTTAACAATACACCCATTCCACCTCGATTCAAAGCCTTATGTACCTAAAATATCACAGCTGCTAATATAAAACATTATTATTTATCTTCTTCTTAGACAAACCTAGTGGTTGGCATAATGAGATGTTATCCCCTCTACCTAATTTTTCACACATTCAACCTCTATTCAAAGCCTTATGTATCTAAAATATCATAGCTGCTAATATAAAATATTATTATTTATCTTCTTCTCAGACAATCCTAGTGATTCGCATAATGAGATGTTATTCCTTCTACTTAATTTTTCACAAAAATACATCTTTAGTCACCCATATTTACCAAAGTAAAAAATTTAAATATATAATATAGATATTATAACATCTTAATCCTTAATAAATTTAAAATTAAAATAAATATAAATTAATCAATAAATTATTTTAATATAAAATATAACTTTCTTATGTAATAAAATTCAAACTTACTCAATCCACCCATAACTGGAAAGCACTCACAATTGAATGATACATGATTAGATAAAAAGGTTCAACATATTGTCTAAAAGCGCTCAAATTTCTTAACCAAAAGAATAATATAGCAATTATATAAAATAAATTTTTAAAACCACACAATGTATGATTATTTTTCTCCATGGTTAGGGTTTCTTACTTAAAATTTAAGTTTCCAAAATTAAAAGGTGTTGTTTATTTAAGTAGCAAATTTGTTTAGATGTCAAAAAATTATAAGAATTTAATTTTTTTTTCTCAAATTTTTGACAGTAGAAGTATTTGAATCTTGTTTTTATAGGGGAAATGGATTCAACACCATCAAAAACTTCTAGCGCACCCAAAATCTTGAAACTTGATAGTTGTAACCTGGATTCCCCCAAAAAAATTGTGGATTTGATCAAAACCTTGCCAAAATTTCCATTATTTTATGGCCAAATTTGAAGTCTCATTAATGGAATTAAAAGGCGTTGTCTACGGAGGCGACAAATTTTCACAGACGTTAGAAAATGGTAGGAATCTAGTTGTTTTTTCCTCAAAAAAATATGGCAGTAGAAGTGCTCAAATCCTATTTTTGATTGTGGAAATGGATGCAACACTATCATAAAACCATGGGTAGAAGTGCTCAAATCCTATTTTTGATGGTGGAAATGGATGCAACACTATCAAAAACCCATGGGTCACCCAAAATGTTGAAACTTGTATTTCCCAAATTTTTTGTTCGATTTTATCAAAATCTTGCCGGAATTTCCATTGTTTTCCGGGCAAATTTGAAGCCGTGAAATTAAAAGGCATTGTCTACCAAAGCGACAAATTTTCCTCGACATTAGAAAATCCTTGGAATCCAACCATTTTGATTATGACAGTAGAAGTGGTTGAATCATGTTTTTGATGGTGGAAATGGATTCAACACCATCAAAAACATCTAGGACACCCACAATGTTGAAACTTGACCACTATAACTCAAATTTCCCAAAATTTCTGCTGAATTTTATCAAAATATTGAGAAAAATTCCATTATTTTCCAAACAAATTTAAAACATTGTTAAACAATACAAAATTAAAAAATACTATATTGTAAAACAGGAAATTTACCCAAACTTCATAAATCACTTTTAACTTTTTATTATATAAAATCTAACTTTTAAATAAACACAAAATCTTCATTAAAACTCAACCATTAAATTTAGCCTTGAAAAATTCTAAATAAACACAAAATCTTCATTAAAACTCAACCATTAAATTTAGCCTTGAAAAATACTTAAATTGCGTATCTAAGTTCTAAATAACATTAAAACTCAACCATTAAATTTAGCTTTGAAAAATACTTAAATTGCATTCCTCAACTTGAGAATTTCAATGAAACTCTTTTTCCAATATGGGTGACTGTTGCATATTTAGTGATGCCTTGAATCTCACGAACACTAACGAATTGTGACAATTACTTAATGGTACACGGTAGTGTATCACATGTACTAATTGTAGAATATGTAAGTAATTTTTAGAGTCAAGTATAATTTGTAGAGTATAAGTATAATGATTAAAAATACTACCAAACGTGCATTCTCTACATGTATTCTGTGTAATAAATCATTAAGATCGAACCAACGTATATTCATTATCCGCCCAAACACCACTATAGTGAAACGTATATTTTAAATAATTATAATATTCTCCTCGATTAGGAATTGAAAAACTATTTGAATAGATTGGGAAAAAAAATGTGTTGGATAATAAAAAGTTTAAGTTGTAAGGTGTGTTTTTGGGAAGAACTCTCCCATTTGTCAGTCTCCATTATTTTGTATTATCATATTTATTGTCAGACAATTAAACAATTATCTTTCATCAGTTTGATTTTCTGAGAAAATTGCAGAGATTTGTGGACGAGCTCTTGCACATGCCCAAACTGAAAAGATATATTTCACAAGAGAGGAAGTTGAAGTTGGCAAAACCTCATATTGGTATGTTCTGGAAAAAATGCAAGGCCGGCCCAGCTTAGAAGAAGGCTTGTTACCATTACAACATCATTCAACATCCTGTAAATCTATAGTACCCTGATCACGTCTTGAGGTTGACCAAACTTAATCTCCTAGTGGACCTCATCAACTCTTGTGTGATTCAGAATCTTGAGGTAGAAAGTCCATGTTCCCTGATTTGGGGTTCCACGAACAATATGTTCGTAATACTCTCTTTCTTTATGGTTTCAAACGTAGACTCCCAGAGCATCATACCCTCCACTCATGTATATTTGATTTATTATCTACTGTGAGCGTTTCTATTATTAACTGTTTTCTTGAGCTCCCCTCTTTGATTTTCTTAGGGTTTTTATTATATGTTTTTTTCTCTAAAATAAAATCCTCCTAAGGTTCATTGATATTGAAAAATTCGAAAGTTCCTTGTTGAAATTCCTTTAAGGATTTATAGGTAAGAACTCGAGAAGAGAACATTACGCATAATTTCCTAACCAACATTTTCCTAACCATGTATTATCCTCTCTAGTTCTATTTACATACTTAATAGTTTTAGTATGTTTGTCATTTGTTACATGCGAGGGGTTCGTAATTTTGGGGCTTTTTTGGACTTGTTCTTGTTGTTTGGTTGATTATGATTTTGGATGAATTACATAGCTTTATGTACTAGTTGTGCCAGGGGATGAATTACAGAGCTTTATGTACCAATTGTGCCAAGGGTTGTGTACTACTACATTCGTGGTGCAATGCACAAGTGCTCACATTTTCCTTTTCTTTGTTGAAATGATTTTGCATATTGTCGGTGCTCTTCCTTCTTTAACTCATTGCAACACGAGGGATTTGGGTGTGCAAGGACTTGAGACCTCACAATTTCCTGGTAGATTAGCATTAGATATATTTTTAGGTATAAAATGGGCCTCCTAAGGAATATTATAAAATAATAGTGCAAACACTAAAATAATATTAGATTACATTATCAAATTTTAGGAAAAAAAATTAAAAAATAAAACAACAACAACAACAACAACTTCTTTTTCAATTGGTATTTTCAACTTATCTTCCTACGGTTTTACTCAAATTTTGAGCAGAAGCACTCATTGGATGTGAAATTTAATTCTTCATCCAAGGAGTATCCATGTTGCGTACTTTTGATGGACCATGCTATATAAAAAGTGAGAAAAACGTGAAAAAGCGTGATTGCAATCACGTTTTTTCATGTATTTTTCATTTTTTTATAGCAGTGTCCATCGAAAGTATGCAACATGGGTACTCCTTGGATGAGGAATTAAATTTCACATCCAACAAGTGCTCCTTCTCGAAATTTGAGTAAAATCGTAGGAAGACAAGTTGAAAAAGTAGTATTTTATTTTTTTACTTTTTAATCTTTTTAGTTTTTTACTCCAAAAATGGTGAATCATCGCTCATGGTTAACATCATCATCTTGAATCCTATTGGTTCTTATAAAGTTGACTTTGGTTGTACATTTTTGTTTTGAGGCCCATTTTAGACTTCAAAATTTCTCTAATGCAAGGGGTTGTAAACATAAAAGAATTTGGTCTCGGAAGGACATTTACAATACATATTAAGAAATATACACGAGGTGAGATTTTCTTGATTCACATTTTGGGAACAGTGCACATTTTCTTCTCAGTTTTGCAAAAAAATTGGTTGTTCTTGATTTTGGAGATGGTTTGAAAGCTATAACATTTGAATTTCAGGTGTAAGGAAAAAGGTTTATGGTTTTTAGAAAGATACCATATGCTTACTTGTTGAAAAGTGTAACTAGCTTCGGTCTTCATAATGTAATTATGATTTTATGTAATGAGATGTACAGAAGAAAAATAAAATTATTGTATTGACTTGCTTCATGGGTTTCATGAGCAAGAGATTTTATTTTTGAGTCAAGACTCCCATTGAGAGTCTTTAGGAATTATTTGTCATCTTTTCATAAAATGATAAAGTCATTGTCATGTAATGAAGTCATGTTACACTTTGTAAAAGGTCAAACTTGTCTATGTAAAGTATCCTCCAAGACCTTGTCACTTATCCTCTTCAAGTCAGCCTACAACGATGGAAGAACTTGATAGAAGAAGCTGACCTAACTACTTGTGATCATGTTAGCCTAAAGGACATGTAATGAAGTATATATATAGCCACACTTGACCTTTCTTAGAGGTAAGAAACTTGACAAGAATTCGGTCAAGTAGAAGTGCGAAGACAAGGATCCAAGAAGAAGTGCAAAGAAGGGATAACAAAGGAAGGATTCTTCTGGGAATAACGAAGGATAGTTTATTTTGGGTCATCGAAGGAGAGATTCTTCTGGGTTAGTGAAGGAGAGTTTCTTCTATGGTCAACGATGGACAATTTTATTTTGGAGATAGCAAAGGAAGGGTTCTTCTAGGGTACTTGTTTTGGGTGACCGAGCTAGAGACTAGAGACCGAGATTCTCTAGGGGAATCCAAGAAGAAGCAGTGTGAAGGATAGAGACATAATTTTGCTAGAGGAAGCCGAGGGTAGTAGTTCGAGATCAAGACGAAATTCAAGGAAGGGAAGAGGCAGAGCATCAACGTTAGTGACAAGGTTCTTGGGAGGATACTAAAGTCAAGGGTCTTTCTCATGGTCTTCGTATTCGTCAATTGAAGATCTATAAGAAGAATTTTGATCAAGTTTTCCTCTCAAGAGGTGAGAGTTTTTGGCCCTGGCTGACATGCCTACATACTGTGTCACTTGTCTTCTATAGTGCATATTGATAATTTTCCTGGTGAAAATAACACAATAATAATATAACAAAGAGAATATTATAAGCTAAGAAGTAAAAGTATATCACAAGCAATTATCAAGCACATAAATATTTTAAATATTCATTCCCTAGATTTCTCAACATGGTATCAAAGCTAAGGTGTTGAAGTTAAGAAGGGGCATTCAAGCAAGTAGACACACGATAATCGAGCTTCAAAGAAGGATCAAAGCAAGTCAAAAACACCAAGCAAGAAATCAAGATCTTCTTCATACCAAAACCCTAGATCGAAGAAATATACTCTAACAAGAGTCTTGAAATTGTCTTCAAGAAGGAAGCAGAAAGAAAGATCGAAATTTGAGAAGCATTTATGAGATCATCACTCATACATCATCAAAGGAGTGGAAGTTCTTCAAAACTAAGGAAGGCTAGATCGAAAGACAATCTTCTCTTTATTGAGGCAAGGATCTCATTTGGAAGAAGATCATCCTAAAGAAGGCAGCCTTCCCTCATCGAATTAAGAGCCTTTTTAAAAGGATCATCTGAAGCAACAAGTTCATCGTCATTATCAAGTTGAATATTCTATATTCACAAGTAAGTGTATTTTTCTTATAATCTAATATAGTAAAAATGACTTCATGTTTATAGGAGAACCATAAGATGAGTGAGATATCAAACTTCCTTGCATGGAAACGAAGGATAGACATAGTCCTCGAAAGATCTAAAGGGATCTAAAGTCTCAAAATATTCTTAAGGAATCTATCAAAAATCCTCTCGTTTCCTATGTAACAGAGCTGGAGACATCTAAAGAGATATAGGATGAGCTGGTAGAGCTTTTCTCTGAAAGCAAGATAGAAAAGACCATATCAGTTAGATCTGATCTATATAAATTGAAGGTGTCAAAGGATGAAGGTATATCTTCATGCCTTTCAAAAGCATCTCAAATAAAAGGTCAAATGCAAGATATAGGAGAGATGGCATCTGATAAAGAAATTATCTCCATTATTCTAAATGCATTGACTGATGAAAAAGGTAACCTCACATCTACTAAAGAAGAGGAAGCTATCCATTCATCAAATTATGGTCTCTATGAAAGGCAGAAGAAGAAAGGTTGAAGAAATAAAGTGACAAAAAATCAGATAAAAGGGATCAATTAGTGACAAAAATAAAAGGGAAATTTGGAAAGTTTGGTCCTCAAAAGAAAATGAAGAACATGGCTAAGGTAAGATGTTATGGATGTCAGGGACTTGGGCACTATAAAAGAGATTGTCCTAAACATAATAAGGACAAAAGGGATAGGGAAGAAGCCCATATTACTGAGGAAGTGAAAGAACCTGAGACAAAGAGGCTTAAGAAGGAAGAAGTAAAATATCTTTAATATGTCTGAGATGATCTTCTTCACTAGAAGGTACTTTCCACTTGTAATCTATAGATAGAAAGAAATGTAAATAAGATAGGATGCATTAGATTATAGCATCATGGTAGATGCATTAGAATTAAGAGCTCTTTACATGAGAAGCAAAAAGAATGTCTGGAATAAATTCTATTGATTACAAAGAATAAGGGCTCTTGGAAACCTTATTGAAATCTCAAGTGATAGTTATAGAAAGAGGTAGAGGTCATCATCGACTGGGATCATCATACAATAGTCAATAAGGAAACATATGTTGGGTGAGGATATGAAAGGTCCTGAAGTTTCTCTGATGGAATCCTTATCAAAGGATTCACCAATCTAGAAAGGAAGCAATTGTTTCATAAAGAATTCCAACTCATAGGGATTCAAGGGATGATGGTATGATGACATAACAATGAAGCAGGTCTAAAAGATAAATCTCTTTCATTTAAATAAAGTTGCTACAGGAAGTCTGAATGACCCAAAAGAAAGATGAGGTATGTATGCTTACATAGGTGATTATTGATGAGCCTCGAATTGAGTAACTTATTGGGCTCATTTTGCCTAATTGTTCTTGATCAATCCACCATTTTTCATAGTTTATGCATGTTTTTTGAGTATGTTTATGTTAATTGAATGAATGAGGGTGGTCACTTTACCAAGATGGCTAATACATGGTTATTTCAGGTTTTTTGGACAAATTTTGGAACGAAGCCAAGCAATTATGAGCCAGATGACAGCCAAGCATGAAGGAACAGGGGTGAGGATTCGTAGGGAGGTTGTCTCTTGCATTAAATAAGCCCTTCCTCGAAATCTCCACCCTCAACTCAGAGCTCAGCAGGCCACCAAAACGAATCTTATAGGTAACCGAGCAGCTTTATGGAGATTGATTGTTTACTAACCGTTTGAACAGCCGAGTCCCTTGAGTCAAGGAGGGCTACTGAGGACCCTCATAGGCATAAATAGGGAGGCTTTCAGCCTTCATACTTTACTTTTTGGACTGTTGTATTTTGCACTAGAGTGCTGCTATTTTCTCAGCTCATTTTGTAGCTGCTGTTGTATAACTTTCTTATGAACATGGTTATTTTTTAGTAATGGAAGGCAGCTTTGTTTAGCATCAGTTCTGAGTTTCGTTAGGAGCTTGCAGCTCTTGGGGTTGGGCCCAACCCCCGCCAAGGCTTCCTTTGTGTATTGTTATTTGTTTCTTTATGTCTTTGCAAAATCATTTCTATTAAGTAGATTAACATCTTGCTGGTTACATAGGTCATGGTTGATGATTAGATAGGATTTTCATGTTCAGATTTAGTTGATAGGTCAATACTAGGGAATATCTTCGAGAAAAAGGCCATCAAGCACCTCTGATCTCACCTCTCCCTCAGTGGGATCGTGAGCTGGGACAAAGGTGACATTGCTGCCAACAAAAACACTGTCTTTGCTTCACCATGCAATCATTAGTGTAGACTTTCACGTGCAGAGATTGATACTCGTTGTAGTTACTTGTTTAGGTCCATGATTTCTCAGTTTGCATAGCTATTTCACGTGTTTCATTGCAAATAAACTTCTGTTCCATTTCTTTGCTGTTATCTAGGTCAGATTAGGTCACAGTAATTAGCCTCTTGATTTTCCAAGTCTTCATTTATCTAATTCGAAAGATAACTTGCAGAGCGCCTGTACAACCTTCCCATCCATCTGTACTCCATCAATCCCATCTGCTCCATCCTCCAACTTGGATTCTCGCCTCACGTTTTCCATTTGCTCACTTTGCCCTAATTCCCCATATCTTTGTGCAACATTGCTCCACTGCTTCTTGAACAAATCCCACCATCCTTGCCACTCAGCTCCATTCCCCAAGTCCTGGACCTCCTCACACCCCTATCTCCTCTCCATACCCACTCCTTCATCTTTCTTCCTCCATCCATCCTCCAAAATCCCATTTCTAAACATCTTGCAGAAAGTTACAAACATTCTATAGAAATTCCAGAACATCCTGTAGAACCCCTGCAGACTTCTTGTAGAAGCTCATGAACGAGGTTTCTTGATAGCCAAACTCTGTGAAACTCTCTGGAAGGGTGTTAGGGACCCCTTAGGCCCTCTCTGAACCTTCCCGACCTCCTCCAAGCATTTCCTCCCATCAATCCACCTTTGCACAGTAAAAAATAGTTAAATCGCATGCATGACAATTCTGACAACTTATTCAAAAATACAAAAAGATGGTTCTTTCATATTTTACTGTAGAAGTAGTTTAGATACCTGCATTTCATCTTCTTAGAAGTCAATGGAATCTCTCCCAGTAGCTTGCATCCTCTTTCTTGCATCAGTAGAGCTAGCTGGTAAAATTAGGGTTTGCTAGGGTTTGTGTTTGCTTTCAAGATTTTCAGTTTCTTTCTGCAAATAGATTGGCTTCCTTCGAGTTAGCTTCCATCCATCAGTTAAAAAGCTTCTTCTCAGAGCTCAAAGAATTTGGCTTGATCCCCTAGTGGACTTGTGCCAGCTGACCAAGTGACAGCTACGGCAAGAGCTAGTACTTGTGCATACAATACCGTTGCTTCCAAGTTTGTTACGAACTACAGGGTTGATAAAAGTAAAGAAGGGAGTCCTAGGAATTGCATCATTATTGCTGCAATACTGGAGCCCACCATTCTTTTTGGTGCCGTTGCCAGGGAAGCGTCAGAGTATTTGTGATTGCTGCTTTTCTTCTATTTTCCACTACAAACTTCTGCTAAGTAGTTTATTTCATTTCCATTCTGCAATTTCATTTCCGCAAAAGTAGAATACACATTTCCTGCTTTCATTTCATTTCTGCAAGCGTAGATTAGCATTTCAATTCCGCAATTTCAATTATGCAAGCGTAGATTAGCATTTCAATTCCACAATTTCAATTCTGCAAGCGTAGACTAGCATTTCATTTCTGCAATTTCATTTGAGCAAAATAGATTAGTCCTTTCCTGCTTTCATTTCAATTCCGCATTTTCATTTCAGCAAGGTAGATCTTAGTTCGTTGCAGATCAATCTATTTCAGTTTTGCAGGTACAAGCAGAAAAAGCAAAAAAGAAAAAATCTTTCCATTTCATGCCTCGTAGGAACAGAGACAAAACCAGAAAATTCCTACCCAACACCCCCACCACGTCACTGAGTCACCCTTCTCTCTTCTTTGGTGACAGTGATCCAGAAGAACCTATAGGTGAACCTCCAGAGATATACGAAGATCCTATAACAGAAGAAGAGCCAGAGAACATTCCTTTTGAGACCATGGCTGAAAACAAAAACGATAGAGAAGATGACGAGAGAATAGAAGGTGCCTTTCCCATCCAAGAGACCAACGGGGACACGAAAATGAAAAACATAAGTCCCTTAGCCTTACATCACTTCCATGGATTGACTACTGAAGACCCTGATACCTTCCTGTTTGAGTTTGTTGTCCTTTGTCGAACTTATGACTATGCTGAGGACGAGCAAAAGCTGAAACTCTTTCCTTCTACCCTCAAGGATGTAGCACTACGCTGGTTCATGGGGTTACCTGGAAACAGTATCACCACTTGGGCTCAGATGCAGCAAGCCTTTAACAACAAATACCAGGACTACTGTAGGTCCAAGGAAACAAAGGGAGAGATCTTTCGAATGACCATGGGAAGTGATGAGTCTTTAGAAGATTATGAGGAAAGGTTCCAACTTAGTTATAAACGGGCCACGTGCACACTTGACCCTGAATCTCTGAAGCTGGTTCTGCTCCGAGGAGTTCCTGAAGACCTTCTAGATACCCTTCATTTGCTAGCAGAGGGGACATCTACCAAATACCTTATGAGGACATAAAGACTGTGTTTAGAAACCATTCTAGGGCAGCCCAGAAAAAAGGTAGGGGGAATTCACTTTCAGCTAGTGCCACCTTCTCTAAGCATGAGTTTGCTAATCAGATGGAAGACCTTAAAAGTGAGATGAGACAGACCATTGCCATGCAACTTGATACCTTCCGAATCCAACAAAAGAAAGAGGAAGTCGAGAGGGCTTTGGCTATTTTCTACCCCAGATGTACGAGGAAGCACCCTAAGAACGAGTGTCCATTGCACTCAGTAGAGGTATGTTTCGTTTGTGAGGAAGACCACCCCACAAACCAATGCCCAACCTTACTAGGATTTAAAGCCATGTACCAAGGGACTGAGGCAACCACTGAACCTCTCTACTTCCTCAACCAAAGGAGGCCGCCTGGGCCCAGACCTTACCAGCAGGGGATGCAAGGGACATCCCAAGCTTATTATGGCCCCAACCAAACTGCTCATATACCTTCTTGGGGCCCCCCTGCTCATCCTTCCTAGTCCGCACCTCCTCCGTGGTCGTATCCATCTCAATACCATACTCAACCTACTGCTCATTCGTTTCACTCACATGTCCAACCACAACCTCAGTGGAATGCACCTCAACCAGGGTGGAGGCCCCAATACAACTCTCCTCCCGCCATTCTGCCTCCACCACCAGCTCAACCACAACCATTACCTCCTGCTCCTCCCAAAAAACCCCAGATGCCTGTTCAACCGAACCTGAACCCCAACAATAGACAGGCCCAGCAGGTATACACTAGGGAGACAACATGCCCTACGTATGTTGTGGAGATCCAGGATATCAACCTGCGATCTGGGAAGATCCTTCCAGAACGCCAACCTCCTCCCCCAGAGTATGAGGAAGAGAAACAGGAAAGTGAACCCAAAGCCATTCCACCCTTCCCTGAGTGACTAACAGTGACCACGCAACCAAACCTAGAGGAGACTGAACTTCTGGGAGAACTTAAGCAGTTGTGTGTGAAAATACCACTTCTCTAGGCCATAAAAGATGTACCAATATACAAAAATTGATTAAGAGAAGTGTTTCAGGCACCCAGGCAGGCGAAAGAGAGATGCCTCGACTATCAATGTCATAGGACAACTGTCCGATCTTATGTTGGGGCAAGTAATCTGTCCAAAGTATTTGGACCTTGGGAGTCCTGTAGTTGATGTCCACATCAATGGCACCATAATCCCCCACACTTTGATTGATCTAGGGGCTGCCATTAATGTGATGACTAGGGACACTATGCTTAAACTCAACCTTCAGAGTTCCTTAAGGAAGACCTTGACAGTGCTGCAGTTAGCAAACCGCTCCACCGTGACTCCCGAAGGGATTGTGGAAGATGTCCTGGTCTCTGTTGACTCTTGGGAGTACCCTGCAGACTTCTTGGTCCTTCAGCCAAAGGCAAAACTCACTGGATACCCCCTCATTTTGGGAAGGCCTTGGTTAGCTACTGCAGATGCTTACATCAGCTATTGGGCTGGAAGCATGACCATCAAGAATGGGCCTATGTCCAAACAGCTGGTCCTATACCCTCCTGCCCAACCTCTGCTAGAACATGACCTACCACTCTGGTTGGAAGAGGGAGATGAGGATGAGGTCTACTCTTCACCATTGTGCACAGTAGAAGCCACCAGGGGAGGTCCTCAAACCGAGGATGACTTGATTGAGAATTTGATTCAAAATCCACCTCCCAGTGCATTGTCTTTAGAGGAGTTGCTGGAAGATACCCAAGCCAATGCTTTAGTGGACCTCTGTGTGACTGATCTGACCTCTCCCAGAGTTAAGAATGTGGAATTTGGCCCCGAAAGAACCTTAAAGATCAGCTCCTCCATATCTCCCTCCCAGGAGAAGGAGCTGTGTAGCTTACTGAACAATCATTTGGATGCTTTCGTTTGGAGCTATAAGGAGATGAAAGGAGTCCACCCTTCGATCTGTACCCATCACATTTACATTAAAGAGGATTGTAAACTAGTTAGGCGGCCTCAGAGGAGGATGAATCCAGCCCTTATGGACATCGTCAAAGAATAATTGCAAAAATTGTTGGATGTAGGATTCATCTACCCCATCTCTGACAGTGAGTGGGTCTCACCTCTAGTGCTTGTGCCCAAGAAAAACGAGAAATGGAGAATCTGTGTAGATTACCAGGAACTTAACAAAGCCACCAAGAAATAACATTTCCCTTTGCCTTTCATAGATCAAGTGTTGGGTGGACTGGCAGGGAAGAAGTTCTTCTCTTTCCTAGATGGGTTTAGTGGGTATAATCAGATCAAAATCAGCGCGGAGGACCAAGATAAGACTTCCTTCACTTGTCAATGGGGTACCTTTGCCTACCGAGTCCTTCCCTTTGGGCTATGCAATGCTCCTGCCACTTTCCAGAGAGCAGTATTGAGCGTATTTTCTGAGTTGGTCCACGATTCGGTAGAAATCTATATGGATGACTTTACTCCTTATGGGTCCAACTTCCAAGAAGCATTAACTAACCTAGAAAAAGTTTTAACCAAGTGCATTGAAATGAACATGTCCCTCAGTCTCGAAAAATGTGAATTCCTGATGACTGAAGGGACTGTGCTAGGTCATACAATTTCTCAGCAAGGATTACAGGTGGATCCTAACAAGATCACCATCATCCAAAAGGTCCCACCTCCTCAGAAGCTAAGAGATGTTCGGAGTTTTCTAGGCTTAGCAGGATATTATAGAAGATTCATTAAAGATTTCAGTAAGCTAGCCTTGCCATTGTTTGGCCTCTTGGGAAAAGACGTTGAGTTTAAATGGACTGACGACTGTCAAGGGGCTCTGAATGAGTTGAAAGATATGTTGGTGTCCGCCCCGATCTTGAGAGGCCCAAACTAGGCCCTACCTTTCCACATCCACACTGATGCCTCAAACAGAGCCATCGGGGCAGCCTTAGGACAAGTTGAGGAGAAACTACCATATGCCATATACTTTGTCAGCAAAAACCTGTCCAAGGTAGAAATGAACTATACTGTAACCGAGAAAGAATTCCTGGCCGTAGTCCATTCCCTAAACAAGTTCAGACACTACATCACTGGTTATCAAACATTCGTACACACTGATCATGCTGCGATTAGATATTTAATGAATAAGCCTGATGTAAATTCTCGTATCATTAGATGGTTACTTTTGTTGCAGCAATTTGATTTAACTATTATCAGCAAGCCATGTAAGGAAAATGTTGTAGCTGACTTCTTGTCTAGATTGGATTTGCCTAGAGGTGAAGAAGGGACAGTGGATGACCATATGCCAAATGAACACCTGTTTTCTATCTCAGTACTCTCGCCATGGTTCGCTGATATAGCAAATTACTTGGTCTCAGCACAATTCCCTCTGCATCTGTCCTCAAAGGAGAAGAGAAAAATTGTGAGGAAGAGTGCCCCATTCCCTTGGATCAGGGGCAACTTGTTTAAACTTGGCCCAGATCAGATCTTGAGGCATTGTGTTAAGGAGGAGGAAGTCTTTGAAATCCTCCTAACTTGTCATGATGGGCCCTGTGGAGGCCACTTTGAAGCAAAAAGGACTGCCTTCAAAATTCTACAGGCAGGCTACTATTGGCCTACTCTTCATCAAGATGTCAGAAGATACATCAGCCAGTGTGACCAATGTCAGAGGATGGGGAAACCGACTCCAAGGGATGAAATGCCTCCCCAACCTCAAGTGACCTTCGAGCCATTTGAAAAGTGGGGCATGGATTTTGTGGGTCCTATCAACCCTCCTTCAAAGCAAAGGTCTTACATCATTGTCTGCACCGACTACCTGACAAAGTGGGCAGAAACAAAGGCAATCAAAGCAGTGACAGAAGAAAAGGTGGCTGAGTTTTTAAGGGAAAATATCTTCTACAAGTTTGGCTACCCAAGAGAGTTAGTCACCGATCAAGGAAGCCAGTTCACCTCTAACTTGATTGAAGACCTGCTCGCCCATCACAAGATCAAGCACATAACTTCTACCCTGTATCATCCACAAGCAAATGGGCAGGTAGAAGTCACTAATAGAGCATTGGAAGGGATTTTGACCAAGGTGGTGAGCAGCAACAGAAAGGACTGGGCAGATCGCCTGGTTGAGGCCACCTGGGCCTACAACACCACTTGGAAGACTACAACAGGTTTCACACCTTATGAGCTGGTCTATGGGAAGAAAGCTTTGTTGTCCATAGAGTTCGAGTACAATACATTGAGGGTGGTAGCTCAGTTGGAATTAGATCTCAGCCATGCTCAACGTGAAAGATTACTGCAGCTGAATGGATTAGATGAACAACGAATGCAGGCCCTCCTCCACTCAGAAGTAGTTCAACTTCAGAGGAAGATATGGCATGACAGGCACCTTAATGAAAAGAAATTCCAGCCAGGAGATTGGGCACTGCTGTATGACTCAAGATACAAGGATTTCAAGGGGAAGCTGAAGACAAGATGGTTAGGACCATATACAGTGGAGAAGTGCAATGATAATGGTTCAGTCCTTATCAGGACCATTGATGAAGAAGCCATCCCCATGCTTGTCAATGGGCATCGATTGAAAATCTACAGGAAACCCCTTTCGAGGCAGGAGTTCATTGAAACTTTGGAAAAATTAGTGCTGGTAGTGGAGCAGGGCTCTGCCTCTATTCCACCCACACCTTGATCATAAAAAAAAAAGTCTGAATAAAAAGATCCTTGGGTGAAAACCTCTCTGAGGCGCCCGGGTAGATAGTAGGGGTGAAAACCTCATGGAGGCGCCCCAACTGTCTCTGAAAAATAAAAAAACAGGAATAAAAAGATCCCCGGGTGAAAACCTCTTCGAGGCACCCAGGGCAGACAACGAGGGTGAAAACCTCATGGAGGCGCCCCAACTGTCTCTCTCTCTCTTAAAAAAAAAAAAAAAAAAAAAAAAGAGAAAAAAGAGAAAAGGAACAAACAGGACTAATTTCTGTAAATAATTGCAGGTTGCAGGGAAATAAACTGCAGGTACAGGGGGGTGCGTATAACAAGGACAGGGGTCCGTACCAGGCTACAGGACATCCTTACAGACACTCCCTCCATGGCCACTCGCCTTTCCAAGAATTTGAACACATCTCGGGTAAAGATTCCACTCTCTATAGGAAGTTATGGGCTTTCTACAGGAAGTTCTGTATTTCTACAGGAAACATCCTGTAGAACCTTCGGGAAAGCTACATTTGATTTTGAAAGGGAATCTGATGGTTGGGATCAGTTTGCTAGGCCTGCAGCCACCCCTATATTCAATCCATCACAGTATGTCATCCCTGTTGCACCTCTTTCCACATCCATTGCACCCACTTGGTTATGTGTTCCTGCACAATCATACAAAGAGCCCTGTTTTCCTCAGTTTGAAATTTTTTTCCCAAGTGACAAATCAAGCAACAAAGGTGCACACTCTACCTGTTCAATGCTCCATCTAGAATCTTCAGTAGTGAATGTAGCCCTGCTCGTTTAGCCTGCATCCCAGGAGGAGAAGCGGTTGCAGGACATCCTACAGGAATCCTGTAGCAGCTGATCCGTCTGGAAAACATACTCTGGAGTCAGTGGTAGCTGAAATTGACACATGGGACAGGGAAAAAAAAACTCTACTTGAACGTGAACACATCCTTGACAGCTGAAACCAGACAGAACCTGTGCATGCATCGTTTACAACCAAAGGATCGGGTTCCAAAGTCGAGCATGCAGCATCAGCGAATGAAAGAATAGATTCCAGCACCCGTGCACGAAGCAGCAGCAAGCGAGGCAGTGGTTCCAGGTCCCGAAGTCTGAATAACGTGTCAACGGCTGCGCAGGTAAGTGTCTAACCTCACTCGTCAATTGCATAAACAATATTCTGAAAACTGCATGTCTGTGGAAATGGTTGGGTTGAACGAATTCGGTGGCCAGTCAACTGGCCACCCACAGCCAGTCACACGACTTCGTGGGATTTGAACAAGCTTAGTTACGCTCAAAAATGCCGATGAGACGTGCAGCCGACATGTGTGGAGTGTCTAGTCGGGGAAAATCGGTGGACTGGTAGTGGTGGCGGCGGTTAATGACAAAGAAGAGGTAATGGCGGCCAGGGACATGCAGGGAAATGATAAATGTGATGTTGGCTAACAGATCGGTCCGGCCACCTCATCCCCTTGCCACGAATTGCGCCGTAGTTCAAAATGTTTGGCTAAAGACCCACACACCTGCTGATTCATTTACACTTACAACGTCCTTGGCCAAAGTACTCGTCCTCCACTTCCGCAATCTGTTAAAAAGTCCTCCTCCACCGAGCTTTTCGGCTTATTTCAAAATTCTCCCGCGTACCGAGCCTATTTAGAAGCGCAGTGATATCCTACAGAGCCAGCTGAGCGTTCTACAGGATGAAATTCTACAAGAAGCACGACATAGCCTCCCGGAGCAGAAAAAACCTGGACTTTCTGCGTCGAATTTGGAGTTCTAAGAGAGGTAGGCTCGAAAAACACTTAACCCTGCATGGTATATTTCGAAAGGTGGTGAATTGAACTGTCTGGAGTAAGAGAATTAGAGACAAGTCTGCTTGTGGGTCAAGAATAGCAGTTTGCCTGTGTGGTTACACAAAAAATTTTAGTTGGTATGTGTCAAATTCTCCTTCACAGTTCCTGTTAAGAAACTTCTTCCTGTAGAAATGATAAACCACTGTGAGGGCTAACCTGTGCATGAAAAATGTGAATTTTACGTGGTTGTATGCATGCTAGGAATGAAATTGAGCTCTGCACTCTCTCTGTGGAAGCCTAATTCTCCTTTTATACATGGGCAGTAGAGTTTTGGGCAGTCTGAGAGCTCTTGTCCTGAGGTTCCAAGGAAGAAACCATAAAACAACAGTCCCTTTTCTGCTCAGAGCATTGAAACAGGACACTCTCATCATGCCAGGAGGGTTTATCATAAAGGAACCCTCAGATTCCAGAAAATTGCATGAAACTCCCGAGGTGGTGAACCTCTTCACCCGTGCCAATTGGATGAACTTTTGTGACAGAATTCAGGGGCATGACGACGAGATAACAGAAGAATTCCTAATGTCCCTACAGCCTAAATCAAAGACACTGGCCACTGTGAATTTCATAGGGTTAACCTTAAAGCTTACCCTTGAACTCATTAGCCGAGTTACTGATCTGCCATTGGAGATACCCTAGAGCAAAGAAGAGAGGGCGTTGGGCCAAAAAGCCAAGAAAGGATTCTTCCTACCCGAGGAACAGTTTGCAGAAGATAAAAACGGGGTCTGGAGAGCCAGCTTAACCCCTTTTTGGAGCGAAGTCAGCCTCCAAATCATGAAATACATTACCTATGAGGGGCGGTTCAGTATTGTTTATGGCTATCATTTCCAATTGTTGAGTGAACTCAGACATGGGATGGATTTACCCCCAGAACAGAAGTTAAGTGTCCCCTATTTTCTTTTGCAATCATTGATTGAGTGTGGCACAAAATTGAAGGAAGGGACACTGGATCAGTTAGCCCATCATGGGCTTATCAAGCTTCTAGTGGAAGATGACCTCCATACCTACACTGTCGCCATCTCCTGGGAGGTTTTCCGCAACATGTCCAGAGAGGACGACATAAGAATTCTGGCCGAGGAACTCACCTCATCGAGCAGTGAAGAACAGGAACACACTGAGGCAAGAAAGAAAGCCAGTGGTAAGGAGACATAGGACAGACCACCATAGAGAGAACAAGAAGAGAAACGAGGAAAAGGCCAAGTTGCCAAGCCTAAAATTGTGGGAGGAAAAATGGCACAAACACCCAGGGAGAAGAGATTACAGAGCAGGGCAGAGAGGACTGAAAAGGTCCAAGCAAGTGAGGACACAACCAAGGCAACCACACCAAGATTAAAAAGGAAGACACCCCCAGCCAAACAGACCGAAACAGTGAAGGCAGCTTCTACAGGAAGCCATAAGATAGTTTCTACAGGAAGCCAAAAAACAGTTTCTACAGGAAACCAGAAAGCAGTCGACACAGGACTTTCTACAGGAAGTATGGAAACAAGGCAACAAAAGGAGAAATCGCCTGAAATTTTAGCCAGGGAGGTAGCAGTTGTGCTGGCTACCCTTAGCATGTCTCCAAAGCAAAAAGGGGAGCAAAAGAGGGAGCCTTCCATGTATTTTAAGGCAAGAAGAAGCGTGCGGATAAAAACTGGCAGACCAAAAGAGCCACAGTCAAAAGAGCCAATTACAATTGTTGACACCCCAGCTGCACAAAAGGAAAAGTCTCCCTCAAAGGCATCCATCACCTATGAACGGGGAAGCCCGAAGACATCCACCTGGAGAGAAAGAATGAAAATGTTGGACACCAAGGCCTCTCTACAGGATGCTGAGACTGTTCTACAGGAAACACTGGCTAGACTAAAGGAGACCAACAAGATGGAAGAAAAGGCAGCTACATCATTACAGGAGGAGGATAAGGCTGAGACCATTGTGGAAACAAACCCCCAGCCTAGCCTAGGCTCCTACTATAGCTTGTTAGAGGCCGGAAAGATCATTCCCCAAAAATTCGCAGTGCCACTTTTCTTTGCACTCGAAGAAGAGAGAGTGAGGACCCACAATTGGATGAAGATTGCCAAGTCCAAGGGTATGGCGGATATAGGTCCTCTGGAGGATCAGCTCAAGGAGGCAAGGAAATAATTGGCCATGGTACGACATGTGGAAAGCAGTCAGCGAGCCAGGCTACAGGAAGAAAACGAGTTGCTTAAGCAGTAGCTACAATTACAGCACCACACCGTGGGAGAGCAGTGGCATCAGGAGGAGCCAAAAATAGACAAATAAACCCCTGATGAACAACAGAGAAGAGAGGGGTTGCAGGCTGAAATTGAGACACTCACTAGATAGCTACAAGAGAAGGACTTGCAAGCAGCACAGGAGATACAGTCCCTGAGACAGCAGGTGCAAGAAAAAGAGGCCCAACTGGCCTGCATGGCCAGCTGGACAATGGAAGCTCTGCAGTGTAGGCAGCTTGCCAAATCATACGGCCTATACCTTAGGGATCAGTGGTTACAGTTTCAGATCAACACCTTTGCCCAAAGGGGCATCACACCATTGTTGAGCCTTGAAAATGTCATTCATTTCCATTACACTTTCACTATTATGTCCATTATATCACCTCCATTTCACTACTATGTCACCACATTCATCCCACTTTCATTATCATTGGGCCACATTTATGTTTTTCCAATCTTTATTAATTCTAAGTCTTTTAAGTGAATTTGTGGTTAAAAATTAGAAAATAATGTGCATATGCTTATACCTAACAAATGGGTTGAGGTCGTTGACATGTGTAGGTTGAAAGGAGACTTCTAGAAGACCCTTATGTGGCACTCTAAGGCCAAATTCGAATTTGGTTGGAAAGAATCATGGGATCATGAGGATATGTGTCACATCTCCTAATTGTATTATAACTCTAAGAAGACATGTGTCTTATCAGTTCCTATTTTGATTAGGACTCTAGAGGTAGAGGGAGAGATTCATGGACTCTCATTAATGAGATGGCTCTCATCTTTTTGTATAAATAGGAGATCTCTCTCCTTCATTTGTTAGTCTTTTTAGTCTATTTTAGCTTAATCTTGTTTTGTAGTTCTTCCTTGATGGCTTTTGAAAGCTTTGGAGAACTTTGTTGTACTTTGTACTTTTGAAGAAATTGAATAAAGCTTTGATGTTCTCAACATGGAAGGAGATGTGAAGTAGATGTCATGGAGCATATTAGGATGTAAGGTAGAGTAGATTTCATTTTGTAAATATTTCTTTGTAGAATGTAAGGTAGATTAGATTTTTCATTCATGCAATTTTAATTCATGCAAGTGTGTTCAATTTTGCTTTGATTTCATAACTAGTGGCATGTGTGATCATTTTATCTATGTTGCTGACCTTTATTTTTCTGCAGTTTGATTTTCATTAGTATCATTTCTTTAACTTGCACTTTATTTTCTGCTCTTAGATATCAAGTTGTTCATCTATTGATGGTTCTTTTTCCATAATCAAATAACTTTATTGGAGCCAAAATATCACTTAGTACAACTTGGTTTAGTTTGCTTTAAGACTCACATTGCTGACTTGTTCATAACTGTTCTCACATGATAAATCTAGCTGAAAGGAAAAAAGGTTAAGAAAAGGTTAAAGTAGTGTGATTTGTCTCCTTTATGTAGTGTCACTTAGATTTCACATTGCTTAGATTAAGTTGAAGAGTTAAAATAGTGTGAGATAGTTGTTCTCACTTTTAATTGAATTTAATATAGATTTCATTTTCATTTTAAATCAGCAGCAGAGATACTGGGCCGATGTCATTAGTCCTTTATTTGATGTCTTTATTTTCCTTTAAGCATTTGATTTCGTAGGTGGTAGAGGGCCCCTGCCTTGTATAGTTGTCATTTTATTTTTGCATTTTATTTCACCATGTATATTAGCTGTACATAAATTTCTTTCAAGTTGATTGTAGATTAGTGATGCACATAGCCTTTTAATGAACTAATGACGTGATAGAATCATCTTGTCGTTTTGCTGAAGCAGCAAGGATACTGGGTCTCATAGTCATTCTCTCATTATTTGATTATTGCATTTTATTTCGATTGAACTAGTTGTATATTTACACTTTTGTTTAAATACTAACTCCATCAATAACATGTTTTAAGTTCTTTTGAAGTGCTAAGTTTTGGAAGTTACCATTAGGGACATAGGCCTTGTCTTGAAATATTTATCCATACTTTTCCTTTAAAAGTATTCTTAAGACCTTAGAATAGGATTTCCATTTGCATTAAACACTTTAGAAAACCAACAAGAACAAAACCCCAAAAACAACATAAACTATAAAACAACGAAGTAAGAGAAAGGTTAACTAAGCACATATAGTGCACCACACTTCATCAGTTTACGATACCCAGATTGATAATTTATGTAGAGCAATTTAAGATGTTAAATTGACTAGTCATTTTGGCGTCGTTGCCGGGGAAGTGTAATTAGGAGACCTTATTTCTTAGATCTGAAAAAAAAAAGTTAATAATTCTTGAGTATGCTCTCCTCTTGCACTTTGTGTGATCTAGAGGATCATAAAAAGGATTGTTAAGTAAAAAAAGAAAAATAATAATTCTTGAGTATCCTCTCCTCCTGCACTTTGTGTGATCTGGAGGATCAGAAAAAAAATTGTTAAGAAAAAAATAGGAGCCAAAATAAACTTCATCACTTCAATTGATTCAAGAAAAAAAAAAAAAAAAAAAAAAAAGAGAAGAAGAGAAAAAATAAACTTCATTTCATTTCCATTTTCACTCCATGCCATCCATTTCATCAATAAAAGTTATTTCCCCATGATCATTTCCATTAAGATTGCCTAACTATCTCTATTTAGCTAAGTGGTTGTTGTGCCAAGTTTCCGCAGCTGACACTGGTTTCCGTAGCTGTAATCAGTTTCCGCAACCACCACTCTGTTTTTCATATTTACAGTCAAGATGTTAGTGCAATAAAATGAAAATGCAGGTATGACTAAGCAATATAAAAATTCAAAAATTCAGAGAAAAAAATGCATATAGAAGTGAGTTTATATCATAAGGATGGTTGGTATACATGCAGCAAGATGTGGCACTTGCAAGTTTTTCTTTGGCTCTGCTGTACTTCACAGTCTTAAGTTTTGGTACCTTGATGACAGCAGCCTTAGAATGGAGAGGTATTCCAACCTATGTGTTGGGCCTTGCCCGTGCAGTAAGTGCGATCATTGGCATATGTGCAACACTCTTGTACCCCATAGTTCATGCTCGTATTTATTCAGTTCGCACGGGGCTTTGGTCCATTTGGATTCAGTGGTGGATTTTGTTGCCATGTGTGGTTTCAATTTGGGTTCAAAACTCTCTTCAATCATGCATGGACTTGCTGGGTTATGTCATGGGAATGATTGTCTCAGACCCTAAGGACTTTGGAGTGTTAACACTTGCCTCCTTCCTATCAGTTTCATGTGCAGCGCTTCTCTATTCTCTTCATACATATCGTATATAATTGATGATGATTTTGAGCTTCTTGTAATTTTTGAACCTGTGTAATACACCTGCAGAACAGTAGATCAAACAAGAAAAACGAATACAGCAATAAAAACATCAATTCAGAAAGAATGCAGAACAGAGAATTGTTAACTCAGAAAAACGTAAACAGCAGAAAAACGTCAAACTTCAAACATTCTATTTGACCAAACAGAGACGAATTTAGAAAAACTAAAACATGGGTTCTTTTTCCAGGTGGGTTAATTAGATAACCCAAAAATCGTTTGAAGAAATTTGTGGTGGTTTGGGAGAAATATTCGGTTCTTTGGAGCCCATTTTTGACTGTCGCGCGTGAAAAAAAACAGAACTTTCAATTAAATGAGCGGAAAGTGATTTAATTTGGCTGTGTGCTGGCACCACCACGTCTTCCACCCTTTGCCACCATGTCTTCTGCCCTTATGCCACCCGTTTGCAAATCATTAATACCTATTTAGCAACAGTCTGAATTGAACACGGCACTGTCTAACTCCATTACATACGGCTCTTCACAACAATGACGTGTCCATAAAACTCCGCCAAGCAAGAGGTGTTTAAAACTCACACGACTCCTCTCCACCGTATTTTGTGCAACCATTTCATTAACGTGTAAACGTTTTTCACACAGCCGTTCAGTTCAAAAAAATCCAACTCCACTTCCCTACCATATCATTGTGTTAAAGCTGCACCTTGTTCGCTACGTCTCCATTTCATTATGTGAATTCATCTCAGCTGTTCATCCTCTGTTTCTGCTTACAGCTCCTGAACACTCCCGTACCCCTATCCATCTTCCATTTTCAGTCATTATTCTTCCATAAACCTTGCAACATAGTCATCTTACCTCTGTTAAACCATCACACGCAGTTGAATTCCAGGTTGAATTTTAAACAGAGGAAAGGATGGGTCGGTTATTAAGGGCAGAACCGAAAGGGCCAAATATTTATGATCATGGTTATAGGCTGTTTTTCAAAATTATAAGTCCATCAATAAAACTGTTTTGCTCCATTCAGAGAATTCCTAAATGCAGACAATAAAATAAATAAATTTGGTTGACTGTTTTAGCCACTTTCCGCAGCTAGCCCAACTTTCGGCAGCTGTTTTGTTAAACTCTAGGTTGCAGGTGTCATCAAGCAAAACAAGTCACATGGGTAGCTGGGGGAATGTTGGTACATGGATGGTGTCCTATTCATTCGATCAAATTTGATGAAAAAGACCCCGGTCAAAGGGAAGTCAAATTGTGTGTTATCACTAAGTAAGTCGCCACATTGAGTCACTGCATGTCAAGAAAAAATAATAATTTTGAATCAATGAAATGAATAAGTTATTTGCTCACTTTTCTGAAGGTATTGATTAATTTTGGACTGATAATGAAAGATGAATGGCTAACTTTGTATCCAAGATTTTTAGCTACAGCACCATGCACATTCCGCAGCTAAAGTCCAATTCTGCAGCTGTTCTCTGATTCCGCAGCCAGAAAAACCTCATTGTTCAAATCAGCTTATCTTTCTTATACAAAATCAGATTTTGATGATTTAAGTATCGTTGGAAAGATCTCAACAAGATCTACACAATGAGAAATCCATCGTTAGAGTTTGAAATGGCAAACAATGAAATAAATTGCTGAAAAGAAGCAACATTCAACTTGGGCACCAATTCCAAAGCAGGTATAAATTCTTTTGATTTTTCCTTTGAGAACTTGTTTCATTAATACAAATTCTTAGTTTTGTGTGTAAATATCATAACTAGAGAGATTGATCACCTCTCTCCTTTGATAATCTTACATTCCATTGCAGAAGAAGTATTAGTTTTTTTTGCAGGTTTCAGGAGGAAGGACAAATGACTACAAGAGAATGGTGTCTCTCTAAGAGACCAATTTGTTTCATAAGAGGATGATCAACAACAAAGAGGAAATATGTTGATGCAAAATCAGATCCAAACACTTGAAAAACTTTCAGATACTATTGTCTCCATCATATCCATCCATCACATCCATACCTCATCTCATTTTCCTCCATATTTTCCATTTTCATTCACATACACTTTCCATCTCTTTTTGTCCATTCATAACCCACAAATAAAAGCAAGAGGCTCATTCACATGCTTATTGCCATTGCCATTTCTGTTCTCCATTGCCATTTTCCATTTTCATCTTCCATTCCTTGTCATTTTCATTCTGCAAATAAGCCCTGCTTCAATGCAAATTATTGAGTCCATAGTCCTTTGAGTCTAAGTTCTTTGTAAAAACACCTTGAGGCTTGCATGCCTTAATGGCAAGTCCTCATGCTGACAAACAATGGGAATACATTAATGTCCCTTGTTCGTTAGATCTTCTAGGTGACTCGACATCAGCAAATTCATTCGTACCTAGCAAGATGTGTTTGGGCATCTTGACTCTCATTGTCATCAATGGTGAGAGTTCTCGTGTTGACTAGTGGCATCCATTAATGGCCACTAAGCCAACAATTTCCTACTATGTTCGACATCAGAACATCTTTTCACATAGTAGGAATTGTGCCAATGAGTTTTGAAGACATGAAGACTATTATTTTCAGCATTTTGGAGCAGATTCAACAAGTTTTAGTAGAAGCAATAAAAAGTCATCTTATCTCTCTATCCATGACTCCTCTTGATCAGCCACTTGAAGAAGAAAATGATCAGAAGTTTTCAGCCACCACACATACAACTCATCCATTCCAAAGGGTAAGTGAAGGTACGTCATTTTTCTAACTTTTGACCATAAAATTCCATAAAAAGCTAGAATGATAATTGTTGGAAAAACATTTCTCTTCCTCATTTCATAAAAATTGCCAATACCATCAGTTGGGGGGGGGGGGGGAATACATTCATATTCATATATTGCCATGTCCATATCATATTCAAGAGCCCACATACTTCCAACATATATTAATTATTACATTGCTATTATGAGCATACAATGGCTTTTGAAAAAGTGCTTAAAGGATAAATTGGATACAAACAAAATCATGGTTGTCACACAAGAACCAACCATCATGCAATCCAATAAAGATATACTTTGCAACAATAATCAAAATATCATTATGCAAAGTTCAAAGATCAAAGTAGAAGGCAACAACAAAGAAAAAAAATGGTTGTAACACAAGAACCAACCATGTTGCAATTCAAGTAAAACACTTTGCAGAAATATGAAGTTATCAAATGATATCATGCAAAGTTAAGCCAAAGCTCAAGGATCAAAAGAGTTAATGTAATATATATTGCATGAGGACATGCAATAGCTTCAGTTCGGGGGTATGTTGAGCCTTGAAAATGTCATTCATTTCCATTACACTTTCACTATTATGTCCATTATATCACCTCCATTTCACTACTATGTCACCACATTCATCCCACTTTCATTATCATTGAGCCACATTTATGTTTTTCCAATCTTTATTAATTCTAAGTCTTTTAAGTGAATTTGTGGTTAAAAATTAGAAAATAATGTGCATATGCTTATACCTAACAAATGGGTTGAGGTTGTTGACATGTGTAGGTTGAAAGGAGACTTGTAGAAGACCCTTATGTGGCACTCTAAGGCCAAATTCGAATTTGGTTGGAAAGAATCATGGGATCATGAGGATATGTGTCACATCTCCTAATTGTATTATAACTCTAAGAAGACATGTGTCTTATCAGTTCCTATTTTGATTAGGACTCTATAGGTAGAGGGAGAGATTCATGGACTCTCATTAATGAGATGGCTCTCATCTTTTTGTATAAATAGGAGATCTCTCTCCTTCATTTGTTAGTCTTTTTAGTCTATTTTAGCTTAAGCTTGTTTTGTAGTTCTTCCTTGATGGCTTTTGAAAGCTTTGGAGAAATTTGTTGTACGTTGTACTTTTGAAGAAATTGAATAAAGCTTTGATGTTCTCAACATGGAAGGAGATGTGAAGTAGATGTCATGGAGCATATTAGGATGTAAGGTAGAGTAGATTTCATTTTGTAAATATTGCTTTGTAGAATGGAAGGTAGATTAGATTTTTAATTCATGCAATTTTAATTCATGCAAGTGTGTTCAATTTTGCTTTGATTTCATAACTAGTGGCATGTGTGATCATCTTGTCTATGTTGCTGACATTTATTTTTCTGCAGTTTGATTTTCATTAGTATCATTTCTTTAACTTGCACTTTACTTTCTGCTCTTAGATATCAAGTTGTTCATCTATTGATGGTTCTTTTTCCATAATCAAATAACTTTATTGGAGCCAAAATATCACTTAGTACAACTTGGTTTAGTTTGCTTTAAGACTCACATTGCTGACTTGTTCATAACTGTTCTCACATGATAAATCTAGCTGAAAGGCAAAAAGGTTAAGAAAAGGTTAAAGTAGTGTGATTTGTCTCCTTTATGTAGTGTCACTTAGATTTCACATTGCATATATTAAGTTGAAGAGTTAAAATAGTGTGAGATAGTTGTTTTCACTTTTAATTGAATTTAATATAGATTTCATTTTCATTTTAAATCAGCAGTAGAGATACTGGGCCGATGTCATTAGTCCTTTATTTGATGTCTTTATTTTCCTTTAAGCATTTGATTTCATAGGTGGTAGAGGGCCCCTGCCTTGTATAGTTGTCATTTTATTTTTTCATTTTATTTCACCATGTATATTAGCTGTGCGTAAATTGCTTTCAAGTTGATTGTAGATTAGTGATGCACATAGCCTTTTAATGAACTAATGACGTGATAGAATCATCTTGTCCTTTTGCTGAAGCAGCAAGGATACTGGGTCTCATAGTCATTCTCTCATTATTTGATTATTGCATTTTATTTCGATTGAACTAGTTGTATATTTACACTTTTGTTTAAATACTAACTCCATCAATAACATGTTTTAAGTTCTTTTGAAATGTTAAGTTTTGGAAGTTACCATTAGGGACATAGGCCTTGTCTTGAAATCTTTATCCATACTTTTCCTTTAAAAGTATTCTTAAGACCTTAGAATAGGATTTCCATTTGTATTAAACACTTTAGAAAACCAACAAGAACAAAACCCCAAAAACAACATAAACTATAAAACAACGAAGTAAGAGAAAGGTTAACTAAGCACATATAGTGCACCACACTTCATCAGTTTATGATACCCGGATTGATAATTTATGTAGAGCAATTTAAGACGTTAAATTGACTAGACAACCATTTCAAAACTACCAACAATTCATGACTTTGTGTGACAACAACTCATCAGAGGACAAGGCCAAACTATCAGAGTTCTACCTACACAATTTGGCCCTTCCCAACAAGAAATTGTGGGACCCGAACACTGCGGTAGGGGACATACAACTTATGGCCATGGCCTCTTGTCTAAATCATGAAGAAAAGAGAGTAGCAGAGGTCAGAAATGTTATGGACAGGGAACTATAGGAACCACTATTCATTAGAGCAGAGCCAGAGGATCCCTCAGCATTAATATCCGCCCACCAGCACTTGGCCAATGACTCTCAAGCCCTATCAGATTACATGGGACGACAAGCTCAAGCCATAGCATATTTTGAGGACGTGGAGTGACTGTTGGGGGACAACTATGTTCATGCTTGCACCCGAAGGTGGAACACACTGTCCCACAACCTAAAAATTAGAGAATACCACACCCCAACTAGGAGAGGGAGGCCTTGGCATGAGTACCTCTCTACAAAAAGTCCATGCAGAATCTTGAGGCCAACTGGATAGGCCTCAAGTTAAGTCCACCTTTGCTTTTGGGGCTGCTGGAAGAAGGCAAAGAAGAGGAGGAACATAGGCAGTGGGAAGAAAGACCGAATTTCATGACAGTGAAGAAGATATCACCTTATAGGCCTGGGATGTGAGGGAGGCATTCAAGGCAATCAAGGATGAGGAGTTGGACTAGTTTCTCAGAGGATGAGCAACCCATTTAGCACGGGGGTGATGATGAGCCCCGAATTGGGTAACTTATTGTGTCATTTTGCCTAATTGTTCTTGATCAATCCACCATTTTTCATATTTTATGCATGTTTTTTGAGTATGTTTATGTTAATTGAACGAATGAGGGTGGTCACTTTACCAAGATGGCTAATACGTGGTTATTTCAAGTTTTTTGGAAAAATTTTGGAACAAAGCCAAGCAATTATGAGCCAGATGACAGCCAAGCATGAAGGAACAGGGGTGAGGATTCCTAGGGAGGTTGTCTCTTGCATTAAATAAGCCCTTCCTCGAAATCTCCACCCTCAACTCGAAGCTCAGCAGGCCACCAAAACGAATCTTATAGGCAGCCGAGCAGCTTTATGGAGATTGACTGTTTACTAGCAGTTTGAACAGCCAAGTCCCTTGAGTCAAGGAGGGCTGCTGAGGACCCTCGTAGGCATAAATAGGGAGGCTTTCAGCCTTCATACTTTACTTTTTGGACTGTTGTATTTTGCACTAGAGTGCTGCTATTTTCTTAGCTCATTTTGTAGCTGCTGTTGTATAACTTTCTTATGAACATGGTTATTTTTGAGTAATGGAAGGCAGATTTTTTTGGCATCAGTTCTGAGTTTCGTTAGGAGCCTACAGCTCTTGGGGTTGGGCCCAACCCAAGCACCAAGGCTTCCCTTGTGTATTGTTATTTGTTTCTTTATGTCTTTGCAAAATCATTTCTGTTAAGTAGATTAACATCTTGCTGGTTACATAGGTCATGGTTGATGATTAGATAGGATTTTCTTGTTCAGATTTAGTTGATAGGTCAATACCAGGGAAGATCTTCAAGAAAAAGGCCATTAAGCACCTCTGATCTCACCTCTCCCTCAGTGGGATCGTGAGTTGGGACAAAGGTGACATTGCTGCCAATAAAAAACACTGTCTTTGCTTCACCATGCAATCATTAGTGTAGAATTTCACCTGCAGAGATTGATACTCATTGTAGTTACTTGTTCAGGTCCATGATTTCTCGGTTTGCATAGCTATTTCACGTGTTTCATTGCAAATAAACTTCTGTTCCATTTCTTTGATGTTATCTAGGTCAGATTAGGTCACAGTAATTAGCCTCTTGATTTTCCAAGTCTTCATTTATCTAATTCGAAAGATAACTTGCAGAGCGCCTGTACAACCTTACCATCCATCTGTACTCCATCAATCCCATCTGCTCCATCCTCCAACTTGGATTCTCGCCTCACGTTTGCCATTTGCTCACTTTGCCCTAATTCCCCATATCTTTGTGCAACATTGCTCCACTACTTCTTGAACAAATCCCACCATCCTTGCCACTCCTCAGCTCCATTCCCCAAGTCCTGGACCTCCTCACACCCCTATCTCCTCTCCATACCCACTCCTTCATCTTTATTCCTCCATCCATCCTCCAAAATCCCATTTCTGAACATCCTGTAGAAAATTACAGACATCCTGTAGAAATTCCAGAACATCCTGTAGAACCCCTGCAGACTTCCTGTAGAAGCTCACGAACGAGGTTTATTGATAGCAAAACTCTGTGAAACTCTATGAAGGGTGTTAGGGACCCCTTAGGCCCTCTCTGAACCTTCCTGACCTCGTCCAATCATTTCCTCCCGCCAATCCACCTCTGCACAGTAAAAAATAGTTAAATCGCATGCATGACAATTCTGACAACTTATTCAAAAATACAAAAAGATGGTTCTTTCAGATTTTACTGTAGAAGTAGTTTAGATACGTGCGTTTCATCTTCTTATAAGTCAATGGCATCTCTCCCAGTAGCTTTCATCCTCTTTCTTGCATCAGTAGAGCTCGCTGGTAAAATTAGGGTTTGCATTTGCTTTCAAGCTTTTCAGTTTCTTTCTGCAAATAGATTGGCTTCCTTCGAGTTAGCTTCCATCCATCAGTTAAAAAGCTTCTTCTTAGAGCTCATAGAAGTTGGCTTGAGCCCCTAGAGGACTTGTGCCAGCTGACCAAGTGACAGTTGCGGCAAGAGCCAGTACTTGTGCATACAACACCGTCGCTTCCAAGTTTGTTACGAACTACCGGGTTGATAAAAGTAAAGAAGGGAGTCCCAGGAATTGCAGTATTATTGCTGCAACACTGGAGCCCACCAATTATGAAAGTCATGTCATATGGTTGTAGATTATATGGATCACTATTTCCATCTTGGGAAACATGATCAAAGGAAATAAGGATATCCTCCTCTAAAAGATTGCAGAAAAGCATAAGTCGCACTAGATGAAATAAACATAATATGTTCTCATATAAATCATGAGGAAGTTGACTACAATTAAGGAACTATGATTGGAAGCTCCTGGGAATGAAGTGTGTGAAAAGAAAGAAAGAGATCGTAAAATATGCATCTTCAACATCTGAAGTCCAAGAAGATTTGACTAGAATATCTCCCGGAAAAATATGAAGACTCTGATGGAAGTCGGAAAAAGATAGAGACCCTTGAAAATAGATATTTGGGATATGTGTCAACATGTATGCAAGGTGCTAATACCTACAGGAATATGTCATGATGAAATACCATCACAAAGGTAATCTTTGATTTAAGTTTTCATTTATTATTTTTGAACTAATATCTGGATGGGCTTATGTAGGAATGCCAAAGGGAAGATCTGTGGATGACTTCTAGGAAGACCATATATAAGGATGTAAGATCCTTCCGGAAAATATGGCATGAAGAAAGCCGCATGACATAAAGCAAAGTCATATGGAAACCGGATGAATCACTTTCTGGTAAAAGGAATGAGGACATGACTGACTCATGAATGAAAGTGATGGATGCTTTGTGCCCTATGAAGAAATCCCAAAAGATGAAGACTCTAGACGAAGAATAAAATCATGACATCAAAGGAAGGATCTCTTCAAGCAGATGGTTGTTCCATGATATCCACATGAGGAGTTGTTGTAGGTCCCTAGTTAAGAGGGAGCTTGAAAAGAACTTTCTTACTTGGAATAAACTTGAAAATTCCTAAGCCAAGAGGGAGCTTAGGTACATTTCTTTTGTAGGAATGAGTACATTCCTTTATTGGAATATGTCCTCCCTATCTGAGAGGGAGAGATAGACACATCATTATTTTCTTCATCTAGGAAGACAAAATTGAGGATTGGGTAATTCTTTGGCGTCCGATACTCTTTGAGAGTGAGGTAGGGCATCAAATAGAAGAGTAGTCGTGGAGAACCGATATTCTTTGAGGCCTAGGGAGTCCAAGATAAGAATAGTCCTCATGGAACACACCCTGAGTACCTGGGTAGGGGATGTTTCAAGAGAGACAATGATGAGAGTGTCTATAAATCATTGGTCTTGCCAGCATTGAGCTTAGATCCTGTAGAGAGATGGAGTTCTTAGTCAAGGCCTTACTATGTAACAATGATGGTTGATATGATGCTATACAAATGAGCTGCGAATCCAATTTCTTCTTATGAGAAATTCTTCAGATTGAGAATGACCAAGTACCATTATGAATACCTCCCTAGTTAAGAGGGAGTGTTGAAAAATGTAACTAGGTTCAGTCTCCATAATGACATGTAATTATGATTTTATGTAATGAGATGTAAAGAAGAAAAATACAATTGTTGTATTGACTAGCTTCATGGGTTTAATGAGTAAGAGATTTTGTTTTTGAGTCAAGACTCCCATTGAGAGTCTTTAAGAATTATTCTTCATCTAGTTATAAAATGATAGAGTCATTGTCATGTAATGAAGTCATGTTACACATTGTAAAAGTTCAAACTTGTCTATGTAATGTATCCTCCAGGACGTTGTCACTTATCCTCTCCAAGTTGGCCTACAACGAATCATGGAAGAACTCTCTAGAAGAAGTTAGCCTAACTACTTGTGATCATCTCGGCCTAAAGGACATGTAAAGAAATGTATATATAGTAACAATCGACCTCAATTAGATGTAAGAAACTCGACAATAATTCGGTCAAGAGGAAGTGCGAAGAAGAGGTCAAGTAGAAGTGCAAAGAGGAGCCTCCAATAAGAAGTGTGAAGACGGGATAATAAAGTAAGGAGGCTTCTAGGTTTAATGAAGGAGAGTTTCTTCAGGGTTAGTGAAGGAGAGATTCTTCTAGGTTAGCAAAGAAGAGTTTCTTCAAGGGGTCAGTGAAGAAGAATTTTCTTCTGGAGCTAGCGAAGGAAGGGTTCTCCTATGGTACCTGTTCTGGGTGACCAAGCTAGAGAATAGAGACCAAAATTCTCTAGCGAAAGCCATGAAGAAGCAGTGTGAAGGATAGAGACCGAACTTCTCTAGAGGAATCCGAGGAGAGCAGTTCGAGATCAAGAAGAAAGTCAAGGAAGGGAAGAGGTAGAGCATCAAGATAAGTGACAAGGGTCCTGGTGTTAATCTATTTTTCATTGATGTCAATATACCATTGAAGAAGGCAAGGAAATCAAGGACATTATGATGATATGGTTAAGAAGGCAATTAATGAAGAAACCAAACCATGAAGAAGCCCAAAGGCATTCTACCCTGCCTCCATTTCTACACTAGTGAATGATCAGTCACATTAAATAATAGTATTCTCCATCATAAAGGAATAATATTATCATGAGACATAAACCATCTTGAAGGGCATAATTTTACCTTTCTAATGAGCTATTACTTGAGCAAAATCTCCTAAAGATGAGGGAGAACAAGATTTTACAAGTTTAAGGCAAGCTTCTGCCAGTGAGCCAACCTATGCCTAAACAAAATTCATGTAGGCTTAAACTAAAAGACGTGTCTGTTCATTTCATGCATAAAAACTATATATATAGGAGGTCCTCATTGGATTTATAGGGCGGAACAGTTCATATAAATAAAGGAAGACAAGGTACAGAAAGTTCACACCTCGTGAACTGAGCAACAAAGAAAAAAACTCTTGTACAAAGTGCGTAATATCTCTGTGGACCATGTAGCTTCTCCAATTCAGAATTATTTCTGACTGTTTATAATTTCTGCAGTCCCTTTCCTTATCATGATATGGCTGTGGATTAGGGCTTGTGGATTGGGTTATAACTTAATTTTAAAGATCTTTCTTTCTGCTGCACTGCGAGTTTGTTTTATATTAATTTCAGAGGAATGAAAGACTATGGATTGGGGCTTGGGCTCTTTGAACTGTGCACCTATCAACATCAAATTGTGTTACGTACTGCTGATCACTTGCGGACTAGAACAGGGCTGAGAATTAGTCCTCGGATTGTGTCACCCCTCAATTTTACTAGAGAAATAACCCTTGGACAGTGCTGGAGTGTTAAAGCCTCGAACTGTGTTTAATTATTGGATATGGACTATGGATAATTTTGGAGAATCAACCCTTGGACTGTGTTGGATTGTAGATTGTGTGTAATATTTTTGATGCCGACTATGTGTTAGATACACTTGGAAATGAAACCTTGAATATTGAGATATCCCCATGACAACAACTGCAATCATCCTAATGAGCAGTGAAGACAAGCATTGAGCAGTAAAGAAGGATTGCCTTAAAAGCATTTCATGTAAGTTCCATCTACATTCTTTATTAAAATTAAAGGATTGGTGTCCTTGGAGTTGGTGCTCCTAAACTCAAGGTTGGTGCCTTGGATAGATAGGGTCATAGCCCTAGAGGTCAGAGCCTCATCAAAAACCAAGTTGGAGCTTGGGAACATATTTATATTGTATACAATACCCTTTTTGGTCGATTAATAATACAATTATTATACATTGATTTGATTTAATTGTGAAGAATCTAACTTGTAAAATAACAATTGAAAAGAAATATTGATTCACCCCCTCTCAGTATTTCCAACACTTAGGAGGATACTAGAGTCAAGGGTCTTTGTCATGGTCTTGGTATTCGTCAATTGAAGATATATAAGAAGAATTTTGATTGGGTTTTCCTCTCAAGAGGTGAGAGGTTTTGGACCTGGCTGAAAAGCCTACATACTGTGTCACTTGTATTCTATTGTGCATATTAATAATTGTCTTGATGAAAAGAACATAATAATAATATAATGAAAAGAAGACTATAAGCTAAGAAGTAAAAGTATATCACAAGCAATTATCAAGCAGAGAAATATTTTAACTATTCATGCCCTAGATTTCTCAACATTATTTTAATTGTATTTGTAACCCTTTCCTTCTAGCCTAGTCACGACATGATGTCTAACCCTGTCTTGGCCTTTCAGCATAAAATTTAATGTAATAAGTTTGGATTCAATTTTGGGAGTTGATGCAGTGTTGAGTGGGTTATTTACAAATTGATATCCAATTCAAATTTCATTGATCAAATTTACCTTCATGTATTTGCACTTTACTTTTATCTTATGCTATTTCATTTATTCTAGAACCAACGTCATAGATTATGGTCTGCTAGAATCTCCAGCAAATTGGACAGATTGGTTTCTTGAGAAATGGACGAGGAGCCCTTCGGTGGCTTCATGCAACTTTCCTTGCGAATATTTTGGCATGGTTTGGATGGTTGGCCATTATGAGGTCACAACTCTAATTGAGCAATGCAGTGACTAGCTCAATGAGTTTAGTTGGATGGTGGTTTGCTAATGATCATAACCTCCTACTCCATTTGTTGGAGGATCTCTAGATTGTCTCAACCATGACTTCTCATGGGCACAATAAGTGAAAATTCACCTTCATTCTGAAAATTTTCAATCCTATAAATAGAAAAATAAGTAGAACTCAAGATAAGGGACCATATCTTAATTAAATTTGTGAAAACAACATTGAAATAACCATGACATTAAGGTGATTATCAATCTCCATGCCGCTTTGGGCTCACAAAACAACGATGAGAAAAGTGACACCAAAGACGGATTTATAGAATGGCATGAGTTGCAAGAGAACATCGACAAGAGTCTAGCTTGAATAATGTATCTGCTTACTACCGACAAGGTTACGACATTGTTCGAAAGTATTCCTCGTTAACCCCTGAGACCATAGGGCCCTCATATATTATATATATATATGAAGCCTTTGAGGCAGTCATGATGTAATTCATGTTTCTGATGGTTAATAGAAATCTTATTATCAAACTTATGAGTTCCCTTGTGTATGTGCTTGTTTATTTTTAAATTTTGTGTGCATGCTTCCAAACTATTGTTGTGTTATTTGTTTTAAATATCAATTCGTAGCCTTGGTTGTGTGTTTTATTTTCAAATCCCAATATAGATACACCATCAAAAGCCTCGCTACCCAAGGTAAATATCAATTCGTAGCCTTGGTTGTGTGTTTTATTTTCAATTCCCAATATAGCTACACCATCAAAAGCCTTGCTACCCAAGGTGTGGTCGGCCTTAAGTACTAAAGCACCTTTTCTGGTTCTGTCCCTGTGCCAAGTCTGTCTACAAAAATTTTGGGTCGTTCTGTAGTGAACTTTTAGGCTCTTTTATTTCCTTAAAGATCACTATCCTAGGAGAAAACTTGCCCTCAATTATAAAATTTATGAGTTCCCCTGCATATGTGCTTGTTTATTTTTAATTTTTGTGTGCATTCTTCCAAGTAATTGTTGTTTTCTTTGTTTTAAATATAAATTTGTAGCCTTGGTTGCGTGTTTTATTTTCAATTCTTAATATAGCTGCACCATCAAAAACCTTGCTACCCATGGTGTGGTCGGCCTTAAGTACTAAAGCCTTTTTTGGTTTTGTCCCCTTGCCAAGTTTGTCTAGGGAAATGTTGGGTTATTCTATAACCAACCTTCAATCCCTTCCATTTACTAATACATACCTATCATAGAAGACAAATTGCCTTTAGTTGTAGAATTCTAGCACTCATGGAAAATGATTCGTCTTGAAATATCGTTTTTCATAAGGAAGAAGAGGAATGAAGCGTTATTTACTAAGTACTTGCAAGAATATTTTCATGGTTTGATAACTCCTAATAATTGTTGGTACTTGCAAATCATTATATAGGGAGAAAGATGGATATAGGCCACTTCCATCAGTTATTAGCTTTTGGGGAGAGTTTGTAGCTTGCACTATGGGAAGAAAGCCACCTAGTGCATCCCCAACTAGATCAACTCATTCCTACCAACCACAGAGATCTTAGGGTTGTTTGTTGCATCAAGCTAGCAGGGTTATGTTAATTTTTCTTAGGGATATATTGTTATTTTCTTTGATAATTGCATTTCTTCATTAACACATTAATTTCACCCCACAACATCATAACATTATTCAGATTTAAATCATTATTCATCATCATATGCAACTATGTAGAAATAAAAATATCATCATCATCAATGCGGAAAAACATAAAGGAAAAATAGAAGAAAAGCATTCGCACGTAGAGACACCAAGATTGGACGGAGACAAGGGAAAAACCCACTATGGGGAAAACCCTTTCAAATTCTTCTTCTTATTAGATCATCATCAAATGATTCAGAAAAAGAGAGTACAATGATCCATATATTCATCTATGTAACTCACCAGGAAAACAACTACAACATCCATGAAATGAAGCCAACAATGTATATACTCAAAACTCTGATTTTGAAGACTGTAATGAACTATCACTGTCTACAGTCAACTGTTGAACCCTGCGGTCATTGAGTGAAATATTTAGAATACTGAGATTTCATATTTTAGTTCTTGGTCACACGGAGGAGGAGTCAAGCGAGTGACTATGGTTGCCCAGTCACTCCTTTAAGTTTGGCAAGCGAGAAACTGGGGTCAGATCTGGATTGTGAAAACCCTAAATCCTAGTCGCATGCATAGTGAGTTGTCCATGTGACTGAAAGGCTCCAGTCGCATGTATGAGCCTTTGTGGGAGTGTCAGTAATCAATATCCTTCTGTGATGAGCTTGCGAGTTGGTCCCAACACCCTAAATCAGAGATGCAAGCCTCGAACCTTGCAATTATACCTCAGAGCAAACCTATTCCTCCGTGGACGAGCCTCAGACCTGTGTGAGCCAAAAATCAAGAAGAGTGTCTCATTGTTGTGTCTAAATGTGGTAGATGGAACTTGTAATTATAACCTTTCAAGGTGGTCCACTTTTCTTTAGGGCCGACCTTATCAAATATGCACATGTGTGCTTTTCTTCGTAAGTACACTTTCCCTTATTCGATTTGAGTGATATTTAGGTCGATTTTAGTCCTCTCCAAAAGAGGAATTAAGTGAAATAATTATCTCCATCAAGTGAGAAATATAAAGCGGAATTTGACCGCAGTTTCATATTTTTAACACTCCCTATCAACTAGGGAGAATGACCTGCCAATTTTTGATCATCGATCAACATGTCACCCTATCATCATATCCAATATCAAGTATCTCATCATCTCATATCATCACTCATCATCTCAAATCATATCTTGCTTATTCCTGATTATCCAATGATTGTTCCTGTTGATGTGTTGAACATTCTTGAATCTAAAAGAAGAAGAATTTTGACATTGGAGGGGAGCTCAATCTACCACCCTCTATCCATCGAGCTACTAGCCAAAATCTCTACTAGTGGGATACTACCCGGGGATACCAACGGGTAGATAAATCTGCAATCTGTATCATCATCAGAGAGCACATCTCAACCTGGAACCAGATCAGAGAGCTCAATCTCAATCCAAAATCTCATGGGGGAGCTACTACTATGACTCGATGTCGAGAAATATAATATCAAAATACACAGGGGAGAACATCTAAACCTTGGAATAACATCAGGGAGCTCATTCTCAACCTAGAACTGCATAGTGGAGAAAATCTTGACACTATCCTCTTTCCTGTTGATATTTCCATCGATGACTCTAGGAAATCATGTGGTAGAACACCTGCATCATAATTGAATTGGGTTGTACACCCCAAGAACAATCTCAACCCGTTGGTCAGACGAGGATCAACATTTCCAACAAGCCCCAGCTTGTGAGTATGATCCCAACTAGGATATACTCTGCAATGACCAAGATAGGGTGAGTTACTACTCCAACCCTATGGGTAACAGTTAGGGGTGAAACCCTATTGTCCATAGATCCCTCAACCCCATGAGCCTTCTATCTCAATTCCACACCTTGTGAGATCAAATAGGGGAGGAGAGTTGGCTCAGTGTTCTCGATCAGTGATGCTCTCTATCATATCATTGTGCTCATATCTGATATCACCTTGATCATCATGTTGCAATAGTAGAAATATCCTTTTCATGCAGGTCATCAAATCAAATATCATATTAGAACATAAATAATCATATATATCACAAAATGGATACCATAGTCATCCTCCCTCTTAAGAAGGTGCTAACCACAAGCCTGAGCTTGTCTCATACAACAACATCATCTCAATATATGAAGGTATCTCAGTCCCAACTATATCCGGGATTCTCTACCAATCATAATGTATCCATGTCATATCCAGATCCTACTCAGATGAATCTATAAGGAGTTTCTTCATCTTGCCTCACAACTAGCCATGCTAGCAACATCATACTCACCCTAGGTCGTGCTACGTACCTATCATCTAAGATGTCATGGAAGATCTCATACTAAGGCGACATCCAAATGATCCTAATCATCATCCGTACATCCAAGTAGTCACATATCATAGTAGGAATGTCTTAGACAAAAAATTTATCATCCCATGCAAATGTATCGAAGGATGACCGGCAGAAAGTATATGTGAGTGAAGCGGCTCAATCATGAACTCATTCAGGTTCTATGTACATCATATATACAAGTGTTTCGAAAATAGAACATCAATGCTTCAATCAATTATTGGTTTCCAGGACGAGTTTAAAAATAATTCTTCACAACATCTTGAAATTCAGTTGGAGTGTCCAAGGATTTACATTTCTAATTTCCATTACTTCTTCAATAGCTTCGCAATATTGATTATCTTTTCCCAACTTTACAAACCAATTCATCATGCCATGATTCAGTATTTCGAGCTTCAGAAGCCATCTCCCTCTTACTTAGATCATCAGAGGCTCATTACCTGTCAAAAGTAGACCATCAATATATAAAACCAAGATCAAACCCATACCTTGGACCACTTTTGAAATAGGGGTTTGGATCAACACATCATCTTGACTTCACTAGTTAGCTATCATTGCAGACATATATGGATCAAGGAGCTATATGCTCAACCTTTCACAAATCAGTATTGTGCAATGAAATTAAAGATGCCAAATCAAAACTATTATAAAAAATCATCAATATCACAATATCATATTCTTTAGACTACATGATAGGTAGAGCTCTCATCAAATCATGACTTCATTTATGCCAACAAGTTTTCATTTATTAAACAATATCAATCCAAATTTCATCAAGTCATTTTCATGATCATAATATAAGTCATTTATGTGACTAGATGCAAATGCATATACCAAGGATAAGTCATGCATGTTCCATCCATTCATTGAGAGATAATTTCATACTAAATCACAATTGTCAGTACTTCAACCAATGTGCTAAGAACAAGGATGCCAATACAAAACCATTATCGAATATCAATATTAGTCACTAAGGGTCACTATACCCATATAACATTGTTATCGATGCAAATCATCAATCATTGGGTCAAATCTCAATATATTGAGATCTATAGTCCATAAGGTATCAAGAAAAAGTTCTTAAGTCATTATCAAGCATTATGTCAAAACTCCAAACACTACTCATCTATATTAATAAAACCAAATAATGTCAAACTATTGTAGCACAAACTTCAAGCATAATGACATATATATATGCATGTCTTGGTCACCTGCAAACACAAGTTTAGTATATATATTCATATTATAGTAAATATTCAAACGTTCTTGTTCATAGAACTTCCTGTTGTCTGTTTCATGTCTGTAGGACTGAATTCCTTTAGGTGAACATATGATTTCATGCAAAAAACTTCATTTTTGTGTCTTCTAGGCACAGTCACACCCATAGGCTTTCCTCTGTGTGATCAGGAGACTATAGTCGCACCCTCCAAGATGTTATGCGAGCCACTGAGGCCTCTCAATCACTCTCTGAAGCACAGTAAGTGAGTGATTGTGTTCGGATCGGCCCAGAACTATCTCAATGCCTTGGTCGCACCCTTGAGCTTGCTTCCATGCGGTTTGGAGGCTATAGTCGAGCCTGTAAGCTTTCTTTCATGTGACTGGGGCTTATAATAGGGGAAAACTCTCTCACCTCATATCAAGACTTTGCTACAAATCAACAATGTCATATATTTGTCTATTCATGCTTATAAATCATACTTCATGAGTAAAGAGTATATAATGCAAATGACAATGGGAGAAGGGATATTATGGAGAGGTTCTCCCTCGGAATGAGAATCCACTTCAGTCATCTTCATTCATGCCATCAACCTGTCTATAATATTTTCATGCATCAGCAAATATGTTACATCACAAAGTCAGACTATATCACATATTCATCATCATCATATCATTTTAGAAGCTACTTCATCGTAGCATCAATCTGTTATCAAAGGTACGTGTCAAATAGCTTATAGGAGTAGACTTCAAGAATCATGATCACAAGCATTACTTCTTTGTCACATAAATTAATCCAATAAGTCAGGGCATTCAATTTTACCATATGCCAAAATCACTAAGCAAATCAAAAAATAACCATGGTCAACAAAAGATCCTGAGTATCAATCTCATTGTTATATTTCTATCATCATGGCTGCCATGCATTTCACAAATAAATAGTGTTAAGTTACTATCTACTAGAATCAAGGTGCTAATATTCTTTATGGGATCAAGATATCCAAAATGATAGATGTTAGCCAAACATAAAGTATGCCAATATACCAAAGATCAACATTAAGTAGCCTCATAAAATCAAGAAGTTCATTATGTCTAGAAAGTAAGATACTTGTTCAATATCAAGTGCACCATTTCATCATAAGAACCATGAATCCAAATTACTTTCATATGCATGCATGAACCATTTGAGAAGGATACATTCTCATCATACCTTAATGCTTACCTTGCCATTCAATATCACAACTGAAACATAACATTGAAACAATATATCATGCATACCTTGTAGTATTCAAACACATGTGCATCTTTTCATTTGACATAGACAACTTGTAGCACTTAGTCATGCTTTCATTAGGTGCCTCTTTACCTTTTCCAACTCTAGCTTTTCTTTCTTGCATCTCAAATGATCCTCAATAAGGATCCACTTATCACATCTCATTAAGGAGGTTAGAAACATCCATATACTCAAATATACATGCAGGAAGTATGAGTAATGATCAAAACAATAATAAGATCTATAAGTCTAACCAAAAGTAAAGACATAAAGGAGCATCATAAGTCAAGAAATACTTATCTTCAATGAGAGGTGATCCTCTCCCTCTTGAACCAACCTTCAAGAGCCATCACTGTCCATTGTCCATATAACAATGTTTCCTTCAATATTTCAATCAACTTTATCAATAACCAGGTCTACTAGAGACTATCCCATCTAGGGCTTCATCAAATTTGTCACAAGTGCTTGGACATCTTTACTTTGACCATGCTAAGGTTTTTAGATTTCATATCTCAAATCTTTGCCATAAGCGAGGGTTTCTCTCAAACACTCTCATCATGATATCCATCAAATCCTAATACACAAATATCCTAAGGTTATCTTAAAACCCTAGAATTATTTTAGGACTCCTCCATTTTTCTCTCACTCCCATTAAAGGTGTCTCCATGGATTTTCTTCAGCCAACTCTGATACCATATTAATTTTTCTTAAGGTTATATTGTTCTTTGTTTTGATAATTGAATTTCTTCATTAACACATTAAGTTCACCCCATAACAACATAACATTATTCAAACTTACATCATTATTCATCATCATATGCAACTATGTAGAAATAACAATATCATCATCATCAATGCAACAGAACATAAAGAAACAATAGAAGAAAAACATTCACACATAAAAACACCAGGGAAAAATCCACTATGAAGAAAACCCTTTCAAATTCTTCTTCTTAATAGATCATCATCAAATGATTCAACAAAAGAGAATACAATGATCCATATCTCCCTCTATGTAACTAACCAACAAAACAACTACAACATATTACAATTGGAATAGATTGTGTTTCGCATGCTACACTTTATTAATTAAATTTGTATAGATTGTGTCATGCATGATACAATTTATTAATTATTGGAAAAGAACAGACTTCCAGACGAACTAAATGCAAAAGAACGAAATCTTCTTTGAAATTCAACTGTTTAAAAGAATTGCTTAAATTGTGTTACTCAAGTTGTATGATAATTTGAATAAAAGTCTTGCATATTCAGTGATTCTCACGGATTGTGACAATTATTTAATGGTATGCAGCACTGCCTCACATGTATTTATTGCCACCCGTGTGCTCATGTTGGGTTGTATACATATTCTAAAAAATTACATCTCTCAATAAATATAATTGTAGAGAATTTAGTTATGGTCGCGTATAATTATGTTATGTTTTTGTCTTTCAAATTTTTACTAATAAAAAGAAAATACAACCAAACGACAACCAAACGTGCATTCTGTATAATAAATCATTAAGATCCAACCATGTAAGAAACATCATAATAGTGGAACGCATATTTAAAATATAATAATTATAATAGTCATGGATTAGGGATTGCTAGAAATTGAAGAGGTTTGCAAGTGTTAATAAGTTTGGGAAATTGAAACTGCGTCAGGATTTTTATTACATGAAAATATTTGCAGTTACACCAAATAACTAAGATCCCAAAATGACAATTATATATTTCATAGAGGTGTGGTAATGACTTAAAAAAGCCACACACTTGAACAGATTGGGAAAAGTAGTATGGAATAATAAAAGTTTTGATAAATTATGTATAATTTTTTTGAGGATTCTAAATAAATGTATGATAAATCATGTTAAGGGGAAGAATAATATCTAGCAAACTTCCCTACAAGGTTTACTGAGACGTATAAAAAGCATATGGAGTTCTTTTCAAAATTCGTCCATTGAGCACATCAGCACGGCACATAACAAAAATGCAGATGAATTATCCAAAAAAGGACTACAAGTCACAGAAGAAGGTATGGACATCATGATGAAAACTAGACTAGATGAGACAGAAGTAGAAAATCTAAAGGTGTAGGGATAGATAACTGAGGGGCACTCAAAAACTGAAAACAACTTCATTGCAGGTAAGTCCATATAAAATTCCTGTTTCTTTTTGTTTAAAGTTTTGTACAAATTTTGCATCTGATTTTGTATAGAAATCATATAAGGGAAGACTACATTAAGATTGTGATTTACAGAAAATGCAAATGATCTGAACCACATATTAATCTCTGTGTAAATTGCAAATGTGGCTGAGAGTAAATAGTATCATCAATGTTGTAATTTTTAGATAACAGTTCAGAGGGATGTAAGTCAAAGAAACTTCTCTCCAATGTAATCATGTTGTGAATATCTCAAAATTTATGAGGACCATATGTCAATCATAAATATGTACTGTTTTAACCATCATATAAAATAAACTGTTTTTTCTGGCTGAAAAAATTAAAGTTTGATAAATTTTCCACCATTTATTCGTAATTCACGATTTTCGAGTCTTTCAGAAATTGAGTTAATCATGTTTATGGACACTATCAGAGATTTATACTTTTGCTTAATTTCAAACTTTGATCTCAATAACCACTGGCATTAATCCTTGCCAGTGGTCACATAATTCTTACAGACTTTGATCTCTCTTTCGTTCAATCATTTCACAACCCCTTCAGAAACTCCAAATGTACATCAGCACAGACAGTCCAAGGGCATGCACATTCCACACCTTAAACGTTCAATTATGTCCTGCCTAAACCCATTACATAGCCAGCCTGATGAACCCCAAAATTCTCCCAGGCCGATCCCCAACAATCTCAATTCTGCGCAAGTTTCTCCAGTCAACAAAACCATAAACTCACCGTCCAGTCCTCCAACAAGGTCCAATTCCTTGGTGAGCACAGAAGAATATGTAGCCCCAGAGATGCTCAAGAGCATCGGTCATGATTTTGCAATCGACTGGTGCCTTGGGGGTTCGACTCTATGAAATGCTGTATGGTAAAACACCCTTCAAGGGTGCAACAAGGAAAGAAACATTCTACAATATACCAATAAAACAACCCCATTTCTCAGGCCCATGGACTCCTCTAAGAGATCTCATGATCAGATTGCTCCAGAAGGAACCCTCTAAAAGACCCAGTGTTGATAGCATCAAAAACCATTCGGCTTTCAAGGGGCTCAATCGGGACATCATTCAATGGATATCTAGACCACCATTTGCTCCATCAATTCATATTCCTGTGGAGGAAATGATGAGCAATACTATTGACATGGAAGAGTACGTAGAGCTTAACTCCACAATATCCAGTAAACAAAAGAAAAGCAATAGTGACTTTTGGCATTGTAAGGAAGAAAGTAAACGGACTTGGGTTAAGAGGATATCCAGCGGAGAAGAAAACAAAGATGATTTTGGAGTGTTTTGAGAAACCGGCCATTGCTTTTGAAAATGGTGAGTTTTAGTTCGTTGTGTATTCACGTTCTGTAAATGAGGATGCGACAAATTGTATGCAAATAAAAGAAAAAGTAAAATTGTAGATTAATGGAGTTCAAACTTCACACCCATCATGGTTGTGCAGGTCTATCAAGGTTAATGATTTTAATAGAAATTTTGATTTTATAACTGTAGCTTTGTGTGGAATTATGAAACTTTATTCAATGAACTGTTGACATATCATGTGGGTTCGTGACATACGAAACAATAGTGACTTTTGGCATTGTAAGAAAGTAAACGGACTTGGGTTAAGAGGATATCCAGCGGAGAAGAAAACAAAGATGATTTTGGAGTGTTTTGAGAAACCGGCCATTGCTTTTGAAAATGGTGAGTTTTAGTTCGTTGTGTATTCACGTTCTGTAAATGAGGATGCGACAAATTGTATGCAAATAAAAGAAAAAGTAAAATTGTAGATTAATGGAGTTCAAACTTCACACCCATCATGGTTGTGCAGGTCTATCAAGGTTAATGATTTTAATAGAAATTTTGATTTTATAACTGAAGCTTTGTGTGGAATTATGAAACTTTATTCAATGAACTCTTGACATATCATGTGGGTTCGTGACATACGAAACAATACCTTTAATTGACTACATATTGCAAAATATCTATAAAAAACACATATTTAACCTCCTACCATAAGAACCCAATACACCTTTCCAATTTACAAAACCCACACATTATTTAACTCCTCATCAATACGAACCCAATACACCTTCCTAATTTAAAAAACTCCTAGCACATTATTTAACCCCCTACCAATACTAACCCAATACACCTTCCAATTAAAAGACCCACACATTATTTAACCCCTTACCAATACGAACCCAATACACCTTCCCAATTTAAAATACCCCTAACACATTATTTAACCCCCTACCAATACGAACCCAATACATCTTCCCAATTTAAAACACTCACACATTATTTAACCTTTCGAATACGAACCAAAACACCTTCTCAATTTAAAAAACCCCTACTTTCATTATTGTGGGTATCCATTTTTTTATTAACATTTTTTATACTCCTTTATATTTTTTCATTAACTTTGAGTTCCATTTTTTATACCGTCCAATATAAAAATCCTTTACTCTTTATATACACTCAATATATTTTTTTATTTTTTCTTTAATATATATCCCCAATATAAACACACATAATATGGTATTGCTTCCCTAATAAAATTTATTTACAAAATCTTAAGGCTGCACCTCGGACGAGACTTCTGATGTGGAATATCCTATTTGACAAAATACCTACTGGCTCCAACCTCATGAAGCGGTCCTTCTATGGACCTTTCCGCTGCCACCTCTGTCATGATGCTGAAGAGAGCACCGAACACTTGTTTCTTTCATGCAACACTACCCGAACTCTTTGGCAATCACTGTCTTCACATATCCCACTTCTGAAAGATTGGCACGGGAATAACCTTCCTGAGGCATGGTCTAACTGGTGCCTTGAGCACACAGGAAAGACTAAAAATCTGCCTCTGCTGGCTTGCTGGGCTATCTGGATCGCCCGGAATCAGTCAATCTTCAATCTCAAAGATCCTCACTGGCCCTCTATCATCCTCCATACGGTCGCAGATCTCAACATGCTACCTGAAGAAGACCACCCCGCCCCACCGAGAACCCTCAGACCTGTGCCCATCGACAAATCCAAACCTTGGGCTTATTTCGATGGCTCAGCCCAAGAAGATGGATGCGGGGGGGGGGGGGGGTGCTATACTCCATCTTAATGACAAGCATTGTTACAAACTCCAAATCAACCTTGGCAGAGGCACTAATAACTTCGCAGAGCTTAGCACAGCCAAACACATCATCCATTTTGCTATCCAAAAAAACTGCAGACACTTACAGATATTTGGAGACTCTAAAATTGTTTGTAATTGGCTCAATGATGCATCATATTGTCATGCTTTTTCTTTAAGACATATTCTTGATGAAGCAAAGAGATTGACAACTTCTTTTGAATCCTTTGTTTGCCATCACATCTACAGGGAGCAAAACACCATTGCAGATCAGCTCTCCAAAGAGGCAGCGCACAGAGTAGGTGAAGATTGGTGGATCCAAGAGGAAGTTGAGGGCACTTTTTATCAGTATTATCATCGCCCTTTTGATGAACAGATGGAAAATGGGCCATAAAGCCCTTACTTTATCAGTTTTGTTTATTATAGCATGTAGATAGACACTGTTAGACAGAAGAATCAGTACATCTTTTTGTTTATATTCAGCAGTTATATATTGCTCTCTGCGAAGAGCCAGCCACAATTTTGAACACAGTTAGACTTATTTTGTAATGCTCCCTGCGTGGAGATATCTTGTTTATACTCTTACCAGTTATTATGAACTCGACAGGCAACTGCCTGCATATGAATATGCTTCAGCACCTGCAAAATGTAATTTTCTTAATCTTAATGAAAATTACGACTTTTTCCAAGGGGAAAAAAAAAAACTTATTTACAAAACATAATAAATTTCACCTCTAGTAAAATCATACTCACCTCACTCGTGACAAAACAAGGCTTTACTGTAAAAAAAATTACTATGGAAAATGTACACCGATTATCAAAAATATTGAATCGTTAGGAACGGGTGGTATTTTAAAACTATTTATGAGAAAATGCAGTAGTTTGGTATGTTTATAGTTAAGGAAGTTATTTTTAACTTGGTTGGATGTAAGTAATGAGGTCATGGGTTAACCGGGGTTAACTATTGTGTATCATATTCATCTTTAGTTAATCATATGATAAAATAATGATTGATTATAAATGATGTAATATTGAGATTTATATGATTATATATATCTATTATAAGTTGATTTGTGTAAATATTTTACATTTTTCTATAACAATTAGTTTGGTCAAAGTGATTTTATATATAACTAGGTGATTATTTTTAATATGCTTTCATTATATATATATATAGAGGAAAGGGTTAACATGTTTATGGGTTAATCTGAAGGTATTTAATTTATTCATCAACTAACAACTTTTACAAGGAGCCAAAATTATTCAGAAGTATACACCTTTATAAAACCTAGAAAACATGAGTCTTAAACTCTATTCTTTATGCATTAGAACTATTCTCTCACACAAACATATAACTAATAATATAGGAGAATAAAGTTTACAAAAGTAACAAATGGCACACATATAACTAACAAGATAGGAGAATAAAGTTTACAAAAGTGGCAAATCACACACATATAACTAACCAGATATGAGAATAAAGTTTATAAAAGTGACAAATCCCATAAATAATATGTATAAAGTCTATAAGTGAAATGAAGCATGACCACATTAAATTGTACAACACATTCACAGTATAAATATGCATTATAAATACAAATAGTATTAGTTTATGTCCAACCTTAATCGATCTTAAATAGTTATAGTTAATGTCATGGAAGACCTGAATAGTTAAATAAATAAAATAAAAAATCTCTAAGGCATTGTTGTAGCAACTGCAACACCCTCCAAAATTTTGGTCTGCTTCCAATTTTGGAGCCTTAAATAGGTTTTTCCTTGATGTTTGCAAGCACTCAGGCTCATCTCGTGAGTTCGTGTTGAGTCTTTGCACCCTGCTTGCTTGACCGTTTACTGAACATCTTTTAACATGTTGGTCACAATGTCATGCTTGCAACCATGTTCTGGCTACGCACAAAGTCCGTCTTCATGTGCAAAAGTTGTATTCACTATGTGAGCATCTGTCGCACTCACACACAAAGTTGTATGCAATGTCACGCAAGTGTCGTCGCAGTCATTCAACGATCCATCACAAGTGTCGCGCTTGTCACTCGCACCATCGGTCAATCACACTGAGTGCATGTTGTCTTGATGGTTCAAGGTGTCTTGTCGTCAAGTCATGTTGAGTGTGTGTTCGCAAGGTCATGCATGTATGAAGTCACTCGTTCACACAATTACTCATTTTGTTGAAGCTATGTCGACCAAACCACCCTCCAACAGTCAGACCTTCATTACGTTGCACTATGTAGTTTTAGCCCTCAGTGAACATGTACTGCTGCCCAGAATTGCGCAGAGCTTGAGGTTGCCTCCCAGGCAGTCTGCACTACGCAATCCTGAGTCAACCCAACTAACTATCATCGAGAAAAGCACAAAAGTTTCTCACTAAGCCATCTCAATTTGTGTTGCTCGCAAACAAAACCACAAAACCTCCAGTTGGTCAACTTAAGAGTTTGACCGGGCAGTGACCCCAGGCCTCACTCCTCCAAAAAATTGCGCAGAAGCTACCAAGCATGCCTGCTTCTATTGACTGAAGAAATTGCACAGACATGCCGGATAGACACCTGTTGTCTGTCACTGCACTGCCATAAAAAATTGCACAGTTTTCTCAACCAGTCACCCTGTCAGCCGACCTGTTACTCCTCCTGAAAACTGCACAGTTTTCATGAGCAGTCTCCCAACTGCCGAGCATCTCGCTCAGCCCAGAAATTGTGCAGGGATGTCCTATAGGTCAGCCTCCCAACTATGCGCAATTTTTTCCAGCATCCTCCCGTAGCCCACTACTAACTTCCCTGGAGAAATTGTGCAGTTTTCACTGCCAGTCTCCCCTTGTTGCCTACATTGTCTCCCTGAAAAAATTATGCATATCTGCCCTCCAGCCAAGCCATATCCCATGGACAGTCACTGCCAATCCGGATTTCTCATCTCAACCTCCCAGTGACCTCTGCGCAATTTTCATGGACAGTGCCTGGAGCCCGCATCCCAACTTGAAATGTGCCTTGCACAGTTTCAGAGCCTTGTCCTCTCTCCTAGTCACCTACATTCGAAAGTGAAAAACATGCATTATGGTAGACTAAGAGATTTCTGGATTTGAAGTCGCCTCATCATGAGTGACTGCAGATATAGGTACATGGATGAGACATGGTGTGACAATGAAAAAGATGAACAAGGAGTGCATGCAAGGAGATTTATTTGCGAACGGACGAAGACATGGAGCATGCCAAGCACAAGTGAAGGAAAGACATGCTCATGCAACATCAAGCAAACACCAAGACCATCGAATACTCCGCACACCTTTCCATGTGGAGGTGAAGCTATGATACACTAAGAGCACATCCATCACTTACCAACACTGCAACTCGACATGCACACCACCAGCAGCATGAACATACCAGCTCTATCATGTCGATTCATGTCATGAGTCATCTTAGCCACATCACTACTGTGGGCCACATTGTTGTAATCAATGTAATGTAACTTGGAAGTCTAAGAGACCCACATGTAAATCTGAAGAGTCATGTAAAGTTGAAGAGGCATGTAAGTCAAACCGTCATGAGGGAAGTCGAACAATCACAAGGGCCATTTTTACCCTTGGCTATAAATGCCCCTCATTTGTACATACAACAGAATTTTCACCTTGAATCCTCCCACATGGCCTTGAGAGTTTGTAGTCTTTTCTTTGAGGAGTGAGAAATGGATCCAATGCCCCGCTATAAGGGTTAGTGAAGTAATCGTGTACTGATGTGTCTTGGAACTTTCACTTTATTCAGAAGCCTGATAACAGGCTAGCACATTTTCACACATGTAGTGTATTTGTTTATAAGACTATTCTTTGGACACTTGTAATGCATGTTTCTTTAACATGTATTAAGACAGTTGAACTATTTCGATTGTTCTAATACATATTCTTACTAAAATGTGTTGTATAAGTTGTTAACGTTGTCTCGCCCATGTGGGCTATCCCGCCGGACACTGGACAAAACCATTCTCATAAACTTGTTATAATGACTGTCGCACTTGTGTTGACTATTCCGCTAGATGTTGTACGTGTTATCTATTCATTGTGTGTTTGTGACTGCCGCATCTGCGTGGACTACTCCACCAGAAGCTACGCATGCGTTGTTGTGTTGTGTGTCTCTGACAGAGTTGGGACTATTCCCTTTCAACTTGAGACTCACTTCCACCCTCTCCATCTCCTGTGAAAGAACCTTGACACAAGTAACACTAAGCACTCACCAGGCACACGAACCTTGTTGTTCGAAGACAAACAGACCACTCTCATGTGTTGACAAGAAAGAGCTAAGGAAAACCTTTAAGACAATGGCAACTGAGCCATCATACCGGATGGGACTCCTGCACCAAACGGTGTGAGGTCTAGTTGGGACTTCATACTAGGAGATCCCATGAATGTGGGCGGGTCCAGCACTGTCAACATTTTTGGTGCTAGAAGGAGGGCCGCCAGTTGTTTATGGTTGAATGTCCTCTCACCCCCACTAATCAATCATCTAGTCAAGGTAGTAACTCACACTCCCTCTAACCTACACGCAACTCTGAGGTTGGTTACTCCTCACCTCCCAGCCATGAACACGAAATTTTGTATCAACACCTCCACTCTGTCCATCCCATCACCCGTCAGTGCGTGAAAGAAGTCATACTAATCCCAGGAATACAAGATATTCCATACACATCAAGAAAGCCAAAGACCACTCCCACAAGAGTTGTTGTATCATCAATGGAAGAAGCAGTTCTTCCCACACTCGAAGGTCTGGTAGAAGTTGTTGAGAATGGAGAGGAACCTCCAGTCTTCCAATAGGGAGAAAGAGACACCCTCGTGATCTTGGGATCAAATTATGGTTAGGAGGCAAAGGGGAAGGCAATGAAGGAGGAGGAGGTGGAGACACACCAAAAGACTCAAAGCCAGAACCGTCATATTCTGAAGAAGAGGAGGAGGACAAAGAAGAAGAAGACATTTCTGACCAAAACTTGGAATGGATGACTCAGGGACCATTGGCTCTCTCGGGTGCTTTACATAGGATGCCAAAGTGTTCAGAGAGAATGCTCACAAAGTATGACCCTGACAGCACAGTGAAGGTAGAAGACCACTTGGACAACTTCTACCTACAGCTGTAGACACTCGAGGTACGGTACGACGATGTTGCATGCAGATTGTTTCTGTTTACCTTGGATGGCCTTGCAACAATATGATATCACAACCTTCCTATCAACTCCATCCATAACTGGGTTATGTTCAAACAGATATTTTTGGAAAAATTTGTTGATGACAAGACCCTGACAATGTTACTCAAAGAGTTGGGCACTCTGAAGATGGAGCCGAAAGAAAAGGTAGAAGAATTCAATCATAGGTTTCTACGCATGTTGAATAAGTTTGCAGTGGACACAAAACCTCATGACTCCATCACTGTCGACTACTACACATCCCCACTGCCAAGCAATGTTGGGCAGTTCGTCAAGCGAGCTGCGAATACAACATTACTAGAAAACTATGAAGAGGAAATCAATGTAGAAAAGGACCTGCGCGCGATTGGAGTCATAAAGGATGATGAACTAGCAAAGGAATCCAGAGATGTGAGCAGGAAGCCCTAGGATGCAACGAGCAAGGGTAAAGAGAAGGAAGCAAGTGATATTGAAACCCTTACTCGTCTTGTTAAGAAATTGGCAATAGAAGTGTCTAAGATGAAACAATGAATGATCGACACATCTGCGAGTAGCCGACCATGCAGACAGTAGAATGGAAGCATGTCATCAGGCAGCAACTGCTTCTCGGCTAAAACTACGCAGGGCTCCAGTTTAGTGTTCCAGTTAGAACAGTGCGCGAATAATGAATTATGCCCATTCCATGAAGACAATCACCCGGAAGGGCCCTGTTTGGATTGGAAACGAGTTGCAGGCTTAGTATGCAACCATATGCCAAACGTAGTGAGCAGCACATGGTTCCAGTCGAGAGACACAGAAGATGACGAAGATGTTGCACCTGATGAGGCACCCAACACTAGGCAGGTAATCAACATGTATCAGTGCTCGCAAGAAGCAAAAAAGACAAACATCGAGAAGTAGCCCCAAAAGCAAAATGGTCGATATAATCTTAGAATTCAAGGGGCTCCCCCTACATTTGGGGAAATGCGACAAAAGCTTAAACTGTTGAAGAAGGTTGATCCACCAACTGTCCAAAAGCAGAAAACACAAAGAAAGCCCGAGAAGATAGTGGTGGACAAGAGTACATCCATGAGCAGAAAAATGCAGAACACTCCATCGGACAATACGAACAAAAGTTTGGCCTCAGACATCTCGGTGAGTCTGCCCGCTCTTGATTATAACATTGTGTAAGGCATGAAGTGAACTCGTTCAAACATCAGTTTGTTTGAGTTGGGTAAGATTCAAATTCAATGAGATATTCTGCTGTGTGCACTGGGGAAAACATATACACACAGCGCAACCTCTACCAAAAAGGGAGCAAGCACATCTCCCGGTTCACTCACAATTGTGCTCAACACACTCTGGATGGAAGAAGAAAACTTTGTTTGCCCTCCATTCTTGCTTTCATTCGAAATATTTAACTGCAATGTTCACAACTGTTTGGTTGATTTTGGCGCATCAGCCAACGTCATGCCGCTCTTCATCGCTAAGAATATCAACGCGCAATGGAGCAAGATATCTGCGTAGATCATCCAACTCGATAGGACATGCGTACAAACAATTGGTGAACTTTGGGATGTGATCATTTTCTTATCTCATGACGGCCAAGTTCACGGGTGCATAAACATTGTTGTTGTGGACATACCAGAAGCATATGTCTTACTACTCAATAGAGAGTGGTCTAGCAAGTTGAATGGATACTTTGCTACAGACTGGTCACACTTGTGGATTCCGTATCAGGGCAAAAGCAATCAAATCTGGGTGTTATACGAGAGATACATGAGGCATAACATCACTCCCATCAATGGTGAGAACGAACTGTTGGCTTTCGTAGAGCTCATGTTCAGAAACTGCCTCTTGGAAAAAATGCCCGGGCGTTATCTCACACAGCTAGCTCCAATCCCACCAGACACGCAGTTAGGTTTCCTTCCTTGCCCAACTGATGGAAATGAAACCTGTAAAACACATTATAACACTAGTAGCAGTAGTAGTAGTACAAGCACGTTGAACGTTCTGTGTACAGATGAGCTATGGACCATTTATTTTAATGGATCAAAGACACAGGATGGCTCTTGAGCCGGGTGTGTCTTGATTGACCCAAATCATAGGAAACACTTGATCTCGAGTTTCTTGGAGTTCAAGTGCACAAACAACATTGCTAAATACAAAGCACTCGTGTTGGGCTTGCAAAAGGCCATTAGCCCCAACGTTGTTGCGCTCAAAGTGGTAGGTGATGAAAAAATTGTGGTACGACAAGTACGTAACACCATACACTATTTATCACCTGATCTCAAAAGTTACCAACAAGAGGTATGGCGACTAATCTCTAACTTCCAAGCATTCAATATCATTGTTCTGCCAAGAACGCATAATACAATTGTCGATACCTTAGCAAACACAACTGCTAGCATGTCACCTATTAGGGATAGATTTACTATTGAAATTTTGTATAAGAATTCTATCTCTGATAACATAACTAATCTATGCGCTTTTGATGATGATCAACAAATACTACACTTCATGGACAATTTTGATGCCTTCAAGGACGCAACAGTTGATGAAGATGAGCACGAGCAGTCCCTGCAAGCTGCAGCTGATGACAAGAAAGGCAACCTCATCCCCAATGGTGTGGTTTCTCTCAACATGCTCTATGACTTGCATAACTGCTTTCAAGGGTCAAGAAACAACAAAACCCATAGTTCCACCATGATGAACAAACAGGTCAACCTCAGAACAAACCATTATCTGAATTTCGTTAGTCTCGGTACGTGCTGCACACCACAGGAGCGACAAGTTTTTGTCCGCTTGTTCAAACAGTATTAGGATGTGTCCATGTGGGCATATGATGGCCTTAGTACATACAACACATGGATGATCCAACACGGGATTCCAATCAAAGGAGCCAAGCCATTGTAGCAAAAACTGAGTAAGGTACATCTGTCACTTGAACCCCTTATATAGAAAGAATTAACTAAGTTGTTGGATGCTCGGATCACTTATAAAGTTCGTTATTTTACATGGGTTTCTAATTTAAGTTCTGTATGTAAGAAATCCGGGGAATCCGCTTATGCATTGATTTCCGAAACTTGAATCGCTCCCAAAAAAACAACTACACCGTGCCGTCATCGAAACCTATGTTACATGCAGTATTTGGAGTAGCAATGTTGTCTTTGCTTAATGGTCTTTCCAAATACCACCAGGTTCTGGTAGTGGAACATGATAGTCTGATACTGGTTCAAGAGAAGATTTTCTCACACACATACCATCTACAATCACTTAATGGGAGGGTTTACAACCTTCCTGTCAATGGCCAAGATCTCAAACTCCATTTTCAGTAGATCGGGTTGTACCCCGCGCCATTTACATAGTCTATTTACTGCTTGTTGTTTTTTCGCTTTAATTACTATTTTTGTTTCGTTTTGTTTTTTTTTCTTAGTATCATGCTATTTTTGGTTTTTCAGATAAGTGTTGCCCTCTATTGAGTTCTGGATTTTGAATGAGTATGTGGTTGAGATCCAAAGAGTCTTGTAGCACTGCAACACTTGGCTGGTCCTGCATCCGTCTTATTTGTGCTTAGTTATAACCTTCAACTGATGAAGTCTTGACAAAAAATACAAGCCGTTTGCAAGGGAATCTTGGGTCCAACCATGAACCTGTGTCCACACTGGGAAAATCCATTCTTGTACTCAACCTTCTGCTCTGGGTGTTCAAGCTCATCCACCTAGTAGAAACGGAGAAGGGGAAAATCTTAACGGGAAAACCTATGTGATAGGTCTTACATGCTTCTCTTAAGGAACAACCTCTTGTGCTCTCAATAAGTCGGGATCCCTCTTCCGCCCCAAAAAATAAATAAGTGCCTATGCACAGTCCTCTTAAAAACTACAAAGGTGAAAGATGAGAAAGGCTTCCTGCGCAGAGAGGTGAAGCATGCAACTCCACCGGGGTACTAACCAGGCTCGCTAGTAGTGGAACAATGCATGTGTTTCTGTGTGACTCCACTGGGGCACTGTCCACACTTGCTGGCAGTGGAGAAACACCAGAGATGAAAACTTATACTCTGAAATTTTTTAACTCACTAGCCAAACTACCCTTCCTAATTTCAAAATGTTGTGATCAAGATGAAATTTTTTGTTGTGTTTGACTGAGTTGGTGAAAGGTGAACTATGTTTGTCCATGAGGTAAGTGGGGAAACCGAAGTAACCTGCATAATGATTCAATGCTCCCTGAAATACCAAGGCCCTGTTCTATCAATGGACCAAAACAAAGAAGATGGAATTCAACCAGTGTCTCGCCAACTGTTGTAGCGGCTGAAACACCCTCCAAAATTTTGGCCTGCATCCAATTTCAGGGCCTTCCTTGGGTTTTTCCTGTATGTTTGCAAGAACTCAGGCTCATCTCGTGAGCTCGTGTTGAGTCTTTGAACCTTGCTCGCTTGACCGTTCACCAGACCTCTTTTAGCATGTTGTTCACAATGTCATGCTTGTAGCCATGTTCTGGCTACGCACAAAGTCTATCTTCATGTGCACAAGTTGTATTTGCTATGTCAGCATCTGTCGCACTCACACACGAATTTTTATGCAATGTCGCGCAAGTGTCATCATGGTCATTCAACGATCAATCACAAGTGGCGTGCTTGTCACTCGCACCGTCGATCAGTCAAACTGAGTGCATGATGTCTTGATGGTTCGAGGTGTCTTGTCATCAAGTCATGTTGAGTGTGTGTTCACAAGGTCATGCATGTACGAAGTCACTCATTCACACACTTAGTCATTTTGTTGAAACTATGTTGACCGAACACCCCTCCAACAACCAGACCTTCACTGAGCTGCACAACGCAGTTTTAGCCCTTAGTGAACATGTTCTACTGCCCAGAATTGCACAGAGATTGAGGTTTCCTCCCAGGAAGTCTGCATTGCGCAATCCTGAGTCGATCTAACTAATTGTCACTGAAAAAAATGCATAAGTTTCTCAGCAAGCCATCTCAATCTGCGATGCCCGCAAGCAAAACTACCAAGCCTCCAGCTGGTCAACCAGAGAGTTTAACCGAGTAGTGACCCTGGGCCTCACTCCTCCAAAAAATTGCCCAATAGCTGCCAAGTCTTATTACTTCTATTGACTGAAGAAATTGCGTAGATATGCCAAACAGACACCCATTGTCTTTCACTGCACTATCCTAAAAAATTGTGCAGTTTTCTCATCCAGATACCCTGTCATCTGACCTACTGCTCCTCCTGAAATCTACGCAGTTTTCATGAGAAATCTCCCAATTGCCCAACATCTCTCTCAGCCTAGAAACTGCGCAAGGATGTCTTGCAAACCAACCTCCCACTGCTACGCAATTTTTTCTAGCAGGCTCCCATAGCCTACTGCCAGCCTCCGCTGAGAAATTGTGCAGTTTTCACTGTCAGTATCCCCTTGCTACCTGCATTGTCTCCCTGAAAAAATTGCTCATATTTGCCCTCTAGCCGAGCCAGATCCCGCAAACAGTCATTGTCGATCTGGATTTCCCATCTCAACCTCCCAATGACCTCTGCATAATTTTCATGGACAGTGCCCGAAGCCCGCATCCCGACTTGAAATGTGCCTTGTGCAATTTAAGAGCCTTGTCCTCTCTCCCAATCACCTACATCCAAAAGTGAAAAAACATACATCATGGTAGACTAGGATATTTTTGGATTTGATGTCGTCTTGTCATTAGTGACTGCAGATATATGGTACATGGATGAGACATGGTGTGACAACGAACAAGATGAACAAGGAGTGCATGTAAGGAGACTTGTTCACGAATGAACGAACACATGGAGCATGCCAAGTACAAGCGAAGGAGAGACACAATCATGCAACATAAAGCGAATACCAAGACCATTGAAGATTCTCCACACCTTGCCATGCAGAGGTGAAGCTATAATACACCAAGAGCACATCCATCACTCAGTTACACTACAACTCAACATGCAGACCAACAACAACATGAACATACCAACTTTATCATGTCGAGTCATGTCATGAGTCATCTCGACCAAATCACTACTATGGGCCACACTATTTTAATCAATGTAATGTAACGTGGAAGTTCAAGAGACCCACATGTAAATCTGAAGAGTCATGTAAGTCAAAAAGTCATGAGGGAAGTCGAACAGTCATAAGGGCCATTTTACCCTTGGCTATAAATACCCCTCATTTGTACATGCAATAGACTTTTCACCTTAGCTCCTCCCACATAACCTTGAGAGTCTGTAGTGTTTTCTTTGAGGAGCGAGCAATAGCTCCAATGCCCCATTATTGGGGTTAGTGATGTAATGGTGTACCGATGTGTCTTGAAACTTTCGCTTAATTCAGAAGCCTGATAAGAGGCCAACACATTTTCACACATGTATTTTATTTGTTTGTAAGACTATTATTTCGACACTTGTAATGCATGTTGCTTTAACCTGTATTAAGATAGTTGAACTATTTTGGTTGTTCTAATACATATGCTTACGAAAATGTGTTGTATAAGTTGTTAACGTTGCCTCGCCCGTGTGGGCTATCCCGCCAGACACTAGACATAACCATTCTCATAAACTTTTTATAACGACCGTCACACTCATGTGGACTATTCCGTTGGGTGTTTTATGTGCTATCTATTCATTGTGTGTTTGTGACTGTCTTATCTGTGTGGATTACTCCACCGGAAGTTGCGCGTGCGTTGTTGTGTTGTGTGTCTCTGATAGAGTTGGGACTATTCCCTTTCGACTTGAGACTCACTTCCACCCTCTCCCTCTGTTGTGAAAGAACCTTGACATTAGTAATACTAAGCACTCACCAGGCACACGAACCTCGATGTTCGATGACAATGAATACCACTCCCATGTGCTGACAAGAAAGAGATAAGTCAAACCTTTAATACAGTGGTAGTCGAGCCATCATATCAGATGGGACTCCTACACCAAACAATATGAGGTCTAATTGGGACTTCATACCGGGGAGATCCCTGAATGTTGGCAGGTCCAGCACTGTCAACAGGTAATTTAAACTTCGACCCTAAGTTTGATTCTAGTACTCAAACTGCCCAATTACTAATCTATGCATGCACGAGTCTGGGCCTAATTTCTTTGTTTTGAAATAAACCCTATAACAGAAATCCCAGAAGAAGAAAATGAATGAATCCTATCTAGTACCTAGAATTTTTAGAAGCTAAAATCCTAAAGCTTGTTCCTTGTTATGCCTCAGACAGGTTTGGCACTAACCTGCGAATAACAGAGACAAAAATATTAAACCCTGAAGATGTAAAGAAAATAAAATCATTAAAGGGTTGAGTTACAAAAAAAAGGGGGTGGTAATTCCTAAGAAAGAGATGTTAAATTAGCCAGAAATCTCGGCCCTATGATCAAACCCTAGATTGTCAAGTAGAGGAAAATGGTGAATAAACAAATAAAAGGAAAGGAAATAAGATCCATGTGCGAAACCTAAGAATATATAAGAACATACTATCTCTATATGATGCTTCGATGAGGGGAAAAAAAACTCAACTATGGAAAGAAGTTGAATAAGGATATTGTCCTCTGGAAAACCTATGATAGCCGAATTAACAAATTTTTGTTGTATGATTAAAAAGAAATAAGAAATGATGTGTAAGTACCTCTTAGAAAACCCCCAACGAAACCTTGGAGTCATCATGTCCAATCTTCGAAAGTTTGGCTGAAGAAGTTGTGGAAGACATTTCAAGGGTAAAATTTTCCCCATCCCTCAACAGGAAAACAAAATGGACAATTCCACTATTCTAAGAAACAAAGATGAAATCTCGACGTAAGCCTTAGATGTATTACAAGTTAATTTTTGAATAAATATTAGAATAGTACCAAGAAGAAATCCATATGCATCAAATTTTTAGATCACAAGAATAGAACCTCTATGTGTTTCCTCACCTATCACAAAAACATTATGTCGTCTAGTAGAAAGCTTATTTAGTGTCATGGAAACCGAAGAATGAATAATGACCAAAGCTTGACAAGTTTCCCCATAGAATATAATCACTAAACCGCCTAGGCAATAAGAAAAATAAACCCTCATCACTAATACGTATGTGAAGCTTCAATCGAAGAAGCCTCAAGTGCAAATGACGACCATATCAGAGGAGGGGATGGGATAGTTACCATATCTACCAAGGAGAGATTAAGAGCATTGTTCGATTATAAAAAATGACCATGATTGTTCCTTTCACATCATTCACATTGGTGAGATGTGGTGGAACCTTGGAAGTTGTCCAGGTATCACACTGGGACCCACAAATAACATATTCCCGATATCATGGAAGTTGAAAAGTGACAAGGATGGCATAACCAGTTTATCACATAAAAAACTATAAGTATAAAACATAATCAAGGTTGCCTTTGTTTGAGTGGCATTCATGTATGTTATCAATAAAATGTCTAAGGATCAATACTCGTAAGGGTTATAATATAAATATATACCATAAATTGGGTATGTTACCATTATCCCCTACAATTATTTTCATCATATCTCTTAATATTTACTAAACCCTGTGAGGTCATATGAAATGAGAGAAAATAAATAAAGAGATTTAGGTAACATTTTGTTAAGGGTAAAAATAAAAAGATTTAGTTGATAAATATATTTGTTTCACTTGGTATGTCATATTCCAGATATTTGAATAATAATAAAAATTATTAGAATTTTCTTTATTCATGTGGGATACATTACATTTAGTTAGATTGCTACTAGTGTTTGACAACATCTAACCTTTGTTATTGTTTTGTATTTAATAATGAGAAAGGAAAGTTAAGACTCATGATTTCGACCTCCTTTATACCTATCTCTACTTGTCAAATTAACAAGATCAAATAAACATATAAAGTATAAATTGAAATAGATATCCGATACACTCTTAAATCATTGTTGATTTTATATTTATCTATCTTCAGTTGAAGATACTTAGCCCCTCATAAGGTAGCATATATACCACAAGATATAATTTAGTCCCCAAATCATCTGAGTGGTGCTCAAATGGATATTGTACTTGAGAAAACTTATATATATGAAACTCACTATATTATGAAATGTCTCAAATTCACTATTTTCTACAAAGCTATGATGATTGAGTAGGAACTACTAAACATGGAAATGATGTATAACTATAAAAGCCCTCTATAAAAGTTGTACCATGAAATTGAAACGAAGTTATTTCAAGATGGAATTGTAGAGAAAATAAATAAAGAGATTGTATTGTGAACGTAGATTCAATTGTTTAATGAATGCAAAGTCATTTATTCATATTATTATACGTTGGTTAAATAGAATGAATATGCAATCCAAATAAGGATGCTCATGTACAATAAGATATCCTCAATCTATAAAGTTGAATTAAATACTATTTTTTTGTTATTACGCCCATAGGCATGCATATTTCAAAATTGGAATTGAACTTCTGGATTAAAGGATGAGGATGTGTTCAATAGCTGCATTTCTTTTTCATCTTTTATTGTTTAATTTTAAATTCATGTTTTCCCACAACATAAAGTAAACGGTCCATTATGATTACAAACATGAAGTGGCGTTTGTGATTGCAAACATGAAATGGGAAATTTGGCGTGGAAACCACCAACGACTAGACTCGAAGACACTTAACACCTTGCAGGGTAAGGTATGTGACACAAAATATATTTTAGTACCAAAACATATAGATATTGTATTTGCAAAAACTTATCCATAAAAACCCACTATACAATATCCTTATTAAATGTATATGCAAAAAAGATAAAAACATAATTAAAAAAAAAAAGAGTTTCTTTACTTATTCACTATGGATCCATGTCATATATTACAAAAAGTTTCAAATTCATTATTTTCTACCAAGTTTGATGATTGAGTAGGATCTCAAAAAATTCTACTAAACCTGGAAAGGATGCTCAAAGAGAGGAAGTCATCCATAAAATCATTACCACGAAATTGTAACAACATTATCTCAAGGTAAAATTATAGAAAAGATAGACAAAGAGAATGTATTGTGAATATAGATTCAATTTTTTAATGAACAAGGAGCAAAGTCATTTATTCATATTATTATATACTAGTTAGATAAAATGAGTATGGAATACAAATTAAGATGCCTATCCATAATAGGACTTCCTTAATTTATAGAATTGAATCAAAGATTGTTTTTTTGTATATATATATATATATATATATATATATATATATATATATATTTCAAAATTGAAAAAAAACATTTAGATGGAATAATAATTATTTTATTTATTTTTCATCTTGATTGTTCAATTTTTCTCACAACAAAAAGATAAATCATTAACGTAACATGGTTAAGAGAAATAGTCTATAGTGATTGCAAACCTGAGGTGAGGAATGTAGCATGAAAACAATATATAGTTTAGTTGCTCATATGAATATTGTACTTGAAAAAAATTATACATAAAAAAAACCATTATTTTTTAATTAAATATACAAATATAAAAGATATTAAGCATAGTTGAAAAAAAAAAAAACAATTGCCTTTACTTATTCTTTGTGAATTTACATATATATTATCGAAAGTCAATGATTAAACAAGAATAAACAAAATATTACTTAACATGAAAATAACCTATATTCTCTATAAATTCATAAATTTATATCATATATTAGGAAAAGTTTCAAATTCACTATTCTCACAAAACATGAAAATAACCTATATTCTCTATAAATTCATAAATTTATATCATATATTATGAAAAGTTTCAAATTCACTATTCTCACAAAAATGTGATAAATGAAAAAACTCTAAATTATAACAACATTATGTAAAGAGAAAATCATAAATCATATAAAAAAATAAAAATTTAATGAAGAAACTCTAAATTATAACATTAGATTCAATTTTTTAATGAACATGGAGAAAACTCATTTATTCACATTATTGTATATGTGTGTTGAACATAATGAATATGCAATCCAAACAAGGATGCTTATTCTTGGTACTTCAAGTTGAATCAAAGACTTTTTTTTAGGTATGATGTCAATAGGCGTGCATATTTCAGAAAATTTTAGTTATGAAAGATTGTTTTTATAGATTTTAAATTATGTTGATAGCAATGTAGTATGGAGCATATGTTTAATAAAATTTTAAGTAAAAAATTATAAAAGTATTATTGGTTTAATTTAAATATTTAAATATATATTAGATATATAATTTATGTCATGTTTATAATATTTGTATTGACAAAATATTGATGAGGGTTTTGAAAATATATTTTCGGTAATATTGACGAAAATATCAAAAAGGCAAATATAAAAATGCGAAATATATTCATTTTTTTTAGATTTTTAAATATATAAAGAAATAAAAACATGAAATAAACACATTAGCAGATAAATATGAATAAAGCATTGATATATATTATGTAGTGGATGTAAAATACAAATGATACATCAAAGGTGATACCAAATTTTGTTGATCTCTAAAAGGACCCAAATGTGAAGAACCAATACAAAATAATATCACATATATAAAAGTATCTCATCATAATGAGTTATATGTAGCATAACAAATAAAACTACTACTTAGCTATCTGAGATCAGTTCCATTTCCCCATTTTATGGGAAAACATATGAACGAATTGCCAGGCTTGCCCCTAGCAGTAGAAGGCCCTAACCCGTCACATAATGTCAAATAATGATTGTTGGATATGGAGTTGTGCTCTCCTATATCTATATCAGATGGTGTTGGTGTTGACGCTACCATAATCTCCTCCTCCTCCCCTGAGTCCTCCTCCTCTTGTTGCCCCTGTACTAATGGTTCCTCCTCTAACCATGTAGGTGACTCCTCCATGATGGACACCTTAGTCTCCACCCTCCATTGACACAATAAATCAATATTGTCTATGGAAATGATATTTGGATCCATTGTTTTCTCTATTTCCTTCACTCAAAGTTGGGGATTGTAATGCACATACACTAAATCATTTAGGTGTGAGAACTCCAAATTGTAAGAGTGTAAAAAAAACTAACAAGTCATTACACTTGAGGGTCATAAATTAAAATTACAATAAATGTAATTTCTTAGTTGAAGGTTGAAGCTCAAAGTTATACCTATTGCGCTTCTTTGAGTGTATTTTCCCAAATACACTCCAATTTTGCTCACACCCTCAAGAGCTACATGTTTGACTCAAGATTCTTATGGCCAATTTCTGCAAATTTAGTTCTCTTGCACCATAGCTTTGCCATCAAATATTTATAAAAAAATAATGAAAAAAGAAACTCAAAACATCATTAAACTTTCAAATAATTCATAATTGATTCTTGAATTTAAAAAATATAGAATTATAAATAAGAAAATTCTAACTTGAAAATAATAATGAGTCATAACTTGTCACTTCTGTGGCATAAATAGGGTCCTTTCCTGAATAGCATCATCAAATCCAAATAGGCCAATGCAATCTCGATAGAACTGTATCTCACAATTGATTTTGATACGGAACTTGGGATCGGGTACCATCCTACGCATATAGGAATAAAGCCCTTCCATCACCTCTCTATCAAAATCAAAGTCACATTTGTATGAAAATGTAGGGTTAATGAATAATGTTGTTGCATGAATGGATCAATGAAGCATCCCTATCCACCAACTATCAATCACATCCCATAACATCATCTATCTGTTAAGCCGAACAAAACCCTTGTCTGCATAATAAGCATGAATGGTCTCCTTGGCCCTATCCATGGCCTCATACAAATAAGCCATTGCAGGTTTCTCCCCATCTACCAATATCATAATGTTTACTATAGGTTCACTACTTGAGCACACTTCTTCTACTCATTGCCAAAATGTGTCAATGTACACCATTTTTGCAATGGCTCTCCCATCCTGTATCATGTTATATCTACAATCAAACAATTCATTAGAAACAAACATTTGCTTCAACTCAAATTGGCATCAAAGAAAAGGCAGAAGAGTAATAAAGTTGGTGGTAAAATGTGTGATTGCAGGACGCCATAACTCCCTGTTTCTAGTGTATCTCCTCATGAGGCTAAGAATGAAATCATGGTTATATATAAACTTGGGGATGCTCCTAGCCATATCAATCACCTCCTTGATGAAGGAGAGTTTCCCCATATCCTCAAGCAATAAATTGATACAATGCGTTGGGCATGGAGTCCAAAACAATGTGCAGTGCCTCTCCATAAGCATATTTCCGACATCTATATAATTAGTTGCATTATTAGTTATGATTTGCACCACATTTTTCACACCAATCTCCTAGATGAATCCATCTAATAACTCAAATATGAATGATGCATATTTTATTTGTGTTGATGCGTCCATTGATTTAATAAACATGATACCTTTAGGACAAGGTACCAAGAAATTTATAAGGGTCCTACCCTTCCTATCTGTCCAACCATTAGAAACCACTATGCATACAGACACCTCTCATGTCTGCTTCAACTCCGCTAAAATAGAGTTGGTGTCCCACTTTTCTTCTTGAAGGATTAGCCCCCACAACTCCTCATATGGAACACTTTTGTACCCTAGGCCCACAATAGAAATAACATCACACATTGGTGATCCAAGTGGATATTTGTGGCCACCTGCCTATTCCACTTGGACCCCCACCATTGTTTCTTTCAGTTTTTCAATTTCCTTAATTGTAGCACAATTTACTATTTTTGGCAGTTTTTTGGATCCTGGACTTCCAGAACCCTTTTTTGACCCTAAACGATAGTTTTTGGGAAAACCACATGTGGCGAATATGAGTTTTCAACTCAATATTTGTTGTCATCGGTTGTATTCCTAGGATAGATATTTCTAACGAGGTATCATGTGTGTCAAATGGAGATCGTATGCCAAAGTTACGACCCCAGGAAGTTGATGTACCAACTTACCCCAACGGGGCCCATAGTTTGGCGTTTCATCTCCTAGGGTTAGGTTTTTGGATGTTTAGGGTTTTACATTATTTCTCAATAATAAATAGGCCTTCAAACCTGATTTTAACATAGTTCAGATGCATGTAGCCACCACATCTCTTCTCAGAGATAAGCTATCATCGTCCGAGCTGGTTTATTTCCATTCTATATGTAAGCATATTTTAGTTCTTCGATATTAATGAAATGAAGTTTTATTTATGCTGCATCTCTATGTTAATGGTTATATCTGTAATTTGTTGCATTCTTGTTTAAATTTGGATCAGTGGTATCAGAGCGGTCTGTTATTTCTCGATCCTTCTTTGCATGTCCCCAACGAGGTTGAGGTATAAGGAGTTAGGACTCGATTTGGTTGAACCTTTGCAAGATCAGCCTCGCAAATCCTGATGACTGCCCATGGGGGAAGAAAAGAAATATGAGGGCGCAGGAGATCTTATCAAAATATTTCTCGAGGAGGCCCTTGAGAAACAAAGGAATGTGATGATGGTTAACTTTGCCCAAATCCTTCAATGGTTGCCCACCGATAGTGCATCCACATCCAGCAGCCACTCCTTTTAAGGTACAAGTAAACTTTGACATTCCCATATTTGAGGGTCACTTAGAGGCAGACGCAGTAGATAAATGGTAAAATTTGCTAGAAAGATATTTTTCTGTTGATGAATTTTCTAGTCGGGAAAAGATTACTTTTACTCTTCTCAAAGTCCCCCCCCACATTAAGGACTGGTGGGAAACCTACTGTGAGAAGAAGGATGAAAGTACGCCCTCACTGTTTTCAGCCACACCCACTTGGAATTCATTCTGGGATGCCATCAAGGAGAAGTACTACACTGTCGAGAGTTATGAGGATAAATACATAAAGTGGACCATGCTGCGACGAGGAAGGGATCAAGACGTGCTAGAGTTTACCAATGTTTTTCATACCCTTCGCACGAAGTTAGATATAAAGGATTTTGAGAAACATTTGGTACTCAACCACTGCGGCTGCCTACATAAGTACATCTAGGATTGGAAGGAGTTCTTGGACATCTTCTCACTCGGCACGATGTACTGATACACTATCAAGATCGAGCAGAAGCTTAAACATAAAAAACGAGACTTTGGATTTGTGAATTCGAAACAAGGGAAAGGTGCCCCCAAACCACGAAACAAAGGACAAAGCCAAGGCAGGTTGACCCAGGACAACCTGCCAAAGTCGTAAGAAAATAAAAACACCGTGAAGCCGAAGGACACAGGAAAGTGGTGTGAGTTCATAAGAGCTCCACTCACAACACAAGTGAGTGTCGGGTCAAGCAATCACTGGTAGCCGAGATGAAGGCTTCTGAATCAGATGCATGTTCTGACTCTGAGTCAGAACCTGACAAGGAGAATGACAAAGGGAAGCAAATTATCAATGGGAATGACAAAGGGAAGCAAATTATTGATGTGGAGCCCAATGCCACCGTTGCCACCATGAAGATCTAGAAGGAGGAACCTGAAGATCCAGAGGAAGAGGAGCGCCTCTTCCACTCCCATATGTGGGTAAAGGGTTCCCCACTACAGTTCATTATCGACAGCGGGATCCAAAAGAACCTCATTTCATTAGAGGTCATGAAGCGGTTGGGCTTACTGACCACAACACACCCACAACTGTACACCATCAGGTGGCTCCACAGAGGACGAGATCTCTACATCAACCAGCAGTGCCACCTTCCATACAACATCAAGCCCTTCATAGACGAGGTATTATGCGATGTTGCTCCTCTTGATGTTTGTGATGTATTATTAAGCCAACCATACTTGTGGAAGTGACATATTGTGTATGAGTCAAGGCCTTGCGCTATTATTGTTACCTTGGGAAATACGTTGTATGGGATATGAGAGATAGCACTCCCTACCGCCATCTCTTTGGTTAATGCAAAAGAATGCAGTAAGCTCATTTCCAAAAATGGGAAATTTGTTTTCCTGATGATACGCCCTTAGGGAAAGAAGAAGACGATGGCCACGACCCCTAGACAGGGCCCCTCCGCACGACAACAACAGATGGACAAGGTCGTGGAGGAGTACGAGGACATCTTCACCTCCCCCGCAGGGGTGTCTCTGCACTGTCAAGTCCATCGATCTGACCCCATGTGCGTCGTTGCCCAATGGACCAATCTATCGACGCTTTGTTCTGGAGAATGAAAAAATAGAGAGGCAGACTCAGGAGCTGTTGTAGAAAGGTCACATTTGTCCGAGTTCATCGCCCTGTGGGAGCCCAATCATGTTGGCATAGAAGAAGGATGGGACTTGGAGACTCTGTATTGACTATCAGGCATTGAACAAGATCGACTTGAAGTCTGGATATCACTAGGTACCAATCAAACCCTTTTATGTGTGGAAGATTGCCTTCAAAGCCAAGGAGGGCCTTTTCAAATGGTTGGTTATGCCTTTTGGGTTCATGAATGCTCCTGCAACCTTCATGAGGCTGATATATGACAACTTGCGACCATTCACAAACTCATTTTTAGTGGTATACTTGGATGACATCCTGATATTCACCCAGAGTTGGGAAGAGCAACTTCACAACATCTGACAGGTTCTCCAAACATTGCGGAAACACATGTTGTGTGCCAATTTGGATAAATTCACTTTTTTCATGACCCATGTTCATTATCTGGTATACGTTATTGATGAACGGGTGGTGCATGTGGATCCAGCCAAGATCCAAGTGATTCGAGATTGGCCATCCCCAATCACTCTGATAGAGCTCTGCAACCTTCTGGGTCTTACCAATTTCTACCGCAGGTTCATGTTGGGGTTCTCTCATATCACTTGGCCCTTAAGTCAAGTCACGAAGGAAGGAGCGAAAGAAAAATTATTTTGGTATGAATCTCAACAGAAGGGGTTCACAGAGTTAAAACATCACCTCTTCTCTGCACCAGTATTCACATTACCAGACTTGCAACAACCATTTGAGATCGAGGCAAATGCCTCTGACTATGCTATTGGGGTAGTCCTTACTCAACAGGGGCATCCAGTGGCATATCACAATGAGACACTTTCCGACACAGTCTAGAAGTATCCCAATTATGACAAAGAGATGTATTTCATTGTGCAGGCCTGTCGATAATGGAAGCATTACATTTTGGGGAAGGAAACGGTCATCCACACAGACCACTGACCCCTGCAGTTCATGCAGACACAAGGGAAGTTGCAAAATGATTGCCATCAAAAGTGGTCGACATACCTGCAACAGTTCCATTTGAATATCAAGTACAAGAAGGGAAACACCAATAATGTTGCAAACTGCCTCCACTGACCCCTAATCATGGCATTAACCACCGTGCTCAACTCTTATGGGAACGAGACTTCTGATTGTCCACTTCTCTACAAAAGCGACCTAGAATTCAGCCACACATACCAGACGCTCTTGGAGGGTTGGCAAGTTCTAGATTTTCACCTCCTGGATGCACTGTTATGGCACCTCGGACACCTTTGTGTTCCTTCAAGAGAGTGTGCCAAGATGATTTGGGAAGTGTACTACAGTCGGATTGTTGGGCATTTCAGGGTCAAGAAAATAGTGGGAGTACTATAGAAGTATTTCTATTGGCCGAATCTTTGATAAGATGTCGGGAAGTACATCAGATCTTGCACTGCCTGCACGATTTCCAAACTGACCATCAAGAAGCAAGGCCTCTATACCCCATTTCCTACCCCTATTCGAACTTGGGAATCCATCTCCATGGATTACATGTTGGGCCTTCCTTCTACTAAGCATGATAATGACTATGTTTTTTTGGTCGTCGACAGATTCTTGAAGATGGACATTATGGCGGCCTGCAACAAGAATATCACCACAAAAGCCACTGCTAAACTCTTCTTTGAACGAGTGTGGGTACACTTTGGGATGCCACAGTCTATCATCTCATATCGGGATAGTAGGTTTCTCAATACATTTTGGTCCAGTCTCTGCTCGATGTTAGACACCAAGCTCACTAAGTCGACAACTCTCAATACCAAAACTGATGTTGAGACAAAGGTCGTCAATAGGATGCTCATACACATTCCACGCGTGTACAACTCAAAGAATCCATGCACATGGGATGAGAGCCTCCCCTATGTCCAGTATAGCTATAACTGGTCTCTCCACAACTCAACTAGCCACAACCCTTTTCATGTGGGTTTGGGATTCCAGCCACTATGTCCCATTGATGTGACCATACCATTTGCAATTACTCAGGTAGATTCGGCTCATGGCCAGTCCGAAGCTGACAAGGCAAACAACTTCATTGAGCACATTCACCAACATGTCCATGACATATTGGACAGAGCCAATGCTAATTACAAGCATTGGCATGATCAGCATTGGGTGCCACACAAGTTCCAAGTGGGCGACAAAGTTTGGATACATTTGCAGAAGGAGCACCTTGATGGGCTCCACCTCAAGCTTACCTACTTCAATATGGTCCATACACCATCAACCAGGCAGTAGGGGACAATTCCTTTGAGCTCAGTATTCCACCATTCCTTGGTCTGCACCCAATGTTCAATGTGGATCGCCTTCGGCCCTACTTTCCACCATTGTTGGACACATCTGACATTGCTGAACAATTCACACCAACAAAGTTAAACCCAGACTGCATGGAGAAAACCACAACTGATCGGATCACGGACACACAGATCAAGAACACCCAACAATAAAGTATCCAACTATATCAGGTTGTCAAAGCAGGCCAACTCCTTCACCAGGGCAAGTGGCTCACTAGGGACCAAGTTCATCGAAAGTTTTCTCATCTCATGGAGGAACTCAACGTAGTGATGACCATTGATTCCTACAAGGGGAGGAATGATCGAGGTGTATATTGGTGGACACCCGCCTATTCCACTTGGACCCCCACCATTGTTTCTTTCAGTTTTTTAGTTTCCTTAATTGTAGCACAGTTTACTATTTTTGGCAGCTTTTCGGGCCGTGAACTTCCAGAGGCATTTTGAGGCCCTAAACAATGTTTTTTGGGAAAATCATCGAGGGAGAATATAATAATTTTGCTTGGTATTCAATGTCAGAAGTTGTATTCTTCGGATAGATCTTTCTAATGAGGTATTTTGTGCATCAAACAGAGATCGTATGCCAATGTTATGACGCTAGGAAGTTGATGTACCAACTTACCCCAACAAGGCCCATAGTTTTGTGTTTCATCTCCTAGGGTTAGGTTTTTGGATGTTTAGGGTTTTCCATTGTTTCTCAAAAATAAATAGGCCTCCAAGCCTCATTGTAACTTAGTTCAGAGGCATGTAGTTGCCACATCTATTCTTAGAGATAAGCTACCATCGTCCGAGCTAGTTTATTTCCATTCTGTATGTAAGCACATTTCAGTTCTTTGATATTAATGAAATGAAGTTTTATTTCCGCTGCATCTCTATGTGTATGGTTATATCTGTAATTTGTTGCGTTCTTGTTTAAATTCGGATCAATTGGCTGCTAAAATGGATTGGGTTTGGTGATGTTGAGAGGTAAGTCACTCCATAAAAGACACCTCCCCATATGTTTATCTGCTTCTTGCTTCTTCTTCTTTTTAACAATTAATTTTATGGAAGGTTGTGCTCCATGTTTGGTTCATGGAACAAATTAGGATGACCTCCCATTGCTAGTAACATCAGTAGGTGACGATGTGGAGCCCCTCCCACTACCCTCAGCCTCAAACTCGGAAGCAGATATCTTGACAAATCTACCTACATGTTTAGTCTTGTTTCTTTCTACCTCTTATTTCTTTCTATTTTTCATCAATTACTTCAAGATATTTTTGTATAAGCTCCACACTAGAAACCCTACAATGCCCAACATCATGTCCAAGGAGTCAAACTAGACATAGTTTCAGTGTCGTAACCCCTCCTATCATCTTGGTCCCACATAATGTGCATGATAGATATCCCCAATTTTTCTCGCCATCAGGTTCTCCATACTCCCAAAATGGGTCCAAGGGATTTGGCATATTTGTAGTGGATTAATGGACAACGTCAAAATTCAAACCTAGGGCACAAAAAAAATGGCATTAAAGCCCCAAAAAAAAAAAAAATAATGACCAACTCATTTTAAAAAATAGTTTTTTAGTACATTATTTGCAATGAAAAATGACAATAAGAGGGTGCATAAGAAAGTTTAAAACAAATGAAGCTTGTTGTCTAAATATAGAGAAAACCCTTGCATTCACTCATGGGCATGAAAGTCATAAAAATGGGAAAAAAACAAAGAAGCAAAATGTTGGTAGGAAAAGAGGCAAGCAAGCTTAACCCTAAATCTATGAAAAGAATCATTAACATAGGGGTTTTAAGAACATACCTTTTAATAGAAGAAATGATGTTTGTCTCACTAATCTTGAATCTTTAATCCACAATTTTTTTTTGGTTGGTGATAATAATGGTTGTTTGATCCTCAATCCCTCCTTGAAAATCACCACAAAGCGCTTCCCCTTCCTTCTCCAAGACTGGCAAAAACAAATGAGCAAATAAACCTCAAAAATTCAATTTTGTCGCTGCGACCTAGCTTGGCTAGTGATAAATTACGTCACCGTGCAATATTTTGTCGAGACATCATTAATATTTTAGAAATATCAAGATATTTTCAAAGTGAAAAATATCAAGATATTTTCAAAGTGAAAAATATCACGATATTTCTTTGGCGATATCTCTTTTTGCCAAAACATCATGATATTTACGAAATCAACAATATCTCAGCGATATTATCAACACTGAAAATTTTATATAACTACTTTATTACACATATTAATTGAAATCACTCCTTTTTAATAAATAGGCATTGTTAAATGGTACTAGATCGTGTCATCTCTTTTGTGGATCAATGAGTGGAGTGGATTTGGGTAGTTTAAAAACTCCTACTATCGAAAATTCAAGGGACAAATGCCCATAGAAATTAAGTGAAGAAAAGGAAGTTACATAAGATTAAGTGAAGTCTTTTAGTGAGGCTCCCATTAGATAATATAATAAATCTTTCAAGTTTAACTTTAAATTTTGTAGGAACACAAGCAATTGAACAAAGAGTTTGCGTCTCACATGAGGGTTCAGTTTGAATATATTCGTGAAGGTCATCATCATGCAGCTAATCAATTTCTCTTGCATTGATTTGTATTTTTCGTTGTTGATGTGTTAAGAAAGTTTTATATATATATATATATATATGAATGAATTGATTAAGAAACTTTAACTCTTTAAAGAAATAATTTGTAAAATAATAAAAATGTTTAAAGGTATTTTTTAAGTGTGTAATTTATTTATTTTTTGATATATTTAATTTTAAATTTTAAAAATTAAAATTATAAAAAATTATGTTTTCCACCTAAAAAATTCCTCACGTCTGAATAGTCGCGGTTGCTGCATATCTCACAATGCACATTGCAAAATTATTTTTCAATATAAGTTGTCCATGCAATGGATTTAGTTAATAGATTGATTGACACAACGCCGATGCAGTGGATTTAGTTAATAAATTGACTTACGCAAGATCAAAGATAAAGTATAGAGGTTTGGATTGAAACAAAAACCTTTGCAATTTAGTAGTAAATGACTAGGTGGATGAGATAGTGAGCCTAGAGTATACAATGAAGGAAGCTTAAGAATGAAAATGTTATAAAAGATTATTTAAATAAATAAATATATAATATTATTATAATATTTTATATATAATATGATATTATTATAAATAATATTTATATTTATATTTTATAATATTATAATATATATTTATTAAATTTACTAATTTTAATTTTAGTTTTATTAAATATGAAGCATTCCTAAATTTTTAAAAATGATTTATTATTATTATTTGAAATAGGAAATTATTTAATATTGATAAATATATTAATAGATAAAATCATATTTAAATTATAAATACTATTTTGAAAGGGATTTTTAAAAATTTTAATTAATTATTAGAATGATCAAGTTTATTAAAATGTGTGTATAATGTGATTTTATTTCTTATTTCAAATTATAAACAAAATATTTGTGTTAATAAGCATTTCTTTATTTCGAAAGAGATTTTCTAAATTTTCAATTTAATCATTAGAATTTTCAATTTAATAAAATTGCTTTATACGATTGGAATTCCTATTTTAAAAAGCTTTATGAATCTCCAAATGTCATGGATAACTTTGAAACCCTGCTCACAACGAAAGAAGTTTTCTCGTTAGAAGACATTGATTTTGGGGTTAAACGCCTGGCAAACGGGAAGGCTAAGGACATTGAAGGTTACCACGCGGAAATCTTAAAAATTGGAGGTTCTGTCCTCATCCCCCACATCCACAAACTTTTCAATCAAGCGGTCAAGCAAGGGTTCCCTTAACCTTGGACTCAGAGCCTCATTATCCCTATTTTTAATAGTGGGGATACAAATAACCCCTCTAGCTATCAGACAATTATGGTCAACCCTCTCTTAGCCAAGTTATATGGTATTATTTTAGAAAAGAAGTTGAGCATATGGCTTGAAAGTGAAGGTAAGCGGGCTAAAGGCCAAGCGATTTTTAGAAGGCAACACTCAACAACGAACCACCTCGTTACGCTTAGGATCATTGTGGAGGAATGTCGTAATGATAAATCCAATCTCTTTTGTTGCTTTGTGTACTTTAGAAATGCTTTCGATACGGTTCCTAGAAACAACCTATGGAATAGATTAGAAGAGCTAAAGGTTCCTTTCGAGTTGAGAGTTGCCGCTATAAGGTTATATGAGAATGTAATTGCCAAGTTAAAGAGTAATGAGGGGTGGTCGAAAGATATTAAGTGTAATATCGGAGTTAAATAAGGTTGCCCCTTCTCCCCTACCCTATTTGGCATTTACATCGACAAGCTAGAAGGTTGTTTAGAGGAAGCATGTTGTGCTGGCACGATTTTAGCTAGGATAGTCATCATCCTTATTCTATATGCTGACGATATTATTCTTCTCGCAAGGTGCCCATCTAATCTTGATAAGAAACTTAGACTTCTTAAGGATTTTTGCTCTACCATGGGTATGACTGTTAACATTGGCAAAAGAAAAGTTATGATTATCAAATCCAAGAAGGACACTTACGCTAATTTTATGTATGACAATAGTAAATTGGAGGAAGTGTCTTATTACAAGTACCTAGGAATTGATATTCATCACAAGCTCAACTAGAACTATAGCATTGAGAAAAGGATTAATGGGGGGTGGAAAACTTATTTTGGTCTTGAAAATAATTGTAAAACGGAAAAATTCGTAATGTGGGATAGAAATAAGTTCCTCTTTGAAACTTTAGTCACTCCTATTATCTTATATGGATGTGAGGTTTGGGGTTGCAGCATCTCTAGAGAATCCTGGAGAAAGATTGAGCAAATCCAGAAGCGTTTTGTAACGTATAACCTCAAAATTAAAAGCAATACACCCTATCCTATTCTCCTTATAGAAGTGGGTCTTTCCCCTATCGAGAGCCTAGCTATGACTAGGCTTCTGTTGTACAAGCACAAGCTTAATAACATAGGAGACCATAGACTTCCTAAGATAGCTTTAAATTCCAGCCAAAACCACCTAAGGCTCAAACGAGGTTGATATAAAGACACCAAGGCCTGGTTAAACCATTGGGAGATCGACGAGAATGTTGTATTGCAAAACATTAATAACATTAAAAATATTGTTACTTCTAAGTTCAAAGAAAAAATGTGTTGTGAGAAAGATTTAGCAGCTAAAAGAAAATTAAGATATTATAAGGAGGTCATCAACCGCACCCTAGAAGATCAAAAATATCTCTCGGTTTTAACTAGCTCAAAGAAGAAAATTAATATAGCCAGGATTAGAACGAACTCTCATGAACTCCATAGTGAAACAAGTCGTTGGGCAGTTCCTAAAACACCATGGATGGAAAGGATTTGTCATCTCTGTGAGAATATGAACATCGATAATGGAAATCACTTCCTCTTAGAGTGCCCCGTGTACAACCACATTAGATCTCAGTTTCATAATCTTTGTTGCAATACTGACCTTCCTCGCCTTTTAAGATGTCAAAATTATAGTGAGCTCGGGAGGCTTCTCTCCAAGCTTTTTAAGCATAGAAATAGAATCTTAAATCAAACTAAATAATTCGTTTTCTCTAGGTTCGATAGACCAAAGTTTGGTCTCAGTGGATGTTAACCACCATCATCATCATAATGTGATTTTATTTGCCATTTCAAAATTTTACTTAAATTTCAATGTTATATTGTTTAGTTTAAAGTAGACAATATGTGTAACACTATAGAAACTGTACCTTTTTTTCAAAACCAAAAATACACTATTAAAATATTTTAGTTATAATATTCTTTCACCAAAATGTATAAAACCAAATTTAAATTACAAATTAAAACCATATAATATATAAATTATTAAATTTATTATTTGAATTTTCTCTTTACCTTTAAAATAAAAATGTTCATTAATTAAATATATTAATTATTAATTATAATATAATATAATAAATAAATTATAAGCCCAACCACATTAAGTATAATTATAATGAATCAATTATAAGTAATTACAATTATAAGTAATAAAAATTAATGGATTATGATCAAAAATATTTAATTGATTTTAATTATTTATGAGTTCCTTGCCTTAATTAAAAATATAATTAATTATAATTATTGTATAAACATAAACACAAATATAAACGTAATTAATTTAATTAACTATAAATATAATTAATTATAATATAAACATCATATAAATATATTAAACTTTATAACTATAAACATAAACACAATTAATTGTAATTAACAAAAATTATAATATAAATATAAAATTTATTTTGATTAAATTTTATGTGTGAAATCAAATTAAAATAAATTTGATGTATAATTAACATAAATTTAATGTATAAGCAAAGTAAATTTAATGTGTAGTTAAAGTAAAATAATTTTTGTGAAAATAATTGTCTCAATATGTAAATTAACTATGGTCAACTATGTTTATATTAGCATTTATGGTCTTTATCATAAGGTTTATATACCTTGGTTTATAATATTTTATCTTAGGGTTTATCATAGGCTTTTCTCAATATGGAAATAATCATGGTCAACCTTGGTGCGACATTGCATTATAACAAAGATTGTCTCAATATAAAAATCAACCATGGTCCAAGGTCGCATTGTGACAAAGATTGTCTTGATATGAAAATCAATCATGGTCCAACATCGCATTGTGACAAAGATTTTTTGAATACAAAAATCAACCATGGTAAACCACGCTCAACCATGTTTATTTTAGCATTTATAATATTTATCTTAGGGTTATTTTACCTTAGATTTATAATATTAATCCCTTGGGTTTAGTATTATTCCCTTGAATTTATAATCCCATGGGTTTTTAGTATTAATCCATTGGGTTTATCATTCCATTGGTTTATAATAATAATCCCTTGGGTTTATTAATCTAAGGGTTCATATTCCTAGAGTATAATATTATTTATAGGATTTATATAGTATTAATCCTTCAATTAAATATAAATCCCTTAGTTTATAATCACCATCAACCACAGTCCAACCTCACATTGTGAGAAATATTTTCTCAGTATGGAAATCAACTATGGTCTAATGTCGCATTGTGACAAAGGTTGTCTTGATATGAAATTCAATCACGGTCAACCATGGTCCAATGTAGCTTTGTGAAAAACTTGTCTCAATATGAAAAATTGGTCATGGTCAACCATGTTTATTTTAGGGTTTAAAATATTTGTCTTAAGGTTTATATAACTTAGGTTTATAATATATTTTTTTGTAAGCTTGGTAGGACCTTTCTTTTTCATTAACATCAAAATAGGGCAAGATACATCCATATCTGTATGGTTATGGTTAGGATTATCAACCTCATTCGTATGTAGGTCTTATTACCATTCGCTTACACCCCGATTGGGGAACCTTGGGTTTATAATATTATTTCCTTAGGTTTATTATCCCTTGAGGTTTTAGAATTAGTCCCTTTGGTTTATTAATGTAAGGGTTTGAACCGCATTGTGAAAAAGTTTGTCTCAATATGAATATCAACGATGGTTAACCATGACCAATCATTGCCAATCATGGTCCAATGTCGTATTGTGACAAAAATTGTCTCGATATGAAAACCAAACATTATCAACCATCGCCAATCATGGTCAACCATGGTCCAATGTCACATTGTGAAAAAGATTCTCTCTATATGAAGATCAATCATGGTCAACCATGGTCAACCATGTTTGTTTTAGGGTTTATAATGTTTATCTTAGGGTTTATATGTCTTGGGTTTACAATATTAATCCCTTGGGTTTAATATTATTTCCTTCGGGATTTAGTATTAATCCCTTGGGTTTATTAGTGCCTTGGATTTTTAATCCCTTGGGGTTTTAGTTTTAATCCCTTGGGTTTATAATATCAATCGCTTGGGTTTATTAACGTAATGGTTCATATTGCTGGGGTATAATATTATTCATATGGTTTATAATATTAATCCTAGGGTTTAATAAAATTCCCTTGGGTTTATAATCATTGTCAACCTTGGTCGGGCATGGTAAAACATGGTCCAACATCACATTGTGACAAAGTTTTTCTCAATATGAAAATCATACATGGTCAACCATGGTCAATCATGGTCATTCATGGACCAACATCGCACTTCGACAAAAATTGTCTCAATATGAAAACCAACCATCGTCAACTATGGTCAATCATGGTCAAGGATGTTCCAATGTCGCATTCTCGCGAAGATTCTCTCAATATGAAGATCAATCATGGTCAACCATGGTTTAACGTCGCATTAGTGACAAAATTTGTTTGAATATGAAAATCAAGCACGGTTAACCATGGTAAATCATGCGTGTTTTAGGGTTTATATGCCTTGGGTTTACAATATCAATCCGTTATGTTTAATATTATTTCATTTGTTTTTCAATATTAATCCCTTGGGTTTATAATCTCTTAGGTTTTTAGTTTTAAACCATTGGTTTTATTATTCCTTGGGTTTATTAATCTAAGGGTTCATATTTCTAGGATATAATAATATTCACAAGGTTTATAATATTAATCCTAGGGTTTAATTATAAATCCCTTGATTTTATAATCCTGGTAAACCATCGTCAATAATGGTCCAACATCATGTTGTGTCAAAGATTGTCTTAATAAGAAAATCAAACATGGTTAACCATGGTCCAACCTCGCATTGTGATAAATATTGTCTCAATATGAAAATCATCTGTGGTCAATCATGGTCTAACGTCGCATTGTGACAAAGATTGTCACAATATGAAAATCAACCATGCTTAACCATGTTTATTTTAGGGTTTAAATACCTTGGGTTTATAATATTAATCCCTTGGTTTTAATATTATTCCCTAGGATTTAATGTTATTCCCAAGGTCAATCATTGTCTAATGTCGCATTTTGATAAAAATTGTCTCGCTATGAAAACCAACCATGGTCAACCATGTTCCAATGTTGCATTCTAACAAAGATTCTCTCAATATGAAGATCAATCATTGTCAACCATGGTCCAACGTTTCATTTGTGACAAAGGTTGTCTGAATATGAAAATCAAGCATGGTCAACCATGTTTGTTTTAGGGTTTATAATATTTATCCTAGGGTTTATATGTCTTGGGTTTACAATATTAATCCCTTGTGTTTAATATTATTCCCTTCGGCTTTTAGTATTAATCCCTTGGGGTTTTAGTTTTAATCCCTTAGGTTTATTATTCCCTTGGGTTTATAATATCAATTGCTTGGGTTTATTAATGTAAGGGTTCATATTCCTAGAGTATAATATTATTCATAGGGCTTATAATATTAATCCTAGGGTTTAATAAAAATCTCTTGGGTTTATAATCATGGTAAACCTTGGTCAAGCATGGTCAACCAGGGTCCAACGTCACATTATGTCAAAGATTGTCTCAATATGAAAACCAAACATGGTCAACTATGGTCCAACATCGCATTGTGATAAAGACTATCTCAATATGAAAATGAACTATGGTCAAGCATGGTTAATCATGGTTCAATGTGGCATTGTGACAAAGATTGTCTTAATATGAAAATCAAATATGGTCAACCATGGTCCAACATCGCATTGTGACAAAGTTTGTCTCAATATGAAAATCATACATGGCCAACCATGGTCAATCATGGTCATTCATGGTCCAACGTTGCATTGTGACAAAAATTGTCTCGATATGAAAACCAACCATTGTCAACCATGGTCAACCATGGTCAATGATGTTACAATGTCACATTGTGACAAACACTCTTTCAATATAGAGATCAATCATGGTTAACCATAGTCCAATTTTGCATTGGTGACAAATATTGTCTGAATATGAAAATCAACCATGGTCAACCATGTTGGTTTTAGGGTTTACAATACTTATCTTAGGGATTATATGCCTCGGGTTTTCAATATTAATCCCTTGGGTTTAATATTATTCCGTTCAATTTTTAGTATTAATCCCTTGGTTTTATTAGTGCCTTGAGTTTATAATCCCTTGGGATTATTATTCCCTTGGGTTTATTAATCTAAGGGTTCATATTCCTAGGGTATAATATTGATCATAGGGTTTAATTATAAACCCCTCGGGTTTATAATCATGATAAACCATGGTCAACCATGGTCCAATGTCACATTGTGTCAAATATTGTCTTAATATGAAAATCAAACATGGCCACCCATGGTCCAACCTCGCATTGTGATAAATATTGTCTCAATATGAAAATCAACCACGATCAACCATGGTCAATAATGGTCCAATGTCGCATTGTGGCAAATATTGTCTCAATATGAAAATCATCCATGCTCAACCATGTTTATTTTAGGGTTTAGATACCTTTGGTTTATCAAATTAATCCACTGGGTTTAATATTGTTCCCTTGGGTTTATTATCCCTTGTAGTTTTAGAATTAATCCCTTAGGTTTATAATATCAATCTCTTGTCTTTATTAATGTAAGTGTTTGAACCACATTGTGACAAAGTTTGTCTCAATATGAATATCAACCATGGTCAACCATGGTCTAACATCGATTGTGACAAAAATTGTCTCGATATGAAAGCCAACCATTGTCAACCATGGTCCAAAGTCACATTGTGATCAATATTCTCTCAATATGAAGATCAATCATGGTCCAACGTCGCATTTGTGACAAATATTGTTTGAATATGAAAATTAAGCATCGCAACCATGGTCAACGATGTTTGTTTTAGGGTTTATAATATTTATGTTAGGGTTTATATGCCTTGGGTTTACAATATTAATACCTTGGGTTTAATATTATTCCCTTCAGTTTTTAGTATTAATCCCTTGGGTTTATAATCTCTTAAAGTTTTAGTTTTAATCCCTCGGGTTTATTATTCTCTTGGGTTTATAATATCATTCCCTTAGTGTATTTTAATCTAAGGGTTCGTATTCCTAGGGTATAATATTATTCATAGGGTTTATAATATTAATCCTAGGGTTTAATAAAAATCTCTCGGATTTATTATCATGGTCAACCATGGTCAAGAACGGTCAACCATGGCCCAACATCACATTGTGTCAAAGATTGCCTCATATGAAAATCAGACATGGTCAACCATGGTCCAACATCGCATTGTGACAAAGATTGTCTCAATATGAAAATCAACCATGATAAACTATGGTCAATCATGGTCTAATGTTGCATTATGAAAAATATTGTCTCAATATGAAAATCAAACATTGTCAACTATAGTTAACCGTTGATAATATTTTATTATTATTATTATTATTAATATAACACTATTATTGATGCTAATAATTAATCTTATTATTTATTATATTAATAATAAACATTATTTATTATTAATAATAGTATTTATATATTTTTTTGTTTATTATTATTGCTAAACAAAAATATTATTAATTTACTTTATTAATTAATCTTTATTTATATTTATATTTATAGTTTAAATAATTATTATTTAATTAATATTGCTAGGAATATTTAAACAATTATTATTTAATTAATATTTTTAATTTACATTATTAATTTATTTCTATTTATATAATCAGTTTAGGATTATTAATATTATTTAAATAGATTATTAATTATTATTAATAATTTACTCTTTGTTTTAATGATGATGATGATGGTTAACGCCCGCTTAGACCAAATAATGATCTATCGGACCTAAAAGACAAATTATTTATTTTGATTTAAGATTTTATTCCTATGCTCAAAAAGCTTGGAGAGAAGCCTCCCGAGTTCACTATAATTTTGGCATTGTAAAAGGCTAGGAAGGTCAGTATTGTAACAAAAGTTGTGAAATTGAGATCTAATGTGGTTGTATGCAAGGCACTCTAAGAGGAAGTGCACTGCATACTATTAAATAGTATTTAATAGTATTTATTTAAATACTATTAAATAAATAACAATTAATAATATAATTGTTATTTATTTAATAGTATTTAAATATTTTTTATTTAATTTTCATTACTTATTTTCATTTATTAAATAAATTGTGTTTATATTATTATTTCATGATTATTTTACATTATTAATTATTTTTATAAGGTTTCCTTTATTATTGGTAACATAATTATTATTATTTTAATAATACTAAAGTAATTATAATTTAGTTATTAATTTTTATTATTTAATTATTATAAAAAGAAACATTTTTATTTTATTATAAAATAATTATTTTATGTTAATATTATTGATTTATCGTATAATATTAAAATAATTATTATTTTATTTTATTATTATTTAATTATAATAAAGAATTTTTCCAGTTTGATTGTTATATAATTATTTTATATTTTTATTATTATTAACATGGTTAATTTAATACATATGATTAATTTATTTATTATTTAAATATTGTTATTATTTATTTATAAAATTATTTTGTATTGTTATTATTATTATTGTTATGAATTATTATATTATATTATTCTTTAAATAATGTTATTATTTATTTATATAATTATTTTTTATATGAGTTTATCAATATTTATAAACCATATTTATATTAATATAAATGTGGTTGCGCTAATATTACAAGAAATTTTATTATTTTAAAAAAATTACAATTTAACACAAAGTAATGATGTTCTATAATGTTATATTAAAATTAAATTAAAAATATATCAATTATATGGAATAACATAACTTTAGCAATATTGAAATACCCAATGCAACTTGTAGAAACTTAGTAAGATTTTTAAAAAGAGTAAAAGAACTTATTTCATTTATAAATTGAGGTAGGAAAATTTTATATTTCTGTAGTAAAATTTTATTTCTTCTAAGTTGAAAAAATGAGAAGATTTTATGGTAATATTATTATAAATTCATTTTAATTTAAGGTGTGAACTTTTCAACTGTTGCAACAAATGGAAATCATTCTTCTAACAGTGAATTAATTAACAGTTTATTTATCCACATAAACAATGAATAATTCATAACTGGAATTTTCACCAAATTAAATTTCGTGGAAGATAAACAGGTATTTGAGAAAATACTCTCTCACAAACACACACACAAATATGACAGTTCTTTTTGTACTAAAGTCCCCAGAAAAACCTAATTTAGGAAAACCAGTGCAACAATTGAGGGTTTTTATTATTAAGCAGCAGTGAGAAATTATTAGTACAATAAATTTCGCCAAATTAACAAATCTATCCAAGAGTAATACTGGCAAAAAATTTCTAAGGGAAATTAACCCCTCTCCGAGCAATCCCGACACTTGACTGCACTAAAAAGCTAGTCGTCCAGCCAACTCTGTGCAGACCCTGCATCACCATAGTGCAATTCATCAACCATGAATTAGCCTACCAATCTAGTCGTCCTGCTTGCTGCTCACTGAGAAACTGTTTCTCCAGCCTTTTGGAAAACCTTTCCCATGCTCTAGAACTGAAAATGAACTCCTCTTCAGCTGGATCAAACTTTGCTCTTGAGGCTTTGCGCTGTCTTTGTGTAGCCTCCTAGAAAAAATATCACTTCCTAGTCGATCCGTGTGAGTTTCTAAGGAAATCTCACTTCCTCAATTAATTACTATTAATTAATCATTTTCCTGGAGTTAGACTTAGAAAAAATTTAATTTCTGATTAATTAACTTAATTAAGGCATTTCTAGGTGGATTTTCCTGTAACTTTTTCTAAGTTATGGAGTCATAGTGTTTCTTAGCCTCTCTGGCAATTGTCGAGCCTAAAACACCATTTGATGCCACAAAAACTAATGCAAGGTTTACCAAAATCTTAGGGTAACCAAATTAGTAAAGATGCAAATCTAGTTTTGAGGAAAAATAATAAAAGAGAATCAAATCTTAATTCAACCAATTATGTATCTTACTTGGAGAAACATTTGACCACCCTTGATAATGCTCAAAAAGTCGCCTCCCCCACCGTGGAATTCACCATATTTGATCTTGAACATCCCCAAATTACTCCAATAAATTACCTATTCACCATAACAAAAACCACAAATAATTATTATTTATATTTATTTAAATATAATACATATATTATAATTTCTTCCCCTTAATAAATTTAAAATTAAATAAATCAAAATTAATTAATCAAAATAAAACATAACTTTCTACGAACTTTTATAATAAAATGCAAAGTTATCCAACTAAACAACACTTACATTAGGTGATACATGATTAGATAAAAATGTTCAAGATAGTATCCATAACCGCTCAAAATTCTATATGAAACAAATAATATAACAATGGTATAAAATAAATTTTAAAACTAGCATTTGCACCTTATGTTGCAAAGGAAACGCCGTAAGGCATAGAGTGGGGAAGAATAGCGACATGTGAATGGACATTGTTGAAAACAAGGGTGGATGATAATGAGTTACAATTGCAATAGTTAGTTATGTGTACTCTGAAAATGGATATTTTGCTATGGTCAATCTAACACATTCATTAATTAGATGACAACGAAAGAGTTTCGAACCCAAGATGAACCAGCACGAATCTTTTCTACAAGACTGAAATTGCCTAAATTATTCCTCAATCAGTGGAAATAACCATTTCCCTCCTCTGATACCTAAAATACATTGTAGGAGACTGATTCTTCAAGTAATTTAATATAACTAACAATTGCCCCAAAAGATACAAAGAGAGGCCGATAAAAATGTTAAATTGAAAGAATTGCATTTTGGTTCAAAATAATAAATATTATAATAACTCAATCATTCAAACTAAACCTAGTCAATAAATTGCCTAAAATAAAATAAATCGTTAATCAAAATTATACAAATTATTATTCTTCGTTTCTCTCAATTATTTATATAATAAAATCCAGTCAATCATTCAAAATTGAGCACATCAGGCAGGCCAGTCCGCTTTGCCTACAATAAAACTCATTGGGTTTCCAAATCCATAGGTTGAGATTGAGCCCCCGCTTTGCCCACAATAGAACTCTCTGGGCTTTCAGACCCATAGGTTGAGATTGATCCACAGCCTATTGCTACTGGTTTTGCTACTAATTCAAAGGTCTTCTGAATAACATGATGTGTGGCTCAGGACGATGAATGGCATAGTGCACCCATCCACGAGACTGCTGAACTCCAATGCTTTCCATTCATTCTGGACCAAAAAGAATATCAATTTGGTTAAAATTATTAATATGTTTATAATAATAAAAATAAAAAATAAAACAAACAAACAGATTATCGCATTAAAAGTGGCATTTGAAAACAAATTAGGCGTTGATTACCACATTGGGAAGTTGGCAAAACAGATGCATTTGCATTAAAAATAGCATTTGAGAAAAAAATGCGGTGCTTACCTCATTGAGAAGTCAGTTCTTGGGAAGCAATTTGGAAGCGTCTGGAGGGAGAACCACATGTTAGGAGATGACACATAATGCCCAATCATCAAAATAATCCATTTGGGTGAAATAAAACCCTAATTGCATATATTCAACTCACCACCTAGACAACCAGCAATCAAGCATACCCACACTCAAAGATAAAACTATAAATATCTCAAAGAAACTTTGATATGCATCTGATTGTAATTGACCAAAAGCAGTGGTCAGGCATTTATTTAATATATGTCCAAACTTCCAAGAAATGATTTGCAATGTAAGAACAACATGGACACATCGTCTCCTTCTCTGCATTTATTTAAATACCTAGCATTCTAACTTTAAAGGGACCTACATAAATTCATGGAAAACCTTCAATCTAGACATCAATAGGTTGTCTTGGGTGGAGGGCCATGATGACAAAGAATTTCGAATACATCTTATAAGGAGATTTTGAAGTTAACAGATATGATTGCGGGATTGGAACAATCGTCGATCCTTCAGTTTAGCAAAAGCAAATTTCTTAATAAATTCCAGATATCATGGGCGACGATTCCTTCAATTTTATTAAGATATTTGACATTACATCCTTTTATATACTCACTGTGAGGTTCTTATTTTCACTTGACAGAAATCAAGCAGGTCTAAAACCAAAGGCTTGTCCAACAAAGAATGAAAAGCTCAAAATTGGATGCAGGGTTTGCCCCTGGCTTAAGGCCTATTCCATGACTAAGAATACATGTTAATTCATGACAGGCATCACTAACATGGTTTGAATACTTGAAATCTTGTGTTACTTTTATCGCTTAAGTGTTTTGAGTAAGCTTGTTCTCTGTCGCATTAAAAATGGCATTTGAAAAGAAATTAGGTGCTGATTACACCTTGGGAAGTTGGCAAAACAAATGCATTTGCATTAAAAATGGCATTTGAAAACAAATTAGGTGCTGATTACCACATTGGGAAGTTGGTAGAACAGATGCATTTGCATTGAAAATAGCATTTGAGAACAAAAATGTGGTGCTTACTTCATTGAGAAGTCGGTTGTTGGGAAGCAATATGGCAGTTTCTGAAGGGAGAACCACATGTCTAGAGATGACACACAATGCCCAATCATCAAAATAATCCATTAGGGTGAAATAAAACCCTAATTATAGATATTCAACTCACCACCTAGATAGCCAGCAATCAAGCATACCCACACTCAAAGATAAAACTATAAATATCTCAAAGAAACTTTGATATGCATTATCTCAAAGAAACTTTGATATGCATCTGATTGTAACTGACCAAAAGCAGTTATCAGGAATTTATTTAATATATTTCCAAACTTCCAAGAAATTATTTGCAACGTAAGAACAACGTGGACACATCGTCTCCTTCTCTACATTTATTTAATTACTTGGCATTTTAACTTTAAAGGGACCTACATAAATTCATAGAAAACCTTCAATCTAGACATCATAAGGTTGTCTTGGGTGGAGGGCCATGATGACAAAGAATTTCAAATACATCTTATAAGAAGATTTTGAAGTTAACAGATGTGATTGCAAGATTGGAACAGTCGTCGATCCTTTAGCTCGGAAAAAGAAAATTTCTTAATAAATTCCAGATATCATGGGCAACGATTCCTTCAATTTTATTAAGATATTTGACATTACATCCTTTTATATACTGACTGTGAGGTTCTTATTTTCACTTGACAGAAATCAAGCAGGTCTAGAAACAAAGGCTTGTCCAACAAAAAATGAAAAGCACAAAATTGGATCCAGGGTCTGCCCTTGGCTTAAGGCCTATTCTACGACTAAGAATACATGTAAATTCATGACAGGCATCACTAACATGGTTTGATAGTGTTGATTATTAAGCATACATCTATTCCATAGAAAAAGACAGAAAGTGAGTACATGACCAAGCCTCTGTATGTGCGCAACATAAACTAACCCCATCATTAAATCCACACATGAAAAAGTATTACAATATTTGAAGCATGCACCAAACCCCATACAAACTAGGTGTCTAAGAGATGAAACTATCATTTTGCTCAACGATCAACGATCAAACTTCGTTCAATAGTCTAACACCACAAATCTACGGTCAACAATAGGACACGGCATCAATTGAGGCAATTCATTTCAAAGGGAAATGCTATTTTTTAATATAATTTTTTTATTTTATTTTTTATATTAATATTGAAAAAATATATTTTTAATTTATTTATATTTATATTCAACTTTAATTCAGCATTATTTATTATTTATTTTGATAAATTTTAAATATATATTAGTGAATAATTTATTATTTATTTTGTTTTTTTTAAATTAAAAAAAAATGAAAAAATAGATGAGTTTTAGTACCTTTTAAAATTCATTGACTTTTTTTGGGTTTTGGCTTAGAAAATGACACTAGAACAAAAATCTCGGCTTATAAAGTTGACGAGGTGACATTTAATCTTCATTTTAGGTAGATAATGTATTGATTTATTTTTCTTTTAATTTCAATCTTTCCAAATTTTAATGTTACACCTAAAAACTATATATTGAAATATTTCTTAATATTATAAAATTTAATATATTTTTTTAATAAGATATTTAGAATAGTTTATCAATCAAATTTGAAATAAATTTAAATCAAAAATTTTATCATTGAATTTTGGTTAAAAATAGGAAAAAGAAAATTCTACTTCAGACAACAAAAGATTTCCGATTAACTTTAGTCTCTGGATATTTCAGGCACAGCTCCGCTCAGATTTCTCAAGTTACTCACTGCCGATGCACAATTTATCGATTTTCATCATTGCAGGCACAACCGTCTCAAATCTCATCTTCCAAGGTATATATAATTACTATCTTCTTGAATGCTGATCTATACAGTACAATCCTAAACAAGTAAAATATGAATTTCGGTGGCTTTGTTAAGCTACATATGTTGATGTAGACCACCTGAAACAACTTATTACCCTCATTTTTACAAGGTTGTTGCAGAGCCCCATTTTTCGGGGCATTAATTCTTGATGCATAGATGTATGTAAAATGTTGAATAGCAGACTGGATTTTGTAGCTAATAGATACTTTGTTCTTGGCTCTGCAGTTAAATCATACCGGGTTAATATCGAGACATGGTCGAGGAATGCTTTTTTTTTTTCAATATGGAAGCCTGCAAGAAAGCTTAATGGAGAAAGAACCCAATCTGTATAAACCACAGGCTGCAAAATTCACGAAGAGTTTTCCCCTGTTGCTAACCAATCAAACCAATAGGAGTTCCTTCATCCAAGACATTGTATTTCTTCCTCAGGAAGTCCTCTTCTTAGTACGCCTGTCTTCTGCAAACTCCAATCTGATATCCCACAAATCATCCCCCAGCTATTCATTCTCGCAACAAATCCATACACCAATGAATGCCATTGAGTATTTACAATTTGGATATTCTATCCAACCACGAGCTGCAGTCAGATGCCAGGTTCCTCCCCTTGCAACCCATTGGTCTGCAACATCAGTGGCCGTAGTGGACATAGCTAATTATAGCTCAGATTTACCAGAGATCATCACAGCAAAATTGGGTTACTTTGATCATTCCAGACCCATCAAATGGGATTATATGGTATATAAGAGCTTGGCCACAGAGAGGGATATTGTTGTATTTTCCAAAGGGATTAACCATAGACAAGGACTCAACATTGAAACCAAATATCTACGCTGCATATTCAGCAATACCATTGAAACTATGGTCACACTCTGCACAAGAAGTCATTCGACGTGAGCATCCCAATGAATGAGTTCGTTATCAGCTCATTGCCTCCGAAATCACTCTTCGAATCCATGGGAAATACATTCCTTCCGTCGCCTATTATAAAATCCTGCCATCTCATCATTCAAGAAAAAGTAGTACTCAAGATAATGCACAGAAAATGAGACTACTCTGTGCCTGCACCATGGTGTTCATTGGCCCTTATTTCCTTTCCGTTATGTTATGTGGATAAAAACACTGTATCGTTTAATTGAAATTTATGGATGGATTTGAATCATTGGCCCTTATTTCCTTTCTTTGGGTTCAGATCATTCAAGCCTTTAGTTCGCTTGACCAGGATGCCTCAAATTCAGTACTCAGATAAATACACCGATGATACTTATGAATACAGGTTTGTAACTCAAAGCTTGCGCTATTTTTTTTGTTAAAGAATTTTTTTTTTTTGCTTTTTGGCTAGATGGTGGACTTTCAGATCCACTCAACCAACCGCATACTACATCTATCATTGACAACCTCCTATTGATTTAACCCTATAGATACATACAATTGCAGTTTCCCTTCATTGCCACTGTAATTTGGAGCCTGGTTCTTTATCATTCAAAGTTGCAGGGAAAGGAAGCTGAAGCGCTACAAATCCATACTTCTTTTGGAAGCTGCCTCTCGTAAGTTGCTCAATGTAATACACCTCTTTTAGTTGAAGAAGGCATACAGAACAGTGTATGTGAAGGCCCAGAGAAGAGTGATCAATCACTACAAGTACCAGGCTTGGAGTGAATTCAAGGCTAAGTTTCGAAGGAGGGTGTCTGTGTATGTCGTGGATTGGAAAGAGTCTAGGAATGTTGTGTCCCAAGATCGAGCTCCAGGCCTTGGCAACAGGGCCATCAAACCCCATGAATGGGAGAATATGTTCTGCCAAGTGAATGACAGTGCATTGAAGGAGTTTACACGTAGAGCGTTTTCATTGAATGATAAATAACCATGCTCCAAATTACAGTGGCAATGAATGGCAACTGCAATTGTATGTATCTATAGGGTTAAATCAATAGGAGGTTGTCAATGATAGATGTAGTATGCGGTTCGTTGAGTGGATCTGAAAGTCCACCATCTAGCCAAAAAGCAAAACAAATATTTTATTTAACAAAAAAAATAGTACAAGCTCTGAGTTACAAACCTGTATTCATAAGTATCATCAGTGTATTTATCTGAGTACTGAATTTGAGGCATCCTGGTCAAGCGAACTATACCATCTATAAGGTACAAATTTGAATGATTTGATGAATTGAGAGGTTCCTTTGAGAATAGATGAAATTAATTTGTTTGTAATCTGCACGCAGGAAGATGTTCAACTTCTTAAATAAATAGGAATTGGCGTGTATCATTTTTCTATTTGCTGGCAATGTATATTTCCTAGTAAGTTGAATTAACGAGAAGTGATATCGTTATAAATAAATCTCCAATGTATTTTAAGTAACTGTTGGATTCCATAATTCTCACATTTCCATTATTTGTAAATTTATAGAGGGTTCTCCAAGACACAACAGAGTCGATGAACAGGGAATTGCTCATTACAATAATCTTAACAATGAGTTGTTCTTAGAATGGTATTTAAAACTCAAATTATTTACTTGCCTTGCACAGAGATTTACATGTATGTGGCTTTCCTACACACGAATATGATTTTTCATGCAGGTATAGAGCCTTTTGTGACTCTGTTTCACTGTGACATGCCACAAACTCTGGAAGACGAGTATGGGGGATTCCGTAGCAAAAGAGTCATGTAAGATTCATCGCCATAATTCTGTTCCATGCTTCTAAAACATAAAAATAGATCCCAATTATGATATATATTTTCTTTTTGGTCTAGGGAGGACTCTCACATTTCCATTATTTGTAAATTTATAGAGGGTTCTCCAAGACACAACAGAGTCGATGAACAGGGAATTGCTCATTACAATAATCTTAACAATGAGTTGTTCTTAGAATGGTATTTAAAACTCAAATTATTTACTTGCCTTGCACAGAGATTTACATGTATGTGGCTTTCCTACACATGAATATGATTTTTCATGCAGGTATAGAGCCTTTTGTGACTCTGTTTCACTGGGACATGCCACAAACTCTGGAAGACGAGTATGGGGGATTCCGTAGCAAAAGAGTCATGTAAGATTCATCGCCATAATTCTGTTCCATGCTTCTAAAACATAAAAATAGATCCCAATTATGATATATATTTTCTTTTTGGTCTAGGGAGGACTCTCGCATATTTATAGAAGAATGCTTTCGATATTTTGGAGACCACGTTAAGTACTGTATAACTATAAATGAACTGTTCACCACCTGTTATTTAGGCTACAATGTGGGGCTTCATGCGCCAGGTTGTTGTTCCCCCGGATTTGGAAATTGCACAGCCTACAATTCTGCAACAGAGCTTTATATTGTATCCCGCAATATGCTTCTTGCACATAATGACACTGTCAAAATATATAAGATTATATCCTTTTTTAAATCAGAGTACTAAAATTGAATTAGAGAGAGCAGACTCAAACTCATAAACACAGCAACTTAAAACACTTAGAACTTTAGAACCTCGTAACTTATCTTCATTTAATCACTTATCTTCATTCAATCACTGAACTGATTTTTATACACAGAGGAAATTTCTGGAATCGGTGAGGCGGTAGCTTCTCTAAGAAGCTATCCAGCTCTTCAGAATTCTTCTCCAGAAGATGCCGAATTCTCTAGAAGACGCTAGGTTCTGTATTAATGTTGGTGGTTGGATTTATCAATGTTTTCCAACAAATTGAATATGGGTTCATACAAGTCTTGACTAAATGTTGGAAAATGAAATTCAGGGAAAGCAGAAAGGTTCCATAGGCATGTCACTTATTGTGAACTGGATGGTGCCATTAAAAAAATCATTGCTTGTTTAATAGGCTACCCAGAGAAAAATTGACTTCAAAATAGGATGGTATGTGAAGCGTGCAATTTGTTCTGCCAAGTGAATGACAGTGCATTGAAGGAGTTTACAGGTAGAGCGTTTTCTTTGAATAATAAAGAACCAGGCTCCAAATTACAGTGGCAATGAAGGGCAACTGCAATTGTATGTATGTATAGGGTTAAATCAATAGGAGGTTGTCAATGATAGATGTAGTATGCGGTTCGTTGAGTGGATCTGAAAGTCCACCATCCAGCCAAAAAGCAAAACAAATATTTTATTTAACAAAAAAAATAGTGCAAGCTCTGAGTTACAGACCTATATTCATAAGTATCATCAGTGTATTTATCTGAGTACTGAATTTGAGGCATCCTGGTCGAGCGAACTAAAGGCTGGAATGATTTGAACACAAAGAAAGGAAATAAGGGCCAATGATTCAAATCCATCTAGAAATTGCAATTAAACGATAAAATATTTTTACCCAGATAACGGGGACTAGCATTTAAGACAAAATAACGATAAAACCAGAAGTAATCCCCGTAAACCCTGATTAAATATATAAAATGAAGGAATATGTTCTACCGTGATCAATTCATAGCCTGAAATACAAAAATTTAAACAGGCTTTTTATAGATTCGAAAAATGTGGGTAAAGGGTTAGTTAATGCCAACCTGGTGTATAGGGGATAGGTCGAATTCCGCCCTGAGAACTTGAAATGCCCTACAAACAGCGGTGGAAAGCTCTGACAAAACCTTGAACCGAAAATTAGTGAGCGAGAACCTGAGATTGGGCGAATGAGATGGCGCGTAAAAGGTTGAAATGACGAACTTAGTGAGGAATAAACTAACCAGCGCGCAAGGGCAAAAGGAATACAACCAGGAGAATGACAGGAAAACTGCTTTTAATCGTTCGGCTTCCCACGATGAAAACTTCTTTTAATCGTTCGGCTTCCCACGATCTTCGGCTTCCCATGATGAACGATCAAACTTTGTTTAATCGTCTAACACCACAAATCAACGGTTAACAATAGGACACGATGTCAGCTGGGTCAATTCACTTCAAAAGGAAACGCCTTACGGCGTAATTAAATCTGTTATCAAACCTTTATATGATTTTTTATTACAGAGAATCTAAGTTCTAAAAATTATTGGAAAAGACCAAACTTCGACACATAGCTAAATGCAAATGCACAAAATCTTCATTGAAACTCAACTCTTAAATTTATTCCCACCCGTGTGCTAATATATATAAAGAGTAGGTGTTGGATAATAAAATTTCTGATAATTTTTCCGCTGCATAACGGCATTATTAACAGAAGTCATGGTTTTGAATATCGACCTTTTACGCAAAAGTTATATTGGTTAAGACGGGGAGCGACAACCTAGTCTTAACCAATATAACCAGTATTATTATTATTAAAATAAATTTAACTAGCATTTGCACCAGATGTTGCAAAGGAAACGCCGTAAGGCATAAATTGAAAAACACAAATACAACAAAAGAATACTTTGATAAAGAATAAAAATATATTGAACGCTCAAATCAATGCCCCATTAACTGAAACCAGTTAGTAGACATATCTATCAACATTAGGATTATACACAATGATCAAGAAATTTCCCATATACAAACAGCACCTTCCACAACAACCTTTCGTCACATCCACATTTTAAAAAATGCCTTGGAACGTGATTGGAATCTCCCATATTGTCTTTTTAATTATGCAGATAAATCTTCCATATTGCTATTTTCATCATGAATATTGTTAGTTCATTGTTGTAAAGTGTTAGTGTGTTAAATTCAATACTGTAAGTTTGACAAGCGAAAAAAATTCCTCAATTAGCATAATATGCATTTTTCTCTCACCATGTATTTTTGAGTCATGCATTACAAAACTTCCATCAAAGAGCACAAGCAACAGATTAACATGTATTTTCCCTTCATTATTCTCATCACAGAGCCAAGAAATCTACGCCTTATCTATAAAGTAACAAAAACATTTTGAAATAAGTTTAATATTTCAAGCCAGTGTCTAACCTATAAAGTAAAAAAAACTTTTTGAAATAAATTTTATAGTTTAAGAAATTGACTAACCTAATTTAATAATTGAAAAATTCTCAAAGATGAATTATACTCCATAATAAGAGAGCCAACATTGGAGCCCATACTTTCACTAAAAGGAAAAGAAACACAACCACTTGTTAAGAAGAAATTCAAGTAATAATAATAAAACAAAAATAATAAACATTAAAGTATAAAATGGTATTTCCAACGCACAGGTATAAATATACATGCTCTATGTCCATTGTTAGATTAAATGGGTGTGGAGAAAGGGCAAGAAGCATGTTCAATTTGTTTCTAAATGAGTGGTTATCTAAGCTCGTAAACATAATAAAAAAGATATTTATTACAACAACTTCTATATGATTATTCTTTTTGAAACATAGTTAAAACCGTAAATTAACAATTTCAGAAACCTACACATGTTAGAAACAATCAGATAAGCCATGATGATTGAGTTTCCCGTTACTTAAAGTCTTTGTTGATTGAGTCCACTGAATGAGCCAAGTTCATGTTAGCTTTGGTTGAGTTGATGTAAAAATGTGTAGTGGAGTTGATATCAACTAAGGTCTAGTTGTAGAATCACCAAACTGAGTTGAAGTTGGCTTAGCTAGACATACAAGGTAAAACCAGTTGACCGATAAAGTTTGTCATAACTATAAACAGAGATTTATTCAAGCTTAGCAACAATTACTATCATCATCGGCTAATGTTTAAATACTAAATTGCAAAATGCAGTTAATGCCAAATAATGTATACATTTTTTAGGGCATTGGGCAGTAGCAACACCAGAGCTATGTTGTGGGTTTTGTATTGGGAAAATTCGTATTGTGGAATTTGGGTTTTGCATGAGTATTGTTGTTTCCAGAGAAAACGATGTTGTACATAATGGTGGAGAGATGTTGTGCAATTGTTTCAGGTTCCGTAATTTGATGATATGCACAGAATGGGTAATGCCATGAGGCCCTAAATGTTTTTGGTCAAATGAGGAGAGTGTTTCTAAGCCAAACAACTTCAGCTTTGGCACCATTGTCAAGGCCTGCGTTGGGTAATGCCATGAGGCCCTAAATGTTTTTGGTGAAATGAGGAGAGTGTTTTTAAGCCAAATAACTTCACCTTTGGCACCATTCTGGAACATCTAAAAGCTCTGAACAGCTTACCCGCCTAGTACTTAGTATGTTGTACAGGCCTGGAACTTATATTTGTGTCAAAAAATGAGTATGTGGTTGAACCCACAGGTGTCTTCATCGACAAAAAGAAAGTAGATGCTCACTTGAAGGTTTGAATATTACCATTCCACAATTCAATTATAATTGATTTTTTCCTTTAAAGGTTATCCGACATGCTACTAATTAAAAATACAATGTAGGTAAAAGTTGAGAAATTATATTTGAGGTAACTAAGGAGTTGTCACATGTAATGCCACTCCCTTTCTACATGAGCAAGGAGATTTGGCAATAGCATGTCCGCTTTGGCTCTTTCTCAATTTATAAAATTGACATTGTTGACTAATATCGGCATAACCAACCCTATTCTAAGTTGAAACTTCTTTCAAATTGAGCATTCACCTCATGAAAGGTTACCTTAAAATTGCTCCATAGTTGTGACTATTCGAAATTGACAAGGTGATTAAAAAATAACATGTTTTTTTTAAGTTAATGGTTTCAATCATGAATCCATTGTGAAATTTCTCGCATTCTAGCTTCTAATTGTTCAATAATGAACCCATTGTGCATTGTTCCAATTGTAGAAAATTCTAGCCCTAAGTGATTCTTTCCCTTATGATCTCAATCAAACAAATCAATTATTGAATTTAATTAATGTAGAAATTAATTTCGGACCATAGCAACAATCATACAATAGTTGGAAAAGTAAATAGGATGCATAAAACAATTTTTTTTTTCTAAGTAAGACTAATTCAATTAAAAAAGGCAAAAATATAATTACACCGAGGCCCCGCCTCAAACTCTGTTTCTAGCTTTCATCGAAACAGTTGATACTGCCCCAGATTGGGGAAACCAGCATGAAATTGCAAAACAGTTACCATATAACCCTGAACTGACATCAACAGACACCATAATACGACCTTGTGACACAGAAAAAAGGTGCAACTCAGCAACACTGGACATGACAGCAAATCAACAAAACTACTGAACTGCTAAACATACGCAAAAATATCAAGCGACTGGACCAAACCATGATCTGCCTGAGGCCGATTTGGTTCATGGGTGGCTACATTTGCCAGAGGGCATCAGTTGTTTTGCTACTCCTCCGGAGTTTCCTCGATTGGGAATAGTATGTGTGTGCCAAAGAAGATTGATAAGCTAGATACTCTCACTATTCAAAGGAATTAAAATGTTTAGATATTTGTTTTCACATATTCTAATATGATCCCACTGTAGCAGAGTGAGGTACAAATGTTGGAGGAATTCCTAAAACAATCGAGATTTTTTCAATTTTAGGACTCGAACTCAGATAGTCAGATTGCTGCCACTCCTCCTTCCATATTTCCCTGCAGATTTGATTGAATGAGGCCTTCAAGCATCAATGTACCATTACAAGGCACCATGGCCCGTTGGCAGAGAAAGTAAGTTGCAAGCTGAACATCCCATGGCTGAACATCGTGGCAACACCTCTCTCCTATGTAGCATGTGCATTAAACTGCAACCCTTGAAAGCACGTTGGCTCCTGAGGAGTAAGGTTACTGACTAATGATTGATCCACATACATGGTGGACCAAATTTTGTTGAAATTTATGATTAAATGGATTGAAATTGTAGAGCCTGATTGGCACTGATGGACTCAGTAACAAATATCTACTTCACCCTGATTATGCACTATGGGTTTCATATACAATTTCATGGAACAAACAAACAATTTGATTAAAACTGTAGATTGTGATGGTATAGCTGGATTTAGCAATAAACATATACTGCATCCTGATTTCTGCAAGATCATGAAAGTAAACAAATAATTTGGCTGTAATTGTATTTGTAGATTTTGATAGCATAGAAGGATTCAGTAACAAACAACTTACTGCACTTTAATTATGCCAGTTGTGACATACAATTTTCTCAATCAAAGAAACAAGAATATTTTTAGAAATGAGGGCCAAGGTCGCTATTAAATGCAAATTCTACATAACAGATAGGTAGAGCCAATGTCTTTAAATGAGATTTTTTGGAGTTTCCTAGTGAAAAAATTTGTGGCCAAATCTTGATTTGTGTTGTTTAAACTGGTTTTTTAATTGCATATATAGATTCAGCACCCTCAAAAATCTCTGGGGCACTTTCTTTGTGAAGAGTTCACCTCGAGAGCTTGTGATTTCAATGAATCCCCAGCAGATTTTAGACAAATTTAATAAGAAAACTTTCCAAAAAATCACATTTAAAAACTATTAGAATCTAAAAATATCTTGCAATCCTAAAAATAAGAGCAAGTTCAAACCATTAACCTTGTTGTTATCTGCCAGATTCCTGATATATATAAAAATGCCCATGGTTGCCCCTATAAACAACATTTGCTCACCTGAAAACAAAGCACTGCTATCAAAGAGAGGGGAGACTGCACGAATCACAAACAAACGAAAGAGACTGTTAAACATTGTTGCTTGTTGCAGATTCTGTTTCTTTCTTGCTTGCAGTTATAGTATCTGTCCTTACCTTTAAGTATATTGGCTGTGAGATAAGAAGTGAAGAGAAGCGGAGGACACCATTAAAGCAGCAGTAGCAGAGGAGGTTTCGACTGGGGCAACCTGGGAACACGTCCACATTACTCTAAACTCTTGATCTCTCCATTAGTCCTGTGAATGTGTTGCAAGGTCACCCCAGTCGAGCCTGCTATGTCTCATTTATTCATGCGACCCAATATGCAGGGGAAACCCTTTCTGAAACTGCGTCAATGAATGTCTGTAATTTATAATTTATTGAAATGAGATTGATAGAGAAGGAGAAAGGAACCAAAATCTGGTAGTACAAGCAGTACACATGAAGTGCAGATATGGCCCTGAGATTTATGTTGAGTTAGGTCGAAAGTAGATGGTTTCACACACTATCGGTGGAAGCAATGAAAGGGCTTAATCTCCTTCATATTTAGGTTGAAAGGACAGTGCCATGATGGGAGGTCAGTATGAAATTGCAATGTATGGAATGTACTCCAGTACTATTTTTACCAAGAAAAATTGAATAGTACAAACAATAATACTTTATTATAATAATAGAACGAATTGAAGTATAGTAAGGTTTGAAGGTGTCAAAGCCAGTGTGAATGCTGACGTGTCTAGCAGTGACTATTGAGACTATGACATTAGCCAGGGACTTGCACACCAAAACCCAAAACCAGTTTTTAGCCCGATAAATCTTTTGTCATGGATGACATGTTATAAATCATATACATTTCACAACTTGCTTGACCACGGTAAGATAAGCACCGTACCTACCTAATGTATAAAAGAAGACTCATAAGCAGGAGGAGGGGCAGGCAGTCCACTGCCAAAGCGATGGTTGCTGTAATTAGTAGAGGAATTGTAAGAACCGTGCTCTAATATGTCTGATTTTGAGTCTGAGTCAGTAAAGAAAAATGCTCAAATGTAACTATGTGCTCCTTCAGCAACCATGATGTCATGGTGACTTGGGAGCTCCACAGGCAATTTGTGAATTTCTAACCATTACATTAACCCACTTGCAACTTCTCTCGGTAATTCCTTCCTCGCATCTCTATTAGATACTTAATAGACATTTTAACATAGGATAATGTATAAAACACAGGGAGAACATCAAGGTCTACAATGGAATTTATTGTGAGTATTAAAATGTTTAGATATTTGTTTTCAGATATTCTAATATAATCCCACTGCAGCAGAGTGAGGTACAAATGTTGGAGAATTCCCAAAACAAAAAATACTTGTGCCATTTTGACTTCTTTTGAAGTTGAAAATTCTTCAGAGAAATAATCCCAACAGCAATGTTAAAATACACACAATAATCCCAAAATAGGGACATCCAGTTATGCCACTGCAGTAAGATCACCTGAAATATCACATAGAAAACAGCCACAAACCAAAGATCGCCCATGTGGCATGGCACTGAAACCGTTTACAATGTTAGTAACAAAGTGAGGAAGGATACTATGACATTAGCCAGGGACTTGCACACCAAAACCAGTTTCTGGCCTGATAAATCTTTTGTTCACGGATGATATGTTATAAACCATATACATTTCACACTTTGCATACGTATAGAAGTTCAGTTCGGCTAAACTTAACAGAAAGGAAGTATATCTCTAGGTGATAATGACAACTCTTCCATGTTACACTTAAGCTCAGTACCTTGTAAGGATTTTGTGCTAGAGGGTGCAGATTTGTGTAATAGTAGATAAAAATCAACTCTCTAATACCATTTTTAAATATTTCTAATAAATTTTTATATTTCTAAATCAAATTCCGTGAATTTGCCAAAATTCTTAATTCCATTGCTAATTTGTAAATAGCTGCACACATATGTTATTGCAGTTTAGGGTGGGATAATTGTGTACACTATTCCAGGTGGGAGAAATCTGTGCATAGATTGATAAAGGAAAAAAAAAACCACTTGCTATTCAGAAAAAATACCAAAAAAAGTCGTGAGGACAAGTATGGTACAAAAAATTGTTCCTATTTATTCAAGCTATGTACTTTACTTCAATAATGCAGATTCATAAGGCTGTTTAACTTCACTTCAATAATGCAGATTCATATAAGGATGGTATAAGAAACACGTAGAAGCCATTCTACTTGAATATAAGACTAACCCAGGTAGACCTTTTACTTGAATATCTAAGCCTAACCCAGGTAGACCTTTTACTTGAATATCTAAGCCTAACCTAGGTAAACCCAAAAAAGTAAACCCACGGCTCGTAACAGAGAACCAGCAAAGTGGCAAGTGGATTCGACAGATCAGGCTACCCTTCCGGGCTAAATGCATTATTCACTTTGCTACAGGCAAAACTATGTTGCATTTTTAAAACCCTTTTATGGACCCTGTACCCTACTTTTCTTTCCGGCATAAATCAAATTGCTTTTGAATACTGTTTGTCTACACTAATTAACCCTTCAAAATCCATATTTTCTGAGCAAAAGAAGGAAAACTATATTGCAAGACTTACCTCTAGATTCCTCAGAGTGCAATGATGAATAAATCCAGATGTATAATTATAATACATATATTTGGTCATAATACCATATGCTGCATATGTGTACTTGGACTCCTCAGGGCCATACAGGACAATACTGGTTCCAGGCTCTGATGGTGTAATCCAAGAGACAATAACAGTTGTACCCTCATAGTCTCCTTGAGTGAAATGAACCTGGTAAAATCAAAGCCGTAAACATCAGCTGATTCTTCCTTAGATGCCATTTAAAAATTAGACTGTTCATTCAAGTTGAAAATAACAAAGAAGAAGAAGAGACAGCATTACCTGTTGGGGAGCATTGTAACCAGGGGGGACATAAAAAGCACCACTGTCCATGGGCATATCCACATTATTGTTAACCCTACGTACATATCTGCTAGTAATTCCTGCTTCAACTGATATACAAAAACTGAACGCCACCAATAAAAATAACATTAATGAGTGCTGTTTGATTGCTTCCATTTTGCAGCCCAATCAAAACACAGAGTTTGAACTCTATCAAGTTCTTTGCATAAATGTCTACCATTGATATTCTCCATTGTATATCTATCCTTTATATTCTCCGCTGTATATATATCTGTAAACGCTGAATGATTGAAGAACTCCTACGAAAGTGGGCTTCTCCGAATATGCTCAATGGATATTCAAAATACATCAGATTTTAAATGGGTTTTGTTCTTGGTCAAGGCATATGGTACTGCAAGTATTTTAATGGTTGATCGAGATATTGCGCTGTAAGGGTTTCGTTGTATCTGCCCAATGGGTACACCCTTTGCATTCCTGTTTACCCACGACTCTATTGGTCGAGTCAGCCCGTGACATGAGAATGGCATCTCTGGAATAAATTATGTAATGGATATTCGAACACCTCACCTTTCTATTGATTTTGACTCTATTATCTTCTCGATGGCACTGCATTCCAAAGTATTTTAAATCGTAATCTAGGATAATGACTGATTTCAGAAATATATGGGGAAGCCGATGTTGTGGGCTTTACTGCAATAATGCAGATTTATGAAAGAACGGTACAAGAAATAGGTCTTTTATTCAGGTTGTGGGCTTTACTGTGATCATGCGAAGTTGGGATTCTTTTTCTCTCACAGAGCTATACAAAGGGCAGGAATGAGGACAAGTATGGTACAAAAAATTGTTCCCGCGGGCGACATCAAGGGCAATGGAATGAAATGGAGTGATTCCATGCGTACCTGCGTATTCAAGGGCCAGATAACCAAAAGTGCCAGCCAGCCTGGTTTCAACAGAAAACTTTCCATCAGGGGCCAGCTTGGAGAATTCCCAAAACAAAAAATACTTGTGCCATTTTGACTTCTTTTGAAGTTGAAAATTCTTCAGAGAAATAATCCCAACAGCAATGTTAAAATACACACAATAGTCCCAAAATAGGGACATCCAGTTATGCCACTGCAGTAAGATCACCTGAAATATCACATAGAAAACAGCCACAAACCAAAGATCGCCCATGTGGCATGGCACTGAAACCGTTTACAATGTTAGTAACAAAGTGAGGAAGGATACTATGAAATTAGCCAGGGACTTGCACACCAAAACCAATTTCTGGCCTGATAAATCTTTTGTTCACGGATGATATGTTATAAACCATATACATTTCACACTTTGCATACGTATAGAAGTTCAGTTCGGCTAAACTTAACAGAAAGGAAGTATATCTCTAGGTGATAATGACAACTCTTCCATGTTACACTTAAGCTCAGTACCTTGTAAGGATTTTGTGCTAGAGGGTGTAGATTTGTGTAATAGTAGATAAAAATCAACTCTCTAATACCATTTTTAAATATTTCTAATAAATTTTTATATTTCTAAATCAAATTTCGTGAATTTGCCAGAATTCTAAATTCCATTGCTAATTTTTAAATAGCTGCACACATATGTTATTGCAGTTTAGGGTGGGATAACTGTGTACACTGTTCCAGGTGGGAGAAATCTGTGCATAGATTGATAAAGGAAAAAAAAACCACTTGCTATTCAGAAAAAATACCAAAAAAAGTCGTGAGGACAAGTATGGTACAAAAAATTGTTCCTATTTATTCAAGCTATGTACTTTACTTCAATAATGCAGATTCATAAGGCTGTTTAACTTCACTTCAATAATGTAGATTCATATAAGGATGGTATAAGAAACACGTTGAAGCCATTCTACTTGAATATAAGACTAACCCAGGTAGACCTTTTACTTGAATATCTAAGCCTAACCTAGGTAAACCCAAAAAAGTAAACCCACGGCTCGTAACAGAGAACCAACAAAGTGGCAAGTGGATTCGACAGATCAGGCTACCCTTCCGGGCTAAATGCATTATTCACTTTGCTACAGGCAAAACTATGTTGCACTTTTAAAACCCTTTTATGGACCCTGTACCCTACTTTTCTTTCCGGCATAAATCAAATTGCTTTTGAATACTGTTTGTCTACACTAATTAAGCCTTCAAAATCCATATTTTCTGAGCAAAAGAAGGAAAACTATATTGCAAGACTTACCTCTAGATTCCTCAGAGTGCAATGATGAATAAATCCAGATGTATAATTATAATACATATATTTGGTCATAATACCATATGCTGCATATGTGTACTTGGACTCCTCAGGGCCATACAGGACAATACTGGTTCCAGGCTCTGATGGTGTAATCCAAGAGACAATAACAGTTGTACCCTCATAGTCTCCTTGAGTGATATGAACCTGGTAAAATCAAAGCCCTAAACATCAGCTGATTCTTCCTTAGATGCCATTTAAAAAATTAGACTGTTCATTCAAGTTGAAAATAACAAAGAAGAAGAAGAGACAGCATTACCTGTTGGGGAGCATTGTAACCAGGGGGGACATAAAAAGCACCACTGTCCATGGGCATATCCACATTATCGTTAACCCTACGCACATATCTGCTAGTAATTCCTGCTTCAACTGATATACAAAAACTGAACGCCACCAATACAAATAACATTAATGAGTGCTGTTTGATTGCTTCCATTTTGCAGCCCAATCAAAACACAGAGTTTGAACTCTGTCAAGTTCTCTGCATAAATGTCTACCATTGATATTCTCCACTGTATATCTATCCTTTATATTCTCCGCTGTATATATATCTGTAAACGCTAAATGATTGAAGAACTCCTACGAAAGTGGGCTTCTCCGAATATGCTCAATGGATATTCAAAATACATCAGATTTTAAATGGGTTTTGTTCTTGGTCAAGGCATATTGTACTGCAAGTATTTTAATGGTTGATCGAGATATTGCGCTGCAAGGGTTTCGTTGTATCTGCCCAATGGGTACGCCCTTTGCATTCCTGTTTACCCACGACTCTATTGGTCGAGTCAGCCCGTGACATGGGAATGGCATCTCTGGAATAAATTATGTAATGGATATTCGAACACCTCACCTTTCTATTGATTTTGACTCTGTTATCTTCTCGATGGCATTGCATTCCAAAGTATTTTAAATCGTAATCTAGGATAAGGACTGATTTCATAAATATATGGGGAAGCTGATGTTGTGGGCTTTACTGCAATAATGCAGATTTATGAAGGAACGGTACAAGAAACAGGTCTTTTATTTAGGTTGTGGGCTTTACTGTGATCATGCGAAGTTGGGATTCTTTTTCTCTCACAGAGCTATACAAAGGGCAGGAATGAGGACAAGTATGGTACAAAAAATTGTTCCCACAGGCGACATCGAGGGCAATGGAATGAAATGGAGTGATTACATGCGTACCTGCGTACTCAGGGGCCAGATAACCAAAAGTGTCGGCCAGCCTGGTTTCAACAGAAAACTTTCCATCAGGGGCCAGCTTGACCAACTCGAAATTCGAGACCTTGGCCCTCATGTCGTCGCCCAGAAGGATATTAGAGGGCTTCAGATCTCTGTGAATGAAGCTCGTCTGTGCAAGGCTGTGCAGGTACTCAACTCCGCGGGTGACATCGAGGGCAATGCTAAGCCTCTGTTTCCATTCTAGCGGCCTCAGCCCGGCCGCCGCCCATTCAAACAGATGCAGACTCAGCGGCCCCTGGGGCATATACTCGTACACCAGCATCTTCTCCCCGCCGTCGATACAGTACCCAAGGGGACGAAGCCGATGCGCTGCTCAGGCAGTTAAGGAGTTGCAGCTACCTCAACATAATCTAACGACTCAAAATGGCTCAATCGTCTAACATATCATCTAATGGTGCAAAGTAATGACACGTAGGCAGAGAGCAAAGTTGATAAGGAAGTATATCTCTAGGTGATAATGACAACTCTTCCATGTTACACTTAAGCTCAGTACCTTGTAAGGATTTTGTGCTAGAGGGTGCAGATTTGTGTAATAGTAGATAAAAATCAACTCTCTAATACCATTTTTAAATATTTCTAATAAACTTTTATATTTCTAAATCAAATTCCGTGAATTTGCCAGAATTCTTAATTCCATTGCTAATTTGTAAATAGCTGCACACATATGTTATTGCAGTTTAGGGTGGGATAACTGTGTACACTATTCCAGGTGGGAGAAATCTGTGCATAGATTGATAAAGGAAAGAAAAACCACTTGCTATTCAGAAAAAATACCAAAAAAAGTCATGAGGACAAGTATGGTACAAAAAATTGTTCCTATTTATTCAAGCTATGTACTTTACTTCAATAATGCAGATTCATAAGGCTGTTTAACTTCACTTCAATAATGCAGATTCATATAAGGATGGTATAAGAAACACGTAGAAGCCATTCTACTTGAATATAAGACTAACCCAGGTAGACCTTTTATTTGAATATCTAAGCCTAACCTAGGTAAACCCAAAAAGGTAAACCCACGGCTCGTAACAGAGAACCAGCAAAGTGGCAAGTGGATTCGACAGATCAGGCTACCCTTCCGGGCTAAATGCATTATTCACTTTGCTACAGGAAAAACTATGTTGCACTTTTAAAACCCTTTTATGGACCCTGTACCCTACTTTTCTTTCCGGCATAAATCAAATTGCTTTTGAATACTGTTTGTCTACACTAATTAAGCCTTCAAAATCCATATTTTCTGAGCAAAAGAAGGAAAACTATATTGCAAGACTTACCTCTAGATTCCTCAGAGTGCAATGATGAAAAAATCCAGATGTATAATTATAATACATATATTTGGTCATAATACCATATGCTGCATATGTGTACTTGGACTCCTCAGGGCCATACAGGACAATACTGGTTCCATGCTCTGATGGTGTAATCCAAGAGACAATAACAGTTGTACCCTCATAGTCTCCTTGAGTGATATGAACCTGGTAAAATCAAAGCCCTAAACATCAGATGATTCTTCCTTAGATGCCATTTAAAAAATTAGACTGTTCATTCAAGTTGAAAATAACAAAGAAGAAGAAGAGACAGCATTACCTGTTGGGGAGCATTGTAACCAGGGGGGACATAAAAAGCACCACTTTCCATGGGCATATCCACATTATCGTTAACCCTACACACATATCTGCTAGTAATTCCTGCTTCAACTGATATACAAAAACTGAACGCCACCAATACAAATAACATTAATGAGTGTTGTTTGATTGCTTCCATTTTGCAGCCCAATCAAAACACAGAGTTTGAACTCTGTCAAGTTCTCTGCATAAATGTCTACCATTGATATTCTCCACTGTATATCTATCCTTTATATTCTCCGCTGTATATATATCTGTAAACGCTAAATGATTGAAGAACTCCTATGAAAGTGGGCTTCTCCGAATATGCTCAATGGATATTCAAAATACATCAGATTCTAAATGGGTTTTGTTCTTGGTCAAGGCATATTGTACTACAAGTATTTTAATGGTTGATCGAGATATTGCGCTGCAAGGGTTTCGTTGTATCTGCCCAATGGGTACGCCCTTTGCATTCCTGTTTACCCACGACTCTATTGGTCGAGTCAGCCCGTGACATGAGAATGGCATCTCTGGAATAAATTATGTAATGGATATTCGAACACCTCACCTTTCTATTGATTTTGACTCTGTTATCTTCTCGATGGCACTGCATTCCAAAGTATTTTAAATCGTAATCTAGGATAAGGACTGATTTCAGAAATATATGGGGAAGCCGATGTTGTGGGCTTTACTGCAATAATGCAGATTTATGAAAGAACGGTACAAGAAACAGGTCTTTTATTCAGGTTGTGGGCTTTACTGTGATCATGCGAAGTTGGGATTCTTTTTCTCTCACAGAGTTATACAAAGGGCAGGAATGAGGACAAGTATGGTACAAAAAATTGTTCCTGCGGGTGACATCGAGGGCAATGGAATGAAATGGAGTGATTCCATGCGTACCTGCATATTCAGGGGCCAGATAACCAAAAGTGCCGGCCAGCCTGGTTTCAACAGAAAAATTTCCATCAGGGGCCAGCTTGACCAACTCGAAATCCGAGACCTTGGCCCTCATGTCGTCGCCCAGAAGGATATTAGAGGGCTTCAGATCTCTGTGAATGAAGCTAGTCTGTGCAAGGTTGTGCAGGTACTCAACTCCGCGGGCGACATCAAGGGCAATGTTAAGCCTCTGTTTCCATTCTAGCGGCCTCAGCCCGGCCGCCGCCCATTCAAACAGATGCAGACTCAGCGGCCCCTGGGGCATATACTCGTACACCAGCATCTTCTCCCCGTCGTCGATACAGTACCCAAGGGGACGAAGCCGATGCGCTGCTCAGGCAGTTAAGGAGTTGCAGCTACCTCAACATAATCTAACGAATCAAAATGGCTCAATCGTCTAACATATCATCTAATGGTGCAAAGTAATGACACGTACGCACAGAGCAAAGATGATTTCAGAGGGGAACGCCTTACGGCGTAATAATATTTATTTTATAGTTTTAAATGCGAATAATTTTTAACGTATATATTCTAGCCTTTCTATCATAATTCTATTTACTAATACAACTTTCTAATGCAATGTTACTATCACAAGAATCATTATTTTTTGGTTGGATTTTTATAGTCCAACAGAAAGATTATTCAGGCTTTTTCAACCAAAACAATAATTCAAATTTATATGAAGATGTTTAAAGATTTTAAACGAAAAATTAATTTATATTTTAAATATGTATATTAAGTTTTTTATTTTCTAAAGAAATATTTATGAATATTAAAATTTTGGTATTTTTATAAATGTGTTTATATAATTATTATCTTAAACTAATAAAACTTTAATTTTAAATATTTTAATGTATTTAGAAATAAATATTTAAAGAAATATCTATAAATATTGAAATTTTAGTATTTTGTTAAATGGGTTTAAACTAATATAATTTTAATTTAAAAAATTTAATACATTTAAAAATGAATATTTACTCATATTGAAAATAGAATTTAGTGTGTATACATATATATATATATATATATTTTTATTAATAGCAAAAGGTATAACATTAGTTATATATAGATAACAACAAACCAAAAGTAACAACCTTGGAGTTCATGCTTCTAACTAGGTATGCCATAACTAATCACATTTTCTTTTTGTGAACCTATGCGAGAAGATCACACACTAGAGGTGTTTAGAGGTTTTTCGTTTTTCCCTTTTCTCCTACAAACATCTACCCATCCTACAAATTTTTCAGTTACAACTGAGGTTACTGTCATATCCTTGTCTTTCAGAGAAAGTTATATCGATATTGCCTCCTCAGAGTGTGTGACATCCCTGTAACTATCTGAAGGATCAGATTCATCAGGTCATTTGTACCCAATGGTTGTAGCCACGATTAATACAGATGAACTTTCTATCTCCATAGTCAGAGTATTCTTATCCATTGAGGGTGTAGGCCTATCGACCCTAGGCTGCATATGATCTTTCAAGGCTGAAGAACCCGAAAATGACAATTCCTGCTGAGTATTGTCCTTCTTATTACCTGTTTCGTTCTTGATGTTTGATGCTACCTTCTGATCACGTAATCCACGATGTGGTTTTCGCGGCTGCACAGATCTTGGCACCGCTTTAGGGCAGGCATTGTTAAGATGCCTGGGTTGTTGCCAAGATCTGCATCTAAAAGTTGTGTTTTCGTAGGCTGATGAAGTTCCTTGTCCCATTTTAGGATGGTTTTGTCTGCAAGACCTGCACTTAAGTCCAATTCAACACATGTGTAGACAAAATAGATGAACCCACTAACTAGTCACTCACTGTCTATCTTGGAAAAAAGCCCAAGAGAATTTCCAATACCTTTAAGGAAAGCCAGCCTAATCCACTCGAGGGGTAAGTTTGGAAGTGTTACCCAAACTAGAGTGGCTAGAGTCTTCATAGAAAGCAAGTTGAACTCTAGAAACCATGGTTTTATTGATAGTCCCACTCAACCCCAAAACCAGGGACCCTGGTAAAAAAACTGCTTCCAGTCATCTAGATCCGTGAAGACGACTATAAAATAACCTTTGGAACAAAATAAAAAATCTAAGTTATGTGTCCAATTCTGAAAAACCCAATCCTTAAGGGCAAAGGTCGAAGGCCAGAATCCATTGAAATGACAAATGATCATACACTCAGTAAAATAATGTATCTTCATTGTCCTGAAGATTGAATTCATTTGGAGCGCTGGAGCTTCCAATGAATGTTCAACCATGAAGGGTTGACTTGCAAGAGCCTTCGGGGGTTGAGGGCCAGGGATTGAATTGACAACTTGTTTCAATGAAAGGGTTTTTGGGGTAGAGGATGTCCCATTACCTTTAGCACCTCCTCGTAAACATGAAATGAGAGAAACAAAGGCATATTTATTTATGCTATAATCCCTCAAAGTATTTTCCATATTTAGTTTCCTCCCCACATGGAGGATCCTCGTACTCCCATTTAGAATGGTTGTTAGTTTAAAAATTTTGTCTGCAAGTGTAGGCACTTTCTTCCATTCACAAACCCTAAGGCACATAGATTTTCCAACTAGGGTTTTAACAAATATTAGAAATTTTTGGACCCCGAAATCCCCAAGACCATTCAATGGTTGGAAATTTTTATCAAACAATTCTCCAACAGTCCCACCCAAGTGTTGCAACGACCTCCTAAGGTCGTGAGCACTCAGTAGTAGTTCTTCCTAGGTTTGAGGAAAGATATCATCGACTTGAACGATGTGTTGTGGAGAAACAGTGGTTTTGAGGGTTTCCAAAACACCCCCAGCCACCTCACTAACCATCTCTGTGTAGTAAATGTCACCACTAACCAGCGACTAACATAACTTAGTATCTTAACATAATATAACAATTCTACCATACAATTGAAATAAAGCCATTACATTATTGTGGATTAACTTCAAATTTGTTTAAAACAATATTTAAAATGTATAATTATTAAAATACAATTTAACTTTAAATATTTTTTATACATTTTAATTTATATTATTGTTGCTTTCAATTTAAAATGTGAAATAGTTTATTGGATTAAAACGTGAAATAGTTCATTAGGACATGGTTTTCATACTTGTGGTATTCGAGATTATTGCGTTGAGAGACACATTCTACAATTCAATATGAGAGAAATGTATAAGATTATCGGTATTCATCGGCTATTCATCGCAATCGCACTCACTCAATTGGTATTCACTGAATTCATGCTCTCTATTATAGGCCAGCTACCATGGAAATCGTGGTTTTACCTTTATAATCTGCATAATCAGTCTTTGATAATGGTTACTGAGCCTCCACAACCCACGGACGGTTGTTCCAGGCCGACGCCCTAATATCAAATTATCAGGACATGATTTAAAACATGTCAGGAATGTTCAAGGTCTTTAAATTGAATACGTATAGTGATCTGTTTACAATTGCACAACCAGATAGCAATTTAACATCAGATCCAAGTAAATAGATTTACTAAATTTACATTTGGAAGTCCAGTAAGTAAATATTGAAATAGTGATCTATCAAAAGCTCGAGAGGAAATCAATTATGTTAACGATTTATTCCAAAAGCGATGAAAATTTTCGACAAGAATTTTTCGTTGAAGAGGGTTATGTAGAATTCGTTGCACTTGGGGGCAAAGTTTGTTTGTTGGGATTATTTTGGCAAAATGGTCATTTAAATTTTAGTTTTAATTGTGTAAATAAATTTAAATTTAATATATAATGTTTCACATTTAACATTTCTTAATTTAAAAATCAATTTAATTATTATTATTATGTATAAATATAATATACATAAAAAGAGATAAGTTAAATAATAAAAAATGTATGATAAATAAATAAAACTTCTTTTTATATTTACTCCAAAGGTATAGTAAATAAATAAAACCTTTTTTTATATTTACTCTATAAACTTATTTATATTTACAAAAATTCAAAAAAGAGGTTTTATTTAGGTGAAGCCTATGGCCCAAATACAATGAGACAAATTATTATTAATACCATGGGCCAAATACCATATTTATAAAAAAAGTATAGTAAATAAATAAATATAAAAGAGTTACAAAGAGGTTGGTAAATAAATACAAATATATCAAATGAGATTAGAAATCAACATCTAATTATATACCAAGCCTATGGGCCAAATACCATGGACCAAATTGTTATTAATAACATGCAATTTTTTTTAATTAACCCTAATATTAATATTGAAAGATTAATAATATCATTATTATTAAATCCAATATTCATATTAATTTATTAGAATATTTATATTATTAAATTTAATAACCTTGCATTAATACAATATTAAAATTTTTATATTATAATATATATTAATATATCATGATATATATATTAACTCTAGATATATATGGAAGGGAGAACAAAGACATAGATTGATAAAGGTGGAGAAATAGGGGGAGTGACAAGGGAGAGATGGAGATGAATTGAAGGAGAGGGGAGATGAGGAATGAAGAGAGAGAGACAGAGAGGAGTAAGAGAGGTAGAGAAGGGTAAGAGATGGAGAGGGAGACATAAAGATGGAGGTGGGAGAGAGAGAAGGAGAGAGGGAGGGACATAGTGAGAGGATTGGAGGGCAGAGAGGGAGAGAGAGAGAGAGAGGCGGGGGAAGAGAGGAGGTAGGAGAGAAAGGGAGAGAGCGGAAGGATGAGAGAGAGGACTTGGGAGAGAGGAGAGGGAGGGATAGAGAAATGGAGTTGGAGGGGGAGATAGGGAGGAAATAATAAAGACATAGAGAGTGAGAAGTGGAGAACGAGGGAGTGACAAGGGAGAGATGGAGAGAGAGTGTGTATGTTTAAGGGTGAGCTAAAGAGACATAAAGGGAGAGATGGAGACAAGCATGGGGAGGCCGGGAAGAAGAGAGAATGAGAAAGGGAGGGATATAGTAAGATAGTTGGAGAGAGAGAGAGCGATGGGGGGAGAGAGAGGATTGGAGGGAAAGAGAGAGAGAGAGAGAGAGAGAGAGAGAGAGAGAGGATTGGATGAAAAAAAAGAAGAGGGAGAGAGCAGGGGGGAAGATGTCGAGAGGGACAAGAGAAAGAGAGAGAGAGAGCAGGAGGGAGAGATGAATTGAGAGAGAGGAAGAGAGTGATGGGGCAAGAGAGAGGATTGTAGGAGAGAGAGAGAGTGATGGGGAAGAGAGAGGAAGGTAGGAGATAAAGGGAGAGAGAGGAAAGATGAGAGAGAGGACTTGAGAGAGAAGAGGAGAGAGGGAACGAGATTGGACGAGAGAGAGAAGGATAGAGAGATGCAGTTGGAGGGGGAGAGAGGGAGTGAAGAAGAAAGACATAGAGAATGAGAAGTGGAGAGAGAGGGAGTGACAAGGGAGATATGGAGAGAGAGTGTGTATGTTTGGGGGTGAGATAAAGAGATAAATAATAAGAGATTGAGAGAAGGATAGAGAAAGAAATATAGTAACAGAGTTGGAAGGTAGAGAGAGAGAGAGAGGGAGAGATAGGTGGGAGAGAAAGAAAGAGAGAGAGGATGTGAGATAGTGGAGAGAGGTAGGGAAAGAGAGATGGAGATGGAGGGGGAGAGAGAGGGAGGTAAGAATAAAGACATAGAGAGAGAAAGGTGGAGAGAGAGAGAGAGAGAGGAAGTGATAAGGAAGATGGAGAGAGACGAAGAGAGGGCAGCAGGAGGGAAGAGAGATAGAAGCGGGGGAGAGGGAGAGAAGGGGAAGAGAAGAGGAGGGAGTGATAGATATAATGGTTGGAGAAAGAGAGTGTGTTTTGAGGATGATATAGAAAGACAAAGGGAGAACGAGATATAGATGGAAGGTGAAAAGAAAGAAGAGAGAGATGTAGATAGGGAGGGAAAGACAAAGAGATTGATAGATGTGGAGTGAGAGAGCGTGTGTGTTTGGGGGGGTGAGACAAAGAGACAAATAAGGAGAGATGAAGAGAGATATATATATAGATGGAGCGGGGAGAGAGGGAAGAATATTTCTTGCACTATATGCATTGATTTCAGTGTAGATGGTGATTTCTAATCCTATTTGTTTGCTTGCACTAAATGCATTGATTTTAGTGTAGATGTTTATTTCTAATGATATTTGATTACTTGCACTAGATGCATTGATCTCAATGTAGATGATTTCTAATCCTATTTGATTGCTTGCACTAAATTAATTGATTTCAGTGTAGATGGTGATTTTTAATCCTATTTGATTTCTTGCACTATATGCATTAATTTCAATGTAGATGTTGATTTCTAATTATATTTGATTGCTTACACTAGATGCATTGATTTCAATGTAGATGTTTTTTTTCTGATCTTATTTTATTTCTTGAATTAGATGCATTGATTTTAGTGTATATGTCGATTTCTAATTTGATGTATTTGGATGTATGATGATACATTCTTTTTAAAGTGATTGGATTAATAGTGTGCATTGATTTTCAATGTAAGCATAAAAAATTATTGACAATGTAAATTTATTTTTGTGTTATAGTAATTCAACATATTAATATTGAAGAGCATGAGAGATAAGGTATGATTTTTACTACAACAACTTGAGCTAAATATTTAAATGGTTTATGATTTCAACTGTCCTTTTCATATAATCAATATGAAAATATGACAAAACTAACAAGGGTGACAATAAGAATAGTTGAAGAAAATAGTTTGAGATTGATCACAATGAAGACTATTTGTAATTGACTACATTTTTATTATTCACTTTTTCTATCATTCAACACTATTACATTGTCACTTTATCATTTTTCATCTTTGACAATATTTATCATCTCACAAATTGAGGTAACTAAAATAATTTAAAATTAAAATGACCATATAAATCTCATACATATTTAGCATATTTAAAATGGTTATATTAATATTAGATGTATTTACATATTATTGATCAAATTAATCATATGTTCGATATATTTTCCCTGGTCGCACAGGACTAAAACCAACCTAGATCCATCTTAACTCTGGATCTATCAAGTGCCGAGAGAGATCCAATCTCTCGAGCTTCAAACCTTTCCTCAAGTTTTGCACTCAAAAAAGAGGTTTGCACCTCAAGAGATTTGATCCCTCTCGATGCTTGATAGATCCGGAATTAAGATGGATTAATATGGTATTAAATTTTCATATATGTATGTATTATTATTATTTCACCAACTCTCTTGACATTACACAACCCTTTTCCTGTAGAATTTCCGAGAGTGTGAGCTATCACATGGAAATTTGTCTCCAATTCTAAGACATGTCCCATCTAAGTAAGATTTATGTGTCATTTTATCAACCGCATACCCATACTAGGGTTGTCATCGATGGTGGAAAATGTTTAGGTTGGTCGTGCTAACTAACCCTCCATCACCGCACTCCTTCCAAGCTCATTCTCCTCTTGTCCTACCTCTAGCAGGGATCTATAACTCCGACACATAGAGATAGGTAATCTCAACGTTTCTTAACTATTATTGGGTCGTTACAATTGGAGGATCTCACTATTCCAACATGGTACATTTGCAGAAGGTAAGGGTTCTAATTCTTATGAAATTCTCGTCATTGTTTTCCTTCAACGATTTATTCTGAGTTTACAGACTAATTGATACTTGGAAACTGCGGATAATGTATGACTGGCTAGTGTTTATTTGTTTTATTTCGTGAGTTCCCACATGAATAGGTCTTTTCTCTACCCTTAGAGAATTTATCAGGTTTGCCAACACAGTCTCTTAGGATTTACTAATCATCGTGCCTCTACAACACTTATGTTAGGCCCCTATACTACTAGTGTAACCCCTTATTGTTATTAGTACAACTCACTTATTATATTGATGTACCCATGTAGTGCCCATATTGTTACTATTGTGCTACATAGAAGCCCACTATTGTTATTGTTGTGCCCTACAATATTATTGTTATGTAGGCTTTGATTGTATTGGGACCACTTAGACTCCTATATATAGAAAGGAGGTATTTTAATTTGTATCATCCAAGAATTGTTCATTTATGTAATGTAAAGGAGGTTGCCCCCTCGAAGAGGCTGAATTCTAAGGCGTGGATCTCTCTTTTCTATCTTTTTGTGAGCTGGTTTCATAACATTTGGTATCAGAGCTTTGGATTCTAGGGTTTCGCTACTCCAAACAGGTCATCGTGGAATTTTCGCTATAACTTTTGTTCTGTGACGTTTCAGAAGTCGAAAAAAAAACCCATTTGAGAAGAATTGGAGCTGAACCTTGGGTCCGAATTTCAGATCTTTTAGCGCGATATTTTCGGAGATATGATCTGAGGAAGTTGGCCTTTTTGCAGACTCCTGAATTACATTCAAAACAGGTGACCTGGGGAAAATCATCATAACTCTCTCTCTGAAGATCGGATTGAAATTTCGTAAAAAGGTAAAGAAATAGGACGGACTGTAGTTTCTTGTGTGTGTGTGTTTCAGATTCAAAGGTTGAAACAGTGACTCGTGGCACGTCGTACAAGTTCGCTCTACTGAACTAGTCTATAATCAGGTCATCTTGGGATATTGTGCATAACTCTTTCTTGGAGAATCCAATTTGGATCAGATTGGTGGCATTGGAAAGAGGACACAGAGGGCTACTATAGGCCAGAATTTCAGAACTTAAAGATCTGAAAGTACATAGTTACAGTCGTTTCAAGGTAGAGCTCCTAAAATCAAGAAAAAGCAAGATGAGGAAGTTTGATGGCAAGGATCCGGTAAATTGGATACTTCAGATGGAGCAATATTTTGATATAAATGGTGTACAACTGTTACAAAAGGTATGTATTGCATCTTCATATTTAGAACCAGATCAATTTTTATGGTACAAAGGGCTTTGTTCTCATAAAAAACTTGTTACGTGGTCAATTTTCACGAAGGAAATGATAGCACATTATGAGGATACAAAGAGCAACACCTTCTTTAGAGCAACACCACAACAATTGGAAAGTGTAAAAGGGCTTTGTGACATAGTGGAAAGCAAAATTATGGAAACCAGGAAGCATACCCCTCACAACTATAAAGATGGAAGTATTGTTTCTCCTAGCCTTCCACAACCTACAAGGGTTACACCACAACAATTGGAAGAAAAAAGAGAAAAAGGGCTTTGTTACAATTGTGATAGAAAATGCATTAAAGGTCATAAGTGTGCTGAGAAGAAATTATTTTACATAGAATATGAAGAGGAGGAAGAAAAGGATCAAGAAACATCAAAAGAGGAAGATATGCGCCAAGACCCCATCCCAGAGAAAGAAGAAATGAATCCAACCATATCTTGTAATTCATTGGTCGAAATTACCACTCCTCAAACTATCAAGATAGAAGGACATATCAAGAAGAAAAATGTTCAAGAAGTGAAAAATCAAATTGAGCATCAAGAAATGAATCCAACCATATCTTGTAAAGGACTGGAAGAAATTACCACTCCTCAAAAGATAGAAGGACATATCAAGAAGAAAAAGGTTCTAGGAAAGAAAGATCACATCGAGCATCAACATCAAGTTCTCCAACTTTTAAATGATAACACCACTTCGGTGCAAAATCAAATGAAACAACAGGTAGATCAACATCGTAGTGAAAAATGTTTTGATGTAGGTGATTGGGTATTTTTACTGCTACATCTCAAGCAAGCTATTTATGAGAAGGAAATGTTGGCAATACTACATGCACTTAAAAAATGGCGACCTTACCGAATGGGAAGACTCTTCAAGGATGAGGATGTGGAAGCATTGTTTTGTGCTATGTATATTATCCAACCAAATTGGATAAACGAAGCAAGGGAAGAATGGAAGAAGGACGAAGAAGTATGGCCACTAATTCAAAAGTTGCAAAAGATCCCAATTCAAGCAATATTGCCAGAAATTGAAGAGGAAGGAAAAATCATATTGGAACCTGGAGTAGTCACAGAGACAAGAACCCGACAGCTACGAAATCGATCAATTTTAGAGTATCTCATCAAGTGGAAGAACTTACCTACTGAAGATTCCACATGGGAGGACAAGAATTTTATACAGGAGCATCAAGAACTACTCAAGCATTGAGGACAACGCTTTTTGAAGGAGAGGGGCATGTTAGGACCCTATACTACTAGTGTAACCCCTTATTGTTATTAGTACAACCCACTTATTATATTGATGTACCCATGTAGTGCCCATATTGTTACTATTGTGCCACATAGAAGCCCACTATTGTTATTGTTGTGCCCTACAATATTATTGTTATGTAGGCTTTGATTGTATTGGGACCACTTAGACTCCTATATATAGAAAGGAGGTATTTTCATTTGTATCATCCAAGAATTGTTCATTTATGTAATGTAAAGGAGGTTGCCCCCTCGAAGAGGCTGAATTCTAAGGCGTGGATCTCTCTTTTCTATCTTTTTGTGAGCTGGTTTCATAACAACTTACTTCTTCAGAGATTCCAACTACTTGTCAACAAAAGTATATGCAACTATTATGACTTATGTCATAATCTAGTTCGTTGAGAACATATATTTGGTTTTTTTCTTTGGGGTTATTAACTCACTCCATGGGTATCTTTGCTCCCCATTGGGCTCCCAATCATGTCATTGGCATTTCGTAAAGGACCTCCTCTTTGTTGGGAACATGCATTCCTGTTTTCTTAACAAATTTGGTAAGGTAAGAAATAATTCGTTATTTATCAAAATTCATAGGGTTTTTCTATGGCCTTAGGATTAATGTATTTTATCCTCTGCCTTTGATAGGAATTCTTATGGATTGCTTATGGGACCAAACTTAGTTAGTAATTGATTCCAGTATTTTGTTGTTGTCCTTTGGCTACTTCATTTACAAATTTATGTTATATATAATTCATTCTCCTTGGCGACTTGTACATGTATTTTGTTTTGCAAAGGAGTGGGTATTCAAGGTTTCACAACCCATTATGTATTCCAAGCTTTGATAATTTCACTTTTTCCTTGTTACAGGTCAACTTATGACTGTAAGTTGAATGAGAGTTTTAACAACACAATTAGGCTCTTTGTAGAAAATTTATATAATTTCTTCTATGCTACGACTGTTGGCCTTATACTTAATTAATTATCATTTTACATATTCAATGGTTCCAACCCTCATGTCAAGGAGCATCTTACAAGATTATATAATTTGAACCAAGGTTTTGTGATTATAATAGACTCTTGTTTGTTTTAATCATTTTGGATAGATTCCATAATCCAAGGATTATCCATTTTTTTACTATTAACAACGTACTATCGTATTATTAGACATATGTCTTTGAAATTTAACTTTATTTTACATAGAAATATACCTATACTAGCAATTACCCCAAAAGGTGCAAAATGAGGCCAATAGCTTTGTTAGTTTGGAAAAGTTGTATGAGAAAGTCAATTGTAGACGTGTATGCCATATGTTTTGCATTTTCAAAAGTATTAAGGTCAACTTTTGAAGATGAAATGTCATGCATTAGATCCTAGGTTTGGAAAAGTTATATGAGAAAGGCATTTGTAGACGTGTAGGCCATATGTTTTGCGTCGTCATTTATTCTTGAAAGCTAGAGAAGAAGGGTGCCCCTAAGCAAAAAGGCATACATTCTACACATTCCCAGGTGGTTAGCAGAGTTTACACAAAAAAGTCATATTTTCATAGTGGAATAGCTTTGTAAAAGTTAATCCATTCCAGTGGAGATAAACTTTATCTAGGAACAACTTGGTAAGATCTACTTCAACACATATGCAAGGAAAGTATTTATTCTCTTTTGTAGCCTTTTTATATATACTTTAATGAACCAACCGATGGATTTTTCCACTTCAGCTAACATATATCAACGAAGAATATGAAGGGGCATGAATAAAATCCCAAACCTCCCCAAAAACCAAGGCCTTTCATCGAAAACCCTCTTGTAATCCTAGATATAGCACATTTGTCGAAGGCCAAAACACATTGAACCTGAAAATCACTACATACCTCATAAAATCCTTCCTAGATTTATAGATGTTATACTGCTCTAGAAAAAAATCTAGGGTTTCATCTAACTCGTCCACAATGAAAGTAGGCCATAAGATTTTTTTTATGTGCTAGAAAGCCAGATCCTAGCTTGAGGGCATTCTTGAAAGACTTGGACTTAGAAGTTGAATGTGTACCCTTGCCAATGGTGCCATGTTTCAAGCTTACAACTACAGAGAGTGAGACATCCTTGGTAATGCCATAATGACTAAGTAAATATCCCTAGTGCAGATGCCATGCTTCCTAAATAATTCTTATCTTTCTTTTAATATCTAGCGTGGATATGAAATTTGTAAACCCAATATGAAAGAAATGTGTAATTCCTTTCATGCTTAACAAGGAATTGACATATAATATTTCAAAGATATTAATAACTAAAAACATTTCAATATCTATTATAAATAAAATATTTCTAAATTCCATTTTATATATAAAATTTTTATTAATATTATCTATAAAATATTTCATTATTAATATTAATAAAAAAATTCACTTTTTTATATAATAATAAATTATTATTATTAAAAAATTAAAAAAAACAAAAACAAAAAAATTTACACCATAAACATATCTACAAAATAAGAATCATTATTAATATATCTTATTTCTGAATTGATAATTTTTGAGAAAGTCTAAATTCTTTAAAATAAAACATTGTCTTTATTTAAAATTAAAATCGATATTCCTATAACGTGGAAAACAATTATTTTATACTTCTTAATACATGATAAATATAAAATTGAAATTTAGATTAATATGAGATTTGGAAGTGTGCGCTTTAAGATTTCGCCACCTAGCGGATTCAAACCAAACCAAACCAAACCTGTAAACCATAATAGTACAACTATCGAAATCCACCGTAACCGGCTCCCTCGAAAATCTTAATACGCAAAGAGAATCGAACCTTCTTAGAGGATTAAACACACCTCTACTAAATTGTAAATACGACTCTTTTTAATAGGAGAAGTGCAAAACTAACTCCGTGGGGCACCTTGGTTAAAAAAGAATTTGTATATTTAATCTAACTATAATGTCCTTGCTGATTATCCCTTGCATCAATTTTGTAATAATCTCCTTGAGGTGTAATTGCCTCAGAGTATGTTTTTAATGCATATGTCTCACACCTAAGAGATAGTTTAACTATTGTATTGATCAATGACACCGTTGTCAGTTTCCATAACGGTTTTATGGTGCATATAAAATGCTTCTCCATGTCTGATACATCGCCAGGTTGTAGTTTAAACTTTACACAAAAATTTCAAACCTCTTTGATATTGTGATGTTGCAAACAGTATACCCACACATTCTGAGGACTTTCTATAATCTACCAGAAACCTCATTAGGGTTTTGCAAATTTTGCCGTCAGTGTTGTCGTCTTCCATAAGATCCTTTGCTTGCTTGTTTGACTTTCGATTACAAACACTATCTCAGGCTTCTGCTGTAGAAATTTCACATTGGCCAAAACTTCTATGTATTGTGAATGAACTTGAAATATTCCTCACATTCTGCAATATTGGTGAAGTCATCCATCATTGAAGGTCGCCACCGCTACTGCAAACTGTCCAGCATTTGGGCACCCAGCTCCAAGTTCATTCCATACTCTCACACTGCAGCACAACACACTCAATACAGAGAGAGAGATAGTCATACTCTGGTTTTTGGGCACCACTCAAATGATTTTATTCAGTTCAATCCAACTATCATAGGGGAGAACTGGAACCACCCAACAGTCCCAACATACCTGACAGCAACATTGAATCGAAGGGCTATCATCATTTCTCATCCGTTCAAATTCATACTGCAAAGGCATAATGATTGCCAGTAAGATAATTACTATACTCTATAAGATTGATGTACCAATAAAGAGTATTATATACATAAATCGATTTTGCAAATTATTGTACCATAAAATATCAGAACTCTACGCTGCCAATTTTAGAGTACATGATGAGAACGAGTACTTTTGCTAAGATATGAACGAACTAAATAATAAAACCAGAGAGCACAGAAATAAATGATTGAAGAAATAGCATCACAGCAGAAGCCAAGGCAGCAGGCAAATCTTGGAACACCAACCGTGACTAGATGAACCAGGAAAGGCACCCGACATTATATATATTAGTTTCCTTGCATCAACTATCACTCATGCAAGGTTGAGAGTTATGGCTTCTCTTGGGAAAACCAATCCTAGCTTCAAAATAAAGAACCAGCTCAAGAAAATGTGTATGACTAAAGCCACTACAACCATCCAGGCCATGGCCATGACCTTTCTCTGTGATTGAAGGAACTTAGGCATTGGAAAATTTAGTGCATAGGCAAATAACTGAGGAAGCATCCAGATGGAAAACAACCTGAGTCGTCCGCCGAAGAACAATTAACGGATTTCCAAGTGCAGGGATCGACCCTCGCAAGCGCATCCAAATGGCAAACAACATGACTCGTCCGCCAAAGAACACTTAACGGATTTCCAAGTGCAGAGATCGACCCTCGCAAGCACGGCAAAGGTAACAGGAAGGGTAATTTGATAGATGTCATCATGATATAAAATATCAGTAATCGGATAGATGTCATGTTATGATCTATATAAAAAATCATCTGCCAGATATCAATCAGAAAATGAAAATGTAGACGATTAACGGATTCAAAAGAAGTCCTATCAACCTAATTAATTGAAAACGATTCTCTGATATGATATATATTGATTTAAGCCATATATTCTTATCTATATTGTTCTTTTCTGTTCTGCTATCTGTCTATAATTTTTACTAAATCTATTTAGAGTTATTGTTTGTGGTATTCTCCACACAAACTTGTATTATTATGGTTATAATGTATGTATGTTTTCTTTATTTCCAGATCGGTTCTTGCACAAAACATAAAAATAAATATTTATCCTTTTGAAATTCAGCTATCCTTTAGTCATGTTTTATAAAGTTATTTGTATCTTGGCTTAAGATAAAGTAGTCCCTCATTTCATTTCTTTTAAATGGGGCACAAAACTATCTTTTGGTTATTGGGATTTATCCGATTGGGCCCAAAGAATAATATAGCCCTCAATGAAATTCAAAACCTTCCCATTCCATCAATTCTCTACCATACAACACATCATCAAATCAAATAACCCATTTACATATAAGAAAGAAATTACATAAACATATAAATAAAATAGAAATATTCACATAAAAACTTATCTGTTATATTTCGTTTAGGTTACCACAAAATCACTAAGGAGAAAAGACTACTTCACCCAACCAATGAGTTCAAATAATCTTTACCAATGCTCCCCTGAGCTAGTTTCTGTGAAAATTCCAATATGGAATCTTATTGTAGCAACTGGTATTATTTCTCCTAATTTTTATTTAATTTAACAATTTATCTACTACTACAAATATCGAAATAAACACACTGCAACCTTCACAAATAAAAATACCACGGAAAAATAATGTGTTGGAAACTGAGAAACTGAGTTATTTCCTTAGTGAAGGCCCACTTCCATTCCATTCCTCGGAACCCATTCTTTGTGCATATACTATCTACCAAATAAGAGGACATGTAGAATTTTGGTTTTTCACCTTCTCCTGTGCTCTTTACTTTCTTGACAAAATTTGGCAAGGATATTGCTAGGATATCAAACCAATTGAAAATAGTACCTTTAGTTGCACAAGAATATACCGTGCAAAACCATTTCTCCTCAAAGAAATCAACATCATCTTTTCCATGGATTTGACACACACATAACCATTAGGTACTGCTATACTTTCCTCAACATCATGGTTTGGTATATCCCTTCGGGCTTCTATCGAAATTTACTTGGTTCTTGCAACCAATATTTGAGGATGTCTTTGATAGGTTTCTTAAAACTAATATACCATTGTAAATTCAAATATTTTTGTGGCTTGTGTAACTTATAATACATGTGCAGATCATGTGCTTGATATGTAGCTAATAATTCGCCCCTTGAGCTTTAGACAATCATATTTTCAAGTTCAATGTGTTGAAGTATCCACTATGTAGTCTCTAAGAAGGAAACACAAGATAATGTGCACCAACTTTATGAAGTTAGGAATTCTTGATAGTGAAGTACACATCTGTGTTCTCTTTATTTCCTAGGATCTCATTCCTAGAAAAATCCTTGAATATTGCTAGCCATGATAGTGAAATTGACTTGTCAATGAAACAGGTCATGTCCTTAAGGATTGCTACCTTGTGCTTAGGAATGTTCACTACTCCTTTAATGCTCCTCTCTACTATTTCCCTCGTTGGCCCTTTTGTTGTCAATGAAGGAATGAATTTTGTGGAGCATGGAACACTAATGCACTGAAGATTTCTTGTCCCCAGAAATTCAAAATCATTAATTGAAAATATACACAATTAGTCTAGAAAATCTATATTTTTCCTTCTATTTCATTTAAAATATTTCGTTGTTAAAAGTGTGTTGGGCACACTCACATTGGATGGAGTTAGGGGAATTTAGGCTAGAAGTTAGAGATGTGAAGTGTGATAGCAAAGGAATAGAAACATGTACTAGTCATAGTCAGAGTTTTTAGATATAATGACTCTAGACTAGGATTATGGGATGTATGAGTTCGACTATGAATAGAAAGACGTCAATATTTAGTGCATTCAAAGTTTCTAGAGCTAGGGGTTTTATTGCTATGCCTCTATCTTGTGCAATCATGTCAAGGTAAAGCGTTGATATCAGTGGATCCATAGATAACAATGGCTAGGATATATGATTAGGGATTTGGCTTGTGTGAACTTGCAAAAAAGAGGCTCGGTAAGAATGTTGGCACAAGCGGAGTTCTTAGAGGATAGATAATAAATGTTATAGTATTGATATGTTTTGGTGCAACAAGTTTAGAATTTGGAAAAATTTACTAAAGGAAATTGCGTTCGTGATCTATAGGTAGACGAAAACTCCCAAAATTTGACTAGGTATAGAGAGAATTGAGATTAAGAGAGCACACACAAATATATACATTCAACCATTCATAGGAATACAAAGAGTTGCAAAAGAACAATAGACACACAACTAAAAACTTGTAGAACTTAAACTATGAGTGATCAATCACAAAAATCAAATACGAGGGAATGAGGCTTACCTGGATTGAACACAAAATGCACTCACACTTTGGAGGGATAGTAAAAGCTCTTCTTATGAAAAGTGCGCAAAGCTCCGACAATGGTTAAATGAAATAGTGAAATGTAAATTTAGGTTCAATACTTTATATAATTGTGTCCACACGTGTGATGCACTCACACATCAAGATGCGGTTGAGCACAAGGATATGCGATAAGCTCTAGAGCCTCTCTATCACTATTAAATGAACCTTCGCTAGCGAAGAAAAGTGTGTTAGGCTTGGAATCTGTAATTGCACTTTCTCTTAGGCATGATTGAAACAAACTTATCGTGAGATCAATCACTTACAAAAAATTAGAAGCATGATCTTTCAAGAGATTGGTAGGGGTTCCCAAATTAATTTAGGTCAAAAATTTTGGTGGGTTATTTTAGCAGCTATAACAGGATCCTCATTTATAATTGACTTCAATATATCTTTTTTACCCATATAAATATATTTATTGTCCTTATAATTATTTTTACATTCCAATGCTTTTGGGTATTTTATTTGTGAGCCAAATTTATTCTATCATAAGAATATTTGTTGCTCACAAATGCAACAATTGAGATTAAAGAGAAATGTTAGATTATAATCTCACATGTTTGAGTGAGTCTGCTTATTAGTTAATTGATTTTTTGTTCCTATTAAAACAGTGCAAATATTTTAAATGTTCTATTTACTTGTTTGAATTTCTACAAATAAAATATATATGATTGTTTTGATAAGATTGGAATTGATGGTTCCTTTGTCTAATTTGTGTAACAATTCTTTTCATGCTGTGCACTGTTTTGATGCTGATGTTCTGGGCTGTAAATAGCATCTTTTTGTATTTGGTCAATGAGGTTTTTAAAAGAATAGAAACAAACGCAGGGCTTTATGACAGAGGGGAACGGTCTGGTCTGATTGGGGTTCAAGTCCGCTGAAGTATGTAGTAATTTGGGGTGATGCAATCAGAATGGGCTTGATGAATGGGCTTGATGGGATTGAAGTATGTAGTAATTTCTTATTCATTGAAATTAATTGAGGCAGTCTCTTCCATAAAGCTTATCCCCAGTCTATTCTATGCTTCCTTACATGAAGATTAGATGACCCATCGGTACCTCTCTTTGTTGGTGCAACTCGGTACTTGCCATCAGCACTTGTCCCAGTTTTACCATAGTTTTATTAAGGATTGGCTTCATGCCACTAATATGAGCTGTAATACTGGGAAACAAGGGCCTTGATCTTGTCTTCGCTTCAGTCCTTAGTCTCAATGGATTTAGCATCCACTTCATGGATCCATTTTGGATCCAGTTCTTGTTATTGAGCTTTATCTAAAATTTTAGTAGCCAGAATGACACCAAATTACACTTTGTTGTTCATTCTTTGATGAATTTCTTTTGCTTTTCTTGTTTTCCCACACTAGCAGGAACTTCTGCAGCCTGCTATGATAGCTTACAGTCCAAGGGCTAGCATCTCATATTTATGGACATTCCTTACCAGGCAATGAATCATATACCATACACAACAAGAAAAAATGATATTCAAAGGAATAGAATAATAGCATGAAGCATTTAACTATACAAGACAAGTGAGATATAATATTCAAATAAATAGAATAATGGCAGAGACAGGATATATATTTTTACCAGGATGATGTTGTAAATCCACACCCATTGTCCGTACAGGTGGACATAAATTTTAATTGAGACTATGTTTCTTTTTTGTGCAACATTGCAATTTAAAGTTACTTTCTAATGTATGGCTACCGAGATGAAATTTGGTGTTTTCTCTGGTTCTTAGTATAGCAATAGGGGTAGAGTATGAAAGTTCAGGGGGTTATTGTTCCTCCTAACAATAACTGTGCTAAACAGAATCAGTCACAGAGCCTTTGTCATGGCAGCTTCTGTATTACTGACCTCTATTACTGTGTTTTAAATTAGTTATTGCTACCCTGTTTCTCTTTACATGCATGCTATTTTTAATTTATTTGTATTAAAGTACTGGACAAACATTTTGGTTCTAGAGCTGTCCCTGTCGAAAGACAATGCTGTACTTTTTGATGCTCTCTGCAAAAGTTTCATACTGAAGGGATAGAGTGCAATGGAGAATGAAGTACTGCTTGATTAAGATGATCATAAATGTCTCTCTGATTTGGTGACAGGTGGACCTGGAGAGTCTTGTTCATGCTCGACAACTTAGCATTATGGTTATTGGACAAGATGCCTTGAAGATGAGGTGAATTCCTTTTTACTTGTAAATATGTAGCCTCTTGATTCAATCCAAGAAGGGTAAATTGTTTATAATTAATCTTTCCTTAACTGGAAGAAAGTCGTTATAACTGTATTCTTTAGGGGATACTGCTTTCTTATTAAAAATTTTAATTTTTATTGTTGGATCAGGTTGCTTCACTATGCACTATCCTCGTTGAAGAATACAAAGAACATGCATATGAACTCTTGCGACTTCCTTATATAAGGAAAATTTTGGTACACAGTTCATCTTTATTCTCCATTATGTATTTTATCTTTTGTTCTTAATGTCTATGGAAACATTTGCAAGGCAAAGAGTCTTCAGTATTTTGTGCGCAACGTTCTAATCTTTGTGAGCTTTTGAGTCTCGGACACATCTGCATTTTTCTTATTTTCATTGTTGAGTCTTTGAGGAAATTACAACTGTCAGCTTGCAGGTATTTTTCTTGATACACAGAACCTTGATTCAACTGCTGTATATTTCACCACAAGGGATAGAGTTGCAGTTGATTTACTGCTTGTTGGTTGCAGCCAATATTATAGATACTCTCTCTTTGATGAGTGTATGTCATCCATTATTTTCATTTTGTTTTGTTGAGGATATAAGTATATTTCTTTACAGTTTCATATCACTGACTTGACTTAGGCTTGTGGATTGATGCATTTTCCTGTATTTTGCTGTAGTGAATCAGAATCACAGTGATAGTTCATTTGAGGAAGCAATGCGAGACATTTACGGAGAGCCTCCTAGTAATTCTGGTAAGGATTTTAACCATCTAGAGTTTTACAGTGTTTGAAGGGCCTTTGTTATGTGCCTATTAATCAATTGATTACAACATAAGTAATGGGTCATCTCTCTTGATGTATGGCAATGTCACCCCTTCATAATTTAAACGAATCACAAGATAATTTAATACACCAGTTAGTTATAAGATAAAATAAAAGAATCCTTATTGGAGGGGAAATACCAGTAATTGGAAAATGATTTGAGCTATGTTGTGTAGTATTGTGCAAAAGCAGATTGCCATTTAATTTGAACAAAACGGTATCTATGGTATTGACTCAATAGATGGTTAGCCACAAATTTTCCTACGTAGCGTTTTTTAAGCAAGATATGCCTGATCCAAGCAGACTCTACCTGGGGTTTCAGTTTTTTTTTTGGAAATTGAGAATCTGGCTTTACAGTGACGCTGGATTGTTATGTTAAAATTCTTTGAATTTTTCTACAGAAATGGAAGTCAACAAGAGACCCTCATATTTATTCAAATTTTCCTTTTTACTTTTATGTTCTTTTCCAAATAGTTATTTTCTGTTTCTCTTTTACCTTTTTGAAATTATGTTAAGGCTTTTCCAAGATTTTGGCATTCTCGACTAAAATACTCAAAATTATGCAGGGGATCTTCATTTACAAGGGAGTAGGATGGCGCCTGCATTCAAATGAGATTATCATAGAGCCCCATAGCACAGCTGTTCCTTTTTCTTGTACAGTGGGCTTATTGAAGCCTAGCAAGCACATTAGGACTTCTGTACATACTAATATAAAAGGTCCTATGCTTATTTTGTTTTTTTTCGTCTAGGAATTGTTCCGTTGTTTGACTAGCTTGAAATTCAACTAAATTATATTGAATAATATGATTTTGTTATTTAGGTCTATGTTGCTATTGTAAAAATTACTCTTGCTTCAAATTTGAGTCCACATTGTTTATTCTTTTATGCTTTCTAATACTGCAGTGTTTCCATTTAGCAGGTGTATTCAGATGGAACAACAACAATGTCTACATATGAAAGAAAAGCCAGTCTTCGAGAATTCTATGGTAAGTTGTTTTCTTCTTTTTAAAATAAAGGGGAAAAGGGAGGTATAACAGCTGTGATCTAATGGAGATTTTGTCTTGGGCAGCTGTTATATATCCTTCCTTGCTGCAACTTGAAGGAGGTATAAAAGAGATGGAAGATAATAAGCAGAAACTGATTTGCAAAGAAAGATACAAGAAACGTGTTGATGAAGAAAGGAGACATCTTTCTGAGCTTGATTTGGAACGTGAAAAATAGTGTGGAATATGTTTGGAGACTCAGACCAAAGAGGTATTGCCTAATATAAGCCAGCAGCTGTAATCTACAGTAAAGAATGTCAACTGAACAAACCTGTTATCCAAAATGAAAATAATAGCACTTCTAAAATCCAAGTAAAGGCCCAAGAGCCATATGTAGACAATATGAAAATAAAATAACTCAACTCAGAATACTTGGCACTTTAACATGCATCACCAAGCATGTGAAGAGCCCAGAATAAAAGAAATAGTTCATTATAAAGAAAAAACCTCTACTGTCAAGAACTATCCTCATCTACTATTTTAATTGCAAATATGAATCTGAAATGCATGAGACATAAAATTGCCTTAAATTCCAGGGATTTGTGGTGCTGGACGTGTGTTATTTCTGAAGGAAAACCATAGTTTCTGTTTCAAAGCTGCATTGGCAGAAGGTACCAACTACTGGGCAGAGTTAAGTGTATTTTCGATACTGGAAAATTTAACAATTAAGAAAGGTACTGCTCAAATCCAGATACTGGGAGTTTCAGAGCTAGTCATCAACTGGGTAAATGATAAAAAACAATATGCAGATTTTGACCCTATTAACACTAATAGAAAGAATTAAAGAGCTGAATGAAAATTTCCCTAATAGGTTGTTGTAAACATCGACCTATCTAAAGTGAGAAACGTGTTTATTTATAAAAAAAGTTGTTGGTTGAATCATAAAACCCAAAACAAGGAGCAGTGGGCCACGTACTTGAATACTCTTTGTTCATACAACAGAGAACAGTTCTATTAAGATATAACTAAACATGCCAGATATAAGTAAAGATATATACAATGAAAGTTTTGTTGGCTTGTATGCATATGTACAATAAAAGCATTATGTAGAGATGTAATTGAGAAAGAGCCGCTAATCATATATGCATGATGGGCCATGGCATCGGCAACACCAGTTAGTGTTTATTGTGGTGCCATGTTGTGCGAGCTGTTCCTGCAGTTGATGTCGCATCTGCCTGTGTGCATCCCTTTCATGGATGTGAATTGTAATCTTAAGTAGTTTCCTTATATTCTTTAACAACGTAATTGCTGGGCGCAAACGGTAAAGTGGCATGGATGGTTGTGGCAGGATCCTTGTCTGCATATCTTGTAATGTAAGTTCTTGTTGCTGGATTTCTTCGCAGCACTCATACAACTGTCGAAGGTAGCATGTATTCATACCTGTTGGCATCCAAAAAGGAAACACTGTAACTGACAATGAATATGTTTGACGATTTTGTTTGAAAATTCAAAATAAATTAAACGATTCCAAATGAGTATAAAATCATATGAAATTAAATGTAATAGCAAGAAATCTATGTGAAACTTCGTTATGTAGTGAGTGGTGTTTACCATGTGGGTAATTCTGGAAGGCAGGTTGTATGATTGGCTAAAGTGTATTATCCTGGATAGATTTTGATGCAAGGAATAATTCCTCTTGCTATCTACACTTAAGATATGGATTCTTGTGCATTTGTGCAATACGGGAGAATGGGAATGCTGGATTGATGTGTATGTCCGCTAGTGACCGCACTCTTGAAATTGCAGTGAATGTTAGCCCTTGGCGTTCTCTGGTGCCGATGTCCACTGTTGCTTTGTCTAATGTCATTCCTTGTGACTTGTGGATCGTTAAAGCCCATGCCATTTGAAGTGGTATCTGACGGCGTGCACCCCTTGTGATGGGAGGAATGGGTACATATGTTGCGTGTGAAATGTCCCATGGTGTTCCTTTGTATTGTTGAAAGTCAACAACCACAAAGGATGGTAATGCTGGGGGCTTTGAATCAGTTGAATACAATATTGAGACGACCTTCCCAAGTGCGCCATTGACAAGGCCTGCATGTACCCATAAGTTGCTGGTGAGCATAACTTTTTGTTCACTGCATAAGAGCACCTTTGCAGGTAGGTGCTCATCTTTTGTTGTAGTAGGAGTTTTCTGTCTTTGTTGTTCCACAGAGCAAAGTGCTACTGGGATGTTCAATTGTTTGAGCATTTTCTTATTATGCAAGACAACTGCGTTGTTTGTCGCGAATAGGTGCATGGACTCGTCGAATGTGCATTTCTCTTCATGTGTAAGAGAGGGACTTGTTCTTGACATTAGATGTTGCCAATCTTCAAGTGTAGATATTCCATTCCTAAGATTTGCAAGTATTTGCCGGAAAGCAACTTGGGACGAGCTAGCTCCTTGTTGACGGAAAACGGTTGAAAGTGTTATGAATATGTCGAAGCTGCGCCAAAGTGCAGTGCCACGCGATGTCCCAACATATAAAGGAATGTCTTTTACAGGTGGGAGTTGGCCTAAATCTCTGACAAGGATAATTGAGCGATTACCAAATGGTGTATTCCGATGAAGAGGGAATGCCTCTCTTAGACGATCGTCAATGCGAGAAAGCATTTTTGGACCAATGAAGCTCATTTCGTCAATGAGGATGTATTCTACATGACGGAGTTGCTCTTGCAGGTGTAGGAGCGGCTGGCCTTCGAGAGGATGCATTGTCTGGATAGGGATATGAAGGGCAGAATGAATTGTGAGGGCATTTATGTTGAAAGTTGCAACGCCGGTTGGTGCAAGTAACAATAAAGGGTTTTTGTTGGCTGGCGAGTTTTCCACAAATGCTTGGTGAAGGAATTTAATCAAATGGGATTTTCCTGTGCCAGCTGTTCCTTGTACGATGATCTTCCGTGGGGATTTTGGCGAAGGGGTTTTGAAGTGTGAAAAAACAGCGGTGAAAGCTATGCTTTGGGTAGGGGATAATGTATGCTCATGGAGAAGGTTGGAAAATGAATGATGTTGGTTTTGAATGGGTGAGCGGTTGAATTCAATGAAATTGATGGCAGTTTCTTGCAAGGGGGGAGGGACAGTATTTTGTGACCAATTGTGGTTGACATCGAAGTCGCGGTAGCCAATCATGTCGAGGTCATCAATTGCAATATTGTAACTTGGGTGTAGTTGAGAGAGGATTTGCCATTCATCCATCTGAATGGAATCAGGGGGGGTGTGTGGGGTAGGTTGATCTTCAGTAGGTGGGCTTTGTGGGTTTTCGGGTTCGCGATGGACATGCCATGGTGTATATGCACCCTTTTTTTGTTCCCAGTGTGCAATAATTTCTGCATCAGTTGAACCTATATCATCAGGGAGTGTTCGGAAGGGGAAATACAAGAGTAATTCACTCCAACAGAAGGTGGCATAAGAAGGATTAGTAGAGGAAGGAATGACATTGTAATGGGGCAAGACATGTACAATCATTGGGGGGAATATGTGTTTCCAGTGGTTTCTTCTCCGCTGGGCAGAATATGACCACGAGCGAGCAGCTTCAAGGAGGGGCAGTGCTTCTAGTGAGGCAGGCCTGTTCATATACGCAATGATAAAGTTGGGTGTCGAACCATGATTTTCAGTATCTTGCGAAACACGTTTGAAAACAACCCTGTTGACATTCAAAGAACGGAATGTACGGCTGCAAAGAGAGAGAGGTAGCTTTTGTAACATATGGGATATTTCTTGTGCACCAATGTCTCTATCTGCAATGGTTTCTGTAAGGAGTTTCCGGATGACACCACTAGTAGGTGCTTCTGGAAGGGCACTTTGTGATAGTCGCGATAGCATTTGACGGTAGCTCTCAGATCTTGTCTCTGCTTTTGTTGCATATTTTGAAATATATTTCAATACAGCATGGCGAGAAAGGACTGGTTGGCAATCAACATTTGCTCTCCAAATAGAGAGTAGATCGGTGTTGTGAATATTCAATCTTTCATCATTGCGAACAGGGACATAGGTTTTATGACCCTTATCATCAATGAAAAGTGAAGAAGTGGACTTCAATTCCCACGGTACTCCATATCGGCAGCTAAGCACATTGTCTTTCTTACGCAGACAGGAAGATTCATGACACTTTGTATGACGTTGAACGCAGTTGACAAGCTCTGTGTAGTCTTCAAATTGATTGGATGTGAATATTGCTGCTGTGTCAAGGAGACACGGGTTATGAATTGTTGACTGGTGAAGCGGAATAGTTCGGTGTTCTGCCTGACGTGGATTCCAAGCAGTTACGTAGTGGTCGAAATATTTCTGTGCATTAGCAATTTCTAATGCATTGTCCCAATCAAGTGTGTCCATGTCTGGTGCATTTTGTAGCCAAAGGAAGCCATGAATGTGTGCGGATCCTCTATGTTGCCATTCGTATCTGAATATAACATGAAGGGTACATTCAGCTAATACATGTATATGCAATGTATAAAATTAATGTAGAGGGATATGGATATTAAATAATACCTGCACCAGTAGTCGGTTGCATGGAGGCCTTTTTGAAGGATTTCTTCAAGGAAAATTGTAAATCTACAATGCATATATTGGGCTGTTAGATGTGGGTTTTTAATTATGTTTTGGATTTTCCATTGGAAGGGGTTGACTGAAGTGGACTGAACACTTGTGGGCATGATCGTGTGCAAGTCATGCCATTTAGTATCAGCTGCACTGAGAGTGAAGAAGAATGTTGGGCTTCCTATTTGCGTGATCATGTCAGTCAGCTCAGATCGGCGTTTGTTCCAGAAAGACCGTGTTCCTTGTAGAGCTGACCCAAACCTCATTATTTGCTCTGGCAATCTTGAATCTGGAGAGTCATGAAGACACTGGCGTAGGTCTAACACCGTTGTTGGCAAGTTGTTCTCAATGTACTTCTTCACGAAAACACTGGTTGTTGCTTGGCTGCGGTGGTGCATTAGAATGTTATAAAGATAGTAGCGGAATCTTGGGTGTTGGCCAAAGCGGTTATCATGGTAGTGAAGCAAGTGCAAAGCATATTCATGCATTTCAACTTTTGTAAGTCTTGGTTGCATGATCATTGCAATGCCTGTAGGGAAGAGTGTGGGGAATGCCATGGCAAGGAGGCCGATGGTGTTGTATTCATTTATAGCGGTTGGAGTTATCGGAGGCCAATCGATAGAGCTTGTTGAACTTGAATGGGTCGAGTGCAAATAGTTACAAATGTGGTCACGCTTGGTACATGAATTTGGGAGGACTGGAACGAAAGAAGAGGGTTGGATTTCTATTGGAGGTAGCATGACATCATCAGGATTATAAGTGGAATCAGTAGTGGTTTGATGGGGTTCAAAAGAGCAGGTGGTTACATTGTGGAGAAGAGAAGAAATGTCTGTAGGGAGATCTGGCAGCGTAGAAATTGTAGATGAATTCAATTGAACATCACGGTAGTAAGGGTCATATTTTATTTTGTATTCAAGGGCTGCAAGGACACGTGATTTGCAAATGTAGAATTCGTAAGCCTTTTCAGATGGATTTTGCCTTTTCACAATGAGGATGTCTAAGTCAGAGAGCATCCGGGGTAAGTATTTGGCAATAATGGTGATATCTTGAGGGAAAGCAATTGTATGGCCACTATATTTATATTGACCACCACGGGAATAAGTGACTTGTAGAATGGGGTTGACACGTGCGATGAGCATTTCTTCAACTTGAGTTAATTGGTGAAGGACAAAGCGTTGTTCTCCAGGGTCCATGTTGTTTAGTTCAGAAAAACGATTGGTAGATTTAGATGATGCACAACGAAAACAAGTGAGTCTATTGTGGAAGAGCTTTGTTTTCATTCCTGGGTATGCTTCCTTGCATGTTGTGCAAACATGCAAGGTAGAAAGTCCATCAATCCTTTCTCGAAAGCGACGGTGTTCTTCGTTAAGGGGAGGGTTATATTCATTTGAGGTGGGAAGGGATGTAGAGGAAGTAGTAAGGTTGTTGTGCTGTTCATAAAGTAGTCGACGTCGTGCATTTATTTGATCCTTTTGTTGTGCATAAAGAATACGCCGCCGCTTGTTTTTGTCCGCAAGTTGATTGTTTGGTGGCATATCTAAACAAGTACAAGTAGTAGTTGTTAGTTTTCATAAACAAGTAGTGCATGTTTGGTATCTCATTTTATTGTGTGCACATCCATTGTGAAATTGGAACATTATATTTTGAACATAGATTTAAATTTTTTTAGTTCAACATCGGTGAAGATAGGTAGATTAGGTAGAAGGGAAAACATGCAATTAGGAATGATATGAAACCATATGTTATTTCAGTATCTATCATTGAGAGGAGAGAAACAAGATTAAAAATAATTTGTTCCCTTTTCTTAGAAAAATTTTTGTTTGACATGTTTGAGCGATAAAATGAATAGCTTAGGAAGCAAGGGATCAATGTGTAGCATGTAGACAACGAACGACAAAGATATGTAGTGACTCTTTACATTTGTTGATATTTATATTACGTAAAATGTAAATGGCAAACATACATATGTTGGAATGAATGGAAGAGAGTATTTGCACTGAAAACTACAGGGTTCATCATAAAAACATGGGTGTGTAATTTACAAAGATGAGACAATTAGTTGTGTGGAAATGTTTGTTTATGTACAAAAAGGCGTGGTAGATGACGCCCTAAGAAAAAGTTCACAGGCGGCGAACAATAGGTCGTTTTGAAGCGGACAGTGCTTGAATGTCAGTGAGCGCTTCCTTGCATGCAGAGGCATATTGAATTTCCTCTGAATTGATCAGTATTGGTTGCAAGCGTTGAACACCGTTGAAGTAATCTGTTTTAATGGAAAGTGTTAGCTGGAAGCGGTGCCCTGAAATCCGGCCACAAATTTCCTGTAGATCAGTTGGTTCGATAGAAAGTAGGAACAGGTCTTTAGCTGTGATGCCCATGAGCTCGTTCCCTGCATCATTGAAAACTGTGACGTTCTGTAGATTCCCGGTGTGGTCATGTAGATCAATTTTAAGCTTGTAACGGTAGTCACATTCTGGGAAGTCACCGTTACATTTTGTACAATGCCAAAGATTGTTAGAATGCTCCACAACCTTCTTCATGCATTGTTTTCCATTGAAATCTAGTGGACATGCTAGAAAGTAGAAGTCATCCATATGAAAAGCAGTAATTGTTGCTCGCACTGAAACCCAGATTGCTTTATCAGAGGGCTGCATGCCAGCAATCTCATGAAACGTCTTTCGTGGTAGGGCACGTTTCGAAGCAACACCATAGTTTCTACTCAAAGATGGAGAAGAAGAGCTATAGCCGGTTTCACGGAACCATGCATGTAGTTGCTGAGTTTCTTCAACCTGTGGATTTATTGTGAGAGTGCTCGTTGGTATCGTCCCTATTGTGGTGCCATTAAATTCAGACACGCGGCCTCCTTTGATTGCAAGAATTGGTGGGTTGTCGAAAGAGTAGAATTCAGAAAGATGTTGTCCGATATAGTCACAGTGTTCTCCCCATAATGTTACATCAATGCTAAAACCCGACCTGTCCTTTAGTATGAGTGTTTTCCTTAATGTCTCACTTCCATCTTTTCGTCGAATTGTTGATGCAGGTGACGTGGAAGTAACAACACCAATGACATCTACATTTGTATTTGGAGGTGCATTTTTTACGTCAGCAATATTCTTGAAGTGAAAGCTCTGGTAGGGAAACGTTGGATCATCTGTAGGACATGGATTGATAGTGGAAGCAGCAGACAAGTAAATCTCCCATTTGTTCTTGAGGTGGTTGTAGTTTGGATTTGCTTCTCTCACTGTGCCATTTGATACAATGTATAGTTGCCCAACCTGAATTAGATTGTAAAGAGATTCGGCCAGTTCAGCAAATGCAGAAAGGTGGATCTCTTCCTTATCACGGTTGATAAGGTCAAATCCGAAAACTTTTCCTGAGCCTCGCACATTGTTGTATGACTTCAATGATGTCTTAGCAGATGCTCTACCTTGGATAGACCAATACTTTCGGTAAGGGTTGAGTGCCGTGAATGGAATTGTTGTAGTTGTTGCCGTAGTTGGTGGGGTAACTGAAGAGGGCAAGGTATCTTTAGCTGACGAAGAGCTAAATTGGGCTGAACCCGGCTGTGCATGTTGCAGCGTCGATGTGTCCTTCATCAATGCTGCTGTGCGCTTCACAACTTCAAGCTCAACGACTCGGATGGACCTTATGTAAACAAGTAAGAAATGAATTAATAAAGATTCCATTTTCCTTCGTTTGATGCAAAAAACGGCTAGGTGGGAAAAAAGTAAAAGAGGGTGATTTCAAATGGTGGGCCTTACGAGGAGTTTTGGAGCACTGTGCAAGCTGCTTTTTTGAGCAGAATTATTGATCCAATTTGGATGTCTCCAGAGACAACTTGTGGGCCATATGCGGATGGTAGCAAAGTCTTATGTTGATGAACTTTTCCTTGCGCTTGCAAAATGTGAGGACTGTCTTCAGGGCGTCAGGGATTTAGGGTAAAAATTGACCACGTGATGAAAGCTACCTGCAACGAGTTGGCAGCAGGGGTCAAAACCCTAGCTGTAGTGGAGAAAGCCGCCTCTCTTCATAACCAAAAAAGACGCAGCAGCAATAGTTTCATTCAATAGACCGATGGATAGAATGAATGAAAAGAAAATGAACACAGAAATAGCGATCACCTCTGTCACAGGTAAAAATGCGCTGATGAACTTTTCCTTGCGCTTGCAAAATGTGAGGACTGTCTTCAGGGCGTCAGGCTGTCGAAGAAACTGGAAAATAAACCGTGAATGAGGTTGTGCTCTAACATCCATAGGAACCCCAGAACAGTTAGACGACGCCGCCATTCCCTCGCAGAACATAAATATCCACGACGCCACTCCCTCAGAACTGTTCCGCCACTCCCTCGCAGAACCGTCCCGCTGAAAAACTCCTGGTTTTCTACCTGCACGAGACTGAAAAACTCCTGCTTATGCGATTCAGAATCCGATGCCACGTTTCAGTATGAGGAGCGAAGGGGCCATTCAGAATCCGATGCCACGTGTCAGCACGAGAGTGAAAGGAACGACGAAAGTCTGTTCCAAAGGAAGGCCTATCGGCCTAATTATGGTCAATGTTGTAAAATAAAATAATAAAACTGCAATAAAAGTGATAGGAGTAATGAAAAATGTGATATTTTTTTTAATATTAAAAAGTTTTTTTTTTTTTAATTTCTGTGATATATTTATGTTTTAAATTTAAGATTAAAATTTTTTGATATATCAGTATGTTATAGATTTTATTTTATAATTTTATATTAAACATGAAAAATATTAATTTTTGGTGAAGGTTTTTTATTTGAAATTAAGGTAGATGAGGATTTGTTGATTTTTATTTATTTATTGAGGGTTTAATATGATTCTCAAGGGAATATGCATAGTATATGCTTAGTCTTAATGCTTATCAATAGCTTTAGTGTATTAAAGAGTTTATTAGGTTGCATTGACTTTTAATAAATTTTAAAAAATAGATTTGTGCTAGATGACTCCCCTCCCACCAATTTCTTAGGGATTTGAGATTATTCCAATTCTAATAAGTTTCTTCATGATAAGTTCACTCATTATTATTTATAACATTCTTTTATATATAAGCAAATTTTACTTAGCAAAATGGTCCATTACTTTTAATAAATTTAAAAAGTCACGTGGCTCCCCTTAATTTCTTAGAAATTTGAGATTATTCCAATTCTAATAAGTTCCTTCGTGATAAATTCCTCATTATTATTTATAACATTAATTTATAATTCCCTTTTTTTTTAAATTAAAGTTGACCAATAACCTTTTTATACATGGTTAATCAGGTAAATGTTTGCATTAGTAAGACATTCTCCGTGTTACAATAAATTATTTTAGTTATATTTACAAAGTCTTCGATTATATCAACCACATTAATATTTTTAATGTGGTTGAATGAAATATGAAAAGGCATAGCCATATTGGAAATTTCATGACAATTATTAAAATAAGATTTTTAGAAAAAAAATAAAAATGTTATTTCATCCAATAAAGAAGTAAGAAGATTTTATAATAATTTAATAAAATGCTAGGTCTCTTATAATTAAAAAGAAATTGAGAGAAAATCAATTTTATATAAGTAATTTATTCAAATTTATTTTTATTTTCTGATTTACTACATAGATTAAATGTTCTGTGGTGTAAATCTCTTTTTAATGAATGTTATTTTCCAAAAAAAATTACCGCTCAATAAAAATGCATCTAAATTGATTAATAAAATTAAATATAACTTTTATTTCAAATTTACCAAATCCACCCATAATAACTACATCACTTACCTTGAGTGATATATGATTTGATAAGACAATTCACAACCAAAACAACAATATAATAATTATATAAAATAAATTAGAAAGATCTCACAATTTCCTGTTATTCAGGTAGCTCTGCTATCAAACCATTGCATCATTATTTTTCTCTGTGGCTGTTGTGTCTTACGTACGTAGAATATAATTTCCCAAAATTAAAATCGTATGACTTTTTACTCAATGGTATGACGCATTGTGACAATTAGTCAATGGTAGGCGAATGCTATTTCCAACCCTATAGCAATATAAATGCCCTCTGACATGCAAGGGAAATAACGCTTACCCTCTCTCTCCACGCTCCATTCATTTGTTCACGTGTTGTCACTCAGAGGGCGAGCGCTATTTCCCTCGTGTGTCAGAGGGCATTTATATTGCTATAGGGTTGGAAATAGCATTCGCCGTCAATGGTATGCAGCAACGCAACACATCTATTTATTACCACCCGTGTGCTCATAGTGGAATGTATATATACATGCTAATTAATCATATCTGTCAACCAATATGATTAATTAATATAATGTTAGAGTATGTACGTATTTTTTTTTAGTAATTGTGGTTTACGGACTTCAATATGTGAACATTATGTTTATAGAATATTTATATTAGGTAGATTTACTCGAAGGTTTTAACCACGAAGCCTGACTTTACTTAGAATTAATGTTTGTTTGTTTGTTTTTTATTTCTTTCCATGAGAAAAAACTATAACATTTTTATTAATGGGAAATGTTATACATTGTTCAAGATCTTGTTAGAGAAAATACTCATATTGAAAATATCCATAATGCAAAGCTAAATCTGCCATAGTAATCTCGTGAATGCCACCTTGTGGCCACATATGGAAATAGAGCATGAACAGGGAGATGAAAGACCTGAGTCTAGTTAAAGGAGACATAATGCAGAAGATCAAGAAATGAAATATAACCAAGATGAGGAACCTAGAAGCGCGTCAGGGACATGAAAACCAAAAGTAAACCAAGGGGAGTGGGAAGAGATTAACAAAAATCCAAAGAACCTAGACAAAAGGAGATCCCCTCAGAAAATAGTTCATAATGAATCTGCCAAGGCAGTAGGAACAAAGCACACTTGGAAAGTGCATCTGCTTCTATTTTTTCTCCCGAAAGACATGTTGGAAGGATATCTCTAAGTAGAGGTTCTTTAGGCCCGAAATCCGCTGCATCGAGTTGAAAAGTGAGGGGATTTGTAAGGCGTTGTGATCCTGAATCTATATGATTGTAGAAAGGAAGTCACCAACAACCAAAATGAAATCAACATTGATTCATAGAGCCACCTGTAAGGCACCCCATAAGGTGAACATTTATGCTCTATTGTTGTCTCCTAAGTTGTCAAACCATCTGAATTGATAAGACATAACTGAATTGATATGAAGGGAGACACCACATCCACATTGCCCAACGGTAGAAGCTCCATCAAAAAAACAAATTGGGAAAATATTTGACAAGTCAGCAAGAGCGATAAGCATGTTAGATTCTTTGGGACGCTAGGGGCCTATCTCTTGAAAGTGAGTTATGATGCAGAGTGTATTCAAATTAAGGTTGGGAGAAGTCTCTTCAAAGATGTAATCTTTTCGAGAGGGCTAAATGCTCCAAAGCTCTTTTGATTTGAAACCCCAAGAGCAAATCCATTCCGCAATGGAGGAACTATCACCAATGACCTGGGTCCCCAAGAGAGAGGATACTTTCTTCCAAATGTCCTGTATGAAAGGGCAGTGAATGAAGATGTGAATATAGTCTTCCAATGGAGATTTGCAGTGAGGGCATAGACTAGGTCCTATAAATCCTCTCTTCATGAGTATGTCCCAGGTTAAAATCTGATTATGCAGAATAAGCCAAGTGAAGCATATAATCTTGAGTGGAACATCCCAGCACCACAATTGTGCAGTGAGCTTGGAAAATGGCAGGATTGGAGAACAAGAAATGATGTGTTCATATGCTTTTGTGGTTGAAATTCTTCCATCCATTAAATGACCGCCCCAAACTATATAATCTGTACGGGAGGATAACATGATACCGACATGGCTAAGGTTGTTATGATAAACTTCCCATTCAGATGCCAAATATTCCAAGATGCCAGTTTCCCAGGCATGTGGCCAAATTAGGGGAGACAAGAGCGTTTGAGGTCCCCTTGCAATGCTAGCCAAAGCGGAGTATCCCTGTTGATTAAGGGAGGTGATGATAGGAGCAGATAAATGGGGTCTTAAGGGCATGCCTTTAATAACATCCATCCCCACATTGACCTGTAAACCATTGCCAACAACCGAAACCAGGTTACTGCAAATCCAAGGGACTGTGCACCGTACGCTTCTCTAAGTTGCAGACATGCATGTAGTGAATGGAACACCATTGTGAATCCATTCCTCCAATCCATTGTTATGAAGATATTTTGCAACCATGATTTTTTTCCATAGGCCATGTTCTCCAAAGATGCACCATAAGTTAGCAGACAAAAGAGACAGATTGAAATCTATGAAATTAAGGAAGCCCTAGCCTCCATTCTTAATTGATCTAGATATTAGATTGACGCTAGCATGGCGGATTTTTCTTTTCGTGCCAAATCCTGACCATAGAAAATGGCACACAATGGATTCAATCTTTTTCATAGTGGATTGAGGGATGTGAAACATGTGCATCCAATATACAGGGATGCTTTGGAAAACCACTCGAATCATGACAACCATGCCTCCAAGAGTTAACCACCTATGATCCCAATGGCATAACATTCACTCGAATTTGTTGACAAGCCAATCCCAATCTGGAAGCTTGTAATATATAGGTTTCAAATGGAATCCGGGAGGTATTTGAATCCATTTGAAATGGGCAAATCTTCAAACATAATAGCAATCTTGATTACCTCCATCGAGGTACCATCATCAGAAATAAGTTTTGTTTTGTTTTCATTAATGTTAAGCCCATATACATTGTTGAATTTCATAAAAGTCATATGGAATGCTTCCCATTCTAATATTTTTGCCTCCCCTACACACATAATATCGTCCATGAACATCAGATGTGATAATCAACTACTTTTGGATATCCTACAACCTTTTATGGTGTTGACCTCTTTCATGGAGTTGATCCCCCTGCTTAATGTATCCATTACAAGAATAAACAACAGAGGAGATAGAGCACAACCTTGTCTAAGTCCTCTGTTCATTTTGAAGAAAATAGTGGGTTCCCCATTGATGAGAATTTCCATAGATGCAGATTTGATGCATGCCATTATCCATTAGACATGTCTATGTTTGAAACCGATTTTGTATAGGATCATAGTGAGGAACTCTTAGTCAACACAATCGAATGCCTGGATGAGGTCAATTTTCACGAAACATGATTTTTGATTCCTTGATTTGACTGAATGAATGCCTTCTTAAGCAATGGCCACTGCATCTTGGATTCTCCTGTTGGTAAAGAAGTTAAATTTTTCTTGTGAAATATATGGGGAGATGATCTTTTTGACACTGTTATTAGTAAGTTTGGACATCATTTTATATACGGGATTACATAAAGAAATAGGCCTATAGTTATTGAGAGACAAAGAATTTTGTTTCTTAGGGATGAGAGTGAGAAAGGTTGAATTCATTGCACCTAGAATTTTGCCGGAGATTCTGACCACTTCCATCATCTTTGCAAAATTTGGGCCCATGAGAACAAAGAAAAAAAGAAAGAATTGACAGGGCCAGCCATCGGGCCCATGACTTTTGTCCTTGTCCATCTCCTTCAAGGTTTGTAGCAGCTCCTTATTGGTAATATGATTGTCCATCATTGATGTATTTTAACTGTTGATCCATGTAGGAAAGGGATCGACTATTTCCATCTTATCAGCCACATGAATTTCCCCCCTTTCCTAAAATTGATTTTTGAAATGTTAAAATGTTCTCTCTTTGATATCATTGAAGGATGTATAAGTATGCCCTGCTTCATCTTCGATTGACTGAATTGTGTTTGTTTGTTTCCTTTTGGACGCGGCCCTATGAAAAAATTATATATTTTGATCACCTCCTTTGATCCATGCAAGTCTGCTTTTATGGTGCCAATCTTCTTCCTGTAATTTTAGGATTTTATCTTTTCTGGAAATCAACTCTAAAATTGTTTTGTGTGGATGTTCAGAAAAGTAGCCCGACACAATAGGATCCATCAACAAGGAAATTTCGGTAAATTTATTGGAGCTTCTACCTGAGATTTCGTTTTTTATTTTAAATCCATATCCTTACCATAGTTTTCATCCTCTTTAGATTTTTAATAACCACCTTTGACAGATCAGTGTTATCAAGAGAGAGAGGGTTAGATCAAGATTACAGAACTAGGTCCTAGAAATCGGTCTCATTAACCCACATCTGGTTAAATTGAACATAATTTTATGTCCTCCAGGTCATCTAGCCATTCCAGGATGATGGTGTCATGATAAGATATGTCTGAGAAGAAAGTCCATGACTTGAGGCTTTTCAATCTAAGTGATAAATTGGAGTCCACCAGAAATATGTCAATTCTTTTAGCAATGTCGTCCATGCTCATGCTACGATTTCACCATGTTGGACATATTGGATCAGGAGAAATGTCACAGAGAGCCTTGCGGTTGAAGAGATCTGTGAAAATTGCTGCTAGAGGATCTGGCTTAGCCCTGTGCCCCTACCATTCGCCTGCATTCAATGTTAAATTTAAGTCCCCTGCAATGATTAACGGGTGAATATCCAATAAGCATGAATTGTCAATCAATTCCCAGAAAGGCTTGCGATTTATGTAAGGGCCATACATATTAAGAATTGAAAGTCTACAACTCCAGCCCTGACCATGTCCTATCAAAATTATGCATGAAATCAGTTTGTAGCCCAGAAAGGAGAAAAAAGTAGGATCCAATATTGCTGCAAGTCCACCCGATTTTCCAAAGGAGTTGGTAGCACAACCATGCCGTGTCGGGCATATTCAGAGTAAGATCTCTGAGGTTTTTTCCTTAGACATCATAGTTTCTTGAAGGAGAATAATTGACGTGAGATTGTCCATGATGTGGTAGTTTAGGAATCTTTTTGAATGGGTAGATCCCAACCCTCTCAGATTTAGGGACATTAGCTTCATTGGGAACCAAAAGATACGGGATGCACTGCTCTAAGGCCCTGAACGTGTGAGTCTTCCCTTGGTTCAGTAGACTCGATTGAGGGTCCCGGATCAAAGGACATATATAGAGTCTCCTTTAGAGTTTTTGAGAACCGGGAATTCATTTATGTTTCTAAGTCCCTAGTAAGAGTTAATTTTCTAGATTTAGGGACTTTATTCCTCCTACGATTTTGAGACGTAAAAGACTTATTACATTTATTTCTGTCAGATCTCATATCTGACACACTAAATATTTACATTGCTAAAACTTGAAGGTAAACAATTTACTATTTACTGAGATGTAAAATACCAGTTCATTGAAAATTCTATCAACCTCCCCTCCTAAATTAAGAACAAGTTAGATATGAGAAACTCTATATTATAAAGTAATACATTACGTAAAGTTTTGTGGGTGTTGATGCATACATGCCTTTGTGTGTTTTTTATCATTGTTATTTGGTATCAAAGCGCAGGGTGTTAAAGTAGAGGGCATGGTTGTTGTGAGTTTGTGTGTGTGGTTGTTGCAACTTGAGAAAACAGTCGAGTATGCAATTGTAAGTGGACAAAGAATGGCCCATAGGTAGATAACACTAAAGAGATAGATCTATTCACTTCCCTTGCTCATTTTTTGAATCTCATCAGCCTTCCCACCAGGCATGACAATATTGATTAAGAACACAGAGGATGAGTACTCTCATTTGGAGGACAAGGTCATTTCGGGCATTGTTGAAAGTCTAAAGCAAAGGAGCTAAGTTTTGTGGGTGGAGTGTGGTTGTGAGCGAACTTAATTCATAGCATTGAGTGCTACATTGAGCCCCTGTGGAGACTATGCCAGCTGAGTTATTTTGTTTAACTAAGAATTTTTGTAAATTGTTCCGCTTGAGACCCTTCTGGATATGAAGAGGAGTGTTGGCCTATGCATCGAAGTCTTGTTGACTACGAGTGTATGCTCGTTGTACCCTGGAACGTGTGAGAGAATTCGATGGTCATCAGATTACCTGTTGTCCATTTTGATGGCGGGATGAGGCCGCGCAAAAGACCAAGTATGCTTGAGTTTGTTTAGGCTTGTTGTGTGACGTTGCGACAAGGTGTGTTGTCTTCACTAAGCACTTGCAACATTTTTTTCAATTATAGAGGGTGCATCGATAATTACAAAAAGGTACCTCGTATTTAATGTTTGGAAATAATTTTTTGTTAGTTTTTAAATATTTTATGATCATGGAATTCATGGTCCTAGAAAAATTTAGTGGCCTAAACTTTCACTCATGGAAAGTAAATGTACATAGGCAATTAATAAATAAAAATTTGTGGGGCATATAAGTGGTACATATAGATGCCAAACAGTTACCTGAATGGGAAAATAGAGATGACAAAGCCAAGTCCATTATCAAACTTTCTCTTTCATGTTCACAGTTACATCATGTCAATCAAACTAAATCATCTAAAGAAATATGGAAACACTTGATTCAAATGTTTGGTGCTAAAGCTACAAATGCAAAATTTTCCATAAAATTGCAGTTATTTAGACTTAAAGTGAATAAAGATACATCTATGTCCAATCTTGTATGTAATTTAATGTCTCTTATAAGAAAATTAATTGAAGTTGATGCTAAGGTAGAAAACGAAGATGCAAAATCCATCTTAGTAAATAGTTTACCTTCAAGTTTTAGCAATGTCGTCTTCACCTTAAGTCAAATTTCTTCACATATATTAGATGAGACAATTGCAACGATTTTGGCAGAGGAAAAGATGCTAAATCTAGAGGATGTAGAAATGCATTATATTCAAAGACAAGGATGACAAAGAAAAATGAAATTAAAAGTGAACTCGAATGCTACTGCTACAGGAAAATTGGGCATACAATGGCATAAAACGTGGAATTGAAAAAATTGTGTCAGCTATCTATTAAAAGGGAAGGTAAACAATCAAAAAACATAGCCACAAATGAATATTCATTGAATTCTGATTATGATGATTTCAATGAAGAAAAAGTTGAACCTCTCAAACTCGTTTAGAACAACTACAGTTAAGTAAAAAGGCTAAACATTGATGGTTGTCCAAATAATTTGACAGGTGAATCTAGGGAAGGATCCCTCATTGATGAAGAGGTGAGAGTGGTTTTCTAGTGAGGTTATGCGACAACTTGGGATGATGTTCAGTAATTGACTTTGGAAGATTTGTGATTCAGGAGTGGAACTCGGGAATCCAACTTGTTGACTATGCTGATCTGGAAGGTATAAATCATTTTAAAAATGTTTATGTATTTTGTTGTCTATGTGTGATTTTAATAAGTTTTTTGTAATGTAACCATTAATGGGGAATATAGAGTTAATTCTTACATTCTATATCTGAGAATTGGTTTATGAGTTGTTAGTGATGGTTGAGTGAGGGTGTCTAGAGAATTGAACCAAAGGTTTTTTACGAAAATTTGTTGGTGATGGTTGATTGAGGGTCTCCACAGAATTGAACTCAATCACTCAATAGCAAAGATTTTTTATAAAAATTGGTTTATGAGTTGTTGGTGATGATTGAGTAAGGATGTCTAGAGAATTGAACTCCATCACTCAATAACGAAGTTATTTCTCTTATAATTAATGAGAAAGTCATTTTATAATAACATAAGTAATTAGTTCATAGGGTTTTGGATAGACGGTGATCAGGGGTTATGTTAAGGCACTTTGTGCTATGAAGTCATGTGTTCAACTCCCCGCCTTGATCAAAATGATATATTAGACATCTTGAAAATGTAGACCTACCAAATATATATATATAGATAGATATATATATATATATATATATATATATATATATATATATATATATATATATATATATATATATATATATATATATATAATTCATTTAAATTTATTTTTACTTTCTGATTTATTGCATACTTAAAAAGATTAAATGTTTTGTGGTGTAAGTCTCTTTTTAATAAATGTTCATTTTTCAAAAATAAAAAATTACAACTCAAAAAAATTAATATCTCCTTAATAAATTTAAAATTAAAATTAAAATGCATCTAAAATGATTACTAAAATTAAATATAACTTTTATTTCGAACTTACCAAATCCACTCCTCTTATTCAGGTAGCTCTGCTAGCAAACCATTGCATCATTATTTTTCTCCGTGGCTGCCGTGTCTTACGTAGAATCTAAGCTCCCAAAATTAAAATCGTATGACTTTCTATATCCGTGGTTGACGGGTTGTGACAATTAGTGCAGCACATGTATTTATTCCCACCCGTGTGCTCATAGTGGAATGTATATATACATGCTAGTCAATCATATCTCTCAACCAATATGATTAATATAATGGTAGAGTATGTAAGTATTTTTATTTTTTAATAATTGTGGTTTACGGACTTCAAAAATGGGTGAAAATTATGTTTATAGAATATTTATATAGGCATATTCACTTGAAGGGTTCAACCACGAAGCTGAACTTCTTTAGAGTTAATGCTTTTTTTTTGGGAGAAAAAAACTGTAACATTTTCATTAATGGGACATGTTATACAATGTCGAAGATTTTGTTAGACCAAATATCCATGTTGAAAATATCCATAATGCAAAGCTAAATCTGCCATAGTAATGTCGTGAATGCCAATTTGTGGTCACATATGGAAACATAGCATGAACATGGAGATGAAAGAGCTAAGTCTAGTTAAAGGAGACATAATGCAGAGGATCAAAAAAGGAAATATAACTAAGACGAGGAACCTAGAAGCGAGTGAGAGACATGCAAACCAAAAGCAAACCAAGGGGAGTGGGAAGAGATTAACAAAAATCAAAAGAACCCACACAAAAGAAGATCCCCTCAGAAAACAATTCATAATGAATCTGCCTAGGCAGTAGGAACAGAGCATGCTTGGAAAGTGCATCTTCTTTTGAATTTTGATCCCAAAAGACATGTTGGAAAGAGATCTTCGAGAAGAGGGTTTTTAGGCCCGAAATCCACTGCATCGAGTTGAAAAGTGAGGGGATTTGTAAGGCGTTGCGATCCTGAATCCATCTGATCATAGAAAGGGAGTTGCCAACAACCAAACTGAAATCAACATTGAGCCATAGAGCCACCCACAAAGCACCCCATAAGGCAAACATTTATGCTCTACTATTGTCTCACAAGTCGTCAAAGCACTTGAATTGATAAGACATAAATGAATTGATATAAAGGGAGACAACACATCGGCATTGCCTACTGGTAGAAGCACCATCAAAAAAACAAATTGGAAAAATATTTGACAAGTCAGCAAGAGCGATAGACCTGTTAGATTCTTTGGGACACCATGGGCCTATCTCTTGAAAGTGAGCAACGATGTGGAGTGTAGTCAAATTAAGATTGGGAGAAGTCTCTTCAAAGATGTACTCGTTCCGAGAGCGCTAAATGCCCCAAAGCTCTTTTGCTTGGAAACCCCATGAGAAAATCCATTCCGCGATGGAGGAACTATCACCACTGAGCTGGGTCCCCAAGAGAGAGGATACTTTCTTCTAGATGTCCTGTACGAAAGGGCAGTGAATGAAGAGATGAATATAGTCTTCCAATGCACATTTGCAGTGAGGGCATCTACCAGGTCCTACAAATCCTCTCTTCATGAGTATGTCCCAGGTTAAAATCAGATTATGCAGAATAAGCCAAGTGAAGCATATAATCTTGAGTGGAACATCCCAGTATGACAATTGTGTAGTGAGCTTGGAAAATGGCAAGATTGGAGAAAAAGAAATGATGTGTTCATATGCTTTTGTGGCTGAAATTCTTCCATCCATTAAATGACGCCCCAAACCATATAATCCGTACGAGAGGATAACATGATACCAGCCTCGCTAAGGTTGCTATGATAAACTTCCATTCAGCTGCCAAATATTTCGGGATGCCAATTTCGTAGGAATGTGGCCAAACTGGGGGAGACAAGAGCGTCTGAAGGCCCTCGCAATGCTAGCTAAAGTGGAGTACCCCTGTTGATTAAGGGAGGTGATGATAGGAGTGGATAAATGGGGTCTTTTGGGCATTCCTTTAATAACATCCATCCCCACATTGACCTGTAAACCATTGCCAACAACCCAAACCAGGTTACTGCAGAGCCAAGGGACTGTGCACCGTAGGCTTCTCCGAGTTTCACACATGCATGTAGTGGATGGAACACCATTGTGAATCCATTCCTCTAATCCACTATTATGAAGATATTTTGCAACCATGATTTTTTTCCATAGACCTTTTTCTCCAAAGATGCACAATAGGTTGGCAGACAAAAGAGCCAGATTGAAATGTCTGAAATTAAGGAAGCCCCAAACTCCATTCTTAATTGGTATAGAGATTAGATTGAGGCCAGCAAGGGGGATTTTTCTTTTGGTGCCACATCCCAACCATAGAAAATGGCGCACAATGGATTCAATCTTCTTCATAGTGGATTAAGGGATGTGAAATATATACATCCAATATACAAGGATGCTTTGGAAAACCACTCAAATCATGACAACCCCGCATGCAAGAGTTAACCACCTACGATCCTAACAAAATAACGTTCGCTCCAATTTGTTGACAAGCCAATCCAAATCAGATAGCTTGTAATATCTAGGTTTCAAATGGAATCCCAGGTATTTGAAGCCATTTGACAATGGGAAAATCTTAATCTCAAACATAGCAGCAATCTCGATTACCTCCATAAGGTACCATCATCAGAAATAAGTTATGTTTTGTTTTTATTAATGTTAAGCCCAAATACATTGCTGAATTTTAGAAAAGTCTTATGGAATGCTTCCCATTCTAAGATTTTTGCCCCCCCTATGCACATAATATCGTCCACGAACATCAGATGTGATAGTCAACTGTTTTTGGATATCCCACAACTATTTATGTCGTGAACCTCTTTCATGGATTTGATCCCCCTGCTTAATGTATCCATTACAAGAATAAACAACAGAGGAGATAGAGCACAACATTGTCTCAGTGCTCTATTCAATTTGAAGAAATTAGTGGGTTCCCCATTGATGAGAACCGCCATATATGCAGATTTGATGCATGCCATTATCCATTGGATATGTCTATGTTTGAAACTAATTTGTATAGGATCATAGTGAGGAACTCCCACTCAACACAATCAAAGGCCCAAATGAGGTCAATTTTCATGAAACATGATTTTTGATTCCTTGATTTGACTAAATGAATGCCTTCTTAAGCAATGGCCACTGCATCTTGGATTCTCCTGTTGGGAAAGAAGTCAAATTGTTATTGCAAAATATATGGGGATATGATCTTTTTGACATGGTTAGCAATAAGTTTGGACATCATTTTATATATGAAATTACATAAATAAATAGGCCAATAGTCATTAAGAGACAAAGGATTGTGTTTCTTAAGAATGAGAGTGAGAAAGGTTGAATTGATTGAGCCTGGAATTTTGTCGGAGATTCTAACCGCTTCCATCATCTTTACCAAATCCGGGCCCCTCAAATCAAAGAAAAAAAAACATTGACAAGGCCAACCATCGGGCCATGACTTTTATTCTTGGCCATCTCCTTCAAGGTTTGTAGCAACTCCTCATTGGTAATATGACTGTCCATCGTTGATGTATTTCCATTGTTGATCCATGTAGGAAAGAGATCGACTAGTTCCATCATACCAGTCACATGAATTTCCTCCCTTCTTGAAAGTGATTTTTGAAATGTTGAAATTCTCTCTCTTTGATATCATTGAAGGATGTATAAGTATGACCTACTTCATCTTTGATTGACCAAATTGAGTTTGTTTGTTTCCTTTTGAACGTGGCCATATGAAAAAAAATTGTATTTTGATCACCTCCTTTAATCCATTTAAGTCTTCTTTTCTAGCACTAATCTTCTTCCTGTAATTTTAGGATTTTATCTTTTCTGGAAATCAACTCTAAAATTGTTGTGTGTTGATGTTCAGAAAAGTATCCCGACACAATAGGAACATCAACATGGCAATTTATGTCTATTGATTGGTGCTACTTTCTGAGATTTTGTTTTTTATTTTTAATTCATATCCTTACCATAGTTTTCATCCTCTTTAACTTTTTAATAACCGCCTTTGACGGATCAATGTTATCTGGAGAGAGAGGGTTAGACTAAGATTGCAGAACTAGGTCTTGGAAATTGGTCTCATTAACCCACATCTAATTAAATTGAATGTAATTTTTATGTCCTCCAGGTCATCTAGCCATTCCAGGATGATGGCGTCATGATCAGATATGTCGAAGAAGAAAGTCCATGACTTGAGGCTTTTCAATCTAAGTGATAAATTGGAGTCCACTAGAAATCTGTCAATTCTTTTAGCAATGTTGTTCGTGCCCATCCTACCGTTTCAACATGTTGGACATATTGGATTAGAAGAAATGTCATGGAGAGCCTTGCGGTTGAAGATATCTGTGAAAAATGCCGCCATAGGATCTGGATTAGCCTTGTTCCCCCAACATTCACCCACATTCAATGTTAAATTTAAGTCCCCTACAACGATTAACAAGTGAATATCCAATAAGCATGAATTGTCAATCAAATCCCAGAAAGGCTTGCAATTTTTGTAATGGCCATACGTATTAAGAATTCAGAGTCTACAACTACAACCCTGAGCATGTCTTGTCAAAATTATGCCTGAAATCAATTTGTAGGCTAGAAAGGAGAAAAAGGCAGGATCCCATATTGCTCCAAGTCCACCAGATTTTCCAGAGGAGTTAGTAGCACAACCATGCCATGTCGGGCATATTTGAAGTAAGATCTCCAAATAATTTTCCTCAGACATCATAGTTTCTTGAAGGAGAACAATTGACGGGAGATTGTCCATGATGTGGTAGTTTAGGAATCTTTTTGAATGGGATATCCTAGCCCTCTTAGATTTAGGGACATTAGCTTCATTGGGAACCAAAAGATACGGGTTGCACTTCTCTAAGGTCTTTTTTGTACCCTAGACGTGTGAGAGAATTCGATGGTCATCAGATTACCAGTCATCCATTTTGATGGCAGGATGAGGTCGCATATAAGACCAAGTATTCTTGAGTTTGTTTAGGCTTGTTGTGTGATGTTGCAACAAGTTGTGTTGTCTTCACTGAGCACTTGCAACGTTTTTTTCAATTATAGAGGGTGCATCGATAACTACAAAAAGGTACCTCAGTATCAAATTTTAAAAAACATTTTCTGTTAGTTTTTTAATATTTTATGATCATGGAATTCATGGTTCTAGAAAAATTTAGTGGCCTAAACTTTCACTCATGGAAAGTAAAAGTACATAGGCAATTAATGAATAAAAATTTGTGGGGCATAGAAGTGGCACCTATAGATGCCAAACAATTACTTGAATGGGAAAATAGAGATGACAAAGTCAAGTCCATTATCAAACTTTCCCTTTCATGTTCACAGTTACATCATGTTAATCTCTCTAAATCATCTAAATAAATATGGGAACACTTGATTCAAATGTTTGGTGCTAAAGCTACAAATGCAAAATTTTCCATAAAATTGCGGTTATTTAGACTTAAAATGAATAAAGAGACTTCTACCTCCAATCTTGTAAGTAATTTAATGTCTCTTATAAGAAAATTAATTGAAGTTGATGCTAAGGTAGAAAATGAAGATGCAAAAGCCATCTTAGTAAATAGCTTACCTTCAAGTTTTAGCAATGTCGTCTTCACCTTAAGTCAAATATCTTCACATACATTAGATGAGACAATTGCAATAGTTTTGGCAGAGGAAAAGAGGTTAAATACAGAGGATGTAGAAATGCATTATATTCAAAGACACGGATGCCAAAGAAAAATGAAAATAAAAGTGAACTCGAATGCTACTATTGTGGGAAAATTAGGCATACAACGACAGACAACGTGAAATTGCAAAAATTGTGTCGGCTATCTATTAAAAGGGAAGGTAAGACAATCAACAAACATAGCCACAAATGAATATTCATTGAATTTTGATGATGATGATTTCAATGAAGAAAAATTTGAACCTCTCAAACTCTTTTATAACAACTACAGTTAAGTAAAAAGGCTAAACATTGATGGCTATCCAAATAACTTGAGAGTTGTGAATCTAGGGAAGGATCTCTCATTGATGATGAGGTGAGAGTGGTATTCTAGTGAGGTTATGTGACAGCTTGGGATGTTGTTCAGTAATTGACTTTGGGAGATTTGTGATTCAGGAGTGGAACTTGGGAATCCAACTTGTTGACTATGCTGATCTGGAAGGTGTAAACCATTTAAAGAATGATTATGTATTTTGTTGTATATGGGTGATTTCAATAAGTTTTTTGCAATGTAAGCATCAATGGGGAATTTATAGTTAATGTTTACATTCTATATCTGGAAATTGGTTTATGAGTTGTTGGTGATGGTTGGGTGAGGGTGCCTAGAGAATTGAACCTGGTCACTCAATAACAAAGGTTTTTTATGAAAATTTGTTGATGATGGTTGAATGAGGGTGTCTAGAGAATTGAACCCGATCACTCAATAACAAAGGTATTTTTTGTGAAAATTGGTTTATGAGTTGTTGGTGATGATTGAATAAGGATGTCTAGATTTGGTTTGAGTTTGAATTTTTGATGAGGTTCGTATGAGGTTGGCCATATATATATATATATATATATATATATATATATATATATATATATATTGAATTATAGGATAAAATAGTAAGAAATCAACATCAATAAACATAAAAAATGCAAGAATCAATTACAATCTTGAGGTGTGACATGAAGTTATGAATTTTGATCTACGGACTTGGTCAATGGCTATGAGGTTCAATGAGGTTCGCCGAACCTCAAAAGTTTTTTAAGGTTCCCCAAAATTCGAACCTAAAAGTTAAAGTTGGACGAACCTTGTGACATATTATGACATCAATTTCTCATCTCCTCTTATTTATCCCATTCCAAAATAAAAAATATCAGTTTTTTACCTCAATCATTTCTATTCCAAAATATTTCAGAAATCAAAATAAACCCCACAAATAAAAATGCAAACAAATTAGCCTCCCTAGAAGTATGTTCTCTTTTGCATTGCATTTATGCTAAAAGGAAATGAAATGCAAAAAAACAGGGTGATATTGCATATGAAAATAAATGGATAAAAAATAGGGTGATATTGTATATGAGAATAAAAGGATTTGGACTTTTCTGTATGTGGTGTTTCAGTTTCAATGCCAAAAATCTGCTAGAGCGATTAAGAGGAAAGCGATTAATTTTTGTTGGAGACTCAATAAGTCAAAACCAATGGGAATCCATGGTCTGCATGCTTCAAGCAGTGATTCCTAGCAATAAGAAAACTGTTAGTCAACAAGCTTCAATATTCAAGGCCCTGGTAAGCTGATAAATGTAGTTTCCATGGATAGTTGTGCATTTGATTATATGGTGAGTAATGAAGTCTTACAATATTCTTTCTCTAAAAAGGATTACGATGCTTCTGTGGAGTTTTTCTGGGCTCCACTTCTGGTTGATCTGCAAAATAACAGTAAGAACCAGAGAATTCTCAATCTGGACACTCTTGTGGATAATGGTGTTTACTGGAAAGGAGTTGATGTATTGGTTTTTGAATCATCCCATTGGTGGCAAGATCAAAGGTGGGAAGTATCAAAACTCTGAACTTTCTGATTAAAATTTTCAACAAGGGGCAGCCAAATTTAGTGTTGTAATTGATATTAAAAATGTAATAGTTTGGAATGTGGTTGGACAGATGGGACCTAATCATGGCTAACAATCAGCTTTACACAAACATGGATCCACTTGTGGCTTACAAGAGGGCATTGACGACATGGGAAAACTGGATACCTGCAAATATCGATCCCTAAAAATCACTTGTCTTCTTTACCACCTCGTCCCCTACACATTACAGGTAAATCTTTATACAAACACACATTGTATATATTATAGGGCATTTTTTATGTGGATTGCAGTTTTCATGAATATTTTGGAATTGGAAGTTTAAGCTTTAAAAAAATATAACTGTTCTTATGATAGATCAAATTCCAAGATATTCATGAAATCTATTCAAGTAGCTATGGCTCTTATTTTAGGTATACGAACTGGTTTTCCTCATAAAATTGATGTAAATGTGCAGCCCAATTTATTGGAATCAGAAGAATGGGCAGAAATGCTATGGTCAGACTGAACCAGTGCAATTTGAAGGATACTCACCTCCATTGATTCCTCAGGTGCCCATAGTGAAGGAAGTTATAGGGACTATGATTTTTCCTGTTACTCTGCTCGATATCACAGGACTATCCCAATTTCGCAAAGATGGTCACCCTTCAATTTACAGTAGTACCGTTACTAGTGATGAGAAGCAGCATCCTGATCAGTTTGCAGATTGTAGCCATTGGTGTTTACCAGGTGTCCTTGATACATGGAACGAGCTTATGTATGTCACTTTGCTTTCCAAGGGTTTAGGGAATTGATAATTCTTATTGATCCTTGAAGCTGGGCAAAATCTGGGACTTGGTTGGCCATAAGGAGGAAATCCTCTGCCTTGACTCGCTAGAGCAGTAAACATATCTGGCATTGCAAACCCATACACATGGCCCATTCCAATCCTGTCAAAGCCATAAGTATCACCAGAAACCATACTTGGATGAAAGCCCAAAGCCTTTGATCCTGCCATTCCCCGGATACCCCTTGACATTGTCCCAGGCCACATCATTCCTCTTCCCTTGCCTCTTCCCTGGCTTATCAGTAGCAGCTATAGGGATGTCCTTATTGTAGGCAGCACAAAGATTACATTGAAAACATAAATTCTATCGTTGTAAAAAATGCTCCAAAACAATAAAAGAGAAACAGAAGACGCATGAGAGTCTACAAAAATAACCGAAACTCGTTACCATCGCTAATAAAACCTCTGTCATCAGTAACCCTCTTCAAAGCAGAAAAATCGAAGTCTACCCTCTTCTGGTACCTTAGAGGTTTGCTTTTGCTTTTCACAGATATATATAGTTGTTCATGGAAGCAAGATCAAAAGGAAGTCTTAAACGACAAAGTAAGAGGGACTTTGTAAACCCTCCTTATAACATTAAGAGATTTCTGTAAGCTCTCCAACATATCGAGCATAAAAAATCTACAACAAAATGTCTAGGGCTTCATCAATGATCAATGCTTCAAAGTTATAAACGACTCTATGTAGAAGAATTATAAAAGAGCTAAATTACAGATGTAGGGTTTTTGGAACTCTCAAAGATGAAGGTGAAAATATTGTTAAATCCACTGGTAAGAATTCCTCAACCTGCAAAGAACACAACGATGATGAGAAAATGAAATTGCAAAAATAAATTGAGAGTAGTTATCAAATGCCATAGAAGAGGGGAGTGGAGCAAATCAAAGTTCTTATTCCCTCAAAGAAAAACACTGCAACCCCATTTGCAAATGGTAAGGCCTTCGGACATTTCAATGCGCAAAAAACCGAACCCTTCTTTTTCCAGCTCATAATTCAGAAAAATACTCAACTTCTTCCATTTTAATACACAAAATCAAGACATATAACAGATGAACACGATATAGCCCTAACCTGTTGATTCAAAATCCACGAGTCTTCCAGATCGATGGTAGTCTTCCACTGAAATTATAAGCTCAAATCAATGGTTGAGGCATTCAATCTTCTACATAAACTCACAAACAACCCACACAAAAAGTTGAAATGTGAAGGATCTAAGGTTTTTACCTTTCAGAGGACATTTTCACTTCAGGAACCTATGATTAAACTTGAATTTATGCAAAATAGAACAGCTCGTAAAACCTTAACTGATACCAAATTTGACAATCAAACAAGCATTAAAAACAACCAGAAAACATACCAAAATTCATGTTGATCTTCGCATCAACGCCACAATTGTGCATATCAGTAACAGCTATAGGGATGTCCTTATTGTAGGCAACACAGAGATTACATTGAAAACACAAATTCTATCATTGTAAAAAATGCTCCAAAACCATAAAAGAGAAACAGAAGCCGTGTGAGAGTCTACAAAAATAACTGGAAGTCGTTACCATCGCTAATAAAACCACTGTCATCAGTAACCCTCTTCAAAGCAGAAAAATCGAAGTCTACCCTCTTCCGGGACCTTAGAGGTTTTCTTTTGCTTTTCACAGATATATATAGTTGTTCATGGAAGCAAGATCAAAAGGAAGTCTTAAACGACAAAGTAAGAGGGACTTTGTAAACCCCCCTTATAACATTAAGAGATTTTTGTAAGCTCTCCAACATATCGAGCATAAAAAAATCTGCAACAAAAGGTCTAGGGTTTCATCAATGATCAATGCTTCAAAGTTTGGAACAACAGAGGGCTAGGTCGTGCACAACAGATTTCACAGCAAAAACGGGACACATTATTGCAGGAGTAAGTAGAAAAGCACAAAAACATTATTGCAGAGGGCGTGGAAGACAACATGGAGAGCAGAAAACGGATGGATATGGAAGAAGGGGCGTTCTTTGTTACGTTGGGCGCGGGCGCATCGTCCAGCTATGCGAAGGCTTCCAGCGTCTCTTGTGGCTTCCCTCACAGGGAACGTCGGCGTCCTGCCCTCCAACCTCGGCATCCATGAATACCTCCGCGCCTGAATACCTCCGCCCCTTCCTTGCAGCGAAGCCAATACGCAGGGGCTGACGTGTTGCCTGAACAAATACGAAAACAAATTGCCCACTCTATGCCTGACGCCAAGTGTCAGCCCGACGCTAGGTGTCAGCCTGAGAAACAAAAAGACGACGAAATTCCCTTTCAAAGGAAGGCCTATCGGCCTAAATATATAATTATTAAAATATATTTTAATATAAAATAGTTTTTATAAATATATCTCCTAATTTGTTTTTATTTAATTATTTTATTTAAACAAACTTTTAACCATTCAAACACCAATATCCATGTTAGAAACGTTTCCAAAACTCATACATATATATTACCAGCGTTTCGTTGTTCAAAAACTCATATATATATATATATATATATATATATATATATATAATATTTAAAAACGTCATTTCATTTTCTTTTCAACATTGTAATATTTCATTTTCCATTGTACAAACTTGAAATTATCTTTTTATATTTCCGAAGCCGCCACCCCAAATCATATAACAAGTTTTCATCTTCAACTCTCATTTTCTTATCCGGCCATTGCATTTGAAAATGCTGAGTTTTCTAGTTCGTTGTGTATTCACGTTCTCTAAATGAGGATGCTACAAATTGAATGTAAACAAAAGAAAAATTAAAATGGGAGATTCATGGATTTCACACCCATAACGGTTCAACTGGGTGCAGACCAATCATGGTTTATGATTTTAGTAGAGATTTTTATCTTATAATTGTAGTTTTTTGTAGAATCACAGAGTATGGTAAACAATATCCCTAATTGACTACATATTGCAAAATATCTCTAAAAAACACATTATTTAACCTCCTACCAATACGAACCCAATACACCTTCCTAATTTAAAAAACCCACATATTATTTAATCCCCTACCAATACGAACCCAATACACCTTTCCAATTTAAAAACCCCTACTTTCACTAGTTATTGTAGGTATCTGTTTTTTCATTAACATTTTTTATATTAATTTTGAGCTCCATTTTTTATACTTTCCAATATATATATAAAAAAAAAAATAAATAAATAAATTACCTCTTAATATATGCTCAATATATTATGTATTTTTTTTCAATATATATCCCCAATATAAACCCACATGATATAGTATTACTTCTCTAATAAAACCTTCATTAATATATAGACAAAGCATAATAAATTTCACACCATATTGAGAATCATACTCACTAGTGGCACCGAGGAATATAGTAGCAAAACAAGAATTTATTGTAAAAAAAATTATGATGAAAAATATTGAATAGTTAGAAACAGGTGGTATTTTGAAACTATTTATGAGAAAACAAGGCTTTACTGTTAAAAAAAAAAAAATGTACGTCGATTATTCAAAATATTGAATAGTTAGAAACGGGTGGTATTTTGAAACTATTTATGAGAAAATGTAGTAGTTTGGTATGTTTATAAGTAGGGAAGTTATTTTTAACTTGGTTGGATGTAAGTAATAAAGTCATCGGTTGACTATGGTGTATCATAATCATTTTTATTTAATCATAATTAATTATCATAAAATAATGATTGATTATAAATTGCGTAATATTTGTAAAAAAATTGAAGAATCAATTTTATTGATGAATTGGATAGTTTACAGGGGAAGAGCTCCACTTGGAGACTACCTCTAACAGAACGCTCTACATCAATCATCTTACAATCAAACATATATATAGTGTTCACACATCTAGGGAAGTTAGAACAACTGCCTAAGAAGTAGGAACTAATTCCTAATCTAAGGCTCTAGTGAACCGAATCTCTCCAGATCTACATATTCTTCACTATCTTCAACACCCCCCTTAATGGAGAAAGGGGTTCACAAGTATTCCTAACATTTCCCTAAACAATTCAAACTTGATTCTACCAAAAGGCTTAGTAAATATATCAGCTACATTATCACATGAATTACAATATTCAACACATATTTCCTTTGATTGCACCTTTTCCCTGACAAAATGAAATTATGTATCTATGTGCTTGGTGTTTTTATGGAACACCAGATTATAAACAAGTTTGATAGAACTTTGATTATCACATTTTATAATCGTGGCTTCTGTTTGCGCTTCTCCTACATCTTGGAGAGGTCTTCGTAACCAAACTGATTCACATACTACTGCACACATGGCTTGATATTCTGCTTCTGTCGAGGATAAGGCTACAATATGCTGCTTTTTACTGCACCATGAAATGAACCCGGATCCAACGCTGAAGGCGTATCCTGTACTGGATCTTCGATTGTCCAAGTTTCTCGCCTAGTCAAAGTTTGTAAATCCTGTCACTCTAACATCAAATGAATCATAATATAAAATGCCAAAATCTAATGTTCCTTGTAGATACCTTAGCACTCCTTTTGCTGCAACCCAATGGTTCTCATGAGGTTGAGACATATACTAGCTCCTACCAGTGTAACATCAAATGAATCAAAATATAAAATGCCAAAACATAGTGTTCCTTATAGATACCTTAGCACTCCTTTTGTTGCAACCCAATGGTTCTCATGAGGCTGAGACGTATATTGGCTCAATACACTGACTGCATAAGCTAGATCAAGCCTAGTTGTAGTCAAATAGATGAGACTCCCAACTAGATTTCTGTACAACATTGCGTCTGCCTCTTTCGAACCATCATTAACATATAATTTGTTGTTCTGCTGTAGTGGTACAAATGTAGCCTTACACTGATCCATTTTAAACTTGTTCAACAAACTCTTGACATACTTACCTTGGGACAAGAAAGTCTGGCCTGAATCTCTCCAGACTTCTAAGCCCAAACAGTAATGTAGTTCTCCAAGGTCTTTCATTTCGAACATCTATGATAACTGCTACTTGATTTCTTCAATGAGTTTGTCTGCATTTCCTGTCATAATCAAATCATCTACATACAAAGAAATCAATACAATCTTCCCATCATCATCATACATAGTATACAAGTTAGAATCATTATTTCTCTTGATATACCCATGCTTAAGAAAGAATGAATCTATTTTGTCATACTAGGATCTGGAGCCTGTTTTAGTCCATATAAAGCCTTCTTTAATTTGCAGACTAAATGCTCTTCCCCTTTCTTGACAAATCCCTCTAGTTGCATTAGATATACTTCCTCTTTCAGATCTCCATTTAAGAAAGCAGACTTTACATCTAGCTAGTGTATTTTCTAGTGGTGTTTAGTAGCTAATGCAATAATCATTCTAATTATGTTTAATTTAGATATCAGGGTGAAGGTTTCCTCATAATCTATACCTTCTTTTTGGGAATACCCCTTTGCAACCCGTCTAGCTTTATATTTATCTATAGATCCGTCTACTCTAAACTTTAATTTACATAGACATTTGCACCCTATGGGTTGTTTGCCTTCAGGAAGCTGAACTAAATCCCAAGTATTATTTTTAATGATAGATTCATATTCCTCCTGCATTGCTTCCCTCCATTCATTACTTTGACTAGCTTCATTAAAATTAGAAGGTTCAACAATGTTCAACATACTAGTAATGAGCGCATGATCCTTGTATCTGGCTAGCAATTGTATCTTCTTGCTTGATCTTCTGAGTGGTGGAGTGGCTTCAAACTTGTTTTGATCTCCCCTCTGCGGACTGGTTTCAAACTTGATTTGATCAACCACTTCTTCTTTCTCCTACTGTTGCTGTTGCTCACCGACCCCTGTTTCATCACCTTCTTCTAACAGTAAAGGTACATGCCATTCTTCATCACTCCAAACAGGGTTCCCATCATCTACCTGTTCATGGAATACCACATATCTGCTCGCAAAAACATTATGAGTAGAAGTATTAAACAACTTATAAGCCTTAAACTCACTACAGTATCCAAAAATTGTACACTTAATGGCTTTTGAATCTAATTTCTTCCTATCTTCTTTTGGGACATGAGAAAAATCCTTACATCCGAAGACTCTAAGATGACTTACTGCAGGCTTGTAGTCAAATAATGCTTCAAAAGGAGTTTTATAATCCAAACACTTAGTAAGACTCCTATTCTTAAGATACACTGCAGTGTTTACAGTTTCTGCCCAAAAACCATTGGTCAGATTCTTACCTTCCAACACACTACGGGCACACTCCACGAGGGTTATGTTTTTCCTTTCCGCAACCCTGTTTTGCTGAGGACTGTAAGGTGTTGTGAACTGTTGTTGTATTTCATGTTCATTGTAGTATTTGATGAAATCACCCTTCTTGAATTCTCCACCTTGGTCTAAGCGAAGAATTTTGATGAACTTTCATGTTTTCTTCTCAATCATTCTTCCGAATTGCTTGAAGTATTCAAAAGCATGACTTTTCTGCCTAAGGAAATACACCAAGGTGAACCTTAAACATTCATCAACAAAAATAAGAAAATAGTAGGCCCCTCCTAACGACCTTGTCTTCATTGGCCCACATAGATTAATGTGTACAAGTTCAACTATATCCCTCTACTTCTTATCAACAATAGCAGGAAATTCATCTCTATGTAATTTACCAAGGGCACATGCTTCACAGTCAACATGCATACTCTTCAAAACAGGAAGGCCATTCACCATACCTTTTCTTGAAGAAGTAGTGGGTCACTAAAGTTTATATGCCCAAATCTCTGATGCCATAGAATCTCTGCACACATGGACAATGATGTCAATGCTTGATGTGACACACTTCTCACATCTAGTTTATACAATCCTCCTACACGTACACCTGTTACAATGGACTTCATCTGATCCAGCATGTCTTTAATTACACAATAAGATTTAAATAACTCTACCTTAAGATCTTGATCTGTTATTCTAGATATAGAAATCAGGTTCTTTTTTATCCTGGGTATATACATAACATCATGAATATGCCTAATGTTTCCATCGGGTAGTACGACAGGGACATCACCATATCCCTTGATTCATACCTTGTATCGTCTCTAAGGTAGACCTTTGTACCAATGCTGGATTCTCTGAAATTTTTAAACCATTGCCTCTTACCAAGAGCCTTCGGGGGTTGAGGGCTAGCGATTGAATTGACAACTTGTTTCAATGAGAGGGTTTTTAGGGTAGAAGATGTCCCATTACCTTTAGCACCTCCTTGCAAACATGAAATGAGAGAAACAAAGGCATATTTATTTATGCTATAATCCCTCAAAGTATTTTCCATATTTAGTTTCCTTCCCACATGGAGGATCCTCGTACTCCCCTTTAGAATGGCTGTTAGTTTAGAAATTTTCTCTGCAAGTGTAGGCACTTTCTTCCATTCACAAACCCTAAGGCACATAGATTTTCCAACTAGGGTTTTAACAAATATTGGAAGTTTCTGGAGCCCGAAATCCCAAATACCACTCAATGGTTGGAAATTTCTATCAAACAATTCTCCAACAGTCCCACCCTAATGTTGCAACGACCTCCCAAGATCGCAAGCACTCTGTGGCGGTTCTTCCTAGGTTTGAGGAAAGATATCATCGACTTGAACGATGTGTTGTGGAGAAACAGTGGAAATGTCACCACTAACCAGCCACTAACATAATTTAGTATATTAACATAATATAGCAATTCTACCATACAGTTGAAATAAAGTTATTACATTATTGTGGATTAGCTCCACATTTGTTTAAAACAATATTTAAAATATATAATTATTAAAATACTATTTAAGTTTAAATATTTTTTTATACATTTTAATTTATATTATTGTTGCTTTCAATTTAAACAATTTTCACAATTTACAATTTTACATAAAACATTTAACTATTGAAATATTGATACTTATGCTCTCAACATTCCTTATTCCAAAAGCTCATGCAATTTTTTTTTCCTTTATATATTTCCATACTTTCAATTTATTAACCCAACAAAATCTGTCGGATATTCGTATTCGTTTACAATCGTTGGATTCATGCTCTCCATTATAGGCCTCGGTAGTTAACACAAAAAAAATCTATCAGATATTCATCGCACTCACTGAATTGGTATTCACTCGATTCATGCTCTCAAATATTGAAATAGTGATCTATCAAAAGCTCAAGAGGAAATCAATTATGTTAACGATTTATTCCAAAAGCGATGAAAATTTTCGACAAGAATTTTTCGTTGAAGAGGGTTATGTAGAATTCGTTGCACTTTGTGGCAAAGTTTATTTGTTGTGATTATTTTGAGAGAATGGTCCTTGATTTAATTGTGTAAATAAATTTAAATTTAATGTGTAATGTTTTACATTTAACATTTTTTAATTTAAAAATCAATTTAATTATTATTATTATTATGTATAAACACAATATACATAAAAAGAGATAAGGTAAATAAATAAAAATGTAAATAAACATGTATGATAAATAAATAAAACTTTTTTTTTATATTTACTCGAGAGCTATAGTAAATAAATAAAACCTCTTTTTATATTTACTCCATAAATCTATTTATATTTACAAAACTTCAAAAAAGAGGTTTTATTTAGGTGAAGCCTGTGGCCCAAATACAATGGACCAAATTATTATTAATATCATGGGCCAAATACCATATTTATAAAAGAAGTATGGTAAATAAATAAATATAAAAGAGTTACAAAGAGGTTGGTAAATAAATAAAAATATATCAAATGAGATTAGAAATCAACATCTAATTATATACCAAGCCTATGGGCCAAATACCATGGACCAAATTGTTTTTTTTTTCTCGTTAAGACTATGCTATTCTATTATATACATAAACAGGAAAACAGTTACAGACATGAGGTCATATTGCCAGAGGCCAAGGATGGCACTCTGGACTGACATTGATCAAACAAACAGCCCACGCAGGGGCCACACCACCGAGACAAGTCACCCGCGCAGGGGCCCTACCACAGAGACAAGTCACCCGCGCAGGGGCATCACCACTGATACAAATCGCCCACGCAGGGGCACCACCACTGAGACAAATCACCCACGCTGGGGCATTAAACCGTTGAGGTACAGTAAGAGCGAAAATTGACATCCCACGCAGGGGCACAAAAAAGAAAAAGAAGACCTTCATAAGGATCCCTTGCAGGGGCATTGACAAACATTGAACAGGATAATTCTCGAACCAAACAGAAACAACCAAAACATATTGTAAGCCATTGTAGCAAACGTAGCAAATCATAAGAGAACCTGAGCAGCGTCTGAAGGGGAGAATCTGAGCTAACGGACCACTATTCGTCCGGCTCCTCCTCGATGATCCAGCACATACCTTCCGGGGGAGAGTCCTAAGCGGCCTTGTCCTTCTCTGGCGGAGGTGCTGCCTGAGTCGAAGGTGGAATGTCATCAGGCTCTGGGCTAACCTCTGGCAAACCCTCAGCATCCCTAGAGCTTCCAGCCTGGTGCAACTTTGTGCTAGGAGGTTCCTCGTCCTCCTCCTTCGGTTCTTCAAGAAAAAGGACCGAGAGATGGGCGTTGATGCGAGAATTGCCCTGGGAACTGCTGAAGGAGAAGACTGCAGTTCCAAACGCAGGTAGCGGAGCCGAGTCCGAATCTGGATTGCTGGGGTCCAGGAAGTGGCTCGACTGGATGGGATGAGCCTCTGCAACTTGATGGCATAGACATCGACAACAGCGGGAAGGGGGAGATGCCACTGAGGGGCGAGAGGACCCGCCTCTGCTAGAGCCTCGACGGTTGAGAAGGCGCTGTCGAGGCTTGACCATGGTTCCACTGATAGCAGGAAAACTAAACAGAGCAGGATAAGAGGAGTCGGAGATATTGAAACACCCTTCACCCACCCGCGCAGACCTGAAACCTCCGTTAATTGCCAAAGGGATGACGTGAGCACCAGCTCTGTGAGCTGTCGACCATAAACCCAATTCTGAGATCTGAACTCGACCCAACACATTACATTCCATTCCCTCACCATTCTTATGCTCCTCTGCTCTTCCTCGGACTCCGCATGCCATAATTGCACTCTGTATTCGCATTTGAAACCCAGACAGAGCAATGAATTGCCGTCCCTTATCGCACCTACACCCACGCTTGAGATCCATGGCAGCGGATCGCGGTAAATGCGAGTCTTAAACTTGGGGCTGCCCATGGTGACCATGTGGCACCTCATTCTCAGCCGTCGTGTCACCCGCATCCGGGGACCATGGACCAAATTGTTATCAATAACATGCAATTTTTTTTTATTAACCCTAATATTAACATTGAAAGATTAATAATATGATTATTATTAAATCTAATATTCATATTAATGTATTAGAATATTTATATTATTAAATTTAATAACTTTGCATTAATACAATATTAAAATTTTTATATTATAATATATATTAATATATCATAATATATATATTAACTCTAGATACATATGGCAGGGAGAACAAAGACATAGATTGATAAAGGTGGAGAAATAGGGGGAGTGACAAGGGAGAGATGGAGATAAATTGAAGGAGAGGGGAGATGAGGAATGAAGAGAGAGAGACGAAGAGGAGTAAGAGAGGTAGAGAAGGGTAAGAGATGGAGAGGGACACATAAAGATGGAGGTCGGAGAGAGAGAAGGAGAGAGGGAGGGAGATAGTGAGAGGATTGGAGGGAAGAGAGATAGAGACGGGAGAAGAGAGAAGGAGGTAGGAGAGAAAGGGAGAGAGCGGAAGGATGAGAGAGAGGACTTGGGCGAGAGGAGAGAGGGAGGGATAGAGAAATGGAGTTGGAGGGGGAGATAGGGAGAAAATAATAAATACATAGAGAGTGAGAAGTGGAGAGAGAGGGAGTGACAAGGGAGAGATGGAGACAGAGTGTGTATGTTTAAGGGTGAGATAAAGAGACATAGAGGGAGAGATGGAGACAAGGGTGGGGAGGCCTGGAAGAAGAGAGAACAAGAAAGGGAGGGATATAGTAAGATAGTTGGAGAGAGAGAGAGAGTAGGGGGGAAGATGTCAAGAGGGAGGAGAGAAAGGGAAGGGGGGGGAAGAGGGAGAGGAAGAGAGTGATGGGGGAAGAGAGAGGATTGTAGGAGAGGGGTAGAGAGAGAGAGAGAGAGAGAGAGAGAGAGAGAGAGAGAGAGAGTGATGGGAGAAGAGAGAGGAGGGTAGGAGATAAAGGGAGAGAGAGGACTTGAGAGAGAAGAAGAGATAGGGAGGGAGATTGGACGAGAGAGTGAAGGATAGAGAGATGCAGTTGGAGGGGGCTAGAGGGAGGGAAGAAGAAAGACATAGAGAATGAGAAGTGGAGAGAGAGGGAGTGACAAGGGAGATATGGAGAGAGAGCGTGTATGTTTTGGGGTGAGATAAAGAGATAAATAATAAGAGATTGAGAGAAGGATAGAGAGAGGAATATAGTAACAGAGCTGGAAGGCAGAGAGGGGGAGAGAGAGAGAGAGAGAGAGTCAGGGAGAGATAGGTGGGAGAGAAAGGAAGAGAGAGAGGATGTGAGATACTGGAGAGAGGTAGGGAAAGAGAGATGGAGATGGAGGGGGAGAGAGAGGGAGGTAAGAAGAAAGACATAGAGAAAGAAAGGTGGAGAGAGAGAGAGAGAGGAAGTGATAAGGAAGATGGAGAGAGATGGAGAGAGGACAACACGAGGGAAGAGAGATAGAAGCGGGAGAGAGGGAGACAAGGGGAAGAGAAGAGAGAGGGAGAGGAGGAGGGAGTGATAGATATATAGATTGGAGAAAGAGAGTGTGTTTTGGGGATGGTATAGAAAGACAAAGGGAGATCGAGATATAGATGGAAGGTGAAGAGAAAGAAGAGAGAGATGCAAATAGGGAGGGAGGGACAAAGAGATTGATAGATGTGGAGTGAGAGAGCATGTGTGTTTGGGGGGGTGAGATAAAGAGACAAATAAGGAGAGATGAAGGGGGATATAGATATAGATGAAGGGGGGAGAGAGGGAAGAAGATTTCTTGCACTATATGCATTGATTTCAATGTAGATGGTGATTTCTAATCCTATTTGTTTGCTTGCACTAAATGCATTAATTTTAGTGTAGATGTTTATTTCTAATGATATTTGATTACTTGCACTAGATGCATTGATTTCAATGTAGATGATTTCTAATCCTATTTGATTGCTTGCACTAAATTAATTGATTTCAGTGTAGATAGTGATTTCTAATCCTATTTGATTTCTTGCATTATATGCATTAATTTCAATCTAGATGTTGATTTCTAATTATATTTGATTGCTTACACTAGATGCATTGATTTCAATGTAGATGTTTTTTTCTAATCCGATTTTATTTCTTGAATTAGATGCATTGATTTTAGTGTATATGTCGATTTCTGATTTGATGTATTTGGATGTATGATGATACATTCATTTTAAAGTGATTGGATTAATATTGTGCATTGATTTTCAATGTAAGCATAAAAAATTATTGACAATGTAAATTTATTTTTGTGTTATAGTAATTCAACATATTAATATTGGAGAGCATGAGAGACAAGGTATGATTTTTACTACAACAACTCGAGCTAAATATTTAAATGGTTATGATTTCAACTGTCATTTTCATATAATCAATATGAAAATATGACAAAACTAACAAGGGTGACAATAAGAGTAGTTGAAGAAAATAGTTTGAGATTGATCACAATGAAGACTATTTCTAATTGACTACATTTTTATTATTCACTTTTTTTATCATTCAACACTATTACATTGTCACTTTGCATCCAAAATTTTCATTTCATCATTTTTCATCATTGACAATATTTATCATCTCACAAATTGAGGTAACTAAACAAATTTAAAATTAAAATGACCATATAAATCTCATACATATTTAGCATATTTAAAATGGTTATATAATGTTAGATATATTTACATATTATTGATCAAATTAATCATATGTTCGATATATTTTCCTTGGCCACACACGACTGAAACCAACCTAGATCCATCTTAACTCTAGATCTATCAAGCACCGAGAGAGATCCAATCTCTCGAGGTTCAAACCTTTCCTCAAGTTTTGCACTCAAAAAAGAGGTTTGCACCTCGAGAGATTTGATCGCTCTCGGCACTTGATAGATTCGGAATTAAGATGGATTAATATGGTATTAATTTTCATATATGCATGTATGTATTATTATTTAACCAACTCTCTTGACATTACACAACCCCTTTCCCTTCGAATTTCCGAGAGTGTGAGCTATCACACGGAAATTTGTCTCCAATTCTGAGACGTGTCCCATCTAAGTAGGGTTTATGTGTCGTTTTATCAACCACATACCCATACTAGGGTTGTGATTGATGGTGGAAAATGTTTAGGTTGGTTGTGCTAACTAAGCCTCCATCACCGCACTCCTTCCAAGCTCATTCTCCTCCTTTCCTACCTCTAGCAGGGATCTATAACTTCGACACATAGAGATAGGTAATCTCATCATTTCTTAACTATTACTGGCCGTCGTTACAATTGGAGGATCTCACTATTCCAACATGGTACATTTGCAGAAGGTAAGGGTTCTAATTCTTATGAAATTCTCGTCATTGTTTTCCTTCAACGATTTATTCTGAGTTTAGACTAATCGATACTTGGAAATTGTGCATAATGTATGACTGGCTAGTGTTTATTTGTTTTATTTCGTGAGTTCCCACATGAATAGGTATTTTCTCTACACTTAGAGAATTTATCAAGTTTTCCAACACAGTCTCTTAGGATTTACTAATCATCGTGCCTCTACAACACTTCTTCTTCAGAGATTCTAATGACTTGTCAACAAACGTATGTGCAACTATTATGACTTATGTCATAATCTAGTTCGTTGAGAACATATATTTGGTTTTTTTTTTCTTTGGGGTTATTAACTCACTCCATGGGTATCTTTGCTCCCCATTGGGCTCCCAGTCATGTTATTGGCATTTCGTAAAGGACCTCCTCTTTGTTGGGAACATGCATGCTTGTTTTCTTGACAAATTTGGTAAGGTAAGAAATAATTCGTTATTTACCAAAATTGTTAGGGTTTTCTGTGGCCTTAGGATTAATGTATTTTATCCTCTGCCTTTGATAGGAATTCTTATGGATTGCTTATGGGACCAAACTTAGTTAGTAATTGATTCCAGTCTTTTGTTGTTGCCCTTTGGCTACTTCATTTACAAATTTATGTTATATCTAATTCATTCTCCTTAGTGACTTGTACATGTATTTTGTTTTGCACAGGAGCGGGTATTCAAGGTTTCACAACCCATTATGTATTCCAAGCTTTGATAATTTCACTTTTTCCTTGTTATAGGTCAACTTATGACTGTTAGCCGAATGAGGGTTTTAAGAACACAATTAGGCTCTTTGTAGAAAATTTATATAATTTCTTCTATGCTACAATTGTTGGCCTTATACTTAATTAATTATCATTTTACGTATTCAATGGTTCCAACTCTCATGTCAAGGAGCATCTTACAATATTATATAATTTGAACTAGGGTTTTGTGATTATAATAGACTGTTGTTTGTTTTAATTATTTTGGCTAGATTCCATAATCCAAGGATTATCCATTTGTTGACTATTAACAACGTACTATCGTATTATTAGACATATGTCTTTGAAATTTAACTTTATTTTACATAGAAATATACCTATACTAGCAATTGCCCCAAAAGGTGCAAAAAGAGGCCAATAGGTTTGTTAATTTGGAAAAGTTGTATGAGAAAGTCAATTGTAGACGTGTATGCCATATGTTTTGCATTTTCAAAAGTATCAAGGTCAACTTTTGAAGATGAAATGTCATGCATTAGATCCTAGGTTTGGAAAAGTTGTATGAGAAAGGCATTTGTAGATGCGTAGGCCATATGTTTTGCATCGTCATTTATTCTTGAAAGCTAGAGAAGAAGGGTGCCCCTAAGAAAAAAGGCATACATTCTACACATTCCCAGGTGGTTGGCAGAGTTTACACAAAAAAGTCATATTTTCATAATGGAATAGCTCCGTAAAAGTTAATCCATTCCAGTGGAGATAAACTTTATCTAGGAACAACTTGGTAAGATCTACTTCAACACATATGCAAGGAAAGTATTTATTCCCTTTTGTAGCCTTTTTATATATACTTTAATGAACCAACTGATGGATTTTCCCACTTCAAATAACATATATCAACGAAGAATGTGAAGGGGCATGAGGAAAATCCCAAACCTCCCCAAAAACCAGGGCCTTTCATCGAAAACCCTTTTGTAATCCTGGATATAGCACATTTGTCGAAGGCCAAAACCCATTGAACCTGAAAATCACTACATACCTCATAAAAATCCTTCCTAAATTTATAGATGATATACTGCTATAGAAAAAAATCTGGGGTTTCATCTAACTCATCCACAATGAAAGTAGGCCCTGAGGATTTTTTTATGTGTTGGAAAGCCAAATCCTGGTTTGAGGGCATCCTTGAAAGAATTGGACTTAGAAGTTGAAGGTGTACCCTTGCCAATGGTGCCACGTTTCAAATTTGCAACTACAGAGATTGAGACATCCTTGGTAATGCCATAATGACTAAGTAAATATCCCTAGTGCAGATGCCATGCTTCCTAAATTATTCTTATCTTTCTTTTAATATCTACCGTGGATATGAAATTTGTAAACCCAATATGAAAGAAATGTGTAGTTCCTTTCATGCTTAACAAGGAATTGACATATAATAATTCAAAGATATTAATAAATAAAAACATTTCAATATCTATTATAAATAAAATATTTCTAAATTTCGTTATGTATATTTCTAAATTCCATTTTATATATATAATTTTTTTATTAATTTTATCTATAAAATATTTCATTATTAATATTAATAAAAAATTTCACTATTTTATATAATAATAAATTATTAAAACAAAAACAAAAAAAATTACACCATAAAAATATCTACAAAATAAGAATCATTATTAATATATCTTATTTCTGAATTGATCAATCTTTGAGAAGGTCTAAATTCTTTAAAATAAAGCATTTTCTTTATTTAAAATTAAAATCGATATTCATATAACGTGGACAACAATTACTTTATACTTCTTAATACATGATAAATATAAAATTGAAATCTAGATTAATATGAGATTTGGAAGTGTACACTTTAAGATTTTGCCACCCAGCGGATTCAAACCAAACCAAACCTGTAAACCATAATAGTACAGCTATCGAAATCCACCCTAACCGGCTCCCCCAAAAATCTTAATACGCAGAGAGAATCGAACCTTCTTAGATGATGAAACACACCTCTACTAAATTTTAAATACGACTCTTTTAATTAGTTATCTAAAAGGAGAGAGTGCAAAACTAACTCCATGGGGCACCTTGGTAAAAAAATGATTTGTATATTTAAACTAAGCATAATGTCCTTGTTGATTATCCCTTGCATCAATTTTGTGGTTGCTTTGGGGAAAAATAATCTCCTTGAGGTGTAATTGCCTCAGAGTATGTTTTTAATGCATTTGTCTCACACCTAGGAGACAACTTAACGATTATATTGATCAATGACATCGATGTCAGTGTCCATAACGGTTTTATGGTGCATATAAAATGCTTCTCCATGTATGATACATCGTCGGGTTGTAGTTTAAATTTTACACAAAAATTTCAAACCTCTTTGATATTGTGATGTTGCAGATAGTATACCCACACATTCTCAGGTCTTTCTATAATCTACCAGAAACCTCAATAGGGTTTTGGAAATTTTGTCGTCAGTGTTGCCGTCTTCCATAAGATCCTTTGCTTGCTTGTTTAACTTTCGATTAGCTACAAATACTATCTCAGGCTTCAGTTGTAGAAAGTTCACATTGGTCAAAACTTCTATGTATTGTGAATGAACTTGAAATATTCCTCACATTCTGTAATATTGGTGAAGTCATCATCATTCAAGATCACCATTGCTACTGCAAACTGTCCAGCATTTGGGCACCTAGCTCCAAGTTCATTCGATATTCTCACACTGTAGCACAACACACCCAATACAGAGAGAGATATATAGTCATACTCTGGTTTTTGGGCACCACTCAAATGATTTTATTCGGTTCAATCCGACTATCATAGGGAAGAACTGGAACCATCCAACAGACTTGACAGCAGCATTGAATCGAAGGGCTATCATCATTTCTCATCCATTCAAATTCATACTGCAAAGGCATAATGGTTGCCAGTAAGATAATTACTATACTATGTAAGATTGATGTACCGATAAAGAATATTATATACATAAATTAATTTTGAAAATTATTGTACCATAAAATACCAGAACTCTACGCTACCAATTTTATAGTACATGATGAGAGCGAGTACTTTTGCTAAGATATGAACAAACTAAATAGAAAACCAAAGAGCATAGCAATAAATGATTGAAGAAATAGCATCACAGCGGAAGCCAAGGCAGCAGGCAAATCCTGGAACGCCAACCGTGACTGGATGAACCAGGAAAGGCACCCGACATTATATATATCAATTTCCATGCATAAACTATCACTCATGCAAGGTTGAGAGTTATGGGTTCTCCTGGGAAAACCCATCCCAGCTTCAAAATAAAGAACCAGCTCAAGAAAATGCGTATGACTAAAGCCACTGCAGCCATCCAGGCCATGGCCATGACCTTTCTCTATGATTGAAGGAACTTAGGCATTGGAAAATTTAGTGCATAGGCAAATAATTGAGGAAGCATCTAGATGGAAAACAACCCGAGTCATCCGCCGAAGAACAATTAACGATTTTCCAAGTGCAGGGATCGACCCTCGAAAGTGCATCCAAATGGAAAACAACACGAGTTGTCCGCCAAAGAACACTTAACAGATTTCCAAGTGTTTCCGGGAAAACTAGTGTCTTTTCGATTTTCTAGTCCCACTAGGATTGGCAGCTATCCTAGAAACAAACAATCAAAGCAATTTGCGATTTTCTTTATGTATGATAGATAAGAGAGAAGCAAAGAGACCAACCTGGATCTTTCTCTTGACTCCTTGCTTGATTTCTCTCTCCCTTGATAGAGCTTGCAACTCCTCTCCTAATTGTCCCACTTAGAGAATATCTGTTGAAACAAAGTAACAAAACAACATCAAATCATCTCGATCTATTATATCATAAACAATGCAGAATTAGAAATACATTGACCATACAATGGCATTCACAAATAACAAGATTCGCAAATACACGATTGTATGGAGGAAAACTCAAAGAACTTTATTAAAATAGAAGGGAGAATCACAACCCAGCTGTCTGATCCAGCATCATCCTCCCAGCATCAAAGCCCTCTTCACCTCATGAAAAGCAAGATCACCCAACAATACAATTCTCCTTCTCAAAGACAAACTATCAGCACTTCCTTACAAACTTCAAAATTCTAACCTCCAGATCTCTTAGATGAGGGATCCATTTATAGATGTCGGCAAGGGTGTGAGTCATCTTTGGGTTTTTTATTAGTGTCATTCCACTTGTAGTTCTTGGTTCCACTTGGAGATTTCATTGATCTCTTACTCATCCCTGGGCGAATTCAGAGAGGCAAGTGTCATAGGAGAAGTTTCTAGAAGATTCCATGAGCATCCACTTAGCAAACTGTCTCGGACATTTGTCCATTCTCACTCATCGCACCCCACAGAAGGCCTCTTTAGTATGCATCGCACCTGGCTAGTGTAGAAGTCAGTATGCATCGCACCCTGACAGTGGAGCAGTCAATATGGTCCAATTTTGGCCAGTTCTGAGTGGTTTTTCAGGTGGAACTTCTGGGAAATGATGTAATCAGCTGACCATGATCTTTTAGGGTATGAAACAACAGTTTAGGGGTTAAAGAGCCCTTGGTTTATCGACATATAATATTGGGGTTGCAGTGCCCAAATATGTCTATAACAGTTTCCCCCTGAAGCATGAAGTCATAAATCTTTTGATGTCGGGTGAAATGCTTTATCATGAGGATCTGAGGTATTCGAACTGGAAGGTGACCTATATAAAATACAATACAATACATCATCATCATATTATTTTCATGATCTAGCTAAAGCGGGCATTCCCATGCTCAGCTTTATAAATTCATTTTCATGTACATAGGACAGATAATCGTGTGCAGTTGCATACTGGTGATTCTTTATATATAGAGTCATCATCCCTTAGCTTGGATGATCATCTGTGCAACTTCTGTGTACGTTTGATGTCTTTATATTCCTGAATATATCGCAGCCCGGATGGATGAAACTGGATCTGGGGTCTTCAAACTCGTTCAATCTTTGCCCGATGTACAAGTCGATCCATGTGAAAAGATGTCCTGAAGTCGAACATGGAAAGACATCGCCTGATTACCATCCAATAATGTACGCTATTAACAGGCGCGAGAGGAATCATCGATAATGATAATGACCCTAAAGGTACTGCAGTACAATTCACATGGTGTGAATATATGATCCGATGTCAAACACCACACAAAATCTTTCGGTCGAAGGCCATTGATGTAAACCTGTCGCCAGAAGTGAGAAACTTGCCATTGAGGCATGCAAGCTTCAAAGTACTGAAAGGGTTGTTCCTCAGTCAACTTCTTGGATAATGAGCTAATGTCGACAAGAAGTGACTCGTCGTAGGAGGGTCTTAATGTATCCCACATCTACAACACGAAACGAAGAAAATGATTTTCTAGAGGTGAAAACGATCTGATGATACAAGGTTTAGGAATGGCGGTCATGAAAAATGGAGGGTGAAGGTATTATAGTGGATGAGGCATTTACTGGATGGTGAATTCTCTGAATGACTTCTCTTGAACATATCGGCGACACTTAGATGGATTTGTAGCGTTAACCCCAAAAGATGGAATGTATGGAGGACCAATGGTGATATGATCGGTGAACGGAATAACCCAACACGACTCAATCATGGTGATGGAGTGAAAGTGTCATGTTCAAGAGCGACCTGCTACCAATAAAGTTCTTCAAGTTTTCTTCCCTTTTTCCCTAGTCATTGTTGACCAGTACCTCTTTATTTTTGTCAAGCTTGAGGAGGATAACATATGCTTGTTCTATAATTTTCCCTTCGGTAAAACCTATCGTTATGTTTTAGCGAGCCTAGCAACGGTGGGACTCGTTCTTGTCTGGGTGGACAAGTTTGTCACTATTGTTTTAATGAGTTTAACGACAAGGATAACTTGGTCATTTTCATGTTTAGAGAGTTTGAAAAGGGGCGAAAAGGAAACTACAGCGGTTCTTTTTCGTAGCATAATCCCTTAAGTCCAAAAAAGGATAAAATAATACAAAAGGGATGAGTTTTCGATAACTTTAGCGAGCCGAAAAGACAAGCGCTCGAACTTTTTCATGAGATAATCCCTCAGGTCTGAAAATTTTAAAATATATAGGAGGGATGGCACTTCCAATCACTTTAGCGAGCTGGAAAGGCTAATAGCTCGAACTTTTCATGAGATAATCCCTCAGGTCCGAAAAGTTTAAAATATATAGGAGGGATGGCACTTCCAATCACTTTAACGAGCTGGAAAGGCCAATAGCTCGACAATCTTTTCATATTTAACGAGTTTGAAAAGAGTTTAAAGGAGGCTCGTTTTTTTGAGGAACGAGTGGCGTTTAGGGTAGCAACTGGTTCCGGGTAATCTTGGAACTTCTCAAAACATGGTGATGTGAAGAGGGTGGCTAACAGGACCACTCATTGCAGCTGTTCCTCAAAATGGTAAACAATCAAGTGGAAGCGTATGATCGGCCAAAAGGATGGAGGTGATGGAAGGAACACAACCAAGGTTCAAAAGGCTGATATAATGGCAATCACAAAGGTTATTTACCGAAGGTGGGTTCATTTTTTAACGAGCTTGAACTCTGGGGGAACATATGCTCAGTGGCGGGTTTATTTTTTAACGAGCTTGAACCTTGCGGAAACATTGCTCATAGTGGTAGGTTCATTTTTTAATGAGCTTGAACTCTACGATAACATATGCTCAGTTTCCTTTTTATGTAAGCTAGGAATGACCAAACTAAAAAGCTAGAAAAACTAGAAAGCTTAAGGAACTATTGAGGTTAGGTAGGATGGTTTCGTCTGTGGAATGGTTAAAACGCTTCCTTCACTTCGTCCGCAGCGTAGACAAAGGTGAATGGTGGATCAGACCAATCACCTAACCTAAGAAGTTAAAAAACTAAAAAGCTAAAAAATGAAATTGGTCGTTTTTCGCTTGCATAAAAAGGTTTGCATGCCCCCAGGCATCGAGAAAAGGAGAGTCTCCAGTAACCATATGGGAATCACTGTGGTTAAGCAGGATTTTTTTTGTCAGCGGTTAGACAAAAACACTTCCTTGGCTTTGTCCGCCAATTAGACAAAGGTGAGTGGTGTGTCAGACCAATCACTTAACTTACAGGGAAATTCATATGGTAGGATGGTTTCGTCAGCGGTTAGACAAAACACTTCCTTGGCTTCATCCACAGAGTGGACAAAAGTGAATGGTGTGGGATGGCACTTCCAATCACATAACCTACAGGGAAACCTATCTTTTCAATTGGGTTCGTCTGCTAAAATAGACAAGGGTGCGTGCCCCCTAAGCTTCGTTACATTCACCAGACTACTCGCGGTAATTAGGTGGATGGAATGAAGGTTGAAGAGACACTCATGATGCAAAGAGACCATTTAGGGATGATGTTTGACTTTGAGCTGTGTTTGAACTGGGAAATGAAAGCTGGTCAATCAACTGGAAAAATTTTCCTTCATGCGAGAAACACATCACTCGAAGAGTGTGGAAACAATAGCTTCCATGCTATAAACATAGTCACGCCCAAGGAGTAGATTGTAATATAACGGTCCTTGGACTACCATCATGTTCAAGTGAACGATTTTTCTTCTCAAAGTTATCGGCAACTTAGGAAGGATCCCTAATGGTCGACTAGTTCCTTTGTTAAAGCTTGACAAATTTTTTGTAACAGGCATAAGTGATGGCGAATCAAGCACTTTCCAAGCAGTTGAGGAAAGGATACTCACTGAAGCCCCTTCATCTATGATAGTGCCAGACACGATCATTTTGTAAACTTGTACTATGATTCGGAATGGTACATTAGAAGGAAGGCAGGATCTCGCTAGTTGATTCCAATCGAAGGAAGCGACTAGACTGCTTGGAGGGGGTACTGAATAAATGGTTGAATGAACCCCTTGAGTAGCGGGAACTGGGGGATTCTCTTCCTGTTGTGAAGGAACGGGCGGATTGCCCCCAAGTTCATCGAACTCTGAAGTAACAAAAAGAATTTGAACAACATCGTTCTCACTCTCTTTGGGAATGGTATCATCTGAAGGTAGACCTTCTGAAGGCAAAACTGGGTCGACTGCCATCTTGGCCTATTTACTTTGGTCCGATATGGACTCAGAAGATTCACTCTTAACGATAGGTGTTTCGACCGACGATTGAGTTATGTCAATCAGATTTTCAACTAGTAAAGGACTTGGGGAGAGTTTTTTGTATCTAGATCGAAGTCGTTGTGGTGAAGCAGGACGGTTATTCAAGATTCTTTTGCCCTCATCCAAAAAGGGACAACAAGGAAGGGTATGGTCCCCTTCACATAGTCTACATGGAGTTTTGACCTTTCCTTTCTGTCCGTGAACTTCACTATTACTAGTCGATGGTGTGCTGTCAACATGATCACCAGAGGTTGATGACACCATATGGTGCGAACGGGGGGACCATTTTCTCAAGATCCAAGGGATGCATGGACATTCTTGATGAAAATGGTCTCCCCTACAAATTATGCAAGGAAATCTGGGAGATTTAGTGTGTGTATTTTCACCAGATGATTCATGGTTGCCCCCTTGCTTAGCTGACTTCTTCTTCTCCTTCCCTTTCTTATTCTTCTCAGCTACTTGGTTACTAAATAATGAATCCATACAGGTGAAAGTAGTCTTTAGTAGAGGAGGAATGACCTGTTATAGAGTTTTGTGAACCCAACATTTCGGACTACTTGGTTACTAGTATCACTATTTTCACCAAGCAAAGACGAAGAAGGGGAGGGAGAAACAAACGAAGTAGAAGGTGGAGGGTCAACTTCAATATCAAATGGTTTCTGATTCGATTTCTGAGGAATCACGGTATTTTGAACGACAGAGGTTGAGAATAGCCATACCGACATACCAATTGTGATTCCTGGAAGGGACAATGTGGCCATATACGGAGCACCAATATTTCCCCAAGAAGAAAATGGACTAGGATTTCCCTCGAGAGGGATTCCATGATTGGTGGAATCCATTATCTCAACCTAAGATCAATGAAGGAATAGAGATGTTATTCCGAATCAATAAATTTTAATGACACTTTGACACAACTTTTCTTTTTCAATTTTTAAGAGTCGAGAAAAAGCTAAAGATGACTCTAGTCCCCTTCAATTTTTAATGAGCCTAAAGTGACAAGTGCTCAGATGGAACTTTTCTTTTAAGGAGTCGAAAAGGAACGAAAGTGACTACTCTGGAAATCTAGACAGAGGGATTACCAAACCAATCACAAAACTGCAATATACACCTTGGTGATAAATTAAAGAGAAATTACCAAGGACTTATGTACGGCAGTCAATCTTCCCAAATGTTGTGTTTAGTGCATTGCAATCGATAGGGTGGCAGACACGGCTTCCTATGGATAAAGGATATAATCCTATTGTGGTCTCCCAATAAATACTCGACGGTATGGGGAGCACAAGTCCGTGCTAGCACTTGTCGTATCAAAGAGAAGGAATCACCCAACCTTCGATGAAAACGATAGTTACTAGATTTTATGACGCCGGAACACGTCTCTAGCCTAGACCTCTAATTGTGTTACGTTAGGTTCCAAAGCGTTGTTAAGTTCATTGAATTTTTTTTTAGAGTTGATCTTGTTTAGAAGTTTGACTTTCAAAGGTTCACCGCGTGATGTAGATGTAAAATTCCTAAATATGCAGTCTACAATGATAAGCAATCGTTGTTTATTTTTAGCAATGAAAATCCTAGCTACTAAGGAAAGAAGATTACAATTCTTTCAAACAAAGAGCAAAGAGCACACACTAAATGCACTTTTCCTAAATCATTTTCCACACACATTCTAAATTCAAATGCAAATGCATGTATTTGTTTTCTGTTCCCTTTAATGTGAAAAATGCCAAAAAGGAAAACTAAGTATAGATCTGAAATATTTTCTTCAAAGCGACATTTCGACATTTTCTTTTTCAAAATAGAAAGGAAGACTAAACGACACTTTTCAATTTCGAATAGAAAATGCTTTCGACACTTCAAATATTAATAAATCAAATCAAATACATGACAAAAAGTTCAATCGACTATCTAGAGAAGGAAGACTTTACGACACTCCTCTTTTTGGACACAAAACGACAGTTACAACACTTTTTGCACCAAACCGACAGATCGATTTAAGCAACTTTTTGACAAAGGATTGTAAATGATGGACAAATACATAAAAAAATTTACTAACCCTAATCAATGGAGGCTGGTCTACGTAATGCAAGGAGGCTTCAGCAATGATATATTGTTCATACACAGAAAAAAAACAATTAAACAGAGTTGAAAACAAGGACAAAAACCCTAAATTTCTGTTAAACTCACATGGACAGAAAAACAATTGTGAAAGATAAATCATGTAGTACCTCTTTTATTAACATAAGATACACATTTATAGTACAATAGGTGACTCTTGGGATTCAGATCCCAAGGTCTCTTGGACTGCTTGTCCTTTCGGCTTCCACACTAACCCTTTAGGATTAGGTGTCCAACATTCCCCCCCTTAATCCGAAGGGTTATGTATGAGTCCAAGAAAAGAGCTGTAATACAAAATGCGCAAAAATGCATGGCAGCACTAGGCTGAATGTGATCTATGAAATGTTGGTAAAAAAGGGCGGTGGTTTAAGGATGACCACCAACACTGGAACACTTAGTGCAGTTCCCGGAACTCTTCCAAAACTGGCAAGAAACTGAAGTTTTCTGCTAGAGGAAGTGTTCTCAATCTGTGATGGTTTAAGGATGACCAACAACTCTGGAATGCTTAATGCAATTCCTGGAACTCTTCCAAAACTGGCAAGAAGTTGATGTCTTCTGCTAGAGGAAGTGTTCTCAATTTTGTTCCTGGAACTCTTCCAAAGCTGGCAAGAAGTTGAAGTCTTCTGCTAGAGGAAGTGTCCCAGATTTCCAACTGAAGGCATGTTCAGGGGCATCTTTATCTCTAGCTACAACTCTGAAACTGGTGTGGCAGGTTGTGGCTCAGGCTCGCTTGATGTGACTTTGAAGCTTGTAGATGACCATCATTTCCCCCCCTGTCAGGTACAAGGTGAGAAGATGGAGAAAACTCAACTGCAAGACTGTTCAATACTCTGGAACAAGTTCTGACATGTGTTTGGAATATCTTCTTGGCTGTTGATGCCCATTGCCAAGAAGCGATCCATCCAAGATGAATCTTTGTTCTTGCAGGACGTTTGTTTTTGAAGCATCTGTTTGAAGAATGGCTGGTTTTATGACAGTGCTCACATGGATGAAGATCAAAACAGTGATCTTTCAGATGGCCAACTCGATCACAGTGTTGGCATTTTACAATTTGTTGTTGTTGTTGTTGCGGTGGAAGAGGAGTAGAATCTGGAACAGCTGAAGCTGAACTGTCATGAGGAGCAAGTGAACTGTCATAAATGAATCCAGCACTCTGAAACTGAATGGGCTTGGCATAGTCTGGAATATGAAAGGACAAGTCCTTGTCATATCCAAGACCAGTTCTGTGCTTGTTGTGGACAAGCTGTTCCCAAGGTCTGATGATGGGCTTGGGAAGTGCAGATTGAACCTCTGCATCTGCATGTAACTTTGCTGCTTTATCTAAATGAACTGTAACATTATTGACTTGCTGTTTATGGGAGTCTGCTTCATTGTTCTGAACAGAAACAGGTTCAGAATGATGACTCCACTGTTGTAATTCTTCCTGCTATAGTTTTGTTTCCAGCTGCAAAAACTCAATATTTTCTTGTACATTTTTCAAACAGATTTGAATGTTTGCGACAATGGCTTTATCAATCATAATTGTATTGTCAGTTGTAGAATGTATTAGAGTGTTCAGCAATTCTAATACAACACCCATTCTATCCATTTCACAATAATATCACATGAACATGTTCTGTCGATAATTGGGGGCTCTGGGAAATGATCACTCTTCAATATGGTCTTTCTTCCAAGAACAGATCCCCCTGCTACTGATAACCTGCTCTGGTCCTCTTTGGAGAGACATCATCATTTCATGTTCGTGCTCACCAGAAAACCCTTCGGCTTCCAACTTGTTAGAAACCCTAATAGATCGTACTCCTTTCTGAAGGGGCGATACAATCTCGATATTCGATGCTGCCTCTACCCGCTACTTTGAGCTGTCTTTATGAAATAAAAGGTGCTTACAATGAAGAATATTACTGATGAAGTTAACGCGTTATATAAATGAATACCACAAAATGCGCACATATTCTTTAGTTCTTAGGGCAGTTGTCCTCGTCCAATGGTATGGAAAAGCCAGTACATTAAAGCGCTTATTCTTCTTTTAGAAAAAGGGTGTAATTCGATTGCCGAATTATAGCATTCACAGGCCAAAATGGTCTGGCAATGGAATTTGAATGGCTTAAATGGCCCTAAATTCAGTACCAAAAATAGTCCACGCAATAATAACAGAGACTGGGAAGTAATATGAACAGAATCGATTCAGAACAGCTGAATTCGATGAGAATAGTGAAATTTAATGTACGCGTTTCTTACTTCTTTGTTTTACGCTTGCACGGACCTGCATAAATTTAAGCAGAGATTGTTGACGTTTCTTAAGCGCATGCTGCACAATACACATGCCACTGCAACAGCAAATTTATCTGTTCATCAATTCAGTTTCAATAAAATGAAGTATGTGATTCAATTTCGTTTGGTAGCTCGACAGAAAGACGCCTGCGATCTGGTAGTTGAACAACTTTAGGTGCTACTGCTTCTGCTGCAGTTGGAGAAAAGCTTTTGTCTACCTTACTAACTGAGATTGACGGGCTGGAGATCACAAAGGGAGTTCTAGTGCTGGGAGCTACAAATCGTCCTGAAGCAATTGATGATGCACTTATGCGTCCTGGTCGCTTTGATTTGGTGTTTTATGTGCCACCGCCTGATTTGGAAGGAAGAATTGTAGTGCTACGTGTACATACTCGAAATATGAAGCTGGAAAACGATGTTGATCTGCTACAAATTGCTAAGCAGACACAGTTTTTCACAGGAGCAGAGTTAGCAGGTCTCTGCAGGGAAGCGGCTATAGTAGCTCTCAGGGAAGACATCTGTGCCGATACTGTTTGTAGTCGGCATTTTGAACTTGCTAGAAACTCTTTGCGACCATCATTAACGGAATTGCAGATTGTTCTTTGTTTTACGCTTCCACGGACCTCCTCGCTGTCCAATACCTCCTCTTTTTATTTTAGTGTTTTCCCTTGATGCGCGCTCAGCTTTAATACAGTCGAATATAGTGAGCGGATTCAGCTTTAAAAGGGTGTTAATAATGCAAACGCATTCACATAATGCAGACACATTCAAACGTTAATAATGCAATAGCATTCAAAACGTTAATTCCACTGTGCATTCGATAAAGAATAATACCACTGCGCAACACATCATATTAGCAGAACTGTCATTTAAAAAACAACAGCGCAATGCGTTATCTCCCTTGCTTAAATCACTGAAGGATGAGAGGACTGCTTTTAAATGAATAGAAATCAACTCCACAATGCGTTATCTCCCTTGCGTTAGAATAAAAAATACTCAATAAAAAAACTAAATCTATATACAACGCATTTAGCACAGAGCCGCAGCAAACTGATACCAAGCCGCAGCAAACTGGAGCCAAATTCTTTGGAGTTTGTCTTCAGGAAATGGATGCGTCAGTGGTGCGCTCTTCACACAGTGCCCAGAGAGCCTCTTTAACTTTTGGCACCTCCGCAGATCTATGCGTTGGAGATTCCCTAAACTACCAAAGGGAGCAGGCTCTTCAGATTGTAGCAAACATCAAGCTACTATAGCCGCGGACGAGTACACCACACCACACAACAGTCTCGTAAACCAACGCTCAGCGTAGCAAGCACCGAGCCGATTGTATTTTAACATGTAAACATGTTCGTTCTTTCTCCAATACTGCAGCTGGCTCGTTTGGGCACATCTTCTGCTGCGTCTTCCATAGCAGCCAAAGCTTCAACAGGTGCACATCTAGCATTCAAATGAGAAGCAAATCGTAAGCGAGAGAGAAGAGAGCGTATGCAGCGCTGGTGAAATTCCAGGGAGCAGATATGTCAGGATAGAGAGCAGAGAGCAGAGAGCGTATGCAGCGTTGGTGAAATTCCAGGGAGCAGATATGTCAGGACAGAGAGCAGAGAGCAGAGAGCGTATGCAGCGTTACCGTTTCAGCTCTGACATCATTTGGTATGCAGCTTCAGAAGAGCAGGGCGCAGGTACAGCGCAGGGATGGCAGAATTAATGGAGCGTTATAGAAGACTAGGCCAGCTCTAGTCAGCACTATTCAAGGCAACTTAGACCAGTTGCTCAGGGAAAACAGGCCACTCATCATGGCTCTGATACCATGTTAAACTCACATGGACAGAAAAACAATTGTGAAAGATAAATCATGTAGTACCTCTTTTATTAACATAAGATACACATTTATAGTACAATAGGTGACTCTTGGGATTCAGATCCCAAGGTCTCTTGGACTGCTTGTCCTTTCAGCTTCCACACTAACCCTTTAGGATTAGGTGTCCAACAATTTCAAGGAGAGAAATAAGATTACTCAGTAATTGAACCTGTGCTTCACAGAAACAGGGATGCATCTCACCTGCTACACTCAGGAAGTGCGATGCATATTGGCTTCCAGTGATAGACAGTGCGATGGGCCAGGGAGCACAACTAAGATGGGTTTTTGCTCAAATTTGCAGTTGAGTTAAGCTAAGCTATTATGGACAGTAAAGAGCAAAGTACAAGGGTATGATCTTGGGAGATTACTGAGCTACCAAAAGGGCATCTAGAATGTTTGTAAGTCAGATTTTCAAATCATAAACTAAGCCGGAGATTGACTGAAGCAACATTCATCTACTTTGCAATTGCAGAGCAAGAGCAGTTCGAAGGCTATCTAGCTAACTTCAAGCTCCGTCTATAGTTTATAAAACAAACAATCAACAGCAAACAAACAAACTATTCGTTCCCCAGCAGAGTCGCCATTTTGTTTCTGGAAAACTAGTGTCTTTTCGATTTTCTAGTCCCACTAGGATTGGCAGCTATCCTAGAAACAAACAATCAAAGCAATTTGAGATTTCCTTTATGTATGATAGATAAGAGAGAAGCAAAGGGACCAACCTAGATCTTTCGCTTGACTCCTTGCTTGATTTCTTTCTCCCTTGATAGAGCTTGCAACTCCTCTCCTACTTGTCCCGCTTAGAGAATATATGTAGAAACAAAGTAACAAAACACCATCAAAGCATCTCGATCTATTATATCATAAACAATGCAGAATCAGAAATACATTGACCATACAATGGCATTCACAAATAACAAGATTCACAAATACACGATTGTATGGAGGAAAGCTCAAAGAACTTTATTAAAATAGAAGGGATAATCACAACCTAGTTGTCTGATCCAACATCATCCTCCCAGCATCAAAGCCCTCTTCACCTCATGAAAAGCAAGATCACCCAACATACAATGCTCCTTCTCAAATAAAAACTATTAGTACTTCCTTACAAACTACAAAATTCTAGCCTCCAGATCTCTCAGATGAGGGATCCATTTATAGATGTCTGCAAGGGTGTGAGTCATCTCTGGGTTTTTGATTGGTGTCATTCCACTTGTAGTTCTTGGTTCCACTTGGAGATTTCATTGATCTCTTACTCATCCCTGGGCAAATTCAGAGAGGCAAGTGTCATAGGAGAAGTTTCTAGAAGATTCCATGAGCATCCACTTAGCAAACTGTCTTGGACATTTGTCCATGCTCGCTCATCGCACCCCACAGAAGGCCTCTTCAGTATGCATTGCACCTGGCTAGTGTAGAAGTGAGTATGCATCGCACCTTGACAGTGGAGAATTCAATATGGTCCCGTTTTGGCCAGTTCTGAGTGGTTTTTCAGGTGAAACTTCTGGGGAATGATGAATCAGATGACCATGATCTTTTAGGGTATGAAACAACACTTTTATGGGTTAAAGAGCCCTTGGTTTATTGACATATAAGATTGGGGTTGCAGTGCCCAAATATGTCTATAACACCAAGTGTAGAGATCGACCCTCACAAGTGCGGAAAGGGTAACATGAAGGGTAATTTGATAGATGTCATCATGATATAAAATATCAGTAATTGGACAAATGTCATGTTATGATCTATATAAAAAATCATCTGCCAAATATGAATCAGAAAATGAAAATGTAGACGATTAACTGATTCAAAAGAAGGCCTATCGGCCTAATGAATTGAAAACAATTCTATGATATGATATATCTTGATTTAAGCAATAGATTCTTATCTATCTCGTTATTTTCTGTTCTATTATCTATCTATAATTTTTACTAAATCTATTTGCAGTTTATTGTTTGCATATTCTCCACACAAACTTGTATTATTATGGTTATAATGTATGTATGTTTTCTTTATTTCCAGATCAGTTCTTGCACAAAACATAACAATAAATATTTATCCTTTTGAAATTCAGTTATCCTTTAGTCATGTTTTATAAAGTTATTTGTATCTTGGCTGAAGATAAAGTAGGCCCTCATTTCATTTCTTTTAAATGGGGCACAAAACTATCTTTGGGTTATTGTGCTTTATCTGACTGGGCCCAAAGAATAATATAGCCCTCAATTAAATTCAAAACCTTCCCATTCCATCAATTCTCTACCATACCACACATCATCAAATCAAATAACCCATTTACATATAAGAAAGAAATTACATAAACATATAAATAAAATAGAAATATTCACATAAAAACTTATCTGTTATATTTCATTTAGGTTACCACAAAATCACTAAGGAGAAAAGAATAATTCACCCAACCAATGAGTTCAAGTAATCTTTACGAGCACTGCCCCTGACCTAGTTTCTGTGAAAATTCCAATATGGAATCTTATTGTAGCAACTGGTATTATTTCTCCTAATTTTATTTAATTTAACAATTTATCTTAATTTTTATTTAATTTAACAATTTATCTGCTACTACAAATATCGAAATGAACACACAACAACCTTCACAAATAAAAATAGCATGGAAAAATAATCTGTTGGAAACTGAGAAACTGAGTTATTTCCTTAGTGAAGGCCCACTTCCATTCCATTCCTCGGAACCCATTCTTTGTGCATATACTATATCTAGCAAATAAGAGGACATGTAGAATTTTGGTTTTTCACCTTCTCCTGTGCTCTTTACTTTCTTGACAAAATTTGGCAAGGATATTGCTAGGATATCAAACCAATTGAAAATAGTACCTTTAGTTGCACAAGAATATACCGTGCAAAACCATTTCTCCTCAAAGAAATCAACATCATCTTTTCCATGGATTTGACAACACATAACCATTAGGTACTGCTATACTTTCCTCAACATCATGGTTTGGTATATCCCTTCGGGCTTCTGTCGAAATTTACTTGGTTCTTGCCACCAATATTTGAGGATGTCTTTGCTAGGTTTCTTAAACCTAATATACCATTGTAAATTCAAATAATTTTGTGGCTTGTGTAACTTATAATACATGTGCAGGTCATGTACTTGATATGTAGCTAATAATTCGCCCCTTGAGCTTTAGACAATCATATTTTCAGGTTCAATGTGTTGAAGTATCCACTATGTAGTCTCTATAGAACGAAACACAAGATAATGTGCACCAACTTTATGAAGTTAGGAATTCTTGATATTGAAGTACACATCTGTGTTCTCTTTATTTTCTAGGATCTCATTCCTGGTGAAATCCTTGAATATTGCTGGCCATGATAGTGAAATTGACTTGTCAATGCAACAGGTCGTGTCCTTAAGGATTGGTACCTTGCGCTTAGGAATGTACACTACTCCTTTAATGCTACTCTCTACTATTTCCCTCGTTGGCCCTTTTTTTGTCACTTGAGGAATGAATTTTGTGGAGCATGGGACACTAATGCACTGAATATTTCTTGTCCCTAGAAATTCAAAATCATTAATTGAAAATATACACAATTAGTCTAGAAAATATATATTTTTCCTTCTATTTCATTTAAAATGTTTCATTGTTAAAAGTGTGTTGGGCACACTCACATTGGATGGAGGTAGGGGAATTTAGGCTAGAAGTTACAGATGTGAAGTGTGATAGGAAAGGGTTAGAAACATGTACTAGTCATAGTCAGAGTTTTTAGATATAATGGCTCTAGACGAGGATTATGGGATGTATGAGTTCGACTATGAAGAGCAAGAAGTCAATGTTTAGTGCATTCAAAGTTTCTAGAGCTAGGGGTTTTATTGCTATGTCTCTATCTTGTGCAATCATGTCAAGGTAAAGCGCTGATATCAGTGCATCCTTAGATAACAATGGCTAGGATATATGATTAGGGATTTGGCTTGTGTGAATGTGCAAAAAAGTGGCTCGGTAAGAATGTTGGCACAAGCGGAGTTCGTAGAGGATAGATAATAAATATTATAGTATTGATATGTGTTGGTGCGACAGGTTTAGAATTCGAAAAAAATTATTAAAGGAAATCGTGTTCGTGATCTATAGGTAGACAAAAACTCCCAAAATTTGTCTAGGTATAGAGAGAATTGAGATTAAGAGAGCATACACAAATATATACATTCAACCATTCATAGGAATACAAAGGGTTGCAAAAGAACAATAGACACACAACTAAAAACTTGTAGAACTTAAACTATGAGAGATCAATCACAAAAATGAAATACGAGGGAATGAGGCTTACCTGGATTGAACATAAAACACACTCACACTTTGGAGGGATAGTAAAGCTCTTCTTATGAAAAGTGCGCAAAGCTCCAACAATGGTTAAATGAAATAGTGAAATGTAAATTTAGGTTCAATACTTTATATAATTGTGTCCACACATGTGATGCACTCACACATCAAGATGCAGTTGAGCACAAGGATATGCGATAAGCTCTAGAGCCTCTCTATCACTATTAAATGAACCTTCACTAGCAAAGAAAAGTGCACTAGGCTTGGAATTTGTAATTGCACTTTCTCCTAGGCATGATTGAAGCAAACTTATGGTGAGATCAATCACTTACAAAAAATTAGAAGCATGATCTTTCAAGAGATTGGTAGGGGCTCCCAAATTAATTTAGGTCAAAAATTGTGGTGGGTTATTCTAGCAGCTATAACAGGATCCTCATTTGTAATTGACTTCAATATATCTTTTTTACCCATATAAATATATTTATTGTCCTTATAATTATTTTTATATTCCAATGCTTTTGGGTATTTTATTTGTGAGCCAAATTTATTCTATCATAAGAATCTTTGTTGCTCACAAATGCAACAATTGAGATTAAAGAGAAATGTTAGATTATAATCTCACATGTTTGAGTCAGTCTGCTTATTAGTTAATTGATTTTTTGTTCCTACTAAATACTTATGTATTAGTTAGTTAGAATGTTGTTAGTGTTTGACAACATCAAACCTTTGTGTTATTTTCTATTTAATAATGAAAAACACAAGCTAAGTCCTCATGTTTTCTAGCTCTTCATACACGTTTGTACTTGTCAAATTAGTAATATTAAATAAATCGTTCCAGTGTACCTAATATGTTCGTTGGGTCAGCTATCAACCCACTATTCGTTGGGGTGAACACTGAACACATATTTCTCCTCCCGCTCTCAACAACAATTCTGAGTGAAGGAATCATTCATGAGTGAGAAGTAGGCTCGAGGAACCAACATTTATGGAAGCTTGGAGTCAGTTTTGTGAGAATTGGGGATTTTTTTGACGCCAAAAAGAAAATCCTGCCAATTTGTGTCAAGTCAGCGTTGCCAACTCGGAACTCCACAAAATCTGCTCTCGAGTTCCTGGTCAGCATCTTCAAAGCTCTCAAAACTGTCCCCAACTCTTGTTGTCATTCCTTCTGAAAAGGGAACACACCGCTGCGGTTCCAAAGCTCCAGGAGTGCGGGAACCATCGAAACACATTTCCCATCTCTCGAGAGCGGTTCCCATGTAACAGGGGTTAAAAAAAAAGTGCATTTTTTTACCCTTTGTGATACCATGTCATATATTATGAAAAGTGTCAATATCAATATTTTCTACAGGACTAATAACTAAGTAAAAACCCAAAAAAAAATAGAATTTTGTAGATCAATTTTGCCATCAATTTTGCCATAGATGGCAAAATAACTAAGTAAGAGGGGCTAGATTGTGCCATCAATTTTGTGGATAAAAAGGGGAGTGGATTTGGTTTGTTTAAAAAATCCTGCGTCGCAAATTAAAGGGACAAATGCCCATAGAAATTGTAAAAATAAATAAATAAAAACAATAAATAAAAAATCTTTAAGTGAGGCTCGCACGCATCAAGATAATCTAATAAATCTTTCAAGTTGTGACTTTAAATTTTGTTGGAACACGGACAATTATACAAAGAGCTTGTGCCTCACAGTGGGAGTAGGAGTAGGGTTCACTATGGATATAATGGCAAAGCTCATCATCTTCCATTTCTTAAGGTACATGCATTTTCTCTTGAATTGACTTCATTTTGCCGTCATATATAAATATTTAAATGATTATTTATTATGGTCAATGTTGTAAAATAAAATAATAAAAGTGATGGGAGTAATGAAAAATGTGAATTTTTTAATATTAAAAAGGGTTTTTTTTGGTAAAATTTCTGTCATATATTTATGTTTTAAATTTAAGATTAAAAATTTGTGATATATCAGTTTGTTATAGATTTTATTTTATAAATTTATATTAAAAATAAAAAATATTAATTTTTAGTGAAGGTTTTTTATTTGAAATTAAGGTGGATGAGGATTTGTTGATTTTTATTTATTTATTTATTGAGGGCCTAGATTGATTCTCAAGGGAATATGCTGAAAATATGCTTAGTCTTAATGCTTATCAATAGCTTTAGTGTATTAAAGAGTTTGTTAGGTTGCATTGACTTTTAATAAATTTAAAAAAATAGATTTATGCTAGGTGACTCCCCTCCCACCAATTTCTTAGGGATTTGAGATTATTCCAATTCTAATAAGTTTCTCCATGATAAGTTCACTCATTATTATTTATAACATTCATTTATATATAAGCAAATTTTACTTAGCAAAATGGTCCATTACTTTTAATAAATTTAAAAATTCACGTGGCTCCCCTCAATTTCTTAGGAATTTGAGATTATTCCAATTCTAATAAGTTCCTTCATGATAAATTCCTCATCATTTATAACATTAATTTATAATTCTTTTTTTTTTAATTAAAATTGACCCATAACCTTTTTATACATGGTTAATAGGTAAATGTGTGCATTAGTAAGACATTCTCTGTATTACAATAATTTATTTTAGTTATATTTACGAAACCTTCGATTATATGAGACACATTAATATTTTTAATGTGGTTGAATAAAATATGGAAAAGCATAACCATATTGAAAATTTCGTGACAATTATTAAAATAAGATTTTAAAAAAAGAATAAAAATGTTATTTCATCAAATAAGGAAGTAAGAAGATTTTATAATAATTTAATAAAATGCTATGTCTCTTATAATTAAAAAGAAATTGAGAGAAAGTCAATTTTATATAAGTAATTTATTCAAATTTATTTTTATTTACTGATTTACTACATAGATTAAATGTTTTGTGGTGTAAATTTCTTTTCAATGAATGTTATTTTCAAAAATAAAAATTTACCGCTCAACAAAAATGCATCTAAATTGATTAATAAAATTAAATATAACCTTTATTTCAAATTTACCAAATCCACCCATAACTACGTCACTTACCTTGAGTGATATATGATTTGATAAGACAATTCGCAACCAAAACAACAATATAATAACTATATAAAATAAATTAAGAAAATATCACAATTTCCTCTTATATAGGTAGCTCTGCTATCAAACCATTGCATCATTATTTTTCTCCGTGGCTACCGTGTCTTACGTAGAATCTAAGTTGTAGACATGCATGTAGTGGATGGAACACCATTGTGAATCCATTCCTCCAATCCACTGTTATGAAGATATTTTGCAGCCATGATTTTTTTCCATAGACCCTGTTCTCCAAAGATGCACCATAAGTTAGTAGACAAAAGAGCCAGATTGAAATTTATGAAATTAAGGAAGCCCCAACCTCCATTCTTAATTGATCTACAGATTAGATTGAGGCTAGCAAGGGGGTTTTTTTTTCATGCCAAATCCTAGCCATAGAAAATGGCACACAATGGATTCAATCTTCTTCATAGTGGATTGAGGGATGTGAAATATATGCATCCAATATACAAGTATGCTTTGGAAAACCACTCGAATCATGACAACCCTGCCTCCAAAAGTTAACCACCTATGATCCCAATGGCATAACATTCGCTCGAATTTGTTGACAAGCCAATCCCAATCTGAAAGCTTGTAATATCTAGGTTTCAAATGGAATGCCGGGTATTTGAATCCATTTAACAATGGGCAGATCTTAATCTCAAACATAATAGCAATCCTGATTACCTCCATCGAGGTACCATCATCAGAAATAGGTTTTGTTTTGTTTTCATTAATGTTAAGCCCATATACATTGTTGAATTTCAAAAAAGTCATATGGAATGCTTCCCATTCTAAGATTTTTGCCTCCCCTACACACATAATATCATCTGCGAACATCAGATGTGATAGTCGAATACTTTTGGATATCCTACAACCTTTTATGGCGTCGACCTCTTTAATGGAGTTGATCCCCCTGCTTAATGTATCCATTACAAGAATAAACAACAGAGGAGATAGAGAACAACCTTGTCTAAGTCCTCTGTTCATTTTGAAGAAAATAATGGGTTCCCCATTGAGGAGGACTGTCATAGATACAAATTTGATGCATGCCATTATTCATGAGACATGTCTATGTTTGAAACCGATTTTGTATAGGATAATAGTGAGGAACTCTGAGTCAACACAATAGAATGCCTGGATGAGGTCAATTTTTCACGAAACATGATTTTTGATTCCTTGATTTGACTGAATGAATGCCTTCTTGAGCAATGGCCACTACATCTTGGATTCTCCTGTTGGTAAAGAAGTCAAATTGTTCTTGCGAAATATATGGGGAGATGATCTTTTTGACATTGTTATTAATAAGTTTGGACATCATTTTATATACGGAATTCCATAAAGAAATAAGCCTATAGTCATTGAGAGACAAAGGATTTTGTTTCTTAGGAATGAGAGTGAGAAAGGTTGAATTGATTTCACCTAGAATTTTGCTGGAGATTATGACTGCTTCCATCATCTTTACCAAATCTGGGCCCATGAGAACAAAGAAAAAAAGAAAGAATTGACAAGGCCAGCCATCGGGCCCATGACTTTTGTCCTTGTCCATCTCCTTCAGGGTGTCTAGCAGCTCCTTATTGGTAATATGATTTTCCATCGTTGATGTATTTTAACTATTGATCCATGTAGGAAAGGGATCAGCTAGTTCCATCTTATCAGCCACATGAATTTCCTCCCTTTCCCAAAATTGATTTTTGAAATGTTGAAATGCTCTCTCTTTGATAGCATTGAAGAATGTATAAGTATGCCCCGCTTCATCTTCGATTGACCAAATTGAGTTTGTTTGTTTCCATTTGGACGCGGCCCTATGAAAAAAATTATATTTTGATCACCTCCTTTGATCCATGCAAGTCTGCTTTTATAGCGCCAATCTTATTCCTGTAATTTTAGGATTTTATCTTTTTTGGAAATCAACTCTAAAATTGTTTTGTGCTAATGTTCAGAAAAGTAGCCCGACACAATAGGATCCATCAACAGGGAAATTTCAGTCTATTTATTGGAGCTCCTTTTCGAGATTTCGTTTTTTATTTTAAATCCATATCCTTACCATAGTTTTCATCCTCTTTATATTTTTAATAACCACCTTTGACGGATCAGTGTTATCAAGAGAGAGAGGGTTAGACCAAGATTGCAGAACTAGGTCCTAGAAATCGGTCTCATTAACCCACATCTAGTTAAATTGAACATAATTTCATGTCCTCCAGGTCATCTAGCCATTCCAGGATGTTGGCGTCATGATAAGATATGTCTGAGAAGAAATTCCATGACTTGAGGCTTTTCAATCTAAGTGATAAATTGGAGTCCACCAGAAATCTATCAATTCTTTTAGCAATGTCGTCCATGCTCATCCTACCATTTCACCATGTTGGACATATTGGATCAGGAGAAATGTCACAGAGATCCTTGCGGTTGAAGAGATCTGTGAAAAATGCTGCCAGAGGATCTGGATTAGCCCTGTGCCCCTAACATTCACTCGCATTCAATGTTAAATTTAAGTCCCCTGCAATGATTAACAGGTGAATATCCAATAAGCATGAATTGTCAATCAATTCCTAGAAAGGGTTGCGATTTATGTAAGGGCAATACATATTAAGAATTCAAAGTCTACAACTCCAGCCCTGACCATGCCCTGTCAAAATTATGCCTGAAATCAGTTTGTAGGCCAAAAAGGAGAAAAAAGTAGGATCCCATATTGTTGCAAGTCCACCCGATTTTCCAAATGATTTGGTAGCGCAACCATGACATGTCGGGCATATTCAGAGTAAGATCTCCGAGGTTTTTTCCTTAAACATCATAGTTTCTTGAAGGAGAATAATTGACGTGAGATTGTCCATTATGTGGTAGTTTAGGAATCTTTTTGAATGGGTAGATCCCAACCCTCTCAGATTTAGGGACATTAGCTTCATTGGGAACCAAAAGATACGAGATGCACTGCTCTAAGGTCCTGAATGAGTGAGTCTTCCCTTGGTTCAGTAAACTTGATTGAGGGCCCCGGATCAAAGGACATATATAGAGTCTCCTCTAGAGTTTCTGAGAACCAGGAATTCATTTATGTTTCTAAGTCCCTAGTAAGAGTTAATTTTCTAAATTTAGAGACTTTATTCCTCCTACGATTTTGAGACGTAAAAGACTTATTACATTTCTTTCAGTCGGATCTCATATCTGACACACCAAATATTTACATTGCTAAAACTTGAAGGTAAACAATTTACTATTTACTGAGATGTAAATACCAGTGGATTAAGAAATTCTATCAACCTCTCCTCCTAAATTAAGAACAAGTTAGATATGAGAAACTCTATATTATAAAGTAATACATGACGTAAAGTTTTGTGTGTGTTGACGCATACATTCCTTTGTGTGAAATAGATGTGTGTTTTTTATCATTCTCATTTGGTATCAGAGCGCAAGGTGTTAAAGTAGACGACATGGTTGTTATGAGTTTGTGTGTGTGGTTGTTGCAACTTTAGAAAATAGTTGAGTAGGCAACTGTAAGTGGACAAAGAATGTTCCATAGGTAGATAACACTAAAGAGATAGATTTATTCACTTCCCTCGCTCATTGTTTGAATCTCGTCGGTCTTCCCACCCGACATGACAATATTGATGGAGAACATAGAGGGTGAGTACTCTGGTTTGGAAGACAAGGTCATTTCAGGCATTTTTGAAAGTCTAAAGAAAATGAGCTAAGTTTTGTGGGTGGAGTGTGGTTGTGAGCAAACTTAATTCACAACATTGAGTGCTGCATTGAGCCCTTATGGAGACTATGCCAGCTGAGTTATTTTGTTTAACCGAGAATTTTGGTAAATTGTTCCGCTTGAGACCCTTCTGGATATGAAGAGGAGTGTTGGCCTATGTATCGAAGTCTTGTTGACTATGAGTGTACACTCATTGTACCTTGGAACATGTGAGAGAATTCGATGGTCATCAGATTACCTGTCGTCCATTTTGATGGCAGGATGAGGCCGCGCAGAAGACCAAGTATGCTTGAGTTTGTTTAGGCTTGTTGTGTGACGTTGCGACAAGGTGTGTTGTCTTCACTAAGCACTTGCAACATTTTTTTCAATTACAAAGGGTGCATCGATAATTACAAAAAGGTACCTCGGTATTAATGTTTGAAAAGCATTTTTTTGTTAGTTTTTTAATATTTTATGATCATGGAATTCATGGTCCTAGAAAATTTTAGTGTCCTAAACTTTCACTCATGGAAAGTAAAAGTACATAGGCAATTAATGAATAAAAAATTGTGGGGCATATAAGTGGCACATATAGATGCCAAACAGTTACTTGAATGGGAAAATAGAGATGACAAAGCCAAGTCCATTATCAAACTTTCTCTTTCATGTTCACAGTTACATCATGTCAATCAAACTAAATCATCTAAAGAAATATGGGAACACTTGATTCAAATGTTTGGTGCTAAAGCTACAAATGCAAAATTTTCCATAAAATTGTAGTTATTTAGACTTAAAGTGAATAAAGAGACATTTGTGTCCAATCTTGTACGTAATTTAATGTCTCTTATAAGAAAATTAATTGAAGTTGATGCTAAGGTAGAAAACGAAGATGCAAAAGCCACCTTAGTAAATAGTTTACCTTCAAGTTTTAGCAATGTTGTCTTCACCTTAAGTCAAATGTCTTCACATATATTAGATGAGACAATTGCAACACTTTTGGCAGAGGAAAAGAGGCTAAATTTAGAGGATGTAGAAATGCATTATATTCAAAGACAAGGATGACAAAGAAGAATGAAAATAAAAGTGAACTCGAATGCTACTACTGCAGGAAAATTGGGCATACAACGGCATAAAACGTGGAATTGAAAAAATTGTGTAAGCTATCTATTAAAAGGGAAGGTAAAACAAACAACAAACATAGCCACAAATGAATATTCATTGAATTCTAATGATGATTTCAATGAAGAAAAAATTGAACCTCTCAAAGTCTTTTAGAACAACTACTGTTAAGTAAAAAGGCTAAATATTGATGGTTGTCCAAATAATTTGACAGGTGTGAATCTAGGGAAGGATCCCTCGTTGATGAAGAGGTGATAGTGGTTTTCTAATGAGGTTATGTGACAGCTTGGGATGACATTCAGTAATTGTATTTGGAAAATTTGTGATTCAGGAGTGGAACTCGGGAATCCAACTTGTTGACTATGCTGATCTGGAAGGTATAAATCATTTAAAAATGTTTATGTATTTTGTTGTCTATGTGTGATTTCAATAAGTTTTTTGTAATGTAAGCATTAATGGGGAATTTAGAGTTAATGCTTACATTCTATATCTGGAAATTGGTTTATGAGTTGTTAGTGATGGTTGACTGAGGGTGTCTAGAGAATTGACCTTGATCACTCAATAGCAAAGGTTTTTTATGAAAATTTGTTGGTGATGGTTGATTGAGGGTGTCTAGAGAATTGAACTCGATCACTCAATAGCAAAGCTTTTTTATAAAAATTGGTTTATGAGTTGCTGGCGATGATTGAGTAAGGATGTCTAGAGAATTGAACTCCATCACTCAATAACAAAAAAAAAATAATGACAATATTTTTTAACCATAAAAACTTAACCAATTAATCAAACCCTTAAAACTATATATAAATAAATTTATTAAATCTAATAATTTTATATTTATGTTTTTGAATAAAATCTTTATTTTTAGATATCACTTTGCGATTCAACTACGTTAAATAAGTCATTCATGTATGACTATTTTTCCACGAGAAATAGTAACATGCATTCTATATAATAAATCATAAAAGTACAACCAAACGTGCATTCTCTATAATAAATCATTAAGATCCAACAAACACGGACCTGCCGAAACACAATGATAGTGGAACCGTATATTTCAAATAATTATAAAATTCTCATTAGGTACTGCTGGTAATGGCTGAAAACCACTTGAATAGATTGGGAAAACTAGTGTTGGATAATAAAAATTTTGATAATTTTTTACGCTGTGTAACCACATTATTAACCGAATTCATGGGTCCAAATATCGTCTAGATGAGTACACTATAATTATTTGATAAAAGTTGTGGGCGCTTCTGCAATTCATGTTTAGTAATCGCTTAACACCATTTATTCGTAATCTACGAGTTTCGATTCTTCCCGAGATTGAGTTAATCATGTTTATTTACACACTAGCAATTTAAATTCACACTTTTGCTTATTTTTAAGTCATTTTTATTTAGATTTCATTTTTTTAATAAAAAATAATTTTTAAAAATGGGAGGGGCTAGTTCCTCTTAGAACCAGTATGGGTCTTTTTTTTTTACATATTTGTACAAATGCGTGTCAGAATAGTCTGACCGGTGTCACATCGAAACAACACTGGAGGCTCTAAGGAACAAAGGCCGCAGGAATCGACCCGCGGCTGAGCGTGTAAACCAAGCAGCCCGACCAACACATCATGCACTCACGTCACACTTTTAATAAAAAAGAATTAAGTAAAATAATTCACATAAATTTTATTTTTATTTCTATTTATTAAATTTGTTAAGACATTTTTATCTAAATTTCATTTTTTTAATTTAAATAATTAAGTAAAATAATTAACTTAATTTCTATTTATTAAATTTTAAAATATTTTCAAAATTTAGAATTCAATTAAATTTAATTATCATAATTTTCAAGTATCGTGGAATCTATTTGAATATAACTTTTATTTTTTCGAACTTACCAAATCCACCAATAACTACAGCACGTTACTTGAGTGATATATGATTTGATGAAAGGTTCAATATGTTATCTGTAACTTTACACAATTCGCAACCAAAACAACAATATAATAATTATATAAAATAAATTAAAAAAATCTCACAGTTTCCTGTTATTCAGGTAGCTGTGCTATCAAACCATTGCATCATTATTTTTCGCCGTGGCTGTCGTGTCTTTCGTAGAATCTAAGTTCCCAAAATTAAAATCGTATGACTTTTTATATCCGTGGTTGACGGATTGTGACAATTAGCGCAGCACATGTATTTATTCCCACCCGTGTGCTCATAGTGGAATGTATATATACATGCTGATCAATCATATCTCTCAACCAATATGATTAATATAATGGTAGAGTATGTAAGTATTTTTTAATAATTGTGGTTTACGGACTTCAAAAATGGGTGAAAATTATGTTTATAGAATATTTATATAGGCAGATTCACTTGAAGGGTTCAACCACGAAGAGGAACTTTTTTAGAGTTAATGCTTTTTTTTTTTGGAGAAAAAAACTGTAACATTTTCATTAATGGAACATGTTATACATTGTCAAAGATTTTGTTAGACCAAATATCCATGTTGAAAATATCCATAATGCAAAGCTAAATCTGCCATAGTAATGTCGTGAATGCCAATTTGTGGTCACATATGGAAACATAGCATGAACATGGAGATGAAAGAGCTAAGTCTAGTTAAAGGAGACATAATGCAGAGGATCAAAAAAGGAAATATAACTAAGACAAGGAACCTAGAAGCGAGTGAGGGACATGCAAACCAAAAGCAAACCAAGGGGAGTGGGAAGAGATTAACAAAAATCAAAAGAACCCACACAAAAGAAGATCCCCTCAGAAAACAATTCATAATGAATCTGCCTAGGCAGTAGGAACAGAGCACGCTTGGAAAGTGCATCTTCTTCTGAATTTTGCTCCCAAAAGACATGTTGGAAAGAGATCTTCGAGAAGAGGGTTTTTAGGCCCGAAATCCGCTGCATCGAGTTGAAAAGTGAGGGGATTTGTAAGGCGTTGCGATCCTGAATCCATCTGATCATAGAAAGGGAGTTGCCAACAACCAAAATGCAATCAACATTGAGCCATAGAGCCACCCACAAAGCACCCCATAAGGCAAACATTTATGCTCTACTATTGTCTCCCAAGTCGTCAAAGCACTTGAATTCATAAGACATAAATGAATTGATATAAAGGGAGACAACACATCGGCATTGCCTACTGGTAGAAGCTCCATCAAAAAAACAAATTGGAAAAATATTTGACAAGTCAGCAAGAGTGATAGACCTGTTAGATTCTTTGGGACATCATGGGCCTATCTCTTGAAAGTGAGCAACGATGTGGAGTGTAGTCAAATTAAGATTGGGAGAAGTCTCTTCAAAGATGTACTCGTTCCGAGAGCGCTAAATGCCCCAAAGCTCTTTTGATTGGAAACCCCATGAGAAAATCCATTCCACAATGGAGGAACTATCACCACTGAGCTGGGTCCCCAAGAGAGAGGATACTTTCTTCTAGATGTCATGTACGAAAGGGCAATGAATGAAGAGATGAATACAGTCTTCCAATGCACATTTGCAGTGAGGGCATCTACCAGGTCCTACAAATCCTCTGTTCATGAGTATGTCCCAGGTTAAAATCCGATTATGCAGAATAATACAAGTGAAGCATATAATCTTGAGTGGAACATCCCAATACGACAATTGTGTAGTGAGCTTGGAAAATGGCAAGATTGGAGAAAAAGAAATGATGTGTTCATATGCTTTTGTGGCTGAAATTCTTCCATCCATTAAATGACACCCCAAACCATATAATCCGTACGAGAGGATAACATGATACCAGCCTCGCTAAGGTTGCTATGATAAACTTCCATTCAGCTGCCAAATATTTCGGGATGCCAATTTCGCAGGCATGTGGCCAAACTGGGGGAGACAAGAGCGTCTGAAGGCCCTCGCAATGCTAGCTAAAGTGGAGTAACCCTATTGATTAAGGGAGGTGATGATAGGAGTGGATAAATGGGGTCTTTTGGGCATTCCTTTAATAGCATCCATCCCCACATTGACCTGTAAACCATTGCCAACAACCCAAACCAGGTTACTGCAGAGCCAAGGGACTATGCACCGTAGGCTTCTCCGAGTTGCACACATGCATGTAGTGGATGGAACACCATTATGAATCCATTCCTCCAATCCACTATTATGAAGATATTTTGCAACCATGATTTTTTTCCATAGACCTTGTTCTCTAAAGATGCGCAATAGGTTGGCAGACAAAAGAGCCAGATTGAAATGTTTGAAATTAAGGAAGCCCCAAACTCCATTCTTAATTGGTATAGAGATTAGGTTGAGGCCAGCAAGGGGGATTTTTCTTTTGGTGCCACATCCCAACCATAGAAAATGGCGCACAATGGATTCAATCTTCTTCATAGTGGATTAAGGGATGTGAAATATATACATCCAATATACAAGGATGCTTTGGAAAACCGCTCAAATCATGACAACCCCGCATCCAAGAGTTAACCACCTACGATCCTAACAGAATAACGTTTGCTCCAATTTGTTGACAAGCCAATCCAAATCTAATAGCTTGTAATATCTAGGTTTCAAATGGAATCCCAGGTATTTGAAGCCATTTGACAATGGGAAAATCTTAATCTCAAACATAGCAGCAATCTCGATTACCTCCATCAAGGTACCATCATCAGAAATAAGTTATGTTTTGTTTTTATTAATGTTAAGCCCAAATACATTGTTGAATTTTAGAAAAGTCTTATGGAATGCTTCCCATTCTGAGATTTTTGCCCCCCCCTATGCACATAATATCGTCCACGAACATCAGATGTGATAGTCAACTGTTTTTGGATATCCCACAACTATTTATGTCGTGAACCTCTTTCATGGATTTGATCCCCCTGCTTAATGTATCCATTACAAGAATAAACAACAGAGGAGATAGAGCACAACATTGTCTCAGTGCTCTATTCAATTTGAAGAAATTAATGGGTTCCCCATTGATGAGAACCGCCATAGATGCAGATTTGATGCATGCCATTATCCATTGGATATGTCTATGTTTGAAACTGATTTGTATAGGATCATAGTGAGGAAATCCCATTCAACACAATCAAAGGCCCGAATGAGGTCAATTTTCATGAAACATGATTTTTGATTCCTTGATTTGACTAAATGAATGCCTTCATAAGCAATGGCCACTGCATCTTGGATTCTCCTGTTGGGAAAGAAGTCAAATTGTTATTGCGAAATATATGGGGATATGATATTTTTGACATGGTTAGCAATAAGTTTGGACATCATTTTATATACGAAATTACATAAATAAATAGGCCAATAGTCATTAAGAGACAAAGGATTGTGTTTCTTAAGAATGAGAGTGAGAAAGGTTGAATTGATTGAGCCTGGAATTTTGTCGGAGATTCTAACCGCTTCCATCATCTTTACCAAATCCCGGCCCCTCAAATCAAAGAAAAAAAAACATTGACAAGGCCAACCATCGGGGCCATGACTTTTATTCTTGGCCATCTCCTTCAGGGTTTGTAGCAACTCCTCATTGGTAACATGATTGTCCATCGTTGATGTATTTCCATTGTTGATCCATGTAGGAAAGAGATCGACTAGTTCCATCATACCAGTCACATGAATTTCCTCCCTTTCTGAAAGTGATTTTTGAAATGTTGAAATTATCTCTCTTTGATATCGTTGAAGGATGTATAAGTATGCCCTACTTCATCTTTGATTGACCAAATTGAGTTTGTTTGTTTCCTTTTGAACGTGGCCATATGAAAAAAAATTGTATTTCGATCACCTCCTTTGATCCATTTAAGTCTTCTTTTCTAGCACTAATCTTCTTCCTGTAATTTTAGGATTTTATCTTTTCTGGAAATCAACTCTAAAATTGTTGTGTGTTGATGTTCAGAAAAGTAGCCCGACACAATAGGAACCATCAACATGGCAATTTATGTCTATTGATTGGTGCTCCTTTCTGAGATTTTGTTTTTTATTTTTAATCCATATCCTTACCAGAGTTTTCATCCTCTTTAACTTTTTAATAACCGCCTTTGACGGATCAGTGTTATTTGGAGAGAGAGGGTTAGACCAAGATTGCAGAACTAGGTCTTGGAAATTGGTCTCATTAACCCACATCTAATTAAATTGAATGTAATTTTTATGTCCTCCGGTCATCTAGCCATTCCAGGATGATGGCGTCATGATCAGATATGTCCAAGAAGAAAGTCCATGACTTGAGGCTTTTCAATCTAAGTGATAAATTGGAGTCCACCAGAAATCTGTCAATTCTCTTAGCAATGTTGTTAATGCCCATCCTACCGTTTCACCATGTTGGACATATTGGATCAGAAGAAATGTCACGGATAGCCTTGCGGTTGAAGATATCTGTGAAAAATGCCGCCAGAGGATCTGGATTAGTCTTGTGCCCCCAACATTCACCCACATTCAATGTTAAATTTAAGTCCCCTACAACGAATAACAAGTGAATATCCAATAAGCATGAATTGTCAATCAATTCCCAGAAAGGCTTGTGATTTTTGTAATGGCCATACATATTAAGAATTCAGAGTCTACAACTACAACCCTGAGAATGTCTTGTCAAAATTATGCCTGAAATCAGTTTGTAGGCTAGAAAGGAGAAAAAAGTAGGATCCCATATTGCTACAAGTCCACCAGATTTTCTAGAGGAGTTAGTAGCACAACCATGCTATGTCGGGCATATTCGGAGTAAGATATGGATTTTTCCTCAGACATCATAGTTTATTGAAGAGAACAATTAATGGGAGATTGTCCATGATGTGGTAGTTTAGGAATCTTTTTGAATGGGCAGATCCTAGCCCTCTTAGATTTAGGAACATTAGCTTCATTGGCAACCAAAAGATACGGGTTGCGCTTCTCTAAGGTCTTCGCTACACCCTAGACGTGTGAGAGAATTCGATGGTCATCAGATTACCTGTCATCCATTTTGATGGCAGGATGAGGTTGCATATAAGACCAAGTATTCTTGAGTTTGTTTAGGCTTGTTGTGTGATGTTGCAACAAGGTGTGTTGTCTTCATTGAGCACTTGCAACGTTTTTTTCAATTATAGAGGGTGCATCGATAACTATAAAAAGGTACCTCGGTATCAAATTTTAAAAAACATTTTCTGTTAGTTTTTTAATATTTTATGATCATGGAATTCATGGTTCTAGAAAAATTTAGTGGCCTAAACTTTCACTCATGGAAAGTAAAAGTACATAGGCAATTAATGAATAAAAATTTGTGGGGCATAGAAGTGGCACCTATAGATGCCAAACAATTACTTGAATGGGGAAATAGAGATGACAAAGCCAAGTCCATTATCAAACTTTCCCTTTCATGTTCACAATTACATCATGTCAATCTCACTAAATCATCTAAAGAAATATGGAAACACTTGATTCAAATGTTTGGTGCTAAAGCTATAAATGCAAAATTTTCCATAAAATTGCAGTTATTTAGACTTAAAATGAATAAAGAGACTTCTACGTCCAATCTTGCAAGTAATTTAATGTCTCTTATAAGAAAATTAATTGAAGTTGATGCTAAGGTAGAAAATGAAGATGCAAAATCCATCTTAGTAAATAGTTTACCTTTAAGTTTTAGCAATGTCGTCTTCACCTTAAGTCAAATGTCTTCACATACATTAGATGAGACAATTGCAATAGTTTTGGCAGAGGAAAAGAGGCTAAATCCAGAGGATGCAGAAATGCATTATATTCAAAGACACAGATGACAAAGAAAAATGAAAATAAAAGTGAACTCGAATGCTACTATTGTGGGAAAATTAGGCATACAACGATAGAAAACGTGGAATTGCAAAAATTGTGCCAGCTATCTATTAAAAGGGAAGGTAAAACAATCAACAGGCATAGCCACAAATGAATATTCATTGAATTTTGATGATGATGATTTCAATGAAGAAAAATTTGAACCTCTCAAACTCTTTTAGAACAACTACAGTTAAGTAAAAAGGCTAAACATTGATGGTTGTCCAAATAACTTGAGAGTTGTGAATCTAGGGAAGGATCCCTCATTGATGAAGAGGTGAGAGTGGTTTTCTAGTGAGGTTATGTGACGGCTTGGGATGTTGTTCAGTAATTGACTTTGGGAGATTTGTGATTCAGGAGTGGAACTTGGGAATCCAACTTGTTGACTATGCTGATTTGGAAGGTGTAAACCATTTAAAGAATGATTATGTATTTTGTTGTCTATGGGTGATTTCAATAAGTTTTTTGTAATGTAAGCATCAATGGGGAATTTAGAGTTAATGCTTACATTCTATATCTGAAAATTGGTTTATGAGTTGTTGGTGATGGTTGAGTGAGGGTGTCTAGAGAATTGAACCTGGTCACTCAATAACAAAGTTTATTTATGAAAATTTGTTGGTGATGGTTGAATGAGGGTGTCTAGAGAATTGTACCCGATCACTCAATAGCAAAAGTTTTTTTAATGAAAATTGCTTTATGAGTTGGTGAGGATTGAGTAAAGATGTCTAGAGAATTGACCTGATCACTCAATAGCAAAAAGAATTTAATGACAATTTTTTTTAACCATAAAAAATTGATTAATTAAACTAACCCTCAAAACTATATATAAATAATTTTATTAAATCTAATTAATTATATATATATATATATATATATATATATATATATATATATATATATTTTGAATAACATCTCTATTTTTATTTATTTAATTAACATATATTTATATCTCTATTTTTAACCATAAATATACAACAAATGTGCATTCTATATAATAAATCATAAAGATACAACCAAACCTGCGTTCTCTGTAATAAATCATTAAGATCCAAGGTACACGGACCTGCCGAAACACCATTATAGTGGAACCGTATATTTTAAATAATTATAAAATTCTCATGGATTAGGTACTGCTGGTAATGGCTGAAAAACCACTTGAATAGATTGGGAAAACTAGTGTTTGATAATAAACCTTTTGATAATTTTTAATGCTGTGTAGATATATAAGAGTGGTTGGAATCCGGTTTAAAAAATTCAAAAAAAACTAGTAGTAACAATGTTTGAATCATGTTTTTGATGGTGGAAATATATTCAACACCATCAAAAGCTTGTGGGCAACTAAAATCTTGAAGTTTGACAACGGTAACTTGGATTTACAAAAATTCCTACCAGATTTTATCAAAATCTTGCTAGAATTTAGATGATTTTAAGAGAAAATTAACAGGTTGGTTTGCCCAAATTTCCCTCGTTTCAGAACAAATTAGCTTAGACTACTGCTAAAATAATTGACTTAATTTCTATTTATTAAATTTTAAAATATTTCCAAAATCTACAATTCAATTAAATTTAGCTATCACTACTATAGCTATCAATTCAACTATTGCAGAATCGTTTCAATACTAATAGGGTTTCAGCTTTCAAATTGGTAATGACAAATAATATAGGAGTTGTCTTTAGTGGGACTTTTTAGATTTTGTGGGAAAAATTTAAGGTGAAATTTGGATTTGTGTTATTTAAACCACCTTTTTGACTGTATATATGGATTCAGCACCTTGAAAAACTCTTAGGGCACTTCGATTGTACAAAAGTTACCCATCAAGCTTGTGATTTCAATAAATTCTTGACAGATTTTAGAGAAATTAAATTAGAAAAAATCACTAAAAAAACTTCCAAAAAATCTCACTAAAAACAAAAAACCACTCCCATCCAGCCATAAAAAAACCTGTTTCCGTCCGTTAGTTTACCAAAAACATTGACATCACACTCCATTATAGTTGATGTCGTACGTGGTGCTTCGTTTTGTCCACATTATTAGAAACATCCCTCGACAGGTTAGGGAGAAAATAGCTTTGAGTGCACGAGATGTCACTGTTTTATTATTATTCTGTTGTTAGACTCTATTATTATTATGGTGCACAATACCTACTGATATTGCTTAATGTATGTCCAAAGCTGCTATCACGAGGTCTTTGTCTGATATCGTTAATGCTCCTCACTTTTTATATATATAAACACTTCGTGGGTATATAAATAATTTCAGAGTGGCCACTATCCCAAATCTGAGGATTTGGAGAATCCTTCTCAGATTTTGTTTTTGGCATTTTATGGACAGTTAAAAGCTCAGTTTTAGGGTTGGAGAATTGGGGGATATTGCAGTCTGGATCATGAAGATGGAAGATATTAAAAGTTTGGAAGAATTAAAGGCTGTGAAAGTCTTAGGAGGGGGAGCCATGGGCACTGTATTTCTGGTTATTGATGAGAAGCATGACAAAAGATCCTTGGCACTCAAAGTGATAAGCAAATCTGTGATGATGAAAAAGGAGGGGTTAAGGAGGACAGAGGTGGAGTTGGACATTTTGTCTTCATCTGCATTGCAGCATCCATTTCTGTCGCCATTTCTGGGTCGTCTGGATGTTAAGCTCCACTAATTATTTTAATAATTGCTGCCTACAATTATGGAATTTAAACTGCAGTCTTTCCTTAACTTATGGAAACCAACTGCAGTAGTTTCCTTAAGTTAAGGAAATCAACTGCAATTAATAAATTTATTGTTGGGAGCTACTAAAGTGGTCCATTACTCCATCTGGAGTTCTCTACCTTGATCTGTGGAACACCTGACACATAGCCATCAGAAGCTTGATGGAAGCTTGGCTATAAATTCATCTGTTTGGTCCCCAAGCTTGCATCTCAATCCCCTTCAGTTTTTACGCCATCTAGCTGAGATAGCAGAGCTTGGAAGTGCCTTCAGAATTTCTGCATTCTTTTCTTTTTGCTTGGATTGAAGCTGGAGTGCTGAAGAAGAAGCAAGTGGATTGTGGCCTGCATCAAAAACATCACCAATGGCTGGAGGTAATTCGTATCCCTGGGCATTAAGTTTTAAAACGATTCTTTCAGTTATTCCGCATACAGAATCGCTGTTACAGTTATCTTACATTTGGTATCAGAGCCCTTTTACCTCTGCCTTGCTGTGTGTTGGCCAAGAAATGAATTTCGATCCACCATTTCGTTCCATAATTTATTTCTTTTGCGCAATCCGTGGGTCGAATACATGACCTGTCTGTAGTTGGCCATAGCACCTTATTATTGGAGGTCTAACGGATTGAACCCACGACCGAAGGATGTCAACCATGACTTTTTATCCCATTTATCGTATTGTTGGGAATAATTGCCCTTTCTGAATATACACGTGGTCAAGTGTACTTCCAATATATATATGCACTTGATCCATCAAGGAAAATTAAGCTTCATCTGAATTTCTCCTGCCACGGCTACGGGCGAGAAAATTGCAGGTTCCATTACAAGCTATTGTGTCTAGTATTCTGTTTGCTGCTTAAAGGTCGCGGGTTTAGGGTATCAGAATTGTTGTGGATGAGATACTGAAGTTTTGTGTCACCAGTCTTGTTTTTTTTTAGTATTTTGGATCTGTTTTCTTATTGGAGATTTTTTTCCTGAGAGCTCTGTTCATAAATTTGTCTGGCCGTAAATGATGAAACCCTTGAGTTCAAGCGCATGTATTTGGGCCCTGCAGCTCTTGTCAAAACCCAAATGCTAGCCAGTATGCGGTTTTTCATTCGATCTAAGAATGGTCTGAAAATATTATAAACTGGGATATAGCTTTCATCTTAACATGAACTATTGACAGACTGTAGTTTGGTTTAAATGACATTTAGATGTTGCTGAGATTCACGGGTGTTGTGTTTGATACTTAACATGATTGCAGATTTCATAGACATTACCGTGTTTTTGTTGCTTTTGTTTCACCAAAGAAATTTGGCGTGTATGTTGGTGTTATTATTCTTTTCTCCGTTGTATTCACGGTTGTTTAACGATGTTTGCATTTTAAATTGTGAATATTTATTGTTTAGGAGTTGCTTTAAGAGGACCTTTGAAGCTGGCCTGGTCTACAGGGCCTCTCTCTGAGAGCAAATATGGAAAATTAAAAAAAATAATAAAAAATACAAAAAAATCAGTGATTAATTGGAGTATTTCCACAGCATTTTAGGATTTTTAATTTATTTGTGAATTAAAAGAAGTACTGATTCGGTTGTTTTCATATGCGTTTTGGTAATATGGTTTTGTAACCATATTACACTTTTTCCCACCATATACGTTGGTTATAACTATATATATAATATAAGGTTTTGTTATAACCATACTCCACTATATGCCATGCGTTTAACGGTTTTGGATTATATATGTATTAATTTTTATTTTTTTAACAAAAAATAACGAGTGCGAAACGACCTTGCTTGCAATTCAAGATTTTGAAAGCTATCGAACGCGTACTGAATAATGTTCTCAGCGCTGCATTCTCTTCATTGAAATTTAATTTAAATTTAATTTAAATTATATTTATCTTGTGAGCAAAATAACTTGTTTGTTGGTCTATTTTTGTTTTGTTTATAAATTGAAAAATTTGCAATCATTTACGGTAATGCTGACTGCTTTAAACCTTAATTTTTTATTTTGTTGGAGAATTATTACAGTTATATGGAGTTAGTTAAAATGTCATTTTGACTTACTCCTTTCAGTAAACATTATTTTTCTCTCTTATTAAGTTTTGTTTATGCAACAAAATAATGTCTAGTGATCCATATAATTTTAATTAATTAGAGAATAGCCACAGCATCTTTAATTAAATAAAATTATATATTTTGATTGGTTAGATCACATAAAGATTATTTAGACATTAAATTGTAATTAATTAGACTGAATATAATAAATTTTATCCCACAGGAATCTTTATTATATTTATCTAATTAATTAGGATAAAATTTCATAACCTACCCACAGGAGTTATGAATTAATAAGTTTTATCATAAAGTTTTATTGAATCTGTTTGAATTGAAAATTTAGCCCACAGGCAATTTTTATGTCATTTGATTCAATTCTTTTTAGCATGATTTACATTGGTAAAACATGAAAGTTTATTGAGCCTCAATTTTAACATAAGCATGTGATTTTTTAATGCAGTAGTACAACCTGCAAATTTCTCTGAAATTCGTTGTGACATTCCCGAACTTAAGGAAGTAATCTCGTTTGTTTGTTATGAATCTAATATGGTTAACGTTAATATTAACACATGGTGGATTGATTCTGGATCAACAATTCACATTTCGAATTCCTTGCAAGGTTTGCAAAACCTAAGGAAGCCAGTGGGAAGTGAGCAAAGCATCTTATCAGGAAACAAGATGGGCTCGCATGTAGAAGCTATATGAACATGTTATTTAACTTTAAGTAGTGGCTTTGTTTTGGAATTAGAAAAGACCTTTTATGTTCCAAGTTTTTCTAGAAACTTGATTTCAGTTTCAAGGCTTGTATCTTTTGGATATTCCTTAAACTTTTCAGAAAAATCTTTCAGTCTATTCTATAAATCTGATTATGTTGGGAATGGTATTTTGTCTAATGGTCTTTACTGCATTAATTTACAAAACAATGTCACATATGATTCAATGCATGTTCACACTGGCACTAAAAGATGTGTTATTAATGAAGATTCCTCTAAATTATGGCACCGGAGACTAGGTCATATCTCCATAGAAAGAATTAAAAGATTGGTAAATGAAGGGGTACTTAATACTCTAGATTTTACTGATTTTGAGACTTGTGTGGACTGCATAAAGGGAAAGCAGACCAACAAGTCAAAGAAAGGTGCCAATAGGAGTTCAGACATATTAGAAATCATGCATACTGATATATGTAGTCTAGACATGGACTCACATGGTCAGAGATACTTCATCTCCTTTATAGATGATTACTCACGATATATGTATCTCTACATGCTTCATAAAAAGAGCGAAGCATTAGATGCCTTTAAGATCTTTAAGGCTGAATTAGAGAAACAATGCGGCAAGCAAATTAAGATCGTGAGATCAGATAGAGGTGGAGAATATTATGGTAGATACACAGAAGATGGACAAGCACCTGGGCCATTTGCTAAATTTCTTCAAGAGCATGGGATTGTTGCCCAATACACCATGCCTGGTTCACCCGACCAGAATGGTGTAGCAGAAAGAAGAAATCGAACATTATTGGACATGGTGCGGAGTATGCTTAGCAACTCCAATCTTCCTAAATCCTTGTGGACTAAAGCACTTAAGACGGCAGTGTATATATTAAACCGAGTTCCAACCAAGGCGGTTCCTAAAACGCCATTTGAATTATGGACAGGTTGGAAACCGAGTTTGCGACATATGCGCATTTGGGGATGCCCATCTGAAGTGAGAATTTATAATCCACAAGAGAAGAAGCTGGACCCAAGGACCATTAAGTGGGTATTTCATTGGATATGCTGAAAGGTCTAAAGGTTACATATTTTATTGTCCATCTCATAGCACTAAGATTGTGGAATCAAGAAATGCAAAGTTTCTTAAAATGACTTGATCAGTGGGAGCGATCAAACCAGAAACATAGTTTCTGAGAAGGATCATTCAGAATCTCAACCTTCCACTTCAAGTGATAGATTGGTTATTGTTCATAGCACCCCTCAAGTACAAACTGGTGTTGAACAACCAATTGTTGAAGTTCCACAAGCTGCTGACGATATTCCAGTAGATCAAGGAGTTCAAGAGTTACCAAGAACTTTTGAACAGCAAGTTGAACCACATACTTCTCGGGAAGATGATGGTACAACATTAAGAAGATCTACTAGACCTAAGAGATCAGCAATTCCTAATGATTATATTGTGTATCTACAAGAATCTGACTACAACATTGGAGTCGAAAATGATCCCGAGTCATTTTCACAAGCCATGAGTTGCAAAGAATCAGAACTATGGTACAATGCCATGAAGGAAGAGATGAATTCCATAAAGAGTAGCGAAGTCTGGGATCTTGTTGAGTTGCATAATGGTGCAAAAGCCATTGGATGTAAATGGGTCTTTAAGACAAAGAAAGACTCATTGGGCAACATTGAGAGATACAAGGCAAGACTTGTTGCTAAGGGATTCACTCAGAAAGAAGGAATCGACTACACGGAGACCTTTTCTCCTGTATCTAAGAAAGATTCCTTGCGCATTATTATGGCATTAGTAGCCCATTTTGACTTGGAGTTGCAACAAATGGATGTGAAAACGACTTTTCTTAATGGAGATCTAGAGGAGGAGGTTTACATGAAACAACCTGAAGGATTCCCCTCTAGTGATGGTGAGCAATTGGTTTGCAAGCTCAAAAAGTCATTATATGGTTTAAAACAAGCATCCCGCCAATGGTATTTGAAATTCCATAATATAATTTCTTCTTTTGGTTTTGTAGAAAACATTATGGATCAATGTATATACCTGAAAGTTAGTGGGAGTAAAATTTGTTTTCTTGTTTTATATGTGGATGAAATTTTGCTAGCAACCAATGATAAGGGTTTGCTACATGAGGTGAAACAATTCCTCTCTAAAAATTTTGATATGAAGGATATGGGTGAGGCATCTTATGTCATTAGCATAAAGATCCATAGAGACAAATTTCGAGGCATCTTGGGTCTGTCACAGGAAACCTATATTAATAAAATTTTAGAGAGATTTCGGATGAAGGATTGTTCACCAAGTGTAGCTCCCATTGTGAAGGGTGATAGGTTCAATTTGAACCAATGCCCGAAGAACGACTTTGAAAGGGAACAAATGAAGAACATTCCATATGCTTCTGCTGTCGGAAGCCTAATGTATGCTCAAGTCTGCACAAGACCTGACATTGCATTTGTTGTGGGAATGTTGGGACGATATCAGAGTGATCCAGGTTTAGACCACTGGAGAGCTGCAAAGAAAGTAATGAGGTACCTTCAAGGAACCAAAGACTACATGCTTATGTATAGACGGACAGACAACTTGGAAGTAATTGGCTACTCAGATTCTGACTTTGTTGGATGTGTTGATTCACGTAAATCAACATCAGGTTACATTTTTATGATGGCCGGTGGAGCTGTATCATGGAGGAGTGCTAAGCAGACCTTGATTGCCACTTCCACTATGGAAGCCGAGTTCGTCTCCTGTTTTGAGGCTACTTTACATGGTGTATGGCTTAGGAGTTTCATTTCTGGGCTTAGAATTATGGATTCTATCTCTAAGCCATTGAGAATATATTGTGATAATTCAGCTGCTGTTTTTATGGCTAAAAACAATAAAAGTGGGAGTCGAAATAAACACATCGACATTAAGTATTTAGCTATAAGGGAACGTGTTAAAGAAAAGAAAGTGGTCATTGAGCACATCAGCACTTAGTTAATGATCGCTAATCCTTTGACTAAGGGCATGCCACCATTTAAATTCAAGGATCATGTATTGAATATGGGACTTGGTTCCATTATGTAGTTTCTCATTGTATGGACAATGTTATTTTAATGAAATTCTTAATTATTGTGATGTTTTTTCTCATATTTATGTGCACTTTAAGTTGATTTGAGAAAATTCATTTAAGAAGGACCAAGAATAAACATAAGGTTTATTCATTAAGAAATTGTTGCCACATAAATTATAATAAGAATAAATACATAGTAATACATGGAAGATAATACTCGTCATTAGAGGACTTATCGCCATGATTCATGTATCTATTACTTAATACAGATTATCAATGGTTTTTAAGTTGAGACATTAAGTTTGGAAGTATGGACCAAGTGGGAGAATGTTAAGCTCCACTAATTATTTTAATAATTGCTGCCTACAATTATGGAATTTAAACTGCAGTCTTTCCTTAACTTATGGAAACCAACTGCAGTAGTTTCCTTAAGTTAAGGAAATCAACTGCAGTTAATAAATTTATTGTTGGGAGCTACTGAAGTGGTCCATTACTCCATCTGGAGTTCTCTACCTTGATCTGTGGAACACCTGACACATAGCCATCAGAAGTTTGATGGAAGCTTGGCTATAAATTCATCTATTTGGTCCCCAAGCTTGCATCTCAATCCCCTTCAGTCTTTACACCATCTAGCTGAGATAGCAGAGCTTGGAAGTGCCTTCAGAATTTCTGCATTCTTTTCTTTTTGCTTGGATTGAAGCTGGAGTGCTGAAGAAGAAGCAAGTGGACTGTGGCCTGCATCAAAAACATCACCAATGGCTGGAGGTAATTCGTATCCCTGGGCATTAATTTTTAAAACGACTCTTTCAGTTATTTCGCATACAGAATCACTGTTACAGTTATCTTACACTGGAGACCCAAAAAATTATTGCATTCTTAGGCGAATACTGCCCTGGAGGTGATCTCAATAATTTGAGGCACGAACAAGCTGAAAAAGCATTTTCAGAATCCATCATCAGGTAATTAGAAGTTTGCATTGTTTTTTTGGATGAGTGATTTTTATGTAAATATTGATAATCTCCTTTGAGTAATCTTTGATGTCAATATTGGTATTCTGCACTGTCTGTATATGTATATGAACAGAAAGAACATTGCTGATCCTTGCATGAGAAAGATTGCATTCTTTTGAAGTTTAGAAAGTATATTTCTCAGTTTTACCTATGTGTGAGAAATAAGCAACAACAAATAAGCAAGCACATCATAGATCATATGCAGTGGTGCAAGGAATCAAAGTGATCATATGCAGTGGTGCAAGGAATCAAAGTCTGTGATGAATAACTATTATGCTTTCTTGAAAAAATGGTTACTTCCAGGGGTTTTATATGCTTATCAGTTAATTTTGGCAGGCCAGTTATTATTTACTACCCATGGGGAAGCCAATTATATGCCCGACAGATTTATTACCCATTGGTAAGTCAGTTATTTGTTACCTTGGTTAACCAAGATCACTTTTTTTCCATTAAGCCATATTTCTAAGAGATATTTAGACATTAGAGAGATTGTTAGACTGTCACTGAGAGATTGTTAGACATTATATAAACCAACACTTCCAGTGTGTTTAGTGAGATATGATTAACAATCTTTAATAAATCAGTTAACTCTAGCTATGCATCAATTTACTACCCATTGACAAGCCAGCCCATTATTTGTTGCCATGGCGAGATCACTTCCTTTTCCATTAAGCCATATTTCTAGGCGTACAATCTGGGCTGTTTACATCTGGACTCAAGATCGGAATCTGACTTCTGTCTGTACAATTCATTAGGACTGTATTCGGAGTTTCCTTGGGGTTGTTCAAGCTTTGGGCCACTCGACCTCTACTTGGGGCCTTATTTTTAAGCTGCCACGCTTAACGAGATTTCGCAGAAAACCAGCCGTATAGGATCCTGGTCAGTCTTTCACCCCACCCACAATTAATCTGCTCAGGGCTAGATCGAGGGGCTGAATGTTTGTGCAGCCTGCTTATGTTCAGATCGATCGGTAGGATATATTTTATCTATGCTCGATTGACTGAATCTTCCTCCAACCTGTTCACCGACAGATAAATCGGTAGAATATTTTTTAATCTATTTTTATAAATGGAATAGAATTAGCAATATTTAGAAATGAAATATACATAGGTTTCTAATTTAAAACAAATTAGTTTTTATAGGAATTTATCACTAGCAATTGTCCCAAAAGGTACAAAGAGAGGCCGATAGGTTATTAAAAGGAAGAAACCTCTACAGATAGTCAAGAAGCTTGCTAGTGACCAAGGCAATAACCACCATGACCATCTCGTACCAGCAGATTTCATACTAAAACAAAAAAACCAAAACCAAACCATTCATATCAATATATTAAGTTCAAAACGCGTTCATACTAAAAACTCAATAGATTATTGGCAACACACTTTATTTTTTTAAATAAAAAATAAATTACACCGTTTTACATGATATATGAAAAGCGGAGAAATTTGTGATTTGCAAATATTAAAACAAACCACTTACATTGCTGGTCGACACTACAACTAAAACATTAAGTAATTGTAATATGCTCTTCCACATTGTAATTTAATATTTTAAAATAACCGCGCGTTATCTAATCTATTTCTATCTTCAACTTGTAAACTCGTTAATTATTTCTAAAATTGTTGTCCACTTATACCATATATAAAACCACCTTAATTAATAATGATAACCCCTCAAGTGAAGGTAAGATCAACAATGATTAATTTCAAATAAGAAAAAACATTATTTACTTAAACCATGAGTGTTGAAAAATCATTATTTAAAAAGATTATATAAACATTAACCATTCCGCAATATCAACATTATTTACTTGGATTATGTCAACATTTACCATTGCGTGTATTTCGAATTAAAAGACATTATTTTTTATTTATTTTATAGGTAAACATAGAAATAGAAATCCGGAAGGGTAGGCTCCGTAATTGTATAGTGCGATTAGAAAGTCAAATTATAATATTCTTAAACCAATACATATTGTATTCATATGTGATGTTTAATAAAATACAATTAATTTTGTGATCTATCAATAATTTTGTACCTATTTTTATTTAAACATTAATATTAATAATATTAATAATATTAATAATATTATTATTAATTATAATAATAATAATAATAATAATAATATAATTGAAATGACAAAATATAAAGAGAACCCTTCTTGGGTTTTGTTACATTCAAGTGGCACCTATCCCTGATCCCACAACAAAATAATTTGTGAATAAGAATTTCAATCAAGGGAACGATCACAGATGATTTTATTATTAACAGTCCAGGAAACCATAACTTTAGGAATTGGATAAAACAATATACAATGTCAATTATATCCTTTTAATGATCTCCTTTTCACAATCATCAACAAATTACCCTCAAAAAGTCCAGAAAATGATTTCCCTGTTGAAACCCCACAACTTAGAATACAGACTTTGTTAAGAGGAGCCTCTGGATTAATTTGGGCAACACAACCGACATGCACAACTGTATACTGGCTGAAAGTGGATGTGCCAAGGAAGTGGTAAATGGGTTTCCCATTGATTGAAAACCTCGACTTCCCATCATTTATCATAACCCCCATGTCAGTATTAATTCTTAGAAGATCACACATGTTGCTTTCGTCTGACTTGCAATGTCTGCATTCTCCACATTCTCCAGTAAATAAGGGAAGCACACTGTCACCCTCCCCTTGAGGTCAGTCACCCCTTCTCCAAGAAAATTACTGTCCCTTTTCCCTTTTGAAATTCTACATGATGCCTGCTAGTATGACTAATTAATTTCTTTGAAATCCTACATGCCTGCTAGTATGAGTAATTAATTTCTTTGAAATCCTGAATGCCTGCTAGTATGACTAATTAACTTTTTTGAAATCCCACACGGCTACTAATATGACTAACTAATTTTTTTGAATACATAGAAATCATGGGCAAGAGCAGAGTGCATACCCAGCTGCTTCATGTCCCAAAATGCGGGGAAATAGAGGAGTTTGACCCTGCAACCAAAATAGTATCAGTATCAGTCATTCCATTTCACTACTAAAAGCAATATTTGTATGTGTTATACAGTACAATGCAGTTGGAGATGTGTAATTAATATCCTTCCTTCAAATTTTCTTGATGTTTAATGATAATTATTCATAGCATACGTTTGCTTCCCAGAAACTTGATGTTTAATGATAATTATTCATAGCATACCTTTGCTTCCCAGAAATAAACGCCTGTATGACACAAGGTAGTATAATGCACTTTGATTCTCACTTCCATTCCCTGTGGAGGTGCCACTTCCACTTCTTCAATCTTCAGAGGCTCCCCTGCACCCCATGCAATAGAAGCTGTAACAAAAGTACAAATCAAAATATATCAGATTTCAAGAAGCATAAATTGCACACATACAGTTTGCATAAATCCAACTTAACCCTGAAAATCAATTTTGCTATGAAATGATATACATGAAATAAAAATAATGTGGCCATGACTCCTTGCACTGAACTGAACTGAACTGAAGTAGTTACCTTTGCATTTGATAACCTGGCCTGCAGTACAGCTCACCATTTCCCTTTCTGCCCAAACAAACAAACTTACTTTTGCCTTTCGCGTTGGTGTTGCAGGAGGCAGATATGGATCCTTAATTTATATTGTACTTCCTTTGAAATTGCCTTGAGTGAATGATGTTGAATTGCTTGTTGATGTAGAATCGTTTTTGATATCTTGACACAGGGTTTGATATCTTGAAAATCTTCTCCACAGAGTTTGGGATTGCCTATAAATGCCTCTCTGAATTTACTTAAGCTACTGGGGACTGTTCTAGACAGTTGATTGTTTGATAGATTTAGGAAACTCAACGTAAGGTTGGCTAAAGATGCAGGGACTTTCCCCTTGAGTTGATTGCTGGATAGATCAAGGTATCTGAGGTTTTGGAGATCACCTATTTGCATAGGTATTTTACCAGAAATATCATTTCCTTTGAAGTTAAGCTCTGTAAGCTGTTTCAGAGACCCAATACTCGACGAAATGTTACCAGAAAGTAAATTTACTTGCAAATCCAATACATCAAGATTATGTAACCCATAAAGCGCATCTGATATACTTCCTGAAAATTTATTATTGCTAGCATTGAAAACAGATAAAAGCCTTACCTTGGCAATCTCAGATGGAAGCTTACCTGAAAATCTATTACAGTCAATTTGTAGGTTAGATAAATTTCTAGCATTGCCAATATCTTTAGAAATGCTTCCTTCAAAGCTGTTAGAACTGAGATGTAGCAGCGAAACTCTTGGCAATCCCCATTCCAAAATAAAAAAATATCAGTTTTTTACCTCAATCATTTCTATTCCAAAATATTTCAGAAATCAAAATAAACCCTGCAAATAAAAATGCAAACAAATTAGCCTACCTAGAAGTATGTTCTCTTTTGCATTGCATTTATGCTAAAAGGAAATGAAATGCAAAAAAACAGGGTGATATTGCATATGAAAATAAATGGATAAAAAACAGGGTGATATTGTATATGAGAATAAAAGGATTTGGACTTTTCTGTATATGGTGTTTTAGTTTCAATGCCAAAAATTTGCTAGAGCGGTTAAGAGGAAAGCGATTAATGTTTGTTGGAGAATCAATAAGTCAAAACCAATGGGAATCCATGGTCTGCATGCTTCAAGCAGTGTTTCCTAGCAATAAGAAAACTGTTAGTCAAAAAGCTTCAATATTCAAGGCCCTGGTATGCTGATAAATGTAGTTTCCATGGATAGTTGTGCATTTGATTATATGGTGAGTAATGAAGTCTTACAATCTTCTTTCTCTTAAAAGGATTATGATGCTTCTGTGGAGTTTTTCTGGGCTCCACTTTTGGAAACAAGTTTAAGAGTTTGACACAAGGTACACCATAGTTATTATGATTAATGCGTGTGTAAATTAAAATGATACAACGTAAAAGTAGGGTATTGTTCTGTAGGGGATAAGGGGCATGAGAGGAGAGAATGCCAGCCGAGATCAAAGAGGACTAGTAATGGGACGAAATGAGTATGGAAGTAAGGGTAGGTGCCATCTAGGAGCAGAATAAAGAGAAGTGCCTGCTGAGATGAAAGGGGTAAGACAAGAGGGGATGTGATGAGTATAAAGTTGCAAGCTGCCAACCCCCCTTTCATAAGGGTCTAAGTTTGGTTTTAGCTTAAGCGAGTTTCCCTCAAACTGATTATGATATTTTCTTTATTCTATAAGGGTGTACAATTTGCCTATGGACTTTAATATACTGCCCTGCAAGGAAAATTTTAAGAACCCCCCTAAATTTATAAATATAATAAATGGGCGAATCTCCATGGTATATAGGAAAAGTGGAAGGCGATTTTATCAATAATATAATATGTATATATAATTTTTTGGCGAATCTCTCACCAGGCATGGCGAATATTTTACTCAATTATAAAATCTTGTAAGATCTTGGCGAGTCTTTCACTAAATAATAAAACTTTGTAAAGTCCTAGTGAATCTTAGCATAGGCTACATGCTGGTTTAATTCCACCATTTAAATAGGCTACATTCCAGGTGAATACCATGGGTCAATACCATGTGCCATTTTGGTGAATACCATGGGTCAATACCATGTGCCATTTTTATTTTTATTAATTCTAATATTAGGGTTAATAATGGTTTTTTGCATGGTATTAATAACAATCTAGTCCATGGTATTTGTCCCATAGTATTTTGGCCATAGGTTTCACCTAAATATAACCCATTTTTTGAGTGTTCGTAAATATAAGGTGACATATGGAGTAAATATAAAAAAATGTTTTATTTGTTTACCATACCTCTCGTTTATTTATATTTTTATTAATTTACCATACCTCTTTTACAAATATGGTATTTGGCCCATAGGATTCACTTAAATAAAACCTCTTTCTTGAGCCTTCATAAATAGAACGAGAGTTATGGACTAAATATAAAAAGAGGTTTTATTTATTTACGATACGTCTAGTTTATTTATATTTTTATTTATTTACCATACCTTTTGAGTAAGTATAAGAAGACGTTTTATTTATTTACCATACCTCCACTTTACTTATATTTTTATTTGTTTACACCCTTACATGTATATAAGGTGACTTATGGAGTAAATATAAAAAAATGTTTTATTTATTTACCATACCTCTCATTTATTTATATTTTTATTAATTTACCATACCTCTTTTATAAATATGGTATTTGGCCCATAGGATTCACTTAAATAAAACCTATTCTTGAAAATGGGCGAATGGATTCACTTAAATAAAACCTATTCTTGAAAATTGGCAAATGGAAGGTTGTAAGTCCTAATTTCAAGGGCTAAATTTACCTTTTTTACCCTCTCCCTTAAAATAAGGTGGGCTATTTGAGGTGTTTTGTAAAAATTTACTATGATACAAAATATTCGCCCACTAAAAATTTAAAACCCCTTAATTTCGCCAAAGGGCGAACATTCGCCCCTAAAATTATCCTTGCAGTGCCCTGGTTGAAGCTATCCACTAATATTGGTTGAGGCTATCAACTAATATTGGTTTCCCTAGCTCCATGCAGGAGTGGAGCCATTAATGGATAATGGATGGATAAACAGTGTATGCCAACCCTTAGATGGATAAAAAGACGCCCTGGTTAAGGCTGGTTGTTCTAGCTCCATGCAGGCTCCATTAACAGATAATCGATATGGATAGAGAAACAGTATATGCATAAAGTGCCCACACTTAGGGCAGGCAGTGTGAGACCCGTCACTTGGAAGCAGTGTGCTTCTTTTGTGAATCTTGTGCATAATTCATGATATATTAACTATTTTCTGAACAATGCACATTTTTTTTTGTTTTAATATGCTATATTCGGGTGTACTCACTGTGCTTGTGCATTTTTGCACATTATAGGGAATCACTTTCATTAAACATATGTTGAATAGCAGCCATTGCATATAACGAACATGCTATTCAAACACTATGTATAGCTATTGAATATGAAAGTTCACACATTCCTTCAGTCCAGGCATCTAGAAGAACTATTTGGGGCCAAGCTCATGTTTGTAATAAGAGCTATCTGGGTCCTCCCTCTTGTCAGAAATAGGACCCTGAAAACAACATCCAAACCATAACAACAATCAGATTCCATCAGTCACACAACTGTGGCCAGATTGCAGACTATCATGGGCAGTTTCTATTTATTTGCAGCCTGACCAACCCATCTAAATGCAACGATCTGCAGAAAGAGGATTCCCATTTTCTTTTCGTACAAAGTTACAAAGAGGCAAATGGAGTATGATGTGTAAGGGGAAGAATGTGGGCAGTTTTGATATAATTTTAGCGTTACCAACCCATGTAATTTCATGGACTGCAAGGAAGGGCTTTGAATGAACTTGCCTCCTACCTATCCTTAGGTGTGCACAATCAAAATTTTCTCTGAAAATGTGTGCTCATACCATGTTTTGTCTAATAGTATTGTTAGTATGTCAGTTTCTTAAGCAGCACACATGCAGAATTCAAAGTAGAATGACATGGATAGGCCTCCACAATATTTTTTGGATAATTTATACTTGTCTGTGCACTCTAGGGTATGTCTGCCTAAAACTATATATTTCTTGTAAACCTACGCTTATGGTTTAGCCACAATTTTTTAGAATATAAATTTTAACTGTTTTTGTGCAAAAAAAGAGCAAGTTTAACACAAAGAAACTGTATAGAAGATTGTGTGTTCGTAAAAGATGTTAGAACCTGAAAGGTACTGATCAAATCAAAATGACAGGTCTTAAATATAAACCAAAATATGCAGAATCCGGTGAAGGGTGTGATTTAGTTTATCTTAATTGCATATTGCAACCCATTTCTTGTTGTAATGGATTAAAATATTTTCATTAATGGAACCATTGTTTTGAAAAAAAAGAACTTCTAGCCAATAAAGTAATGGTTCATTGTTAAATTACAAACTTTCCTGTAAGAAGATCCCTGTGCAAGCTAACTTCCAAGCTGAGGCATATCTTGAAATCTTAAATTTAAGTGTTGTATCAGACAGGGTTTACCATGATGTAAGAAGTGGATCAGGTTTGAAAAAGAAGAACTTCTGGCCAATAAAGTAATGGTTCATTGTTAAATTACAAACTTTCCTGTAAGAAGATCCCTGTGCAAGTTGACTTCCAAGCCGAGGCATATCTTGAAATCTTAGATTTAAGTGTTGTATCAGATAGGGTTTACCATGATGTAAGAAGTGGATCAAGTGAGGTAGTGAATGGTGAGATAGTTCAAAATCTCCGCGCTCCTTGAATATATATTGAGATGGAGATTCTTGTATTTTGAATATATTGAGCCGGCCCATAACGATTGGTTAAAGAAACACACAAAATGATTACCCAGGCACAAGTCCGCCTACAGGGGAATGCAAAAGTAAGGGGCTTATGCTTCCCGTTTAGGGGCTTCAGAGGACCGGTCTGGACAGTGGAATTGGAAACTAAATTATAAGTGAGTTGTTTTGAAATAACAGAGCCGAGGATATATCCGTCATTCTGTCGCTGTTGGGAGAAGATAATAATACTAATAATGATAACAATTCGGGGCAGCATATATGTGCAAGGAAAGCCGAGCCAACCATATAAAAAAAATTCATAAGCCTATCATTAATGAAGTCCAACAAATCCTTAGGAAGCAAAACAGGACTGAGAGAGATGATATGGCAAGGAAAGGGAAACAAAGTAGTTGAAGAAGGACCTGGCCTGGAAGAAATGATGTTGTGCAGATGTATTCTAAACACAGCTCCGACTCATGATTTCCAGCTCCGTTCGTGAGATTGTCAAACCAGGCTCCTCTGTCAGTTTGAACACTGTTATACTTTGTGAGATTGTCAAATAGGGCTTTCTGTTTGTCGATGAAGTTTGATCCAAGAAGGTTGACGGTAAGGTCATGGAAGCGCGGAAACCGCAAAACAGGGTTTCCAAAGCACAAATTTGTTGATCGTGCATCGCAGAACAGGGGTTTCAAGCCACGAATGTGTGCACCGCAAAACAAGGTTTTCAAAGCACGAATTTGTTGATCGTGCACCGCATAACTGGGTTTTGGAGAGAGTTGAGCAATAATGCCACCCAGCAATAATGCTACCAAACGGACGGAAAGCAGGAAGTTCTCGGCGTTGAGAATAAACAAAAATCACGACAGATGCTACCAAACGGACGGAACGCAGGAAGTTCTCGGCGCTGAGAATAAACAGAAATCACGACAGATGCCCGCCGAATGTGGACGCCAGGTGTCAACCTGAGAATGAAAAGGACGACGAAAGTCTGTTTCAAAGGAAGGCCTATCAGCCTAAAAATAGGTAATACAATTTCAAGAATTTTTTATTATTTAAAATATAATACATAAATAATTCAGTATTCTAAAAAGCCACTAAAATAAAAGTACTATAACATAAATATTGTGTAACAATTTTACCATATAAATTAAATTGTAATTTATGTAAAATATATAATTATTAAAATACATTTTAATCTAAAATCATTTTTAAAATTATATGTTCTAATTTGACTTATTTTATTTTATTTTTAATTTAAACAAAATTCTAACCATTCAAACACAGATAACCATATTACCATATTACTAGCATTTCCAAAACACACACACACACACACATATATTATTATCAACATTTCGTAAGTTCAAAAACTCATATGTATATATATCAAGGGAAATACTTTTTATCTGATTCTCTTGATGGAAGTTGGGCATGTCCTTCATTGAAAGTACAACTATATTTAGATATCTGATGTATAAGAAGAAGCTTTACAACATGGAATCCAAGAGGCTCCCAAAAATTGCTTCTAACTTTAGTCAAAACCCCCACCTTCACGTCAAGGGCTAGTGGCATAAGGATGCTCATTCTTGGCTCAACCATTATTGGGGGATTAAAGAGGAGATCATCATGGAAAGCAAATATAGTGTCAAACATACTATTACTTCCAATTTTATGGACAAGTTGTGGGATGATAAGGAGTTGGAGGGTAAAAGGAAGCTAAGATATTATAAGGAGGTGATAAACCCCACCCTTGTGTGTTGAGCACCACTAAGAAAAAAAATGAACATCACTAAGATAACAACTAATTCTCATAAGTTTCGAAGGGAAACTTGACGTTAGTCTACTCCCAAGGCTCCATAGAATCTGTCAGATTTTCAATATTAATAAAGTAAAAAATGAAAAACACTTCCTTCCCGACTACCCGGCTCTTTTATTCACATCGACTTTCATACAAACTTAACATTATATTTATTATATTTAGTAACCCCACCCCAAATCATATAACAGGTTTTCATCTTCACCTTTAACTTTCTTATCCAATAACAGGTTTTCATCTTCAACTTTAATTTTCTTCTCCAATTTTATCCGGATATCAAGAGGCACAAACTTCACAGATCTTTTACTACATAATCATTATAATTTAAACCCATAATATATCATATGATTTTTTCCCACTCAGATTCCCTGAGTTCAACGCTACCGTTCTCTCCAGCCGAATTGATGAAAGTTTCATAATTTTGCATTTCAATTCAATTAAATTGCACGTTATTGGGCTCTAAGTGACTAAGCGATATCAATGAATTCTCTGTTACATATATGTAAGGTAAAGTACATAAGTTTTCAATCATCTAAGGCTTGTTCTGCGGTGGTTTCCCAGGTTTTATTCAGCGGGAGATCGTGATAGCGTTGGAGCACCTACACAACCAGGGCATAGCTTACAGAGACCTCAAACCTGAGAACATCCTCGTGCAAGCTAGTGGGCACATCATGCTTACAGACTTTGATCTGTCTACCAGGCTTTCGCTCAAGCATTAAACTCCAAATGTACGTCAGCACAGACAGTCCAAGCGCGTGCACATTCCACACCTTAAACGTTCAATAATGTCCTGCCTAAACCCATTACATAGCCAGCCTGATGAATCCCAAAATTCTCCCAGGCCGATACCCAATAATCTCAATTCTGCGCAAGTTTCTCCAGCTAACAAAACCAGAAACTCACCGTCCAGTCCTCCAACAAGGTCCAATTCCTTGGTGGGCACAGAAGAATATGTAGCCCAGAGATGCTCAAGGGTATGGGTCATGTTTTGCAGTTGACTGGTGGGCTTTGGGGGTTCTACTCTATGAAATGCTGTATGGTAAAACACCCTTCAAGGGTGCAACAAGGAAAGAAACATTCTACAATATACTAATAAAACAACCCCAATTCTCAGGCCCATGGACTCCTCTAAGAGATCTCATAATCAGGTTGCTAGAGAAGGAACCCTCTAAAAGACCAAACTGTTGATGGCATAAAAAACCATTCGTTTTTCAAGGGGCTCAATTGGGACACCATTCAATATATATCCAGACCACCATTTGTTCCACCAATTCATATCCCTGTGGAGGAAATGATGATCAGTACTATTGACATGGAAGAGTACGTAGAGGTTAACTCCACAATATCCAGTAAACAAAAGAAAAGCAGCAGTGATTTCAGGCATTGTAAGGAAGAAAGTAAACTGACTTGGGTTAAGAGGATATCCCGCGGAGAAGAAAACAACGATGATTTTGGAGTGTTTTGAGAAACCGGCCATTGCATTTGAAAATGCTGAGTTTTCTAGTTCGTTGTGTATTCATATTTTGTAAATGTGAACGCTACAAGTTGAATGTAAATTTCTCGGCTAAAAGAAAATCTAACATGGGAGATCAATGGAGTTCACACCGATCATGGTTGCTCAATGGAGTACAGGCGCATCATGGTTTATCAGGCATCCTAAATTCATATAAATTTAATAGAGATTTTGATCTTATAATTGTCGCTCTATATTGGCAATACATAGTAAATTTGGCCAAAAACATGGTAAATTTCGCCCTATATTGAGAAAGTAGAGCATCACACTCACAAGTGGCAGTGAGGAGTAGAGTCAGAAAACAAGGCTTTAGTGCACAAAAATAATTATGCTGGAAAATGTACATCAGTTATTAAAAAGATTGAAGGGTTAAAAAAGGGTGGTGTTTTGAAACTATCTATCAGAAAATGCAGTAGTTTAGTTTGGTATATATATTAGGAGGTTACTTTTAACTTGATTGAATGGTTAAAGAGGGTGGTGTTTTGAAACTATTTATCAGAAAATGCAGTAGTTTAGTTTGGTATATTTATAATGAGGTTATTTTTAACTTGGTTGTATGTAATTTGCATCATCAAATAGGTAAGCAATAAAGTGGTTGGTTAACCATTGTTTTTTATACTCATTTTTAATTAATCATGACTAAATATATGATTGATTATAAATTGCGCAATCAAGAGATTTATAACATGATTACTTATATTGTAATGCGTTGAATACCAAACCAAGGTTGTCCTCATTTCAATCTTCTTGTGGCTCCAATCTAGGTGTTGGTGGGTAATAGGCCCACAAAATCCACTTTCCTATGTAACAAATGAGACTCTTCTTCTTCTAAACCCGAAATGAGTGCTTCACCTCTAACCAAATTGGCGTATAGGGCCAATGTTCTCGCCATATTCCATCAAGTGAACTTTCTTTGGAGGTCGGACTTGTAGGCCCCACCTTGACGTCACAAGTTAGATCCCTCTCCGTAAGTAGGGGTTGGTTCACATTTACAAGTAGGGGTTGACCCTTTCATTACCTCCGCAACAGACCTGAAGCAGGGCCCGACAACCCAACTGGGCCCCACCCGAGTCAGAGGTTGGGTTGGTTGACCCTCGTTTTGATTTGAGACTCGTATTGTGGCCTGACCAAAGCCTTCATCCCTCTGTCGTCAATGTTCACATTCCTACTGGCTAGTGTGCATTTGCTTGGTCACCTAACTTGCAAACATGGCATGGCAATATGACCTCTCAGAAAATGGCGATTAAAATAAAACACATCACACAAAACTGGACAAACGAAAGACATGAAATAAACACACAAGAAATGTATTCAAACTTGGGCACGACTATATACTAAGGCCTCTTGGGGATCAATGGCCTCTTGGCCTGGTTTTTACGTTGGAATGGCTACTCTCCTCTCACACTCACAAGAGGCTTATAAACAGAAAGAAAATCCCAACAAACTCTAACAAATGAAATATTGTCCCTGACAGCTAATCACCTTCTAGAGGCTTACAAATGAATTAAAAATAAGAAGAAAATGTGTCTTTTCCCCTTTGCTTCCACACTAATTCTTATTGAAGCACCCGAAATCAATTTCGTTGGTTGGTGGTTAGATGTTCCTACATCAAAATCCCATGCTTGAAAATATCCATGATCTCCCAATCATGCGTCTTCATTGTTGCATCTCATTCATCACCATCTCTTTCAGTTTTCTTTCACACATGCATCACTGAGTGATCTACAACCATGCCTCATACTTGGTTCACCGAATCTCCTCTTCTGGGTAAGAAATTTGGCATCTTGGTTCATCTCCCCTAGAACCTCTCAAGCTTCCTTTGCTTGCTTGGATGTTGCATACTCGCTCAGGTTTCCTTGACAATTCTACCCACAACCACAATTGTGGAATTGTCCTCTTACAAGGAATCTTCGCCTCCTTCCTACACTTTGATACCGCTTGATGAATATTGATTTCTGGGGTGCTTCATTTTGATCCCTGGTGGCTCAAATCTCCTGAACTTGTGGGTTATGACCCACATAATCTTTGATTTTATTTCTTACAGCAAAGAAGTGTCGCATTTTCCCCAATTTGAATGTTGAAACTACGTAATAACTTTGGGTTGAACTCACGTCCATCCTAACGGCACAGGTTAGGTTCTTTCCATAAGTTGGGGTTGATTCACATTTGCAAGTTGGGGTTGACCCTTTCATTACCTCCGTGACGGACTTGATGTAGGGCCCGACCACTTGACTGGGCCTCGCCCGAGTCAGAGATTGGGCTAGTTGACCCTCGTTTTGGTTTGGGACTTATACTATGGCTCAACCAATGCCTTCTTCACTCTCTCATCTAAATTAAAATTCCTACTAGCTAGGGTGCATTCACTTGGTCACCCAATTTGCAAACGTGGCATGGCAATACGACCTCTGAGAAAATGGCGATTAAAAGAAAACACATTACACAAAATGGACAGATGACATACATGAAATAAACACACGAGATGTATATATTCAAACTTGGGCCTAATTACACACTAAGTCCTCTTGGGGCTCAATGACCTCTCAACCTAGTTTTTACATTAGAATGGTCGCTCTCCTCTGACACCCGCAGGCAGTTTATAAATAGAAAGAAAATACTAACAAACTCTAACAAATCAAATATCGTCCTTGCCAGATAATCATCTTCTAGAGGCTTACAAATGCATTAAAAATAAGACGAAAATGTGTCATCTCCCCTTGGTTTCAACGTCGCTTCTTCCCGAGGCACCCAAAATCAATTCGGTTGGGTGGTGGTGGTTCGATGCTCCTGCATCATAATGTTTATTGTAAGTTGATTTTTATAGACTTGCTACAATTTTTTGAATGGTTGCATTGCATTCCAATATTCATCAATGATTATGTTACATTGTGATATTTATTCGAGTTATGTCAATTTCTGATGTTCCTTAATGGTTATGTTACATTGCAACATTGATCTTGGTTCAATTATGTTGAATTGCTACATTCCTAATAGTCACTTTTTCTTTACGACATTCACAAAGGGTTAAGTCATATTATGTTTGGTTGACTATGGTGAGCCATGTTTGATTGTGGTTGACCGTGGTTGACTATAGTAGAGCATGTTTAACCATTTTTTAGCATGGTTTATATCCTAAGATAACCAAAATTAATATCATTTAGTTGGATAGGTCAAAATTAAGGTGATCAATGAGATGAAGGATGTATTGATATGATTATCCTATGATCCATGATTCCATTAAGTAATTGATATTACAGTTGTGGGTATACCAGAGACATAGGACCTACTATTAAGTAGAGATTGATCTCATAAATTGAAAGGGCACTTTGCTATTGATTGGTCCCATCTTTGGTTACAATATAAAGGAAAGAGTAATCAAATCTTAGTAAACAATAAGCCTCATTTGAAACACACGACAACTTAACTTGAAGGGCCCAACAAGCCAATAAACTTCATGGCAAATACATTTGGGAATTGTTTTCTTAATATTATCTTTAATGATAATTTAACCTAGTTGACTTGCACCATGGAAAAAAATAGTCTGAACTCCTTTCGTTAATGCAGGTTGGTGATAATAAAATCTTTATTTCAGCTCTAAATGATAGTAATTGCACTAAAATATATGTAAATATTGATAACATGACTGAATTTTAAGTTGGTACTAACATTTGTGAATTATTTTCTGACGATTTTGAGATGCAAGATGATTATGGTGTAGGGCGTACTTTAATCGATCAACAAGAACATAAAGCCTTGATGCCTTATTAATCAAAATTCAAATTTACTGATAAGTGAGAGATGAATGTAACCCATGTATTGATTTTTAATTATGGTTCATCTCTTCCGTCAAAAGTTCACCAACAAAAGTAGGATGTATATGTCATCTTTAAAGCATTGGATATTGCATTTATTCTTTATTATCTGAACCCGATTTTCAACACTCTTGTTCTGCACTTATAATGTTTCCTCCCTAGTGTGACAACCTTTCTATCGAACTATTTTCCAAACCCTGTGTCTTAGTTCACACCATTGACTAGAGCAACCATTATGAGTCTAGGTTTTAACCATACATAGATAATTCATTCCTACAATTAGATTCTCAATAAAACATAAAAGATTCATTGGTTGTAGAAAACAATTTTATTGGTTTCTAACAAGTTTGTCATGGCTATAGATCTATCCTTGACCACTTTTTTGAAAGGGAAACAAGGAAATGGATACCGAAATTTGGTATTTCAACTCGGTTTCACCACACTTCTTATATGCAATAATTAATCTTTATTAACATAATAAAACTCTTATGGGAAGAGAGGTTCTAGATCAAATGATGAAGATGCATTCAATTGTGGCATTTCTTTTTCATGCTAAATATTCAAGTTTAAATTAAAATTTTCCCACAACAAGAGGACAAAGCTTTAAGTTGACATCGTTAACGGAAATAGTCTGCAATGATTGTAAATGTGAGGTGGGGAATGTGGCATAGAAACTGCCAATTGCTAGACCGATGGTGATGATGCCTTCTATGACATTTGTTTGATGTCAAAGTAGTTGACATTGTTAATGGAAACAATCTACAATGATTATAAACGCAAGGTGGGGAATGTGGCATGGAAATTGCCAATGGCTAGACTAATGGTGACGATGCCTTTTATGACATTTGTTTGATGTCAAAGTGGCTAACTATGAACAAACCATCCCTCTTAAACTTATGTCGATTGTAAATTCTGAGAATATCTTGGAAGTTTACAGTGAGGAGAGGGGTCAATTATTTAACCCCTCTCCTAATTGTTAAATTGTAGGATACTCCTAGAATTCACAATCAACATAAAGATGCCCCACTATCTATGTCCTTATTTTGAAAGCTCATATATTTTTAACTAGGTGCTAGACAAGTGGAAATTGCTCAGACCTTGTTCTTTTCTCTTTTTCTTGTAGTGGTACTAACGAATCGGGAATTGGAAGTTTACACACTTGTGCTTTAGACATGCTTCCCACAAGCTACTAATAATATATTTGACCATCTTTTATTATTACAAAAAATGAGTTAATTTTATTAAAGTTATCTATTATTTTGTTTAAACTATACAAATTTATTTAATTTATGAAAAAATTAATTATAAAAACTTGTTTGTATATATGAAAAAATTAATTATAAAAACTTGTTTGTATATATTTTGATTATGTGGAGAGCAATGTGGCATGTGGTACATGTTACAATGAAATGTTGAATAAAAGTTATAAAAAAATTATTGATTTAATTTAAATAAATATATATGAGATTTTAAAATTTGAAATTAAATTTATTATTAATTTTTTTTAATTATTTAATATTTTTATTAATATTTATAAATATTTATTTGCCATTTAATTTATATAATTATTTTAATATAAATATTAATTAAAATCGAACTTAAAAAAAAAACTAGAGCTAGATTATGGATCCACTTTGATTTGGTTCGTTTAAAATCTCCCATTATCGCAAATTCAAGGGACAAAAACGCCCATAGAAATTCAAACAGAGAAAAATACACACGAGGATTAAGTGAAGCCTTCCACTTTTGTGATCGAAATAAAAATCCTGAGTGAGACTCCCATCAAGATAATATAATAAATCTTTCTACTTTCAACTTCAAATTTTGTAGGAACACGCAAAATTAAAGGAAAGAAAAATTACACGAGGATTAAGGGAAGCCTTCCAGTTTTGGGATAAAAATAAAAAAACACTTGTAATGAGGCTCCCAAGAAGATAATATAATGAATCTTTCAAGTTTCAATTTAGATTTTATGGGAACGAACACGAACAATTAAATAAAGAGTTTGTGTCCCACGGGATTGTTCAGTTTGAATATAATTGTGAAGGTTATCATCTTGCAACTCATATTTTTTTTGATAATTGTAAATATGTTAATTGTTTTTTGTGGTAAGTGTATTTTTTTTTGTTAATTTTAAAATTATTGTTAATTTAGACACTAAATTGGTGTATAAGAATTTTTTGTTTGTGGGACAAAGACTCCACTTCTATTTAATGATTTGACTACTAAGTTTATGAAGGCATACCTACTCTACTCCTTCTGGTTTTGAACCTGTGAATTTTTATAAGGAAACACATGCTCTTAAAACACTTGCTCTTAACCATTAGGCCCACTCTGTGGAAATGGATTAAAAAAATTTAAGACTTTTTGACAAAAGTTGCAATGAAAATATTAAAAAATGTTCAATTTTTCTTTGATAGATAAATTAAGAAAATTTAACAGTTTCTAAAAGAGTAATATTGTAAATTAAAGTTGCAATAAAAGTAATAAAAAATTTGACTTTTTGTTATATTAAATGAGTTTCTTTCGTTATATATATATATATATATGATTAAAATTATAAAAAACATATTTTATTATAAAATTTTATTATATTTAGAGAAATTTTATTACATTTAGAGAAATTTTACAATTTGATATAAGACACCTAGTTTATTATAATGTTGCATTATAAATAAATAAATAATTGATTATAAATAAATAAATAATTGATTATAAATAAATAACATCAATTATATGAAATTGAATAAGTTTAGTAATATTGGAAATTCCAAATTCAATTTATAATGAATTTGTAATATTTATGAAAAGAGTAAAAAAGTTATTTTATCTATAGATTGAGAAATTAGAAAAATTTTATATTGATGTAGTGAAATATTATTTCTTTTTTAAGTTAAATAAATGGGAAAATTTTAAAATAATACTATTATAAAATCATCTTCATTCAAAGTTTATCAAGGGTTAAAGGAATCAAATTGGTCAATATGCAAACTTATTTTTGAGTATAAAAATTAATGAATGGTTAGCAACCTGAAAGCTTAATTTCTCTATGCATTTGGTAGATCCGATGTTAAAATAGATATATTCCAGTTTTTACATTATTTATATTTATATAATTTTCACATCAATATAGATATATTCTTATTTTTAATTTTATTATAACACTAATCATACATATAATTTTAATTTATCTATGCATTTGGTAGATCCCACTTTAAAATAGATATATTCCAATTTCTAATAGTATTATTTATATTTATATAATTTTCACATGAGTATAGATATATTCCTATTTTTTATTTTATTATAACATTAATAATACATATAATTTTATTTTTTATGATAAAATGGATTTAAATTATTAATTATGTATTTTGAAATATCATAGTTTTTTTTGGGTTGCTTACCCATGAGGTGATTTGAATGAGTAACCTTTTCATAAGGAGTGTCTTAACAATACACCCATTCAACCTCAATTCAAAGCCTTATGTACCTAAAATATCATAGTTGCTAATATAAAACATTATTATTTATTATAAAAAGAGTTTCAGCGTAAATCAGATGTAGAAAACCTTTGTCCACGCGTTTCGAACCAACTAGTGTGGTTCATCGTCAGGACAAGTTGAGAAGTCAAGTTCATCGTCAGGACAAGTTGAGAAGTCAGATCATGGCCGCACATTAAATAGGGAGAGCAGACCTTCCCAAGAGCTAGGTTGACTAGGTTGACCCTCAACCGCTAAATAGAAAAACAGCTAGATAATATTTTAATGTTAAAAAAGTCAACAAATAATAATAATAAATTTCATTTAATTATATACTAGAATGTATTTTATTTAAATTATAAATATTAATTTATTTAAATCATTAGAGATAAGTATTTTTCTTTATTAGGTTGATATATTCAATTCATTAATAATTTATTTAAACAATTAAAACTACTATGGAGTATTATTTAGGTTAACTTATTGTTATTAGGGATAAGTGAAAGGGGTTATTTTTAATAATATTGTTTTAGTGGAATTAAAATTAATAATAATAATAATATGGATTTAATAATATTGATTTAGTCATATAGATATTGATTTAATAATATTGAATTCATAATATTAGAATTTAATGGTGAAGGGGAGTTTTAGAGAATTTTTCTTGGTTAATAAAATAATCTACTTAATTCCTTTTTAATTAATCACTTAAATTTATATATTAATCTTAGCTTAGTAAATCAACTTATTAACACTAGGGATAAGTGAACAGGGTTGGGTTTTTTTTTTAATAATAATATTGATTTAGTGGAATTAATATTGATATAATAATATTAATATTGATTTAATAATATGTATTGGAAATAATATAGATTTAAAAAAAAAAAAAAAAAAAACCATCTAATAAAATCAACCAAGAAAAAATAAATAGAAAGAGCGACATAATTTAAAAGCAAAAATGTCAAGAACAGGATCATTAAACCAAAGGAAAGATCCAAGGAGGAGGAAAAGACAAGGCTCAAAAAAAAAAAAAACTGGGGGGGCGGGGGGGGAAGCCATCTAATAGAACAAGCCATGAAAAAATTAGAATGAGAGACCGAATTTCAAGAACAAGACCATTAGTAAAACAACTAAACCAAAGGAAAAACCCTAGGAGGACGGAAAAGACAAGGCTCAAAGGAGAAGGATCAGGGAAATCACCAAAGCAAGAAAAGGATAAAAAAGAGAGGGGGGGGGGGGGGGGGGGGGGGCGGGGGGGGAAGGGGGGAAAAGGAAGGCAAGACTAAGAAGAAAGGGCAGGGATCCAGCAACTACTGATCTTCCAGTCGTCATCTCTATTGAGATTGTTCGGCCTTCTTTCAATTTCAATAGCTTCCCTGAATTTACGGTGATGGAACTGCGCCACCTTGGCAATAACCTCGGCCTCCTCTATGCAAACATGATGCTTGGTCTTCTCCGCATGCTCTGCTAATGCTGAAGACTTGGTTCTCCCATGTCTTAGGTCAGCTGCATGTTCGTTGATCCTTTGATGGATGGAGCGCCCTGTTTCCCCGATATAGGGGGTCCCACAAGAACAAGGGATCAAGTAGACACCCTTCATGTCTTTAGGGTCAACGAGATCTTTCACCGATCGAAGGGATTTACGAATGGCGTTGAGGGGCCTAAAGATTGAGGGAATATTATACCTCTTAAGGATACAAGCAATCTTGTCCGTGGTTCCCTGGACATAGGGAAGATGGACACCTAGTAGGCATTCTTTAGGTTCCTTTTTAATCAATGAATTTTTAGAGGCTTTCAGGAAAGCCTTCTGCCCAAGGCGCTCACTATAGCCATTCTCCACAAAGACATTAAGGAGATGGGATTTCTCCTTATCAAAGCTCTCATTATCAGAAATCCTAAGGGCCCGCGTAACGAGGGTCTTAAGAACACCCAATTTTTGCGCGGGGTGGTTGGCATAATGAGATGTTATCCCCTGCACCTAATTTTTCACACATTCAACTTGGATTCAAAGCCTTATGTATGTAAAATATCATAGCTGCTAATATAAAACATTATTATTTATCTTCTTCTTAAACAATCCTAGTGGTTGACATAATGAGATGTTATCCCTTCTACCTAATTTTTCACAAAAAGACATCTTTAACCACCTATATTTACCATAGTAAAAAATATAAATAAAAATTATTTACATTTATTTTAATATAATATAGATATTATATTATCTTAATCCTTAATAAATTTAAAATTAAAATCAATATAAATATAAATATAAATTAATTAATAAATTATTTTAATATAAAATATAACTTTCTTGTGTAATAAAATTCAAACTTACCAAATCCACCCCTAACTAGAAAGCACTTACATTTGAATGATACATGATTAGATAAAAAGGTTCAATATATTGTCTAAAAGCGCTCAAATTTCTTAACCAAAAGAATAATATAACAATTATATAAAATATATTCTTAAAACCACACAATGTATGATTATTTTTCTTCATGGTTAGGGTTTCTTACTTAAAATCTAAGTTTCCAAAATTAAAAGGTGTTGTTTATTTAGCTGGCAAATTTGTTTAGATGTCAAAAAATTATAAGAATCTAATTTGTTTTCTTAAAATTTTTGACAATAGAAGTGTTTGAATCTTATTTTTGATAGGCGAAATGGATTCAACACCATCAAAAACTTCTAGGGCACCCAAAATCTTGAAACTTATAGTTGTAACTTGGATTTCCTAAAAAATTGTCGGATTTGATCAAAATCTTGCCAAATTTTCCATTATTTTATGGCCAAATTTGAAGTCTCATTACATTGCATGGAATTAAAAGGCGTTGTCTACAGAGGTGGAAAATTTTCCCAGACGTTAGAAAATCGTAGGAATCCAACTTCTTTTTCCTCAAAAAAAATATGATAGTTAGAGTGCTCAAATCCTATTTTTGATGGTGGAAATGGATGCAACACTATCAAAAACCCATGGGTAGAAGTGCTCAAATCCTATCTTTGATGGTGGAAATGGATGCAACGCTATCAAAAACCCATAGGTCACCCAAAATCTTGAAACTTGAAAGCTGTAACCCGTATTTCCTAAAAAATTTATTAGATTTTATCAAAATCTTGCCGGAATTTCCATTGTTTTCCGGGCAAATTTGAGGCCTCGCTAGACTAAGTGAAATTAAAAGGCATTGTCTACCAAAGCGACAAATTTTCCTCGACGTTAGAAAATCGTTAGAATCCAACCATTTTGAATATGACAGTAGAAGTGGTTGAATCATGTTTTTGATGGTGGAAATGAATTCAACACCATCAAAAACATCTAGGGCACCCACAATGTTGAAACTTGACCACTGTAACTCAAATTTCCCAAAATTTCTACTGAATTTTATCAAAATATTGCGAAAATTTCCACTATTTTACAAATTTAAAACATTGTTAAACAATACAAAATTAAAAAATGTTATATACTAAAGCGGGAAATCACTTTTAACTTTTTATTATATAAAATCTATTTTTTTTTTTTTTTGCTTGAGCAAGAGTTGAACCTTCATAATCATTAAAACAGAAAATTATTTACATAGTGTACAACAACCCATGAGGAAACATGGGTCACTGACCAGCACTGCAATCAAGAGAAAAGGGGTCACAAATTACGAGGGAGACTTTCCAAAACACTTCACCCCCCAAAAAGGCACCTAATGTCTAGACATCCAGACGAAACTTTTTAAAAATACCTGCATACTGGAATGTATGAATCCCGCCAAAGCCATTTGGAACCTCGAAAAGCGTGCTTGATCTAGTCCGTTGATTCCACCAAAACGAACCAATGATGTAGAAAATGTCGCACCTCCAAGACTTCTGGCCCCACTGACTAACACGACAAATCGCAGTCGTTGAAACCTCTGGCCAGATCCTACGGCGGAGGATCATATTGCTCCCAACAAAATGCTCGCTTTTTAACTCGCGATGAGATTGGTAAAAAAAACCGCCTCATCACCAAGAGTCGAACTGAGAGTGTGATCGCTGCCAAATAATAAAAACCGCTTCCCGCCCGGGTGACCTCCGGGGAAAACCACTCTACCAGCTGGAAGCCTCCCTTTGACGACGTATAAGGAATGAAATCAGATGCCATTTGACTCCATAATCCGGTCCTCGCCACTGTCGCAAATGCCGCCATTGGTGATCCGCGTAGCACGAGAAAAAATTCGAGAAGAGAAAAAGCATCTTACAAATCATCCTCAGTATTCAACAGAGCTTCTATGATTCTGTTTCGGTACACTGTCATGTCCTCTTCATCTTGGATGTCACACTGGTCCATGAAACTGTCCTGAGACCGCCTAAGCCCGCCTAACATCTTCCTGTACATGGAACATTTCACACCTTGATTAGCCATTAAATCAGCCAGTTTATTGGCCTGCCTTCGAACGTGATTGAAATTGATCGCGCGTATGCTTCTAAGATGGAGTTGTATCCTCTGGAAGACCTGGATCAGCCTCCAGTGATTTGAAACCTTCTCTGGCTCCGAGCTCCATCTGGTTTTTTTAACCGAGTTAATAATAATTTCCAAGTCTGCTTCAATAATAGCATTCTGCCAGTTTTCCTGCACTAGGAGATATAAACACTGCTCCATAGCCATGGCTTCAGCCATGTTGTTTGTAGCCTTGCCTAAATGCCCATGGAAGAAAGAAAGGATTTTTCCATTTTCATCCCTTAACACCCCTCCAAAGCCTGCATTGCCCGGGTTGCTTTTAGAAGCCCCATCTATGTTGAACTTCAGGAAGCCCAAAGGGGGGGGGGGATGCCAAAATTCCTGATTAGCAGTCCTAACCCTAACTCTTCTGTTCAGGCTCTATTCCAAAAGCCCCTACATCCCTAATAGACCCAGAATCCTCAAGTCAGCCTCCAAGGGGGAATGTTAGGGGAAAATCGAACTATGGTGCCCACTGTCTCTTTGAGTTGTGTCAGAGTTTGTTTTAAAAGACGCTGAAGGGATCTCTTCTCATTTTTGAAAATTCTCTGATTCCTTTCTTTCCAAACATTCCAAATAATGAATGTAGGTGTAAGAGCCCAGGCAACACCTAACATCTCATTGTCTGAATAATATTTTCTCCATTTGGTCAGGGTGTTGAAGATGCACCCTTTGTCCCTATCACTCCTTTGGAAGAAGTTAGCAAAATAATCCCATAAACCAGAGGTAAAGTTGCAATTATTGAGGAGATGTTCCATTGTTTCTTCTTGTGCCTCACAGAGCTGGCATCTAGAAGGCCCCAGCACACCCCTTTTCCTTAAGTTATCCCATGTCAGAATTCTCTTATGATAGACAAGCCACATGAAGAGTTTGATCTTCATCCACCCTTGATGCCTCCAAAGATCCTGCCAAACTCTATTCGGAGCCAGAGAATCCAAATCTAGGAGTTTATGTTTAGCATCCTTTAGATTAAAGGTACCCTTGTTATTATTGCCCCACCTTAATTGATCATGCCCTTCTGTTACTAAGATCTTTCTTTGTTCCAATATCCTCATAAGAGCCTCAGCTTTAGTTTTCAAGGGGATATCTTCCTCATAAAACATTTTCCTCCACTTTCTCCATTTACTTACCTCATTGTTTTGGTCCCAAAAATCTTTGACTTGTGATAATCCCTTGTTATCAGTCTCTCTTTTGAGATCCAGAAATTGCTCATTTAGCAGTATTGGTTCTTGTTGCCATTTATCTTCCCAAAAAAGTGCCAAGTCCCCCTCTCCGATTTCCCAGAAACTATAATTTTGAACTAGGCCTCTATTCTCCCAAGCCTTATTCCAGATGTAAGAACCCTTTATATTGCCAGACATCCTTATAATATTGTTGTTGTCCAAAGTGCTAGCATATTTCTCTATCCATATTCGAGCCCACTGGGCTTTTGGTTCTTTAACCCATCTCCACCATAACTTAGCTCCTAACGCCCTGCTTAGAACCTCTGGATCATCCAAACCCAAACCTCCATGAATTTTAGGTTTGCAAATCTTCTCCCATGCCACTAAGGCCCATTTCCTCTTTTTCTCCCCTTTCCCCCATAGAAAGTCTCTTTGAATGGTTCTGAATTGTTGTAAGACTCCTTTTGGAACAGGGAGGGCTGAAAGCATAAAAACTGGGATAGATTGTAAAACTGCCTTTGTGAGCACTAACCTTCCAGCTAAATTTAAAGCTCTGAAGGTCCAGTTCCTGATTTTATCCTGCATCTTGCTAATCACCGGTTCCCATATATTTTTATGAAGAGGTTTAGCCGTAAGGGGGACTCCCAAATATTTTGAAGGGAGGGAATCTCTTTGATAACCTAGAATTCTGGAGATGTTCCTTTGGATAGCAATGTTAGTATTGAAGAAAAAGATTTTAGATTTGAAAAGATTAACCTCCATACCTGTGGCTAGACCAAAATCATTTAGAAGTTGTTTGTAAGCCAACGCTTCTTTGATTGTGGGAACCCCCTGTAGCATGGTATCATCTACAAATTGCTGATGAGTCAAAGTCTGACCATTCTCACATAGTTGAGGACCCTTGATTTTTCCTTCATCCTTCACTTGCTTGATCGATCTACCAAGTCCTTCCATCATGAGAATAAAGAGAAAGGGGGATAAAACGATGTATGGTCTAGGAACTTACTTGGATCAACTGAAGCGAACGCCTTCTGCAAATTTCTTCAACACATCAACCAGAGATTTGCACGGACTTTTGCGAACTCCTGTCGCTTCTCAAACGCGCCTTACTATCTCTCACACGATGCTCTTAAAAGAAACAGTCCTCAGACTGGCGGCCCAGCAGGCTTCAGTATTAATTCAAAGTAAAATTACACACCATAGAAACTCAAAGATATGAGCTCTGATTACACACACACACTCACAAACTCACTAAGCACTCACAACTCACGATGCCTAAACTATGAGAGAGTTCTCTCTTAAATAACCTAACAAACGAATCTAGCTGACCTAATGCATGACATAAAAGTAGAAATAATTGAGGGTCCTGTCAGTATCTTATTCCACTGACGGTGTCTACTCAACTTTTTCTTTTGTACAAAGATTCGTCACAACATGTGACCAACAGTGTCACATTGCTGACAAAGAGATTCGTTACCAAGAACCTTTCGGGCTTCTATCGCTATCATATCCCATCTCGGAATCTGACGGAGTCTTGACTCTATCCCAATGGTACGATAAATGAGATAAAGTATCTTGAGGATCTTTCCAGGAAGATGTAAGCCATGATAGATATTCTTTTTCCCAGGTAGGGTCATTTTGTTCTTGAGCATCTTGATAAATATCCACATATACGGTTTCCTTTTCGCTATTCACTTTAGCTTTTCCTTTTGGATCGTGGATTGTAATGGAGGAATCTTCTTTTTGTGGAGCATGTGAACTCTGACCTGTGTCATAAGTAAATCTGATCGAATCTGCAGACTTCTTTAAACTTTTAGATGGAAAGAGATAATCATCTTTATTCCATCGGTTCACATATGCAAAGGGATCGATTTCAATTCCAAGGAAATTATCTTTCTTGCTATTTCTGAAATCTGGCAAAGACTGTACAGCCAGTTCAACCCCATCTAATAACTCCCATTTAAAAATCTGAAACATACTTACAGATTGTTCAATACTCGATTGAACCCATAATTTACATTGATGACTAAGATTTCCTTGTTCTTGCCATCCTATTTCAAACACCATTGAAGAACAGACACGATTAGAGAGAAGTAGATTGATCAAGCAAACCGCATCTTCGGACCATGAACAAGAGTATACATTAATAGTAATAACAGCCTTCTGATTAACTATTAATCGAAATACTCGTTGTTTTCCTTGCAGAAGTTCGAGGGTTTTTATCAGTGATAGTTTCTCCGGTAGTTTTAACGAATGAAAATCTTGAAGCCATAATGAAATCTTTTTAATCTGATATGGATCTTCAGCTAATGTAGATTTCATAATACTATCCTTTCCGTAAAGCTGTGAAAAAGGATTTGGTTCAATAGCATTACGGAATTCCATATTCTGATAATCCCAAGGTTCTGTAAATGTTCTTAAATACTACAAGGTCCTTAATACACATTGAGAAGCTCTGACTTGGAGTTTCTTCTGACACTTACCATCTCTTATCTCCCAATCAGCAAAAGACTGAAACATCTCAAATTGAGGGAAAGAATCAGTATTAACAAAAGCTTCAGTATTTTGTTGGAGATATGCTGCTTCAATCTCTTCAAATAAATCTGGAATTTTGAGAGATTGTAGACAGAATTCTATTGAAAGCCAGCTAGCCTTTGAAAGGTCACTCTGTTGATCATTGGACCGAGTAGATAAAAGCTTTCATTAGTCTATTTCTGTTATAGATTAAATATGGCCAATCTGTTGCAATCATTCTCATCCATAGACAGAAAAGTCATTACTGAAGTCTCGTCACGGTCGACTGAGTCCGAGTCTGTTGAAAACGAAAATCATGAATTAGTTGAAGACCCTGAACATTGGACTCCTCCTGCTCTAAATTCTACTGATATCTATAAGCTACCTATGACTTTCCTGTTCAAGAAGAAAAACTTTCTGAAAGAGGTAGAAATCACTATTAAGATATCTGGACCTTCTGTGCAAATCCTTGCTTTGAATTTATTCTCTGATGATGAAATTAAGAAATTTCGGCAGTATGTAAAAGATGGAAAGTATTTCTATCTTCATTTTGGGGGGATAAGGATTGGATTAGCTCCACTGTTTCGTCATGGAATTAATACTCCCTGTATTGCTGAACTGTTTGATACCCGTCATCAAAATTATGAACATGCTAGGATTGGTACTATTCAAGGAAACCTTGCTACTGGTTGTCAATATGGAACCATTTATCCTGACTATGCTATTAGTCTGAATGATGTCCATCTGAAAGATTGTTGGAAATTATTGTCTGGTGTCCAAGGGTTAACCATGGCTGAAGAAAGTGAATACCTGTCTATAATTGGACAAGCTTCTTTTCAATTGACTAATACAGCACATCCTAAACTTAAACAGCCTGTCTTAAAGGATTGTGTTACAGTTGGTTTGTCTAATGCTCAAGTTGAAGGTGTTCTATATGATCCTACTGAGTTACCTGGAAACTGGTATTTCCAATACAAGTCAATAGTTGATACTAAACAACCTCAATCCAAATTGAAAAGAGTAACTATTGATAATGGACAAGTCAAGTTGATTCCTCCAAGACCAGTAATTCCTCGACCTGTCTCTAAGCCAAAGAGATATGTGTTTCCTATGATTCCAAATGAAGTTCCTTCAAGTAGTCAAGTTCCTGCTACTATTCCCGAAGAAGAAAGTTTAGGTGAACCTTCTCTATCACCTAATGAGTTGTATATACCTGAGTATAAACCATTTCTACCCACTGTAAATAAAATGCATCGTATGCGTACTTCTTTTGCTCCTGTTGAAGAATGGCAATATGCCAATCATAGATTTGTTAAAGGTGGCAAATGGCCTCCTCGAACAAAGTTCTGTACTACTTCCTCCTCTTCTAGACAGCCACCAACCCGAGCAGATTGTGCTCCTTTGATAGAACACAATTCTCAGAATACAAATGATCTAGATCAAACTTATCAGATTGGGAATTATCTAACTACTTGGTGCGCACATGCTGAAGAAGTCTTAGATGATTTGGGTTCTCAAAGTGATTTGATTTTAGCCAATCTTAAACTTCTTCATGATGAACAGTCCGCTGAACAGCAGCGTAGAGAAGAGAAAGAAAAAAGAAGAAGACAGAAGAAGAAAAGAGAAGAACAGCCTCCAAAGTTTGTAAAAACAATGGAAATTCCACCTAAATGGGAAACCAGTGATTCCCATGAAGAAGCAGCTGATTTTGCTGAATCTAGTAATAGCCAATTAAGTACTAAAACTGCAATTCCAAAATTTTCCAGTTTGTATAAAAACAAAGGTGAATTGGCTACAATAGAAAATGCTGCAACTCTATTTCCATCGTTTATTATGCCATCCCTGCAGAAAGCAAATCTGCATAAAGACCCTAAATATCCTAGAGTTGAAGAAGATCTCTTTCATACTAATTCCTCTGGATATGTTTTAGATTTAGATAAGTCATCTAATCCAGCAGAATCTATCCGGATTTGGATAGGTGCACTATATCAAATGCAAGTTGTGTCAAAATTGGATAATTTTTCCATTTTCTTGCTGGCGGAGAAACGAATGGCCGGAATTGTTTGGGATTGGTGGATGGGCACTTCTCAAGAAGAAAGAAACAATGTGGCAGCTTTAGGCTTAGCCACTTTAGAAGTTCTCTTGTTAACTCAATTTGTTCCCGAGCCTCAAGATGAAAAGAAAACAATCATTACAGATTTAACCCGCATGCAATTAACAGATTTAAAAGATTTAGATCAGTTTGGATCTGAATTTATGGGTAAAATCTATAAAGCAAATCTTGTTAATGATCATACTCAGAAGATTGCTTTTCTTTCTAAATTACCGGGAAATATAGGGGATATGATAATGAAAGATATTGAAGTCCAAGGCAAAAAGATAGAACAAATCTATTGGATCGATCTCCTATTCAGAAGTCAAGAGAAAGTAAAATATTTGTGCTGGCAGAAACAGGTTCATGATATTTCTCCTAATTTGAATGTGTGTCGTTCTGTTTTACCCTGGACTCCTTTCCGGAAAAGGAAATCAAAAAGATATGGTAAATACAGACCTAAGAGAGTTATCAATCCTAAACGACCATTCCGTAAATTTAGGTATGTGAAAAAGAGGAAACAACAAAAGAAGGATAATGCTTTCTTTATCTGTAAGCAAGAAGGACACTTTGCACGCAAATGTCCCAAGAGTTCCTCTAACAAACTAAAAGCCTGTTTTGATATTGAAGAATTTGCAGATGACTGGTCAGTTGTTGATTCTGATGATGAAGTTTCAGATGTATATATTTTGACTGATGCTTCTCTTTCTGATACTGAGTCTCTGCCTGATATTAGTAATAAAATGAATCTTGCTTATCAAGATTCTGATTTTGATTCCGATGTTTATGAGGATCACTTAAGTGATGATAGTGATTCTGTTGTTTTTGAAGAAGATGATACAGAAGAGTATTCTGATACCTCTGTCACAACTACTACAACTGTTGACACCAAGAATTCTTTGCCAAACTTCTTATCCGTTAAACCTCAGTCCGTTCAGAATTCTTTATGTCCTTATCCCAAGACAGTTGCATCATCTTCCTCTCTCCTCCCTAAACCTAGTTCTGTTGATGAACAAGCCTTTATGAAAAAGATTGTCAGAACTAGTGATCTGTTGTATATTCCTGTTGAAGTTCAAGTACGTGGTGAATGGATTTCTGTTGATGCTTTTATTGATACCGGTGGCTCCAATAATCTTGCTAGACCGTCACTGTTTAAAGGATTATGGAAGCCCTTACAGAATATCCTTAGATCCGAAACCATTGGTGGTTCTGTTAATCTGACTCATTATGTTGATAACATTTCAATGAAACTTGGGGGGAATATAATTAAGATTTCAGCTATTCAGCATTATGATAACTCAGCAAGTTTATTTCTGGGAATGCCGTTCATTAATTCAGTGTTGCCCGTTACGATCAGTAATGATAAAATCATTTGTAACATCAAGAAGAAAGCAGTCTCAGTCCCCAGGTTAACTATGGCTAATTCTGAAGCCCGAAAAGATCAGAGTCAGAAAAAGGTAGGTTTAAAAAGGCAACCCAAACAGAGAAAAGAATCTCATGATTGGGAAGAAGTGTTAAAGATTTATGAAGCCAAAGCTCAACCTACCCAAAAGGCCAATAGGGATCCTAATTGGTCTCCTGAACAAATTCAGATATTTGAGGAATTGCTAAAATGTTGTTCTAATAATCCTCAAGCTTTTTGGACAACTCAGAGCCCGAAACAAGAAATTATCACTCTGCATGACAATGGAGTGACTGGCAAATTGATACCCTGTACTCCTGATGAAGAAAAAGAAATGCGCAAATAGATTCAAGAATTGCTAGATCTTAATTTGATTGAAGTAAGTGAATCTCATTATTCCTGTTCTGCATTTCTAGTTCGCAATCATTCTGAGATTGTTCGTGGTAAAGATAGGATGGTGATTAATTATAAGCCTTTAAATGCTATAACTAAGAGCTTTAATTATCCCATGCCTCGACAAGAAACAATCATGCAGAAAATTCATGGCAGTAAGATATTCAGCAAATTTGATATGAAATCAGGATATTATCAGATTCAAATTGCAGAAGAAGATCGTCCAAAAACTGCATTTACATGTCCTGCCGGGTTCTTTCAATGGCGAGTTGTGCCATTTGGTCTCAAAAATGCTCCTGCATTCTTTCAGCGTCGAATGGATCATATTTTTGGTTCATACGATTTTATTGTTGTATATATTGATGATATCCTTGTATTTAGTCCAGATCTCGCCTCTCATTTGAAGCATCTCCAAATATTTCTTGACGAAGCCCGTAATCATGGTTTAGTCTTATCTGAGAAGAAAATGGTTTTATTTCAAGACAGTATTGATTTTCTCGGCATCACCGTTCGCCAAGGTAAAATTCAGATGCAGCCTCATGTTTTACAGAAATTATCTGAATTTCCTGATCAATTACAAGATAAGCCAATGATTCAGCGATTTTTGGGAATTCTCAATTATGTTCATAAATATATTCCCAATCTTTCTGAAAAGACTTCTCCTATTCGAGAATTTATTAATGGTGGTTGGTCTGATGAAGCTACTCAAGCGGTGCAATTATTGAAACAAGAATGCCAAACATTACCTACTTTAAAACCGCTTGGTACTGGTTTTCTCATCTTACAGACTGATGCTTCCGACAATTTTTGGGCGGCTACTCTTTTTGAGAGAAGGCAAGAAGGAGAAAATGTTGAAGAAGTTCTATGTGCCTATGCTTCAGGTGAATTCTCTAAACATCAGAAAGGTTATTTTCCTGCTGAAAAAGAAACCCTTGCAATATTCAATGGAATTCAAAAGTTCGAAATTTATTTGGCACCTTCAAAATTCTTGATTCGAACTGACTCAATGAATTTCAAGTATTTCTTGAATGCCAAGATATCTCAGCAATTAGCTCGTGGGCGATTATTAGCATGGCAAATGTGGTTTCAGATGTATGAATTTGATGTTGAATGGATTCCTAGAAATTCTAATTATTTACCTGATGCCTTAACCAGAGAAATGAACAAGGTACATGTACATAGTGAAAGTCTTTTCACCATTGCAGAAACCAGTCCTGCTGATGATTCTTTTGAAACTTTTGTACAGCGTTTTAAGATTTTAGAATATTTGTTATCCGATGTCACTGATCAAATCAAGAAGATAATTGGTCTCCGACTAAGAAGAAATCAGTGGATACAAAGATGTCAAGCTTGGCAACATAAAAATGTTGGCGTTTTTCTAAATCTCAATGAAGAATTGGTAAAGGTTTATCCTCTACCAAATTTACAGGTTAAGCTCTATTTTCAACAGCTCGATGACACTTGGCTCAGTCATTATACTCCAGATATGATTCAAACTCTGAAAACTCTGAATTATTATCAGATTATTGGTGCAATTGAGTTTTCTATTTCTATGTATATTTCTTCTAAAATGTTAGAACTGGAGGAGGTAAATATGAATGGTCTTGTTGAACGCTTTTTGAAATCTCTCAAAATTCCAGATTTATTTGAAGAGTTTGAAGCAGCATATCTCCAACAAAATACTGAAGCTTTTGTTAATACTGATTCTTTCCCTCAATTTGAGATGTTTCAGTCTTTTGCTGATTGGGAGATAAGAGATGGTAAGTGTCAGAAGAAACTCCAAGTCAGAGATTCTCAATGTGTATTAAGGACCTTGCAGTATTTAAGAACATTTACAGAACCTTGGGATTATCAGAATATGGAATTCCGTAATGCTATTGAACCAAATCCTTTTTCACAGCTTTACGGAAAGGATAGTATTATGAAATCTACATTAGCTGAAGATCCAGATCAGATTAAAAAGATTTCATTATGGCTTCAAGATTTTCATTCGTTAAAACTACCGGAGAAACTATCACTGATAAAAACCCTCGAACTTCTGCAAGGAAAACAACGAGTATTTCGATTAATAGTTAATCAGAAGGCTGTTATTACTATTAATGTATACTCTTGTTCATGGTCCGAAGATGCGGTTTGCTTGATCAATCTACTTCTCTCTAATCGTGTCTGTTCTTCAATGGTGTTTGAAATAGGATGGCAAGAACAAGGAAATCTTAGTCATCAATGTAAATTATGGGTTCAATCGAGTATTGAACAATCTGTAAGTATGTTTCAGATTTTTAAATGGGAGTTATTAGATGGGGTTGAACTGGCTGTACAGTCTTTGCCAGATTTCAGAAATAGCAAGAAAGATAATTTCCTTGGAATTGAAATCGATCCCTTTGCATATGTGAACCGATGGAATAAAGATGATTATCTCTTTCCATCTAAAAGTTTAAAGAAGTCTGCAGATTCGATCAGATTTACTTATGACACAGGTCAGAGTTCACATGCTCCACAAAAAGAAGATTCCTCCATTACAATCCACGATCCAAAAGGAAAAGCTAAAGTGAATAGCGAAAAGGAAACCGTATATGTGGATATTTATCAAGATGCTCAAGAACAAAATGACCCTACCTGGGAAAAAGAATATCTATCATGGCTTACATCTTCCTGGAAAGATCCTCAAGATACTTTATCTCATTTATCGTACCATTGGGATAGAGTCAAGACTCCGTCAGATTCCGAGATGGGATATGATAGCGATAGAAGCCCGAAAGGTTCTTGGTAACGAATCTCTTTGTCAGCAATGTGACACTGTTGGTCACATGTTGTGACGAATCTTTGTACAAAAGAAAAAGTTGAGTAGACACCGTCAGTGGAATAAGATACTGACAGGACCCTCAATTATTTCTACTTTTATGTCATGCATTAGGTCAGCTAGATTCGTTTGTTAGGTTATTTAAGAGAGAACTCTCTCATAGTTTAGGCATCGTGAGTTGTGAGTGCTTTGTGAGTGTGTGTGTGTAATCAGAGCTCATATCTTTGAGTTTCTATGGTGTGTAATTTTACTTTGAATTAATACTGAAGCCTGCTGGGCCGCCAGTCTGAGGACTGTTTCTTTTAAGAGCATCGTGTGAGAGATAGTAAGGCGCGTTTGAGAAGCGACAGGAGTTCGCAAAAGTCCGTGCAAATCTCTGGTTGATGTGTTGAAGAAATTTGCAGAAGGCGTTCGCTTCAGTTGATCCAAGTAAGTTCCTAGACCATACATAATTGCTAAAATGTTGTTCTAATAATCCTCAAGATTTTTGGACAACTCAGAGCCCGAAACAAGAAATTATCACTCTGCATGACAATGGAGTGACTGGAAAATTGATACCCTGTACTCCTGATGAAGAAAAAAGAAATGCGCAAACAGATTCAAGAATTGCTAGATCTTAATTTGATTGAAGTAAGTGAATCTCATTATTCCTGTTCTGCATTTCTAGTTCGCAATCATTCTGAGATTGTTCGTGGTAAAGATAGGATGGTGATTAATTATAAGCCTTTAAATGCTATAACTAAGAGCTTTAATTATCCCATGCCTCGACAAGAAACAATCATGCAGAAAATTCATGGCAGTAAGATATTCAGCAAATTTGATATGAAATCAGGATATTATCATATTCAAATTGCAGAAGAAGATCGTCCAAAAACTGCATTTACATGTCCTGCCGGGTTCTTTCAATGGCGAGTTGTGCCATTTGGTCTCAAAAATGCTCCTGCATTCTTTCAGCGTCGAATGGATCATATTTTTGGTTCATACGATTTTATTGTTGTATATATTGATGATATCCTTGTATTTAGTCCAGATCTCGCCTCTCATTTGAAGCATCTCCAAATATTTCTTGACGAAGCCCGTAATCATGGTTTAGTCTTATCTGAGAAGAAAATGGTTTTATTTCAAGACAGTATTGATTTTCTCGGCATCACCGTTCGCCAAGGTAAAATTCAGATGCAGCCTCATGTTTTACAGAAATTATCTGAATTTCCTGATCAATTACAAGATAAGCCAATGATTCAGCGATTTTTGGGAATTCTCAATTATGTTCATAAATATATTCCCAATCTTTCTGAAAAGACTTCTCCTATTCGAGAATTTATTAATGGTGGTTGGTCTGATGAAGCTACTCAAGCGGTGCAATTATTGAAACAAGAATGCCAAACATTACCTACTTTAAAACCGCCTGGTACTGGTTTTCTCATCTTACAGACTGATGCTTCCGACAATTTTTGGGCGGCTACTCTTTTTGAGAGAAGGCAAGAAGGAGAAAATGTTGAAGAAGTTCTATGTGCCTATGCTTCAGGTGAATTCTCTAAACATCAGAAAGGTTATTTTCCTGCTGAAAAAGAAACCCTTGCAATATTCAATGGAATTCAAAAGTTCGAAATTTATTTGGCACCTTCAAAATTCTTGATTCGAACTGACTCAATGAATTTCAAGTATTTCTTGAATGCCAAGATATCTCAGCAATTAGCTCGTGGGCGATTATTAGCATGGCAAATGTGGTTTCAGATGTATGAATTTGATGTTGAATGGATTCCTGGAAATTCTAATTATTTACCTGATGCCTTAACCAGAGAAATGAACAAGGTACATGTACATAGTGAAAGTCTTTACACCATTGCAGAAACCAGTCCTGCTGATGATTCTTTTGAAACTTTTGTACAGCGTTTTAAGATTTTAGAATATTTGTTATCCGATGTCACTGATCAAATCAAGAAGATAATTGGTCTCCGACTAAGAAGAAATCAGTGGATACAAAGATGTCAAGCTTGGCAACATAAAAATGTTGGCGTTTTTCTAAATCTCAATGAAGAATTGGTAAAGGTTTATCCCCTACCAAATTTACAGGTTAAGCTCTATTTTCAACAGCTCGATGACACTTGGCTCAGTCATTATACTCCAGATATGATTCAAACTCTGAAAACTCTGAATTATTATCAGATTATTGGTGCAATTGAGTTTTCTATTTCTATGTATATTTCTTCTAAAATGTTAGAACTGGAGGAGGTAAATATGAATGGTCTTGTTGAACGCTTTTTGAAATCTCTCAAAATTCCAGATTTATTTGAAGAGATTGAAGCAGCATATCTCCAACAAAATACTGAAGCTTTTGTTAATACTGATTCTTTCCCTCAATTTGAGATGTTTCAGTCTTTTGCTGATTGGGAGATAAGAGATGGTAAGTGTCAGAAGAAACTCCAAGTCAGAGCTTCTCAATGTGTATTAAGGACCTTGTAGTATTTAAGAACATTTACAGAACCTTGGGATTATCAGAATATGGAATTCCGTAATGCTATTGAACCAAATCCTTTTTCACAGCTTTACGGAAAGGATAGTATTATGAAATCTACATTAGCTGAAGATCCAGATCAGATTAAAAAGATTTCATTATGGCTTCAAGATTTTCATTCGTTAAAACTACCGGAGAAACTATCACTGATAAAAACCCTCGAACTTCTGCAAGGAAAACAACGAGTATTTCGATTAATAGTTAATCAGAAGGCTGTTATTACTATTAATGTATACTCTTGTTCATGGTCCGAAGATGCGGTTTGCTTGATCAATCTACTTCTCTCTAATCGTGTCTGTTCTTCAATGGTGTTTGAAATAGGATGGCAAGAACAAGGAAATCTTAGTCATCAATGTAAATTATGGGTTCAATCGAGTATTGAACAATCTGTAAGTATGTTTCAGATTTTTAAATGGGAGTTATTAGATGGGGTTGAACTGGCTGTACAGTCTTTGCCAGATTTCAGAAATAGCAAGAAAGATAATTTCCTTGGAATTGAAATCGATCCCTTTGCATATGTGAACCGATGGAATAAAGATGATTATCTCTTTCCATCTAAAAGTTTAAAGAAGTCTGCAGATTCGATCAGATTTACTTATGACACAGGTCAGAGTTCACATGCTCCACAAAAAGAAGATTCCTCCATTACAATCCACGATCCAAAAGCAAAAGCTAAAGTGAATAGCGAAAAGGAAACCGTATATGTGGATATTTATCAAGATGCTCAAGAACAAAATGACCCTACCTGGGAAAAAGAATATCTATCATGGCTTACATCTTCCTGGAAAGATCCTCAAGATACTTTATCTCATTTATCGTACCATTGGGATAGAGTCAAGACTCCGTCAGATTCCGAGATGGGATATGATAGCGATAGAAGCCCGAAAGGTTCTTGGTAACGAATCTCTTTGTCAGCAATGTGACACTGTTGGTCACATGTTGTGACGAATCTTTGTACAAAAGAAAAAGTTGAGTAGACACCGTCAGTGGAATAAGATACTGACAGGACCCTCAATTATTTCTACTTTTATGTCATGCATTAGGTCAGCTAGATTCGTTTGTTAGGTTATTTAAGAGAGAACTCTCTCATAGTTTAGGCATCGTGAGTTGTGAGTGCTTTGTGAGTGTGTGTGTGTAATCAGAGCTCATATCTTTGAGTTTCTATGGTGTGTAATTTTACTTTGAATTAATACTGAAGCCTGCTGGGCCGCCAGTCTGAGGACTGTTTCTTTTAAGAGCATCGTGTGAGAGATAGTAAGGCGCGTTTGAGAAGCGACAGGAGTTCGCAAAAGTCCGTGCAAATCTCTGGTTGATGTGTTGAAGAAATTTGCAGAAGGCGTTCGCTTCAGTTGATCCAAGTAAGTTCCTAGACCATACATAATTGCTAAAATGTTGTTCTAATAATCCTCAAGCTTTTTGGACAACTCAGAGCCCGAAACAAGAAATTATCACTCTGCATGACAATGGAGTGACTGGCAAATTGATACCCTGTACTCCTGATGAAGAAAAGGAAATGCGCAAACAGATTCAAGAATTGCTAGATCTTAATTTGATTGAAGTAAGTGAATCTCATTATTCCTGTTCTGCATTTCTAGTTCGCAATCATTCTGAGATTGTTCGTGGTAAAGATAGGATGGTGATTAATTATAAGCCTTTAAATGCTATAACTAAGAGCTTTAATTATCCCATGCCTCGACAAGAAACAATCATGCAGAAAATTCATGGCAGTAAGATATTCAGCAAATTTGATATGAAATCAGGATATTATCAGATTCAAATTGCAGAAGAAGATCGTCCAAAAACTGCATTTACATGTCCTGCCGGGTTCTTTCAATGGCGAGTTGTGCCATTTGGTCTCAAAAATGCTCCTGCATTCTTTCAGCGTCGAATGGATCATATTTTTGGTTCATACGATTTTATTGTTGTATATATTGATGATATCCTTGTATTTAGTCCAGATCTCGCCTCTCATTTGAAGCATCTCCAAATATTTCTTGACGAAGCCCGTAATCATGGTTTAGTCTTATCTGAGAAGAAAATGGTTTTATTTCAAGACAATATTGATTTTCTCGGCATCACCGTTCGCCAAGGTAAAATTCAGATGCAGCCTCATGTTTTACAGAAATTATCTGAATTTCCTGATCAATTACAAGATAAGCCAATGATTCAGCGATTTTTGGGAATTCTCAATTATGTTCATAAATATATTCCCAATCTTTCTGAAAAGACTTCTCCTATTCGAGAATTTATTAATGGTGGTTGGTCTGATGAAGCTACTCAAGCGGTGCAATTATTGAAACAAGAATGCCAAACATTACCTACTTTAAAACCGCCTGGTACTGGTTTTCTCATCTTACAGACTGATGCTTCCGACAATTTTTGGGCGGCTACTCTTTTTGAGAGAAGGCAAGAAGGAGAAAATGTTGAAGAAGTTCTATGTGCCTATGCTTCAGGTGAATTCTCTAAACATCAGAAAGGTTATTTTCCTGCTGAAAAAGAAACCCTTGCAATATTCAATGGAATTCAAAAGTTCGAAATTTATTTGGCACCTTCAAAATTCTTGATTCGAACTGACTCAATGAATTTCAAGTATTTCTTGAATGCCAAGATATCTCAGCAATTAGCTCGTGGGCGATTATTAGCATGGCAAATGTGGTTTCAGATGTATGAATTTGATGTTGAATGGATTCCTGGAAATTCTAATTATTTACCTGATGCCTTAACCAGAGAAATGAACAAGGTACATGTACATAGTGAAAGTCTTTTCACCATTGCAGAAACCAGTCCTGCTGATGATTCTTTTGAAACTTTTGTACAGCGTTTTAAGATTTTAGAATATTTGTTATCCGATGTCACTGATCAAATCAAGAAGATAATTGGTCTCCGACTAAGAAGAAATCAGTGGATACAAAGATGTCAAGCTTGGCAACATAAAAATGTTGGCGTTTTTCTAAATCTCAATGAAGAATTGGTAAAGGTTTATCCTCTACCAAATTTACAGGTTAAGCTCTATTTTCAACAGCTCGATGACACTTGGCTCAGTCATTATACTCCAGATATGATTCAAACTCTGAAAACTCTGAATTATTATCAGATTATTGGTGCAATTGAGTTTTCTATTTCTATGTATATTTCTTCTAAAATGTTAGAACTGGAGGAGGTAAATATGAATGGTCTTGTTGAACGCTTTTTGAAATCTCTCAAAATTCCAGATTTATTTGAAGAGATTGAAGCAGCATATCTCCAACAAAATACTGAAGCTTTTGTTAATACTGATTCTTTCCCTCAATTTGAGATGTTTCAGTCTTTTGCTGATTGGGAGATAAGAGATGGTAAGTGTCAGAAGAAACTCCAAGTCAGAGCTTCTCAATGTGTATTAAGGACCTTGCAGTATTTAAGAACATTTACAGAACCTTGGGATTATCAGAATATGGAATTCCGTAATGCTATTGAACCAAATCCTTTTTCACAACTTTACGGAAAGGATAGTATTATGAAATGTACATTAGCTGAAGATCCAGATCAGATTAAAAAGATTTCATTATGGCTTCAAGATTTTCATTCGTTAAAACTACCGGAGAAACTATCACTGATAAAAACCCTCGAACTTCTGCAAGGAAAACAACGAGTATTTCGATTAATAGTTAATCAGAAGGCTGTTATTACTATTAATGTATACTCTTGTTCATGGTCCGAAGATGCGGTTTGCTTGATCAATCTACTTCTCTCTAATCGTGTCTGTTCTTCAATGGTGTTTGAAATAGGATGGCAAGAACAAGGAAATCTTAGTCATCAATGTAAATTATGGGTTCAATCGAGTATTGAACAATCTGTAAGTATGTTTCAGATTTTTAAATGGGAGTTATTAGATGGGGTTGAACTGGCTATACAGTCTTTGCCAGATTTCAGAAATAGCAAGAAAGATAATTTCCTTGGAATTGAAATCGATCCCTTTGCATATGTGAACCGATGGAATAAAGATGATTATCTCTTTCCATCTAAAAGTTTAAAGAAGTCTGCAGATTCGATCAGATTTACTTATGACACAGGTCAGAGTTCACATGCTCCACAAAAAGAAGATTCCTCCATTACAATCCACGATCCAAAAGGAAAAGCTAAAGTGAATAGCGAAAAGGAAACCGTATATGTGGATATTTATCAAGATGCTCAAGAACAAAATGACCCTACCTGGGAAAAAGAATATCTATCATGGCTTACATCTTCCTGGAAAGATCCTCAAGATACTTTATCTCATTTATCGTACCATTGGGATAGAGTCAAGACTCCGTCAGATTCCGAGATGGGATATGATAGCGATAGAAGCCCGAAAGGTTCTTGGTAACGAATCTCTTTGTCAGCAATGTGACACTGTTGGTCACATGTTGTGACGAATCTTTGTACAAAAGAAAAAGTTGAGTAGACACCGTCAGTGGAATAAGATACTGACAGGACCCTCAATTATTTCTACTTTTATGTCATGCATTAGGTCAGCTAGATTCGTTTGTTAGGTTATTTAAGAGAGAACTCTCTCATAGTTTAGGCATCGTGAGTTGTGAGTGCTTTGTGAGTGTGTGTGTGTAATCAGAGCTCATATCTTTTGAGTTTCTATGGTGTGTAATTTTACTTTGAATTAATACTGAAGCCTGCTGGGCCGCCAGTCTGAGGACTGTTTCTTTTAAGAGCATCGTGTGAGAGATAGTAAGGCGCGTTTGAGAAGCGACAGGAGTTCGCAAAAGTCCGTGCAAATCTCTGGTTGATGTGTTGAAGAAATTTGCAGAAGGCGTTCGCTTCAGTTGATCCAAGTAAGTTCCTAGACCATACATAATTGCTAAAATGTTGTTCTAATAATCCTCAAGATTTTTGGACAACTCAGAGCCCGAAACAAGAAATTATCACTCTGCATGACAATGGAGTGACTGGCAAATTGATACCCTGTACTCCTGATGAAGAAAAAGAAATGCGCAAACAGATTCAAGAATTGCTAGATCTTAATTTGATTGAAGTAAGTGAATCTCATTATTCCTGTTCTGCATTTCTAGTTCGGAATCATTCTGAGATTGTTCGTGGTAAAGATAGGATGGTGATTAATTATAAGCCTTTAAATGCTATAACTAAGAGCTTTAATTATCCCATGCCTCGACAAGAAACAATCATGCAGAAAATTCATGGCAGTAAGATATTCAGCAAATTTGATATGAAATCAGGATATTATCAGATTCAAATTGCAGAAGAAGATCGTCCAAAAACTGCATTTACATGTCCTGCCGGGTTCTTTCAATGGCGAGTTGTGCCATTTGGTCTCAAAAATGCTCCTGCATTCTTTCAGCGTCGAATGGATCATATTTTTGGTTCATACGATTTTATTGTTGTATATATTGATGATATCCTTGTATTTAGTCCAGATCTCGCCTCTCATTTGAAGCATCTCCAAATATTTCTTGACGAAGCCCGTAATCATGGTTTAGTCTTATCTGAGAAGAAAATGGTTTTATTTCAAGACAGTATTGATTTTCTCGGCATCACCGTTCGCCAAGGTAAAATTCAGATGCAGCCTCATGTTTTACAGAAATTATCTGAATTTCCTGATCAATTACAAGATAAGCCAATGATTCAGCGATTTTTGGGAATTCTCAATTATGTTCATAAATATATTCCCAATCTTTCTGAAAAGACTTCTCCTATTCGAGAATTTATTAATGGTGGTTGGTCTGATGAAGCTACTCAAGCGGTGCAATTATTGAAACAAGAATGCCAAACATTACCTACTTTAAAACCGCCTGGTACTGGTTTTCTCATCTTACAGACTGATGCTTCCGACAATTTTTGGGCGGCTACTCTTTTTGAGAGAAGGCAAGAAGGAGAAAATGTTGAAGAAGTTCTATGTGCCTATGCTTCAGGTGAATTCTCTAAACATCAGAAAGGTTATTTTCCTGCTGAAAAAGAAACCCTTGCAATATTCAATGGAATTCAAAAGTTCGAAATTTATTTGGCACCTTCAAAATTCTTGATTCGAACTGACTCAATGAATTTCAAGTATTTCTTGAATGCCAAGATATCTCAGCAATTAGCTCGTGGGCGATTATTAGCATGGCAAATGTGGTTTCAGATGTATGAATTTGATGTTGAATGGATTCCTGGAAATTCTAATTATTTACCTGATGCCTTAACCAGAGAAATGAACAAGGTACATGTACATAGTGAAAGTCTTTACACCATTGCAGAAACCAGTCCTGCTGATGATTCTTTTGAAACTTTTGTACAGCGTTTTAAGATTTTAGAATATTTGTTATCCGATGTCACTGATCAAATCAAGAAGATAATTGGTCTCCGACTAAGAAGAAATCAGTGGATACAAAGATGTCAAGCTTGGCAACATAAAAATGTTGGCGTTTTTCTAAATCTCAATGAAGAATTGGTAAAGGTTTATCCCCTACCAAATTTACAGGTTAAGCTCTATTTTCAACAGCTCGATGACACTTGGCTCAGTCATTATACTCCAGATATGATTCAAACTCTGAAAACTCTGAATTATTATCAGATTATTGGTGCAATTGAGTTTTCTATTTCTATGTATATTTCTTCTAAAATGTTAGAACTGGAGGAGGTAAATATGAATGGTCTTGTTGAACGCTTTTTGAAATCTCTCAAAATTCCAGATTTATTTGAAGAGATTGAAGCAGCATATCTCCAACAAAATACTGAAGCTTTTGTTAATACTGATTCTTTCCCTCAATTTGAGATGTTTCAGTCTTTTGCTGATTGGGAGATAAGAGATGGTAAGTGTCAGAAGAAACTCCAAGTCAGAGCTTCTCAATGTGTATTAAGGACCTTGTAGTATTTAAGAACATTTACAGAACCTTGGGATTATCAGAATATGGAATTCCGTAATGCTATTGAACCAAATCCTTTTTCACAGCTTTACGGAAAGGATAGTATTATGAAATCTACATTAGCTGAAGATCCAGATCAGATTAAAAAGATTTCATTATGGCTTCAAGATTTTCATTCGTTAAAACTACCGGAGAAACTATCACTGATAAAAACCCTCGAACTTCTGCAAGGAAAACAACGAGTATTTCGATTAATAGTTAATCAGAAGGCTGTTATTACTATTAATGTATACTCTTGTTCATGGTCCGAAGATGCGGTTTGCTTGATCAATCTACTTCTCTCTAATCGTGTCTGTTCTTCAATGGTGTTTGAAATAGGATGGCAAGAACAAGGAAATCTTAGTCATCAATGTAAATTATGGGTTCAATCGAGTATTGAACAATCTGTAAGTATGTTTCAGATTTTTAAATGGGAGTTATTAGATGGGGTTGAACTGGCTGTACAGTCTTTGCCAGATTTCAGAAATAGCAAGAAAGATAATTTCCTTGGAATTGAAATCGATCCCTTTGCATATGTGAACCGATGGAATAAAGATGATTATCTCTTTCCATCTAAAAGTTTAAAGAAGTCTGCAGATTCGATCAGATTTACTTATGACACAGGTCAGAGTTCACATGCTCCACAAAAAGAAGATTCCTCCATTACAATCCACGATCCAAAAGCAAAAGCTAAAGTGAATAGCGAAAAGGAAACCGTATATGTGGATATTTATCAAGATGCTCAAGAACAAATGACCCTACCTGGGAAAAAGAATATCTATCATGGCTTACATCTTCCTGGAAAGATCCTCAAGATACTTTATCTCATTTATCGTACCATTGGGATAGAGTCAAGACTCCGTCAGATTCCGAGATGGGATATGATAGCGATAGAAGCCCGAAAGGTTCTTGGTAACGAATCTCTTTGTCAGCAATGTGACACTGTTGGTCACATGTTGTGACGAATCTTTGTACAAAAGAAAAAGTTGAGTAGACACCGTCAGTGGAATAAGATACTGACAGGACCCTCAATTATTTCTACTTTTATGTCATGCATTAGGTCAGCTAGATTCGTTTGTTAGGTTATTTAAGAGAGAACTCTCTCATAGTTTAGGCATCGTGAGTTGTGAGTGCTTTGTGAGTGTGTGTGTGTAATCAGAGCTCATATCTTTGAGTTTCTATGGTGTGTAATTTTACTTTGAATTAATACTGAAGCCTGCTGGGCCGCCAGTCTGAGGACTGTTTCTTTTAAGAGCATCGTGTGAGAGATAGTAAGGCGCGTTTGAGAAGCGACAGGAGTTCGCAAAAGTCCGTGCAAATCTCTGGTTGATGTGTTGAAGAAATTTGCAGAAGGCGTTCGCTTCAGTTGATCCAAGTAAGTTCCTAGACCATACATAATTGCTAAAATGTTGTTCTAATAATCCTCAAGCTTTTTGGACAACTCAGAGCCCGAAACAAGAAATTATCACTCTGCATGACAATGGAGTGACTGGCAAATTGATACCCTGTACTCCTGATGAAGAAAAGGAAATGCGCAAACAGATTCAAGAATTGCTAGATCTTAATTTGATTGAAGTAAGTGAATCTCATTATTCCTGTTCTGCATTTCTAGTTCGCAATCATTCTGAGATTGTTCGTGGTAAAGATAGGATGGTGATTAATTATAAGCCTTTAAATGCTATAACTAAGAGCTTTAATTATCCCATGCCTCGACAAGAAACAATCATGCAGAAAATTCATGGCAGTAAGATATTCAGCAAATTTGATATGAAATCAGGATATTATCAGATTCAAATTGCAGAAGAAGATCGTCCAAAAACTGCATTTACATGTCCTGCCGGGTTCTTTCAATGGCGAGTTGTGCCATTTGGTCTCAAAAATGCTCCTGCATTCTTTCAGCGTCGAATGGATCATATTTTTGGTTCATACGATTTTATTGTTGTATATATTGATGATATCCTTGTATTTAGTCCAGATCTCGCCTCTCATTTGAAGCATCTCCAAATATTTCTTGACGAAGCCCGTAATCATGGTTTAGTCTTATCTGAGAAGAAAATGGTTTTATTTCAAGACAATATTGATTTTCTCGGCATCACCGTTCGCCAAGGTAAAATTCAGATGCAGCCTCATGTTTTACAGAAATTATCTGAATTTCCTGATCAATTACAAGATAAGCCAATGATTCAGCGATTTTTGGGAATTCTCAATTATGTTCATAAATATATTCCCAATCTTTCTGAAAAGACTTCTCCTATTCGAGAATTTATTAATGGTGGTTGGTCTGATGAAGCTACTCAAGCGGTGCAATTATTGAAACAAGAATGCCAAACATTACCTACTTTAAAACCGCCTGGTACTGGTTTTCTCATCTTACAGACTGATGCTTCCGACAATTTTTGGGCGGCTACTCTTTTTGAGAGAAGGCAAGAAGGAGAAAATGTTGAAGAAGTTCTATGTGCCTATGCTTCAGGTGAATTCTCTAAACATCAGAAAGGTTATTTTCCTGCTGAAAAAGAAACCCTTGCAATATTCAATGGAATTCAAAAGTTCGAAATTTATTTGGCACCTTCAAAATTCTTGATTCGAACTGACTCAATGAATTTCAAGTATTTCTTGAATGCCAAGATATCTCAGCAATTAGCTCGTGGGCGATTATTAGCATGGCAAATGTGGTTTCAGATGTATGAATTTGATGTTGAATGGATTCCTGGAAATTCTAATTATTTACCTGATGCCTTAACCAGAGAAATGAACAAGGTACATGTACATAGTGAAAGTCTTTTCACCATTGCAGAAACCAGTCCTGCTGATGATTCTTTTGAAACTTTTGTACAGCGTTTTAAGATTTTAGAATATTTGTTATCCGATGTCACTGATCAAATCAAGAAGATAATTGGTCTCCGACTAAGAAGAAATCAGTGGATACAAAGATGTCAAGCTTGGCAACATAAAAATGTTGGCGTTTTTCTAAATCTCAATGAAGAATTGGTAAAGGTTTATCCTCTACCAAATTTACAGGTTAAGCTCTATTTTCAACAGCTCGATGACACTTGGCTCAGTCATTATACTCCAGATATGATTCAAACTCTGAAAACTCTGAATTATTATCAGATTATTGGTGCAATTGAGTTTTCTATTTCTATGTATATTTCTTCTAAAATGTTAGAACTGGAGGAGGTAAATATGAATGGTCTTGTTGAACGCTTTTTGAAATCTCTCAAAATTCCAGATTTATTTGAAGAGATTGAAGCAGCATATCTCCAACAAAATACTGAAGCTTTTGTTAATACTGATTCTTTCCCTCAATTTGAGATGTTTCAGTCTTTTGCTGATTGGGAGATAAGAGATGGTAAGTGTCAGAAGAAACTCCAAGTCAGAGCTTCTCAATGTGTATTAAGGACCTTGCAGTATTTAAGAACATTTACAGAACCTTGGGATTATCAGAATATGGAATTCCGTAATGCTATTGAACCAAATCCTTTTTCACAACTTTACGGAAAGGATAGTATTATGAAATGTACATTAGCTGAAGATCCAGATCAGATTAAAAAGATTTCATTATGGCTTCAAGATTTTCATTCGTTAAAACTACCGGAGAAACTATCACTGATAAAAACCCTCGAACTTCTGCAAGGAAAACAACGAGTATTTCGATTAATAGTTAATCAGAAGGCTGTTATTACTATTAATGTATACTCTTGTTCATGGTCCGAAGATGCGGTTTGCTTGATCAATCTACTTCTCTCTAATCGTGTCTGTTCTTCAATGGTGTTTGAAATAGGATGGCAAGAACAAGGAAATCTTAGTCATCAATGTAAATTATGGGTTCAATCGAGTATTGAACAATCTGTAAGTATGTTTCAGATTTTTAAATGGGAGTTATTAGATGGGGTTGAACTGGCTATACAGTCTTTGCCAGATTTCAGAAATAGCAAGAAAGATAATTTCCTTGGAATTGAAATCGATCCCTTTGCATATGTGAACCGATGGAATAAAGATGATTATCTCTTTCCATCTAAAAGTTTAAAGAAGTCTGCAGATTCGATCACATTTACTTATGACACAGGTCAGAGTTCACATGCTCCACAAAAAGAAGATTCCTCCATTACAATCCACGATCCAAAAGGAAAAGCTAAAGTGAATAGCGAAAAGGAAACCGTATATGTGGATATTTATCAAGATGCTCAAGAACAAAATGACCCTACCTGGGAAAAAGAATATCTATCATGGCTTACATCTTCCTGGAAAGATCCTCAAGATACTTTATCTCATTTATCGTACCATTGGGATAGAGTCAAGACTCCGTCAGATTCCGAGATGGGATATGATAGCGATAGAAGCCCGAAAGGTTCTTGGTAACGAATCTCTTTGTCAGCAATGTGACACTGTTGGTCACATGTTGTGACGAATCTTTGTACAAAAGAAAAAGTTGAGTAGACACCGTCAGTGGAATAAGATACTGACAGGACCCTCAATTATTTCTACTTTTATGTCATGCATTAGGTCAGCTAGATTCGTTTGTTAGGTTATTTAAGAGAGAACTCTCTCATAGTTTAGGCATCGTGAGTTGTGAGTGCTTTGTGAGTGTGTGTGTGTAATCAGAGCTCATATCTTTTGAGTTTCTATGGTGTGTAATTTTACTTTGAATTAATACTGAAGCCTGCTGGGCCGCCAGTCTGAGGACTGTTTCTTTTAAGAGCATCGTGTGAGAGATAGTAAGGCGCGTTTGAGAAGCGACAGGAGTTCGCAAAAGTCCGTGCAAATCTCTGGTTGATGTGTTGAAGAAATTTGCAGAAGGCGTTCGCTTCAGTTGATCCAAGTAAGTTCCTAGACCATACATAATTGCTAAAATGTTGTTCTAATAATCCTCAAGATTTTTGGACAACTCAGAGCCCGAAACAAGAAATTATCACTCTGCATGACAATGGAGTGACTGGCAAATTGATACCCTGTACTCCTGATGAAGAAAAAGAAATGCGCAAACAGATTCAAGAATTGCTAGATCTTAATTTGATTGAAGTAAGTGAATCTCATTATTCCTGTTCTGCATTTCTAGTTCGGAATCATTCTGAGATTGTTCGTGGTAAAGATAGGATGGTGATTAATTATAAGCCTTTAAATGCTATAACTAAGAGCTTTAATTATCCCATGCCTCGACAAGAAACAATCATGCAGAAAATTCATGGCAGTAAGATATTCAGCAAATTTGATATGAAATCAGGATATTATCAGATTCAAATTGCAGAAGAAGATCGTCCAAAAACTGCATTTACATGTCCTGCCGGGTTCTTTCAATGGCGAGTTGTGCCATTTGGTCTCAAAAATGCTCCTGCATTCTTTCAGCGTCGAATGGATCATATTTTTGGTTCATACGATTTTATTGTTGTATATATTGATGATATCCTTGTATTTAGTCCAGATCTCGCCTCTCATTTGAAGCATCTCCAAATATTTCTTGACGAAGCCCGTAATCATGGTTTAGTCTTATCTGAGAAGAAAATGGTTTTATTTCAAGACAGTATTGATTTTCTCGGCATCACCGTTCGCCAAGGTAAAATTCAGATGCAGCCTCATGTTTTACAGAAATTATCTGAATTTCCTGATCAATTACAAGATAAGCCAATGATTCAGCGATTTTTGGGAATTCTCAATTATGTTCATAAATATATTCCCAATCTTTCTGAAAAGACTTCTCCTATTCGAGAATTTATTAATGGTGGTTGGTCTGATGAAGCTACTCAAGCGGTGCAATTATTGAAACAAGAATGCCAAACATTACCTACTTTAAAACCGCCTGGTACTGGTTTTCTCATCTTACAGACTGATGCTTCCGACAATTTTTGGGCGGCTACTCTTTTTGAGAGAAGGCAAGAAGGAGAAAATGTTGAAGAAGTTCTATGTGCCTATGCTTCAGGTGAATTCTCTAAACATCAGAAAGGTTATTTTCCTGCTGAAAAAGAAACCCTTGCAATATTCAATGGAATTCAAAAGTTCGAAATTTATTTGGCACCTTCAAAATTCTTGATTCGAACTGACTCAATGAATTTCAAGTATTTCTTGAATGCCAAGATATCTCAGCAATTAGCTCGTGGGCGATTATTAGCATGGCAAATGTGGTTTCAGATGTATGAATTTGATGTTGAATGGATTCCTGGAAATTCTAATTATTTACCTGATGCCTTAACCAGAGAAATGAACAAGGTACATGTACATAGTGAAAGTCTTTTCACCATTGCAGAAACCAGTCCTGCTGATGATTCTTTTGAAACTTTTGTACAGCGTTTTAAGATTTTAGAATATTTGTTATCCGATGTCACTGATCAAATCAAGAAGATAATTGGTCTCCGACTAAGAAGAAATCAGTGGATACAAAGATGTCAAGCTTGGCAACATAAAAATGTTGGCGTTTTTCTAAATCTCAATGAAGAATTGGTAAAGGTTTATCCTCTACCAAATTTACAGGTTAAGCTCTATTTTCAACAGCTCGATGACACTTGGCTCAGTCATTATACTCCAGATATGATTCAAACTCTGAAAACTCTGAATTATTATCAGATTATTGGTGCAATTGAGTTTTCTATTTCTATGTATATTTCTTCTAAAATGTTAGAACTGGAGGAGGTAAATATGAATGGTCTTGTTGAACGCTTTTTGAAATCTCTCAAAATTCCAGATTTATTTGAAGAGATTGAAGCAGCATATCTCCAACAAAATACTGAAGCTTTTGTTAATACTGATTCTTTCCCTCAATTTGAGATGTTTCAGTCTTTTGCTGATTGGGAGATAAGAGATGGTAAGTGTCAGAAGAAACTCCAAGTCAGAGCTTCTCAATGTGTATTAAGGACCTTGCAGTATTTAAGAACATTTACAGAACCTTGGGATTATCAGAATATGGAATTCCGTAATGCTATTGAACCAAATCCTTTTTCACAGCTTTACGGAAAGGATAGTATTATGAAATCTACATTAGCTGAAGATCCAGATCAGATTAAAAAGATTTCATTATGGCTTCAAGATTTTCATTCGTTAAAACTACCGGAGAAACTATCACTGATAAAAACCCTCGAACTTCTGCAAGGAAAACAACGAGTATTTCGATTAATAGTTAATCAGAAGGCTGTTATTACTATTAATGTATACTCTTGTTCATGGTCCGAAGATGCGGTTTGCTTGATCAATCTACTTCTCTCTAATCGTGTCTGTTCTTCAATGGTGTTTGAAATAGGATGGAAAGAACAAGGAAATCTTAGTCATCAATGTAAATTATGGGTTCAATCGAGTATTGAACAATCTGTAAGTATGTTTCAGATTTTTAAATGGGAGTTATTAGATGGGGTTGAACTGGCTGTACAGTCTTTGCCAGATTTCAGAAATAGCAAGAAAGATAATTTCCTTGGAATTGAAATCGATCCCTTTGCATATGTGAACCGATGGAATAAAGATGATTATCTCTTTCCATCTAAAAGTTTAAAGAAGTCTGCAGATTCGATCAGATTTACTTATGACACAGGTCAGAGTTCACATGCTCCACAAAAAGAAGATTCCTCCATTACAATCCACGATCCAAAAGGAAAAGCTAAAGTGAATAGCGAAAAGGAAACCGTATATGTGGATATTTATCAAGATGCTCAAGAACAAAATGACCCTACCTGGGAAAAAGAATATCTATCATGGCTTACATCTTCCTGGAAAGATCCTCAAGATACTTTATCTCATTTATCGTACCATTGGGATAGAGTCAAGACTCCGTCAGATTCCGAGATGGGATATGATAGCGATAGAAGCCCGAAAGGTTCTTGGTAACGAATCTCTTTGTCAGCAATGTGACACTGTTGGTCACATGTTGTGACGAATCTTTGTACAAAAGAAAAAGTTGAGTAGACACCGTCAGTGGAATAAGATACTGACAGGACCCTCAATTATTTCTACTTTTATGTCATGCATTAGGTCAGCTAGATTCGTTTGTTAGGTTATTTAAGAGAGAACTCTCTCATAGTTTAGGCATCGTGAGTTGTGAGTGCTTAGTGAGTTTGTGAGTGTGTGTGTGTAATCAGAGCTCATATCTTTGAGTTTCTATGGTGTGTAATTTTACTTTGAATTAATACTGAAGCCTGCTGGGCCGCCAGTCTGAGGACTGTTTCTTTTAAGAGCATCGTGTGAGAGATAGTAAGGCGCGTTTGAGAAGCGACAGGAGTTTGCAAAAGTCCGTGCAAATCTCTGGTTGATGTGTTGAAGAAATTTGCAGAAGGCGTTCGCTTCAGTTGATTTCTTCATTGAGATTTAGAAAAACGCCAACATTTTTATGTTGCCAAGCTTGACATCTTTGTATCCACTGATTTCTTCTTAGTCGGAGACCAATTATCTTCTTGGTTTGATCAGTGACATCGGATAACAAATATTCTAAAATCTTAAAACGCTGTACAAAAGTTTCAAAAGAATCATCAGCAGGACTGGTTTCTGCAATGGTGAAAAGACTTTCACTATGTACATGTACCTTGTTCATTTCTCTGGTTAAGGCATCAGGTAAATAATTAGAATTTCCAGGAATCCATTCAACATCAAATTCATACATCTGAAACCACATTTGCCATGCTAATAATCTCCCACGAGCTAATTGCTGAGATATCTTGGCATTCAAGAAATACTTGAAATTCATTGAGTCAGTTCGAATCAAGAATTTTTAAGGTGCCAAATAAATTTCGAACTTTTGAATTCCATTGAATATTGCAAGGGTTTCTTTTTCAGCAGGAAAATAACCTTTCTGATGTTTAGAGAATTCACCTGAAGCATAGGCACATAGAACTTCTTGAACATTTTCTCCTTCTTGCCTTCTCTCAAAAAGAGTAGCCGCCCAAAAATTGTCGGAAGCATCAGTCTGTAAGATGAGAAAACCAGTACCAGGCGGTTTTAAAGTAGGTAATGTTTGGCATTCTTGTTTCAATAATTGCACCGCTTGAGTAGCTTCATCAGACCAACCACCATTAATAAATTCTCGAATAGGAGAAGTCTTCTGAGAAAGATTGGGAATATATTTATGAACATAATTGAGAATTCCCAAAAATCGCTGAATCATTGGCTTATCTTGTAATTGATCAGGAAATTCAGATAATTTCTGTAAAACATGAGGCTGCATCTGAATTTTACCTTGGCGAACGGTGATGCCGAGAAAATCAATACTGTCTTGAAATAAAACCATTTTCTTCTCAGATAAGACTAAACCATGATTACGGGCTTCGTCAAGAAATATTTGGAGATGCTTCAAATGAGAGGCGAGATCTGGACTAAATACAAGGATATCATCAATATATACAACAATAAAATCGTATGAACCAAAAATATGATCCATTCGACGCTGAAAGAATGCAGGAGCATTTTTGAGACCAAATGGCACAACTCGCCATTGAAAGAACCCGGCAGGACATGTAAATGCAGTTTTTGGACGATCTTCTTCTGCAATTTGAATCTGATAATATCCTGATTTCATATCAAATTTGCTGAATATCTTACTGCCATGAATTTTCTGCATGATTGTTTCTTGTCGAGGCATGGGATAATTAAAGCTCTTAGTTATAGCATTTAAAGGCTTATAATTAATCACCATCCTATCTTTACCACGAACAATCTCAGAATGATTGCGAACTAGAAATGCAGAACAGGAATAATGAGATTCACTTACTTCAATCAAATTAAGATCTAGCAATTCTTGAATCTGTTTGCGCATTTCTTTTTCTTCATCAGGAGTACAGGGTATCAATTTGCCAGTCACTCCATTGTCATGCAGAGTGATAATTTCTTGTTTCGGGCTCTGAGTTGTCCAAAAAGCTTGAGGATTATTAGAACAACATTTTAGCAATTCCTCAAATATCTGAATTTGTTCAGGAGACCAATTAGGATCCCTATTGGCCTTTTGGGTAGGTTGAGCTTTGGCTTCATAAATCTTTAACACTTCTTCCCAATCATGAGATTCTTTTCTCTGTTTGGGTTGCCTTTTTAAACCTACCTTTTTCTGACTCTGATCTTTTCGGGCTTCAGAATTAGCCATAGTTAACCTGGGGACTGAGACTGCTTTCTTCTTGATGTTACAAATGATTTTATCATTACTGATCGTAACGGGCAACACTGAATTAATGAACGGCATTCCCAGAAATAAACTTGCTGAGTTATCATAATGCTGAATAGCTGAAATCTTAATTATATTCCCCCAAGTTTCATTGAAATGTTATCAACATAATGAGTCAGATTAACAGAACCACCAATGGTTTCGGATCTAAGGATATTCTGTAAGGGCTTCCATAATCCTTTAAATAGTGACGGTCTAGCAAGACTATTGGAGCCACCGGTATCAATAAAAGCATCAACAGAAATCCATTCACCACGTACTTGAACTTCAACAGGAATATACAACAGATCACTAGTTCTGACAATCTTTTTCATAAAGGCTTGTTCATCAACAGAACTAGGTTTAGGGAGGAGAGAGGAAGATGATGCAACTGTCTTCGGATAAGGACATAAAGAATTCTGAACGGACTGAGGTTTAACGGATAAGAAGTTTGGCAAAGAATTCTTGGTGTCAACAGTTGTAGTAGTTGTGACAGAGGTATCAGAATACTCTTCTGTATCATCTTCTTCAAAAACAACAGAATCACTATCATCACTTAAGTGATCCTCATAAACATCGGAATCAAAATCAGAATCTTGATAAGCAAGATTCATTTTATTACTAATATCAGGCAGAGACTCAGTATCAGAAAGAGAAGCATCAGTCAAAATATATACATCTGAAACTTCATCATCAGAATCAACAACTGACCAGTCATCTGCAAATTCTTCAATATCAAAACAGGCTTTTAGTTTGTTAGAGGAACTCTTGGGACATTTGCGTGCAAAGTGTCCTTCTTGCTTACAGATAAAGCAAGCATTATCCTTCTTTTGTTGTTTCCTCTTTTTCACATACCTAAATTTACGGAATGGTCGTTTAGGATTGATAACTCTCTTAGGTCTGTATTTACCATATCTTTTTGATTTCCTTTTCCGGAAAGGAGTCCAGGGTAAAACAGAACGACACACATTCAAATTAGGAGAAATATCATGAACCTGTTTCTGCCAGCACAAATATTTTACTTTCTCTTGACTTCTGAATAGGAGATCGATCCAATATATTTGTTCTATCTTTTTGCCTTGGACTTCAATATCTTTCATTATCATATCCCCTATATTTCCCGGTGATTTAGAAAGAAAAGCAATCTTCTGAGTATGATCATTAACAAGATTTGCTTTATAGATTTTACCCATAAATTCAGATCCAAACTGATCTAAATCTTTTAAATCTATTAATTGCATGCGGGTTAAATCTGTAATGATTGTTTTCTTTTCATCTTGAGGCTCGGGAACAAATTGAGTTAACAAGAGAACTTCTAAAGTGGCTAAGCCTAAAGCTGCCACATTGTTTCTTTCTTCTTGAGAAGCGCCCATCCACCAATCCCAAACAATTCGGCCATTCGTTTCTCCGCCAGCAAGAAAATGGAAAAATTATCCAATTTTGACACAACTTGCATTTGATATAGTGCACCTATCCAAATCCGGATAGATTCTGCTGGATTAGATGACTTATCTAAATCTAAAACATATCCAGAGGAATTAGTATGAAAGAGATCTTCTTCAACTCTAGGATATTTAGGGTCTTTATGCAGATTTGCTTTCTGCAGGGATGGCATAATAAACGATGGAAATAGAGTTGCAGCATTTTCTATTGTAGCCAATTCACCTTTGTTTTTATACAAACTGGAAAATTTTGGAATTGCAGTTTTAGTACTTAATTGGCTATTACTAGATTCAGCAAAATCAGCTGCTTCTTCATGGGAATCACTGGTTTCCCATTTAGGTGGAATTTCCATTGTTTTTACAAACTTTGGAGGCTGTTCTTCTCTTTTCTTCTTCTGTCTTCTTCTTTTTTCTTTCTCTTCTCTACGCTGCTGTTCAGCGGACTGTTCATCATGAAGAAGTTTAAGATTGGCTAAAATCAAATCACTTTGAGAACCCAAATCATCTAAGACTTCTTCAGCATGTGCGCACCAAGTAGTTAGATAATTCCCAATCTGATAAGTTTGATCTAGATCATTTGTATTCTGAGAATTGTGTTCTATCAAAGGAGCACAATCTGCTCGGGTTGGTGGCTGTCTAGAAGAGGAGGAAGTAGTACAGAACTTTGTTCGAGGAGGCCATTTGCCACCTTTAACAAATCTATGATTGGCATATTGCCATTCTTCAACAGGAGCAAAAGAAGTACGCATACGATGCATTTTATTTACAGTGGGTAGAAATGGTTTATACTCAGGTATATACAACTCATTAGGTGATAGAGAAGGTTCACCTAAACTTTCTTCTTCGGGAATAGTAGCAGGAACTTGACTACTTGAAGGAACTTCATTTGGAATCATAGGAAACACATATCTCTTTGGCTTAGAGACAGGTCGAGGAATTACTGGTCTTGGAGGAATCAACTTGACTTGTCCATTATCAATAGTTACTCTTTTCAATTTGGATTGAGGTTGTTTAGTATCAACTATTGACTTGTATTGGAAATACCAGTTTCCAGGTAACTCAGTAGGATCATATAGAACACCTTCAACTTGAGCATTAGACAAACCAACTGTAACACAATCCTTTAAGACAGGCTGTTTAAGTTTAGGATGTGCTGTATTAGTCAATTGAAAAGAAGCTTGTCCAATTATAGACAGGTATTCACTTTCTTCAGCCATGGTTAACCCTTGGACACCAGACAATAATTTCCAACAATCTTTCAGATGGACATCATTCAGACTAATAGCATAGTCAGGATAAATGGTTCCATATTGACAACCAGTAGCAAGGTTTCCTTGAATAGTACCAATCCTAGCATGTTCATAATTTTGATGACGGGTATCAAACAGTTCAGCAATACAGGGAGTATTAATTCCATGACGAAACAGTGGAGCTAATCCAATCCTTATCCCCCAAAATGAAGATAGAAATACTTTCCATCTTTTACATACTGCCGAAATTTCTTAATTTCATCATCAGAGAATAAATTCAAAGCAAGGATTTGCACAGAAGGTCCAGATATCTTAATAGTGATTTCTACCTCTTTCAGAAAGTTTTTCTTCTTGAACAGGAAAGTCATAGGTAGCTTATAGATATCAGTAGAATTTAGAGCAGGAGGAGTCCAATGTTCAGGGTCTTCAACTAATTCATGATTTTCGTTTTCAACAGACTCGGACTCAGTCGACCGTGACGAGACTTCAGTAATGACTTTTCTGTCTATGGATGAGAATGATCGCAACAGATTGGCCATATTTAATCTATAACAGAAATAGACTAATGAAAGCTTTTATCTACTCGGTCCAATGATCAACAGAGTGACCTTTCAAAGGCTAGCTGGCTTTCAATAGAATTCTGTCTACAGATTAGTGAGTTAGGATCTACAACAGGGCTCTGATACCATAAAACGATGTATGGTCTAGGAACTTACTTGGATCAACTGAAGCGAATGCCTTCTGCAAATTTCTTCAACACATCAACCAGAGATTTGCACGGACTTTGTCAGCAATGTGACACTGTTGGTCACATGTTGTGACGAATCTTTGTACAAAAGAAAAAGTTGAGTAGACACCGTCAGTGGAATAAGATACTGACAGGACCTTCAATTATTTCTACTTTTATGTCATGCATTAGGTCAGCTAGATTCGTTTGTTAGGTTATTTAAGAGAGAGCTCTCTCATAGTTTAGGAATCGTGAGTTGTGAGTGCTTAGTGAGTTTGTGAGTGTGTGTGTGTAATCAGAGCTCATATCTTTGAGTTTCTATGGTGTGTAATTTTACTTTGAATTAATACTGAAGCCTGCTGGGCCGCCAGTCTGAGGACTGTTTCTTTTAAGAGCATCGTGTGAGAGATAGTAAGGCGCGTTTGAGAAGCGACAGGAGTTCGCAAAAGTCCGTGCAAATCTCTGGTTGATGTGTTGAAGAAATTTGCAGAAGGCGTTCGCTTCAGTTGATCCAAGTAAGTTCCTAGACCATACATTGTTTTATGGTATCAGAGCCCTGTTGTAGATCCTAACTCACTAATCTGTAGACAGAATTCTATTGAAAGCCAGCTAGCCTTTGAAAGGTCACTCTGTTGATCATTGGACCGAGTAGATAAAAGCTTTCATTAGTCTATTTCTGTTATAGATTAAATATGGCCAATCTGTTGCGATCATTCTCATCCATAGACAGAAAAGTCATTACTGAAGTCTCGTCACGGTCGACTGAGTCCGAGTCTGTTGAAAACGAAAATCATGAATTAGTTGAAGACCCTGAACATTGGACTCCTCCTGCTCTGATACCATAAAACGATGTATGGTCTAGGAACTTACTTGGATCAACTGAAGCGAACGCCTTCTGCAAATTTCTTCAACACATCAACCAGAGATTTGCACGGACTTTTGCGAACTCCTGTCGCTTCTCAAACGCGCCTTACTATCTCTCACACGATGCTCTTAAAAGAAACAGTCCTCAGACTGGCGGCCCAGCAGGCTTCAGTATTAATTCAAAGTAAAATTACACACCATAGAAACTCAAAGATATGAGCTCTGATTACACACACACACTCACAAACTCACTAAGCACTCACAACTCACGATGCCTAAACTATGAGAGAGTTCTCTCTTAAATAACCTAACAAACGAATCTAGCTGACCTAATGCATGACATAAAAGTAGAAATAATTGAGGGTCCTGTCAGTATCTTATTCCACTGACGGTGTCTACTCAACTTTTTCTTTTGTACAAAGATTCGTCACAACATGTGACCAACAGTGTCACATTGCTGACAAAGAGATTCGTTACCAAGAACCTTTCGGGCTTCTATCGCTATCATATCCCATCTCGGAATCTGACGGAGTCTTGACTCTATCCCAATGGTATGATAAATGAGATAAAGTATCTTGAGGATCTTTCCAGGAAGATGTAAGCCATGATAGATATTCTTTTTCCCAGGTAGGGTCATTTTGTTCTTGAGTATCTTGATAAATATCCACATATACGGTTTCCTTTTCGCTATTCACTTTAGCTTTTCCTTTTGGATCGTGGATTGTAATGGAGGAATCTTCTTTTTGTGGAGCATGTGAACTCTGACCTGTGTCATAAGTAAATCTGATCGAATCTGCAGACTTCTTTAAACTTTTAGATGGAAAGAGATAATCATCTTTATTCCATCGGTTCACATATGCAAAGGGATCGATTTCAATTCCAAGGAAATTATCTTTCTTGCTATTTATGAAATCTGGCAAAGACTGTACAGCCAGTTCAACCCCATCTAATAACTCCCATTTAAAAATCTGAAACATACTTACAGATTGTTCAATACTCGATTGAACCCATAATTTACATTGATGACTAAGATTTCCTTGTTCTTGCCATCCTATTTCAAACACCATTGAAGAACAGACACGATTAGAGAGAAGTAGATTGATCAAGCAAACCGCATCTTCGGACCATGAACAAGAGTATACATTAATAGTAATAACAGCCTTCTGATTAACTATTAATCGAAATACTCGTTGTTTTCCTTGCAGAAGTTCGAGGGTTTTTATCAGTGATAGTTTCTCCGGTAGTTTTAACGAATGAAAATCTTGAAGCCATAATGAAATCTTTTTAATCTGATCTGGATCTTCAGCTAATGTAGATTTCATAATACTATCCTTTCCGTAAAGCTGTGAAAAAGGATTTGGTTCAATAGCATTATGGAATTCCATATTCTGATAATCCCAAGGTTCTGTAAATGTTCTTAAATACTGCAAGGTCCTTAATACACATTGAGAAGCTCTGACTTGGAGTTTCTTCTGACACTTACCATCTCTTATCTCCCAATCAGCAAAAGACTGAAACATCTCAAATTGAGGGAAAGAATCAGTATTAACAAAAGCTTCAGTATTTTGTTGGAGATATGCTGCTTCAATCTCTTCAAATAAATCTAGAATTTTGAGAGATTTCAAAAAGCGTTCAACAAGACCATTCATATTTACCTCCTCCAGTTCTAACATTTTAGAAGAAATATACATAGAAATAGAAAACTCAATTGCACCAATAATCTGATAATAATTCAGAGTTTTCAGAGTTTGAATCATATCTGGAGTATAATGACTGAGCCAAGTGTCATCGAGCTGTTGAAAATAGAGCTTAACCTGTAAATTTGGTAGAGGATAAACCTTTACCAATTCTTCATTGAGATTTAGAAAAACGCCAACATTTTTATGTTGCCAAGCTTGACATCTTTGTATCCACTGATTTCTTCTTAGTCGGAGACCAATTATCTTCTTGATTTGATCAGTGACATCGGATAACAAATATTCTAAAATCTTAAAACGCTGTACAAAAGTTTCAAAAGAATCATCAGCAGGACTGGTTTCTGCAATGGTGAAAAGACTTTCACTATGTACATGTACCTTGTTCATTTCTCTGGTTAAGGCATCAGGTAAATAATTAGAATTTCCAAGAATCCATTCAACATCAAATTCATACATCTGAAACCACATTTTCCATGCTAATAATCTCCCACGAGCTAATTGCTGAGATATCTTGGCATTCAAGAAATACTTGAAATTCATTGAGTCAGTTCGAATCAAGAATTTTTAAGGTGCCAAATAAATTTCGAACTTTTGAATTCCATTGAATATTGCAAGGGTTTCTTTTTCAGCAGGAAAATAACCTTTCTGATGTTTAGAGAATTCACCTGAAGCATAGGCACATAGAACTTCTTCAACATTTTCTCCTTCTTGCCTTCTCTCAAAAAGAGTAGCCGCCCAAAAATTGTCGGAAGCATCAGTCTGTAAGATGAGAAAACCAGTACCAGGCGGTTTTAAAGTAGGTAATGTTTGGCATTCTTGTTTCAATAATTGCACCGCTTGAGTAGCTTCATCAGACCAACCACCATTAAGAAATTCTCGAATAGGAGAAGTCTTTTCAGAAAGATTGGGAATATATTTATGAACATAATTGAGAATTCCCAAAAATCGCTGAATCATTGGCTTATCTTGTAATTGATCAGGAAATTCAGATAATTTCTGTAAAACATGAGGCTGCATCTGAATTTTACCTTGGCGAACGGTGATGCCGAGAAAATCAATACTGTCTTGAAATAAAACCATTTTCTTCTCAGATAAGACTAAACCATGATTACGGGCTTCGTCAAGAAATATTTGGAGATGCTTCAAATGAGAGGCGAGATCTGGACTAAATACAAGGATATCATCAATATATACAACAATAAAATCGTATGAACCAAAAATATGATCCATTCGACGCTGAAAGAATGCAGGAGCATTTTTGAGACCAAATGGCACAACTCGCCATTGAAAGAACCCAGCAGGACATGTAAATGCAGTTTTTGGACGATCTTCTTCTGCAATTTGAATCTGATAATATCCTGATTTCATATCAAATTTGCTGAATATCTTACTGCCATGAATTTTCTGCATGATTGTTTCTTGTCGAGGCATGGGATAATTAAAGCTCTTAGTTATAGCATTTAAAGGCTTATAATTAATCACCATCCTATCTTTACCACGAACAATCTCAGAATGATTGCGAACTAGAAATGCAGAACAGGAATAATGAGATTCACTTACTTCAATCAAATTAAGATCTAGCAATTCTTGAATCTGTTTGCGCATTTCTTTTTCTTCATCAGGAGTACAGGGTATCAATTTGCCAGTCACTCCATTGTCATGCAGAGTGATAATTTCTTGTTTCGAGCTCTGAGTTGTCCAAAAAGCTTGAGGATTATTAGAACAACATTTTAGCAATTCCTCAAATATCTGAATTTGTTCAGGAGACCAATTAGGATCCCTATTGGCCTTTTGGGTAGGTTGAGCTTTGGCTTCATAAATCTTTAACACTTCTTCCCAATCATGAGATTCTTTTCTCTGTTTGGGTTGCCTTTTTAAACCTACCTTTTTCTGACTCTGATCTTTTCGGGCTTCAGAATTAGCCATAGTTAACCTGGGGACTGAGACTGCTTTCTTCTTGATGTTACAAATGATTTTATCATTACTGATCGTAACGGGCAACACTGAATTAATGAACGGCATTCCCAGAAATAAACTTGCTGAGTTATCATAATGCTGAATAGCTGAAATCTTAATTATATTCCCCCCAAGTTTCATTGAAATGTTATCAACATAATGAGTCAGATTAACAGAACCACCAATGGTTTCAGATCTAAGGATATTCTGTAAGGGCTTCCATAATCCTTTAAACAGTGACGGTCTAGCAAGATTATTGGAGCCACCGGTATCAATAAAAGCATCAACAGAAATCCATTCACCACGTACTTGAACTTCAACAGGAATATACAACAGATCACTAGTTCTGACAATCTTTTTCATAAAGGCTTGTTCATCAACAGAACTAGGTTTAGGGAGGAGAGAGGAAGATGATGCAACTGTCTTCGGATAAGGACATAAAGAATTCTGAATGGACTGAGGTTTAACGGATAAGAAGTTTGGCAAAGAATTCTTGGTGTCAACAGTTGTAGTAGTTGTGACAGAGGTATCAGAATACTCTTCTGTATCATCTTCTTCAAAAACAACAGAATCACTATCATCACTTAAGTGATCCTCATAAACATCGGAATCAAAATCAGAATCTTGATAAGCAAGATTCATTTTATTACTAATATCAGGCAGAGACTCAGTATCAGAAAGAGAAGCATCAGTCAAAATATATACATCTGAAACTTCATCATCAGAATCAACAACTGACCAGTCATCTGCAAATTCTTCAATATCAAAACAGGCTTTTAGTTTGTTAGAGGAACTCTTGGGACATTTGCGTGCAAAGTGTCCTTCTTGCTTACAGATAAAGCAAGCATTATCCTTCTTTTGTTGTTTCCTCTTTTTCACATACCTAAATTTACGGAATGGTCGTTTAGGATTGATAACTCTCTTAGGTCTGTATTTACCATATCTTTTTGATTTCCTTTTCCGGAAAGGAGTCCAGGGTAAAACAGAACGACACACATTCAAATTAGGAGAAATATCATGAACCTGTTTCTGCCAGCACAAATATTTTACTTTCTCTTGACTTCTGAATAGGAGATCGATCCAATAGATTTGTTCTATCTTTTTGCCTTGGACTTCAATATCTTTCATTATCATATCCCCTATATTTCCCGGTAATTTAGAAAGAAAAGCAATCTTCTGAGTATGATCATTAACAAGATTTGCTTTATAGATTTTACCCATAAATTCAGATCCAAACTGATCTAAATCTTTTAAATCTGTTAATTGCATGCGGGTTAAATCTGTAATGATTGTTTTCTTTTCATCTTGAGGCTCGGGAACAAATTGAGTTAACAAGAGAACTTCTAAAGTGGCTAAGCCTAAAGCTGCCACATTGTTTCTTTCTTCTTGAGAAGCGCCCATCCACCAATCCCAAACAATTCCGGCCATTCGTTTCTCCGCCAGCAAGAAAATGGAAAAATTATCCAATTTTGACACAACTTGCATTTGATATAGTGCACCTATCCAAATCCGGATAGATTCTGCTGGATTAGATGACTTATCTAAATCTAAAACATATCCAGAGGAATTAGTATGAAAGAGATCTTCTTCAACTCTAGGATATTTAGGGTCTTTATGCAGATTTGCTTTCTGCAGGGATGGCATAATAAACGATGGAAATAGAGTTGCAGCATTTTCTATTGTAGCCAATTCACCTTTGTTTTTATACAAACTGGAAAATTTTGGAATTGCAGTTTTAGTACTTAATTGGCTATTACTAGATTCAGCAAAATCAGCTGCTTCTTCATGGGAATCACTGGTTTCCCATTTAGGTGGAATTTCCATTGTTTTTACAAACTTTGGAGGCTGTTCTTCTCTTTTCTTCTTCTGTCTTCTTCTTTTTCTTTCTCTTCTCTACGCTGCTGTTCAGCGGACTGTTCATCATGAAGAAGTTTAAGATTGGCTAAAATCAAATCACTTTGAGAACCCAAATCATCTAAGACTTCTTCAGCATGTGCGCACCAAGTAGTTAGATAATTCCCAATCTGATAAGTTTGATCTAGATCATTTGTATTCTGAGAATTGTGTTCTATCAAAGGAGCACAATCTGCTCGGGTTGGTGGCTGTCTAGAAGAGGAGGAAGTAGTACAAAACTTTGTTCGAGGAGGCCATTTGCCACCTTTAACAAATCTATGATTGGCATATTGCCATTCTTCAACAGGAGCAAAAGAAGTACGCATACGATGCATTTTATTTACAGTGGGTAGAAATGGTTTATACTCAGGTATATACAACTCATTAGGTGATAGAGAAGGTTCACCTAAACTTTCTTCTTCGGGAATAGTAGCAGGAACTTGACTACTTGAAGGAACTTCATTTGGAATCATAGGAAACACATATCTCTTTGGCTTAGAGACAGGTCGAGGAATTACTGGTCTTGGAGGAATCAACTTGACTTGTCCATTATCAATAGTTACTCTTTTCAATTTGGATTGAGGTTGTTTAGTATCAACTATTGACTTGTATTGGAAATACCAGTTTCCAGGTAACTCAGTAGGATCATATAGAACACCTTCAACTTGAGCATTAGACAAACCAACTGTAACACAATCCTTTAAGACAGGCTGTTTAAGTTTAGGATGTGCTGTATTAGTCAATTGAAAAGAAGCTTGTCCACCAAGAAAATGCTGCAACTCTAGGACTGTTTCTTTTAAGAGCATCGTGTGAGAGATAGTAAGGCGCGTTTGAGAAGCGACAGGAGTTCGCAAAAGTCCGTGCAAATTTCTTCAACACATCAACCAGAGATTTGCACGGACTTTTGCGAACTCCTGTCGCTTCTCAAACGCGCCTTACTATCTCTCACACGATGCTCTTAAAAGAAACAGTCCTCAGACTGGCGGCCCAGCAGGCTTCAGTATTAATTCAAAGTAAAATTACACACCATAGAAACTCAAAGATATGAGCTCTGATTACACACACACACTCACAAACTCACTAAGCACTCACAACTCACGATGCCTAAACTATGAGAGAGTTCTCTCTTAAATAACCTAACAAATGAATCTAGCTGACCTAATGCATGACATAAAAGTAGAAACAATTGAGGGTCCTGTCAGTATCTTATTCCACTGACGGTGTCTACTCAACTTTTTCTTTTGTACAAAGATTCGTCACAACATGTGACCAACAGTGTCACATTGCTGACAAAGAGATTCGTTACCAAGAACCTTTCGGGCTTCTATCGCTATCATATCCCATCTCGGAATCTGACGAAGTCATGACTCTATCCCAATGGTACGATAAATGAGATAAAGGATAGTAAGGCGCGTTTGAGAAGCGACAGGAGTTCGCAAAAGTCCGTGCAAATCTCTGGTTGATGTGTTGAAGAAATTTGCAGAAGGCGTTCGCTTCAGTTGATCCAAGTAAGTTCCTAGACCATACATCGTTTTATGGTATCAGAGCCCTGTTGTAGATCCTAACTCACTAATCTGTAGACAGAATTCTATTGAAAGCCAGCTAGCCTTTGAAAGGTCACTCTGTTGATCATTGGACCGAGTAGATAAAAGCTTTCATTAGTCTATTTCTGTTATAGATTAAATATGGCCAATCTGTTGCGATCATTCTCATCCATAGACAGAAAAGTCATTACTGAAGTCTCGTCACGGTCGACTGAGTCCGAGTCTGTTGAAAACGAAAATCATGAATTAGTTGAAGACCCTGAACATTAGACTCCTCCTGCTCTAAATTCTACTGATATCTATAAGCTACCTATGACTTTCCTGTTCAAGAAGAAAAACTTTCTGAAAGAGGTAGAAATCACTATTAAGATATCTGGACCTTCTGTGCAAATCCTTGCTTTGAATTTATTCTCTGATGATGAAATTAAGAAATTTCGGCAGTATGTAAAAGATGGAAAGTATTTCTATCTTCATTTTGGGGGGATAAGGATTGGATTAGCTCCACTGTTTCGTCATGGAATTAATACTCCCTGTATTGCTGAACTGTTTGATACCCGTCATCAAAATTATGAACATGCTAGGATTGGTACTATTCAAGGAAACCTTGCTACTGGTTGTCAATATGGAACCATTTATCCTGACTATGCTATTAGTCTGAATGATGTCCATCTGAAAGATTGTTGGAAATTATTGTCTGGTGTCCAAGGGTTAACCATGGCTGAAGAAAGTGAATACCTGTCTATAATTGGACAAGCTTCTTTTCAATTGACTAATACAGCACATCCTAAACTTAAACAGCCTGTCTTAAAGGATTGTGTTACAGTTGGTTTGTCTAATGCTCAAGTTGAAGGTGTTCTATATGATCCTACTGAGTTACCTGGAAACTGGTATTTCCAATACAAGTCAATAGTTGATACTAAACAACCTCAATCCAAATTGAAAAGAGTAACTATTGATAATGGACAAGTCAAGTTGATTCCTCCAAGACCAGTAATTCCTCGACCTGTCTCTAAGCCAAAGAGATATGTGTTTCCTATGATTCCAAATGAAGTTCCTTTAAGTAGTCAAGTTCCTGCTACTATTCCCGAAGAAGAAAGTTTAGGTGAACCTTCTCTATCACCTAATGAGTTGTATATACCTGAGTATAAACCATTTCTACCCACTGTAAATAAAATGCATCGTATGCGTACTTCTTTTGCTCCTATTGAAGAATGGCAATATGCCAATCATAGATTTGTTAAAGGTGGCAAATGGCCTCCTCGAACAAAGTTCTGTACTACTTCCTCCTCTTCTAGACAGCCACCAACCCGAGCAGATTGTGCTCCTTTGATAGAACACAATTCTCAGAATACAAATGATCTAGATCAAACTTATCAGATTGGGAATTATCTAACTACTTGGTGCGCACATGCTGAAGAAGTCTTAGATGATTTGGGTTCTCAAAGTGATTTGATTTTAGCCAATCTTAAACTTCTTCATGATGAACAGTCCGCTGAACAGCAGCGTGGAGAAGAGAAAGAAAAAAGAAGAAGACAGAAGAAGAAAAGAGAAGAACAGCCTCCAAAGTTTGTAAAAACAATGGAAATTCCACCTAAATGGGAAACCAGTGATTCCCATGAAGAAGCAGCTGATTTTGCTGAATCTAGTAATAGCCAATTAAGTACTAAAACTGCAATTCCAAAATTTTCCAGTTTGTATAAAAACAAAGGTGAATTGGCTACAATAGAAAATGCTGCAACTCTATTTCCATCGTTTATTATGCCATCCCTGCAGAAAGCAAATCTGCATAAAGACCCTAAATATCCTAGAGTTGAAGAAGATCTCTTTCATACTAATTCCTCTGGATATGTTTTAGATTTAGATAAGTCATCTAATCCAGCAGAATCTATCCGGATTTGGATAGGTGCACTATATCAAATGCAAGTTGTGTCAAAATTGGATAATTTTTCCATTTTCTTGCTGGCGGAGAAACGAATGGCCGGAATTGTTTGGGATTGGTGGATGGGCGCTTCTCAAGAAGAAAGAAACAATGTGGCAGCTTTAGGCTTAGCCACTTTAGAAGTTCTCTTGTTAACTCAATTTGTTCCCGAGCCTCAAGATGAAAAGAAAACAATCATTACAGATTTAACCCGCATGCAATTAACAGATTTAAAAGATTTAGATCAGTTTGGATCTGAATTTATGGGTAAAATCTATAAAGCAAATCTTGTTAATGATCATACTCAGAAGATTGCTTTTCTTTCTAAATCACCGGGAAATATAGGGGATATGATAATGAAAGATATTGAAGTCCAAGGCAAAAAGATAGAACAAATCTATTGGATCGATCTCCTATTCAGAAGTCAAGAGAAAGTAAAATATTTGTGCTGGCAGAAACAGGTTCATGATATTTCTCCTAATTTGAATGTGTGTCGTTCTGTTTTACCCTGGACTCCTTTCCGGAAAAGGAAATCAAAAAGATATGGTAAATACAGACCTAAGAGAGTTATCAATCCTAAACGACCATTCCGTAAATTTAGGTATGTGAAAAAGAGGAAACAACAAAAGAAGGATAATGCTTGCTTTATCTGTAAGCAAGAAGGACACTTTGCACGCAAATGTCCCAAGAGTTCCTCTAACAAACTAAAAGCCTGTTTTGATATTGAAGAATTTGCAGATGACTGGTCAGTTGTTGATTCTGATGATGAAGTTTCAGATGTATATATTTTGACTGATGCTTCTCTTTCTGATACTGAGTCTCTGCCTGATATTAGTAATAAAATGAATCTTGCTTATCAAGATTCTGATTTTGATTCCGATGTTTATGAGGATCACTTAAGTGATGATAGTGATTCTGTTGTTTTTGAAGAAGATGATACAGAAGAGTATTCTGATACCTCTGTCACAACTACTACAACTGTTGACACCAAGAATTCTTTGCCAAACTTCTTATCCGTTAAACCTCAGTCCGTTCAGAATTCTTTATGTCCTTATCCGAAGACAGTTGCATCATCTTCCTCTCTCCTCCCTAAACCTAGTTCTGTTGATGAACAAGCCTTTATGAAAAAGATTGTCAGAACTAGTGATCTGTTGTATATTCCTGTTGAAGTTCAAGTACGTGGTGAATGGATTTCTGTTGATGCTTTTATTGATACGGTGGCTCCAATAATCTTGCTAGACCGTCACTGTTTAAAGGATTATGGAAGCCCTTACAGAATATCCTTAGATCCGAAACCATTGGTGGTTCTGTTAATCTGACTCATTATGTTGATAACATTTCAATGAAACTTGGGGGGAATATAATTAAGATTTCAGCTATTCAGCATTATGATAACTCAGCAAGTTTATTTCTGGGAATGCCGTTCATTAATTCAGTGTTGCCCGTTACGATCAGTAATGATAAAATCATTTGTAACATCAAGAAGAAAGCAGTCTCAGTCACCAGGTTAACTATGGCTAATTCTGAAGCCCGAAAAGATCAGAGTCAGAAAAAGGTAGGTTTAAAAAGGCAACCCAAACAGAGAAAAGAATCTCATGATTGGGAAGAAGTGTTAAAGATTTATGAAGCCAAAGCTCAACCTACCCAAAAGGCCAATAGGGATCCTAATTGGTCTCCTGAACAAATTCAGATATTTGAGGAATTGCTAAAATGTTGTTCTAATAATCCTCAAGCTTTTTGGACAACTCAGAGCCCGAAACAAGAAATTATCACTCTGCATGACAATGGAGTGACTGGCAAATTGATACCCTGTACTCCTGATGAAGAAAAAGAAATGCGCAAACAGATTCAAGAATTGCTAGATCTTAATTTGATTGAAGTAAGTGAATCTCATTATTCCTGTTCTGCATTTCTAGTTCGCAATCATTCTGAGATTGTTCGTGGTAAAGATAGGATGGTGATTAATTATAAGCCTTTAAATGCTATAACTAAGAGCTTTAATTATCCCATGCCTCGACAAGAAACAATCATGCAGAAAATTCATGGCAGTAAGATATTCAGCAAATTTGATATGAAATCAGGATATTATCAGATTCAAATTGCAGAAGAAGATCGTCCAAAAACTGCATTTACATGTCCTGCCGGGTTCTTTCAATGGCGAGTTGTGCCATTTGGTCTCAAAAATGCTCCTGCATTCTTTCAGCGTCGAATGGATCATATTTTTGGTTCATACGATTTTATTGTTGTATATATTGATGATATCCTTGTATTTAGTCCAGATCTCGCCTCTCATTTGAAGCATCTCCAAATATTTCTTGACGAAGCCCGTAATCATGGTTTAGTCTTATCTGAGAAGAAAATGGTTTAATTTCAAGACAGTATTGATTTTCTCGGCATCACCGTTCGCCAAGGTAAAATTCAGATGCAGCCTCATGTTTTACAGAAATTATCTGAATTTCCTGATCAATTACAAGATAAGCCAATGATTCAGCGATTTTTGGGAATTCTCAATTATGTTCATAAATATATTCCCAATCTTTCTGAAAAGACTTCTCCTATTCGAGAATTTATTAATGGTGGTTGGTCTGATGAAGCTACTCAAGCGATGCAATTATTGAAACAAGAATGCCAAACATTACCTACTTTAAAACCGCCTGGTACTGGTTTTCTCATCTTACAGACTGATGCTTCCGACAATTTTTGGGCGGCTACTCTTTTTGAGAGAAGGCAAGAAGGAGAAAATGTTGAAGAAGTTCTATGTGCCTATGCTTCAGGTGAATTCTCTAAACATCAGAAAGGTTATTTTCCTGCTGAAAAAGAAACCCTTGCAATATTCAATGGAATTCAAAAGTTCGAAATTTATTTGGCACCTTCAAAATTCTTGATTCGAACTGACTCAATGAATTTCAAGTATTTCTTGAATGCCAAGATATCTCAGCAATTAGCTCGTGGGCGATTATTAGCATGGCAAATGTGGTTTCAGATGTATGAATTTGATGTTGAATGGATTCCTGGAAATTCTAATTATTTACCTGATGCCTTAACCAGAGAAATGAACAAGGTACATGTACATAGTGAAAGTCTTTTCACCATTGCAGAAACCAGTCCTGCTGATGATTCTTTTGAAACTTTTGTACAGCGTTTTAAGATTTTAGAATATTTGTTATCCGATGTCACTGATCAAATCAAGAAGATAATTGGTCTCCGACTAAGAAGAAATCAGTGGATACAAAGATGTCAAGCTTGGCAACATAAAAATGTTGGCGTTTTTCTAAATCTCAATAAAGAATTGGTAAAGGTTTATCCTCTACCAAATTTACAGGTTAAGCTCTATTTTCAACAGATCGATGACACTTGGCTCAGTCATTATACTCCAGATATGATTCAAACTCTGAAAACTCTGAATTATTATCAGATTATTGGTGCAATTGAGTTTTCTATTTCTATGTATATTTCTTCTAAAATGTTAGAACTGGAGGAGGTAAATATGAATGGTCTTGTTGAACGCTTTTTGAAATCTCTCAAAATTCCAGATTTATTTGAAGAGATTGAAGCAGCATATCTCCAACAAAATACTGAAGCTTTTGTTAATACTGATTCTTTCCCTCAATTTGAGATGTTTCAGTCTTTTGCTGATTGGGAGATAAGAGATGGTAAGTGTCAGAAGAAACTCCAAGTCAGAGCTTCTCAATGTGTATTAAGGACCTTGCAGTATTTAAGAACATTTACAGAACCTTGGGATTATCAGAATATGGAATTCTGTAATGCTATTGAACCAAATCCTTTTTCACAGCTTTACGGAAAGGATAGTATTATGAAATCTACATTAGCTGAAGATCCAGATCAGATTAAAAAGATTTCATTATGGCTTCAAGATTTTCATTCGTTAAAACTACCGGAGAAACTATCACTGATAAAAACCCTCGAACTTCTGCAAGGAAAACAACGAGTATTTCGATTAATAGTTAATCAGAAGGCTGTTATTACTATTAATGTATACTCTTGTTCATGGTCCGAAGATGCGGTTTGCTTGATCAATCTACTTCTCTCTAATCGTGTCTGTTCTTCAATGGTGTTTGAAATAGGATGGCAAGAACAAGGAAATCTTAGTCATCAATGTAAATTATGGGTTCAATCGAGTATTGAACAATCTGTAAGTATGTTTCAGATTTTTAAATGGGAGTTATTAGATGGGGTTGAACTGGCTGTACAGTCTTTGCCAGATTTCAGAAATAGCAAGAAAGATAATTTCCTTGGAATTGAAATCGATCCCTTTGCATATGTGAACCGATGGAATAAAGATGATTATCTCTTTCCATCTAAAAGTTTAAAGAAGTCTGCAGATTCGATCAGATTTACTTATGACACAGGTCAGAGTTCACATGCTCCACAAAAAGAAGATTCCTCCATTACAATCCACGATCCAAAAGGAAAAGCTAAAGTGAATAGCGAAAAGGAAACCGTATATGTGGATATTTATCAAGATGCTCAAGAACAAAATGACCCTACCTGGGAAAAAGAATATCTATCATGGCTTACATCTTCCTGGAAAGATCCTCAAGATACTTTATCTCATTTATCGTACCATTGGGATAGAGTCAAGACTCCGTCAGATTCCGAGATGGGATATGATAGCGATAGAAGCCCGAAAGGTTCTTGGTAACAAATCTCTTTGTCAGCAATGTGACACTGTTGGTCACATGTTGTGACGAATCTTTGTACAAAAGAAAAAGTTGAGTAGACACCGTCAGTGGAATAAGATACTGACAGGACCTCAATTATTTCTACTTTTATGTCATGCATTAGGTCAGCTAGATTCGTTTGTTAGGTTATTTAAGAGAGAACTCTCTCATAGTTTAGGCATCGTGAGTTGTGAGTGCTTAGTGAGTTTGTGAGTGTGTGTGTGTAATCAGAGCTCATATCTTTGAGTTTCTATGGTGTGTAATTTTACTTTGAATTAATACTGAAGCCTGCTGGGCTGCCAGTCTGAGGACTGTTTCTTTTAAGAGCATCGTGTGAGAGATAGTAAGGCGCGTTTGAGAAGCGACAGGAGTTCGCAAAAGTCCGTGCAAATCTCTGGTTGATGTGTTGAAGAAATTTGCAGAAGGCGTTCGCTTCAGTTGATCCAAGTAAGTTCCTAGACCATACATCGTTTTAGATGGGGTTGAACTGGCTGTACAGTCTTTGCCAGATTTCAGAAATAGCAAGAAAGATAATTTCCTTGGAATTGAAATCGATCCCTTTGCATATGTGAACCGATGGAATAAAGATGATTATCTCTTTCCATCTAAAAGTTTAAAGAAGTCTGCAGATTCGATCAGATTTACTTATGACACAGGTCAGAGTTCACATGCTCCACAAAAAGAAGATTCCTCCATTACAATCCACGATCCAAAAGGAAAAGCTAAAGTGAATAGCGAAAAGGAAACCGTATATGTGGATATTTATCAAGATGCTCAAGAACAAAATGACCCTACCTGGGAAAAAGAATATCTATCATGGCTTACATCTTCCTGGAAAGATCCTCAAGATACTTTATCTCATTTATCGTACCATTGGGATAGAGTCAAGACTCCGTCAGATTCCGAGATGGGATATGATAGCGATAGAAGCCCGAAAGGTTCTTGGTAACGAATCTCTTTGTCAGCAATGTGACACTGTTGGTCACATGTTGTGACGAATCTTTGTACAAAAGAAAAAGTTGAGTAGACACCGTCAGTGGAATAAGATACTGATAGGACCCTCAATTATTTCTACTTTTATGTCATGCATTAGGTCAGCTAGATTCGTTTGTTAGGTTATTTAAGAGAGAACTCTCTCATAGTTTAGTCATCGTGAGTTGTGAGTAGTTTGTGAGTGTGTGTGTGTAATCAGAGCTCATATCTTTGAGTTTCTATGGTGTGTAATTTTACTTTGAATTAATACTGAAGCCTGCTAGGCCGCCAGTCTGAGGACTGTTTCTTTTAAGAGCATCGTGTGAGAGATAGTAAGGCGCGTTTGAGAAGCGACAGGAGTTCGCAAAAGTCCGTGCAAATCTCTGGTTGATGTGTTGAAGAAATTTGCAGAAGGCGTTCGCTTCAGTTGATCCAAGTAAGTTCCTAGACCATACATCGTTTTATGGTATCAGAGCCCTGTTGTAGATCCTAACTCACTAATCTGTAGACAGAATTCTATTGAAAGCCAGCTAGCCTTTGAAAGGTCACTCTGTTGATCATTGGACCGAGTAGATAAAAGCTTTCATTAGTCTATTTCTGTTATAGATTAAATATGGCCAATCTGTTGCGATCATTCTCATCCATAGACAGAAAAGTCATTACTGAAGTCTCGTCACGGTCGACTGAGTCCGAGTCTGTTGAAAACGAAAATCATGAATTAGTTGAAGACCCTGAACATTGGACTCCTCCTGCTCTAAATTCTACTGATATCTATAAGCTACCTATGACTTTCCTGTTCAAGAAGAAAAACTTTCTGAAAGAGGTAGAAATCACTATTAAGATATCTGGACCTTCTGTGCAAATCCTTGCTTTGAATTTATTCTCTGATGATGAAATTAAGAAATTTCGGCAGTATGTAAAAGATGGAAAGTATTTCTATCTTCATTTTGGGGGATAAGGATTGGATTAGCTCCACTGTTTCGTCATGGAATTAATACTCCCTGTATTGCTGAACTGTTTGATACCCGTCATCAAAATTATGAACATGCTAGGATTGGTACTATTCAAGGAAACCTTGCTACTGGTTGTCAATATGGAACCATTTATCCTGACTATGCTATTAGTCTGAATGATGTCCATCTGAAAGATTGTTGGAAATTATTGTCTGGTGTCCAAGGGTTAACCATGGCTGAAGAAAGTGAATACCTGTCTATAATTGGACAAGCTTCTTTTCAATTGACTAATACAGCACATCCTAAACTTAAACAGGCTTTTAGTTTGTTAGAGGAACTCTTGGGACATTTGCGTGCAAAGTGTCCTTCTTGCTTACAGATAAAGCAAGCATTATCCTTCTTTTGTTGTTTCCTCTTTTTCACATACCTAAATTTACGGAATGGTCGTTTAGGATTGATAACTCTCTTAGGTCTGTATTTACCATATCTTTTTGATTTCCTTTTCCGGAAAGGAGTCCAGGGTAAAACAGAACGACACACATTCAAATTAGGAGAAATATCATGAACCTGTTTCTGCCAGCAAAAATATTTTACTTTCTCTTGACTTCTGAATAGGAGATCGATCCAATAGATTTGTTCTATCTTTTTGCCTTGGACTTCAATATCTTTCATTATCATATCCCCTATATTTCCCGGTAATTTAGAAAGAAAAGCAATCTTCTGAGTATGATCATTAACAAGATTTGCTTTATAGATTTTACCCATAAATTCAGATCCAAACTGATCTAAATCTTTTAAATCTGTTAATTGCATGCGGGTTAAATCTGTAATGATTGTTTTCTTTTCATCTTGAGGCTCGGGAACAAATTGAGTTAACAAGAGAACTTCTAATGTGGCAGCTTGTGATGAAGAAAAAGAAATGCGCAAACAGATTCAAGAATTGCTAGATCTTAATTTGATTGAAGTAAGTGAATCTCATCATAAAACGATGTATGGTCTAGGAACTTACTTGGATCAACTGAAGCGAACGCCTTCTGCAAATTTCTTCAACACATCAACCAGAGATTTGCACGGACTTTTGCGAACTCCTGTCGCTTCTCAAACGTGCCTTACTATCTCTCACACGATGCTCTTAAAAGAAACATTCCTCAGACTGGCGGCCCAGCAGGCTTCAGTATTAATTCAAAGTAAAATTACACACCATAGAAACTCAAAGATATGAGCTCTGATTACACACACACACTCACAAACTCACTAAGCACTCACAACTCACGATGACTAAACTATGAGAGAGTTCTCTCTTAAATAACCTAACAAACGAATCTAGCTGACCTAATGCATGACATAAAAGTAGAAATAATTGAGGGTCCTATCAGTATCTTATTCCACTGACGGTTTCTACTCAACTTTTTCTTTTGTACAAAGATTCGTCACAACATGTGACCAACAGTGTCACATTGCTGACAAAGAGATTCGTTACCAAGAACCTTTCGGGCTTCTATCGCTATCATATCCCATCTCGGAATCTGACGGAGTCTTGACTCTATCCCAATGGTACGATAAATGAGATAAAGTATCTTGAGGATCTTTCCAGGAAGATGTAAGCCATGATAGATATTCTTTTTCCCAGGTAGGGTCATTTTGTTCTTGAGCATCTTGATAAATATCCACATATACGGTTTCCTTTTCGCTATTCACTTTAGCTTTTCCTTTTGGATCGTGGATTGTAATGGAGGAATCTTCTTTTTGTGGAGCATGTGAACTCTGACCTGTGTCATAAGTAAATCTGATCGAATCTGCAGACTTCTTTAAACTTTTAGATGGAAAGAGATAATCATCTTTATTCCATCGGTTCACATATGCAAAGGGATCGATTTCAATTCCAAGGAAATTATCTTTCTTGCTATTTCTGAAATCTGGCAAAGACTGTACAGCCAGTTCAACCCCATCTAATAACTCCCATTTAAAAATCTGAAACATACTTACAGATTGTTCAATACTCGATTGAACCCATAATTTACATTGATGACTAAGATTTCCTTGTTCTTGCCATCCTATTTCAAACACCATTGAAGAACAGACACAATTAGAGAGAAGTAGATTGATCAAGCAAACCGCATCTTCGGACCATGAACAAGAGTATACATTAATAGTAATAACAGCCTTCTGATTAACTATTAATCGAAATACTCGTTGTTTTCCTTGCAGAAGTTCGAGGGTTTTTATCAGTGATAGTTTCTCCGGTAGTTTTAACGAATGAAAATCTTGAAGCCATAATGAAATCTTTTTAATCTGATCTGGATCTTCAGCTAATGTAGATTTCATAATACTATCCTTTCCGTAAAGCTGTGAAAAAGGATTTGGTTCAATAGCATTACGGAATTCCATATTCTGATAATCCCAAGGTTCTGTAAATGTTCTTAAATACTGCAAGGTCCTTAATACACATTGAGAAGCTCTGATTTGGAGTTTCTTCTGACACTTACCATCTCTTATCTCCCAATCAGCAAAAGACTGAAACATCTCAAATTGAGGGAAAGAATCAGTATTAACAAAAGGTTCAGTATTTTGTTGGAGATATGCTGCTTCAATCTCTTCAAATAAATCTGGAATTTTGAGAGATTTCAAAAAGCGTTCAACAAGACCATTCATATTTACCTCCTCCAGTTCTAACATTTTAGAAGAAATATACATAGAAATAGAAAACTCAATTGCACCAATAATCTGATAATAATTCAGAGTTTTCAGAGTTTGAATCATATCTAGAGTATAATGACTGAGCCAAGTGTCATCGAGCTGTTGAAAATAGAGCTTAACCTGTAAATTTGGTAGAGGATAAACCTTTACCAATTCTTCATTGAGATTTAGAAAAACGCCAACATTTTTATGTTGCCAAGCTTGACATCTTTGTATCCACTGATTTCTTCTTAGTCGGAGACCAATTATCTTCTTGATTTGATCAGTGACATCGGATAACAAATATTCTAAAATCTTAAAACGCTGTACAAAAGTTTCAAAAGAATCATCAGCAGGACTGGTTTCTGCAATGGTGAAAAGACTTTCACTATGTACATGTACCTTGTTCATTTCTCTGGTTAAGGCATCAGGTAAATAATTAGAATTTCCAGGAATCCATTCAACATCAAATTCATACATCTGAAACCACATTTGCCATGCTAATAATCGCCCACGAGCTAATTGCTGAGATATCTTGGCATTCAAGAAATACTTGAAATTCATTGAGTCAGTTCGAATCAAGAATTTTGAAGGTGCCAAATAAATTTCGAACTTTTGAATTCCATTGAATATTGCAAGGGTTTCTTTTTCAGCAGGAAAATAACCTTTCTGATGTTTAGAGAATTCACCTGAAGCATAGGCACATAGAACTTCTTCAACATTTTCTCCTTCTTGCCTTCTCTCAAAAAGAGTAGCCGCCCAAAAATTGTCGGAAGCATCAGTCTGTAAGATGAGAAAACCAGTACCAGGCGGTTTTAAAGTAGGTAATGTTTGGCATTCTTGTTTCAATAATTGCACCGCTTGAGTAGCTTCATCAGACCAACCACCATTAATAAATTCTCGAATAGGAGAAGTCTTTTCAGAAAGATTGGGAATATATTTATGAACATAATTGAGAATTCCCAAAAATCGCTGAATCATTGGCTTATCTTGTAATTGATCAGGAAATTCAGATAATTTCTGTAAAACATGAGGCTGCATCTGAATTTTACCTTGGCGAACGGTGATGCCGAGAAAATCAATACTGTCTTGAAATAAAACCATTTTCTTCTCAGATAAGACTAAACCATGATTACGGGCTTCGTCAAGAAATATTTGGAGATGCTTCAAATGAGAGGCGAGATCTGGACTAAATACAAGGATATCATCAATATATACAACAATAAAATCCTATGAACCAAAAATATGATCCATTCGACGCTGAAAGAATGCAGGAGCATTTTTGAGACCAAATGGCACAACTCGCCATTGAAAGAACCTGGCAGGACATGTAAATGCAGTTTTTGGACGATCTTCTTCTGCAATTTGAATCTGATAATATCCTGATTTCATATCAAATTTGCTGAATATCTTACTGCCATGAATTTTCTGCATGATTGTTTCTTGTCGAGGCATGGGATAATTAAAGCTCTTAGTTATAGCATTTAAAGGCTTATAATTAATCACCATCCTATCTTTACCACGAACAATCTCAGAATGATTGCGAACTAGAAATGCAGAACAGGAATAATGAGATTCACTTACTTCAATCAAATTAAGATCTAGCAATTCTTGAATCTGTTTGCGCATTTCTTTTTCTTCATCAGGAGTACAGGGTATCAATTTGCCAGTCACTCCATTGTCATGCAGAGTGATAATTTCTTGTTTCGGGCTCTGAGTTGTCCAAAAAGCTTGAGGATTATTAGAACAACATTTTAGCAATTCCTCAAATATCTGAATTTGTTCAGGAGACCAATTAGGATCCCTATTGGCCTTTTGGGTAGGTTGAGCTTTGGCTTCATAAATCTTTAACACTTCTTCCCAATCATGAGATTCTTTTCTCTGTTTGGGTTGCCTTTTTAAACCTACCTTTTTCTGACTCTGATCTTTTCGGGTTTCAGAATTAGCCATAGTTAACCTGGGGACTGAGACTGCTTTCTTCTTGATGTTACAAATGATTTTATCATTACTGATCGTAACGGGCAACACTGAATTAATGAACGGCATTCCCAGAAATAAACTTGCTGAGTTATCATAATGCTGAATAGCTGAAATCTTAATTATATTCCCCCCAAGTTTCATTGAAATGTTATCAACATAATGAGTCAGATTAACAGAACCACCAATGGTTTCGGATCTAAGGATATTCTGTAAGGGCTTCCATAATCCTTTAAACAGTGACGGTCTAGCAAGATTATTGGAGCCACCGGTATCAATAAAAGCATCAATAGAAATCCATTCACCACGTACTTGAACTTCAACAGGAATATACAACAGATCACTAGTTCTGACAATCTTTTTCATAAAGGCTTGTTCATCAACAGAACTAGGTTTAGGGAGGAGAGAGGAAGATGATGCAACTGTCTTCGGATAAGGACATAAAGAATTCTGAACGGACTGAGGTTTAACGGATAAGAAGTTTGGCAAAGAATTCTTGGTGTCAACAGTTGTAGTAGTTGTGACAGAGGTATCAGAATACTCTTCTGTATCATCTTCTTCAAAAACAACAGAATCACTATCATCACTTAAGTGATCCTCATAAACATCGGAATCAAAATCAGAATCTTGATAAGCAAGATTCATTTTATTTGGCGTGGATAGAAATGGTTTATACTCAGGTATATACAACTCATTAGGTGATAGAGAAGGTTCACCTAAACTTTCTTCTTCGGGAATAGTAGCAGGAACTTGACTACTTAAAGGAACTTCATTTGGAATCATAGGAAACACATATCTCTTTGGCTTAGAGACAGGTCGAGGAATTACTGGTCTTGGAGGAATCAACTTGACTTGTCCATTATCAATAGTTACTCTTTTCAATTTGGATTGAGGTTGTTTAGTATCAACTATTGACTTGTATTGGAAATACCAGTTTCGAGGTAACTCAGTAGGATCATATAGAACACCTTCAACTTGAGCATTAGACAAACCAACTGTAACACAATCGTTTAAGACAGGCTGTTTAAGTTTAGGATGTGATGTATTAGTCAATTGAAAAGAAGCTTGTCCAATTATAGACAGGTATTCACTTTCTTCAGCCATGGTTAACCCTTGGACACCAGACAATAATTTCCAACAATCTTTCATATGGACATCATTCAGACTAATAGCATAGTCAGGATAAATGGTTCCATATTGACAACCAGTAGCAAGGTTTCCTTGAATAGTACCAATCCTAGCATGTTCATAATTTTGATGACGGGTATCAAACAGTTCAGCAATACAGGGAGTATTAATTCCATGACGAAACAGTGGAGCTAATCCAATCCTTATCCCCCCAAAATGAAGATAGAAATACTTTCCATCTTTTACATACTGCCGAAATTTCTTAATTTCATCATCAGAGAATAAATTCAAAGCAAGGATTTGCACAGAAGGTCCAGATATCTTAATAGTGATTTCTACCTCTTTCAGAAAGTTTTTCTTCTTGAACAGGAAAGTCATAGGTAGCTTATAGATATCAGTAGAATTTAGAGCAGGAGGAGTCCAATGTTCAGGGTCTTCAACTAATTCATGATTTTCGTTTTCAACAGACTCGGACTCAGTCGACCGTGACGAGACTTCAGTAATGACTTTTCTGTCTATGGATGAGAATGATCGCAACAGATTGGCCATATTTAATCTATAACAGAAATAGACTAATGAAAGCTTTTATCTACTCGGTCCAATGATCAACAGAGTGACCTTTCAAAGGCTAGCTGGCTTTCAATAGAATTCTGTCTACAGATTAGTGAGTTAGGATCTACAACAGGGCTCTGATACCATAAAACGATGTATGGTCTAGGAACTTACTTGGATCAACTGAAGCGAACGCCTTCTGCAAATTTCTTCAACACATCAACCAGAGATTTGCACGGACTTTTGCGAACTCCTGTCGCTTCTCAAACGTGCCACTTCATCATCAGAATCAACAACTGACCAGGCATCTGCAATTTCTTCAATATCAAAACAGGCTGTTTAAGTTTAGGATGTGCTGTATTTTGACTGATGCTTCTCTTTCTGATACTGAGTCTCTGCCTGATATTAGTAATAAAATGAATCTTGCTTATCAAGATTCTGATTTTGATTCCGATGTTTATGAGGATCACTTAAGTGATGATAGTGATTCTGTTGTTTTTGAAGAAGATGATACAGAAGAGTATTCTGATACCTCTGTCACAACTACTACAACTGTTGACACCAAGAATTCTTTGCCAAACTTCTTATCCGTTAAACCTCAGTCCGTTCAGAATTCTTTATGTCCTTATCCGAAGACAGTTGCATCATCTTCCTCTCTCCTCCCTAAACCTAGTTCTGTTGATGAACAAGCTTTATGAAAAAGATTGTCAGAACTAGTGATCTGTTGTATATTCCTGTTGAAGTTCAAGTACGTGGTGAATGGATTTCTGTTGATGCTTTTATTGATACCGGTGGCTCCAATAATCTTGCTAGACCATCACTGTTTAAAGGATTATGGAAGCCCTTACAGAATATCCTTAGATCCGAAACCATTGGTGGTTCTGTTAATCTGACTCATTATGTTGATAACATTTCAATGAAACTTGGGGGGAATATAATTAAGATTTCAGCTATTCAGCATTATGATAACTCAGCAAGTTTATTTCTGGGAATGCCGTTCATTAATTCAGTGTTGCCCGTTACGATCAGTAATGATAAAATCATTTGTAACATCAAGAAGAAAGCAGTCTCAGTCCCCAGGTTAACTATGGCTAATTCTGAAGCCCGAAAAGATCAGAGTCAGAAAAAGGTAGGTTTAAAAAGGCAACCCAAACAGAGAAAAGAATCTCATGATTGGGAAGAAGTGTTAAAGATTTATGAAGCCAAAGCTCAACCTACCCAAAAGGCCAATAGGGATCCTAATTGGTCTCCTGAACAAATTCAGATATTTGAGGAATTGCTAAAATGTTGTTCTAATAATCCTCAAGCTTTTTGGACAACTCAGAGCCCGAAACAAGAAATTATCACTCTGCATGACAATGGAGTGACTGGCAAATTGATACCCTGTACTCCTGATGAAGAAAAAGAAATGCGCAAACAGATTCAAGAATTGCTAGATCTTAATTTGATTGAAGTAAGTGAATCTCATTATTCCTGTTCTGCATTTCTAGTTCGCAATCATTCTGAGATTGTTCGTGGTAAAGATAGGATGGTGATTAATTATAAGCCTTTAAATGCTATAACTAAGAGCTTTAATTATCCCATGCCTCGACAAGAAACAATCATGCAGAAAATTCATGGCAGTAAGATATTCAGCAAATTTGATATGAAATCAGGATATTATCAGATTCAAATTGCAGAAGAAGATCGTCCAAAAACTGCATTTACATGTCCTGCCGGGTTCTTTCAATGGCGAGTTGTGCCATTTGGTCTCAAAAATGCTCCTGCATTCTTTCAGCGTCGAATGGATCATATTTTTGGTTCATACGATTTTATTGTTGTATATATTGATGATATCCTTGTATTTAGTCCAGATCTCGCCTCTCATTTGAAGCATCTCCAAATATTTCTTGACGAAGCCCGTAATCATGGTTTAGTCTTATCTGAGAAGAAAATGGTTTTATTTCAAGACAGTATTGATTTTCTCGGCATCACCGTTCGCCAAGGTAAAATTCAGATGCAGCCTCATGTTTTACAGAAATTATCTGAATTTCCTTATCAATTACAAGATAAGCCAATGATTCAGCGATTTTTGGGAATTCTCAATTATGTTCATAAATATATTCCCAATCTTTCTGAAAAGACTTCTCCTATTCGAGAATTTATTAATGGTGGTTGGTCTGATGAAGCTACTCAAGCGGTGCAATTATTGAAACAAGAATGCCAAACATTACCTACTTTAAAACCGCCTGGTACTGGTTTTCTCATCTTACAGACTGATGCTTCCGACAATTTTTGGGCGGCTACTCTTTTTGAGAGAAGGCAAGAAGGAGAAAATGTTGAAGAAGTTCTATGTGCCTATGCTTCAGGTGAATTCTCTAAACATCAGAAAGGTTATTTTCCTGCTGAAAAAGAAACCCTTGCAATATTCAATGGAATTCAAAAGTTCGAAATTTATTTGGCACCTTCAAAATTCTTGATTCGAACTGACTCAATGAATTTCAAGTATTTCTTGAATGCCAAGATATCTCAGCAATTAGCTCGTGGGCGATTATTAGCATGGCAAATGTGGTTTCAGATGTATGAATTTGATGTTGAATGGATTCCTGGAAATTCTAATTATTTACCTGATGCCTTAACCAGAGAAATGAACAAGGTACATGTACATAGTGAAAGTCTTTTCACCATTGCAGAAACCAGTCCTGCTGATGATTCTTTTGAAACTTTTGTACAGCGTTTTAAGATTTTAGAATATTTGTTATCCGATGTCACTGATCAAATCAAGAAGATAATTGGTCTCCGACTAAGAAGAAATCAGTGGATACAAAGATGTCAAGCTTGGCAACATAAAAATGTTGGCGTTTTTCTAAATCTCAATGAAGAATTGGTAAAGGTTTATCCTCTACCAAATTTACAGGTTAAGCTCTATTTTCAACAGCTCGATGACACTTGGCTCAGTCATTATACTCCAGATATGATTCAAACTCTGAAAACTCTGAATTATTATCAGATTATTGGTGCAATTGAGTTTTCTATTTCTATGTATATTTCTTCTAAAATGTTAGAACTGGAGGAGGTAAATATGAATGGTCTTGTTGAACGCTTTTTGAAATCTCTCAAAATTCCAGATTTATTTGAAGAGATTGAAGCAGCATATCTCCAACAAAATACTGAAGCTTTTGTTAATACTGATTCTTTCCCTCAATTTGAGATGTTTCAGTCTTTTGCTGATTGGGAGATAAGAGATGGTAAGTGTCAGAAGAAACTCCAAGTCAGAGCTTCTCAATGTGTATTAAGGACCTTGCAGTATTTAAGAACATTTACAGAACCTTGGGATTATCAGAATATGGAATTCCGTAATGCTATTGAACCAAATCCTTTTTCACAGCTTTACGGAAAGGATAGTATTATGAAATCTACATTAGCTGAAGATCCAGATCAGATTAAAAAGATTTCATTATGGCTTCAAGATTTTCATTCGTTAAAACTACCGGAGAAACTATCACTGATAAAAACCCTCGAACTTCTGCAAGGAAAACAACGAGTATTTCGATTAATAGTTAATCAGAAGGCTGTTATTACTATTAATGTATACTCTTGTTCATGGTCCGAAGATGCGGTTTGCTTGATCAATCTACTTCTCTCTAATCGTGTCTGTTCTTCAATGGTGTTTGAAATAGGATGGCAAGAACAAGGAAAATTACACACCATAGAAACTCAAAGATATGAGCTCTGATTACACACACACACTCACAAACTCACTAAGCACTCACAACTCACGATGACTAAACTATGAGAGAGTTCTCTCTTAAATAACCTAACAAACGAATCTAGCTGACCTAATGCATGACATAAAAGTAGAAATAATTGAGGGTCCTATCAGTATCTTATTCCACTGACGGTTTCTACTCAACTTTTTCTTTTGTACAAAGATTCGTCACAACATGTGACCAACAGTGTCACATTGCTGACAAAGAGATTCGTTACCAAGAACCTTTCGGGCTTCTATCGCTATCATATCCCATCTCGGAATCTGACGGAGTCTTGACTCTATCCCAATGGTACGATAAATGAGATAAAGTATCTTGAGGATCTTTCCAGGAAGATGTAAGCCATGATAGATATTCTTTTTCCCAGGTAGGGTCATTTTGTTCTTGAGCATCTTGATAAATATCCACATATACGGTTTCCTTTTCGCTATTCACTTTAGCTTTTCCTTTTGGATCGTGGATTGTAATGGAGGAATCTTCTTTTTGTGGAGCATGTGAACTCTGACCTGTGTCATAAGTAAATCTGATCGAATCTGCAGACTTCTTTAAACTTTTAGATGGAAAGAGATAATCATCTTTATTCCATCGGTTCACATATGCAAAGGGATCGATTTCAATTCCAAGGAAATTATCTTTCTTGCTATTTCTGAAATCTGGCAAAGACTGTACAGCCAGTTCAACCCCATCTAATAACTCCCATTTAAAAATCTGAAACATACTTACAGATTGTTCAATACTCGATTGAACCCATAATTTACATTGATGACTAAGATTTCCTTGTTCTTGCCATCCTATTTCAAACACCATTGAAGAACAGACACAATTAGAGAGAAGTAGATTGATCAAGCAAACCGCATCTTCGGACCATGAACAAGAGTATACATTAATAGTAATAACAGCCTTCTGATTAACTATTAATCGAAATACTCGTTGTTTTCCTTGCAGAAGTTCGAGGGTTTTTATCAGTGATAGTTTCTCCGGTAGTTTTAACGAATGAAAATCTTGAAGCCATAATGAAATCTTTTTAATCTGATCTGGATCTTCAGCTAATGTAGATTTCATAATACTATCCTTTCCGTAAAGCTGTGAAAAAGGATTTGGTTCAATAGCATTACGGAATTCCATATTCTGATAATCCCAAGGTTCTGTAAATGTTCTTAAATACTGCAAGGTCCTTAATACACATTGAGAAGCTCTGACTTGGAGTTTCTTCTGACACTTACCATCTCTTATCTCCCAATCAGCAAAAGACTGAAACATCTCAAATTGAGGGAAAGAATCAGTATTAACAAAAGCTTCAGTATTTTGTTGGAGATATGCTGCTTCAATCTCTTCAAATAAATCTGGAATTTTGAGAGATTTCAAAAAGCGTTCAACAAGACCATTCATATTTACCTCCTCCAGTTCTAACATTTTAGAAGAAATATACATAGAAATAGAAAACTCAATTGCACCAATAATCTGATAATAATTCAGAGTTTTCAGAGTTTGAATCATATCTGGAGTATAATGACTGAGCCAAGTGTCATCGAGCTGTTGAAAATAGAGCTTAACCTGTAAATTTGGTAGAGGATAAACCTTTACCAATTCTTCATTGAGATTTAGAAAAACGCCAACATTTTTATGTTGCCAAGCTTGACATCTTTGTATCCACTGATTTCTTCTTAGTCGGAGACCAATTATCTTCTTGATTTGATCAGTGACATCGGATAACAAATATTCTAAAATCTTAAAACGCTGTACAAAAGTTTCAAAAGAATCATCAGCAGGACTGGTTTCTGCAATGGTGAAAAGACTTTCACTATGTACATGTACCTTGTTCATTTCTCTGGTTAAGGCATCAGGTAAATAATTAGAATTTCCAGGAATCCATTCAACATCAAATTCATACATCTGAAACCACATTTTCCATGCTAATAATCGCCCACGAGCTAATTGCTGAGATATCTTGGCATTCAAGAAATACTTGAAATTCATTGAGTCAGTTCGAATCAAGAATTTTGAAGGTGCCAAATAAATTTCGAACTTTTGAATTCCATTGAATATTGCAAGGGTTTCTTTTTCAGCAGGAAAATAACCTTTCTGATGTTTAGAGAATTCACCTGAAGCATAGGCACATAGAACTTCTTCAACAGTTTCTCCTTCTTGCCTTCTCTCAAAAAGAGTAGCCGCCCAAAAATTGTCGGAAGCATCAGTCTGTAAGATGAGAAAACCAGTACCAGGCGGTTTTAAAGTAGGTAATGTTTGGCATTCTTGTTTCAATAATTGCACCGCTTGAGTAGCTTCATCAGACCAACCACCATTAATAAATTCTCGAATAGGAGAAGTCTTTTCAGAAAGATTGGGAATATATTTATGAACATAATTGAGAATTCCCAAAAATCGCTGAATCATTGGCTTATCTTGTAATTGATCAGGAAATTCAGATAATTTCTGTAAAACATGAGGCTGCATCTGAATTTTACCTTGGCGAACGGTGATGCCGAGAAAATCAATACTGTCTTGAAATAAAACCATTTTCTTCTCAGATAAGACTAAACCATGATTACGGGCTTCGTCAAGAAATATTTGGAGATGCTTCAAATGAGAGGCGAGATCTGGACTAAATACAAGGATATCATCAATATATACAACAATAAAATCCTATGAACCAAAAATATGATCCATTCGACGCTGAAAGAATGCAGGAGCATTTTTTAGACCAAATGGCACAACTCGCCATTGAAAGAACCCGGCAGGACATGTAAATGCAGTTTTTGGACGATCTTCTTCTGCAATTTGAATCTGATAATATCCTGATTTCATATCAAATTTGCTGAATATCTTACTGCCATGAATTTTCTGCATGATTGTTTCTTGTCGAGGCATGGGATAATTAAAGCTCTTAGTTATAGCATTTAAAGGCTTATAATTAATCACCATCCTATCTTTACCACGAACAATCTCAGAATGATTGCGAACTAGAAATGCAGAACAGGAATAATGAGATTCACTTACTTCAATCAAATTAAGATCTAGCAATTCTTGAATCTGTTTGCGCATTTCTTTTTCTTCATCAGGAGTACAGGGTATCAATTTGCCAGTCACTCCATTGTCATGCAGAGTGATAATTTCTTGTTTCGGGCTCTGAGTTGTCCAAAAAGCTTGAGGATTATTAGAACAACATTTTAGCAATTCCTCAAATATCTGAATTTGTTCAGGAGACCAATTAGGATCCCTATTGGCCTTTTGGGTAGGTTGAGCTTTGGCTTCATAAATCTTTAACACTTCTTCCCAATCATGAGATTCTTTTCTCTGTTTGGGTTGCCTTTTTAAACCTACCTTTTTCTGACTCTGATCTTTTCGGGCTTCAGAATTAGCCATAGTTAACCTGGGGACTGAGACTGCTTTCTTCTTGATGTTACAAATGATTTTATCATTACTGATCGTAACGGGCAACACTGAATTAATGAACGGCATTCCCAGAAATAAACTTGCTGAGTTATCATAATGCTGAATAGCTGAAATCTTAATTATATTCCCCCCAAGTTTCATTGAAATGTTATCAACATAATGAGTCAGATTAACAGAACCACCAATGGTTTCGGATCTAAGGATATTCTGTAAGGGCTTCCATAATCCTTTAAACAATGACGGTCTAGCAAGATTATTGGAGCCACCGGTATCAATAAAAGCATCAACAGAAATCCATTCACCACGTACTTGAACTTCAACAGGAATATACAACAGATCACTAGTTCTGACAATCTTTTTCATAAAGGCTTGTTCATCAACAGAACTAGGTTTAGGGAGGAGAGAGGAAGATGATGCAACTGTCTTCGGATAAGGACATAAAGAATTCTGAACGGACTGAGGTTTAACGGATAAGAAGTTTGGCAAAGAATTCTTGGTGTCAACAGTTGTAGTAGTTGTGACAGAGGTATCAGAATACTCTTCTGTATCATCTTCTTCAAAAACAACAGAATCACTATCATCACTTAAGTGATCCTCATAAACATCGGAATCAAAATCAGAATCTTGATAAGCAAGATTCATTTTATTACTAATATCAGGCAGAGACTCAGTATCAGAAAGAGAAGCATCAGTCAAAATGTATACATCTGAAACTTCATCATCAGAATCAACAACTGACCAGTCATCTGCAAATTCTTCAATATCAAAACAGGCTTTTAGTTTGTTAGAGGAACTCTTGGGACATTTGCGTGCAAAGTGTCCTTCTTGCTTACAGATAAAGCAAGCATTATCCTTCTTTTGTTGTTTCCTCTTTTTCACATACCTAAATTTACGGAATGGTCGTTTAGGATTGATAACTCTCTTAGGTCTGTATTTACTATATCTTTTTGATTTCCTTTTCCGGAAAGGAGTCCAGGGTAAAACAGAACGACACACATTCAAATTAGGAGAAATATCATGAACCTGTTTCTGCCAGCACAAATATTTTACTTTCTCTTGACTTCTGAATAGGAGATCGATCCAATAGATTTGTTCTATCTTTTTGCCTTGGACTTCAATATCTTTCATTATCATATCCCCTATATTTCCCGGTAATTTAGAAAGAAAAGCAATCTTCTGAGTATGATCATTAACAAGATTTGCTTTATAGATTTTACCCATAAATTCAGATCCAAACTGATCTAAATCTTTTAAATCTGTTAATTGCATGCGGGTTAAATCTGTAATGATTGTTTTCTTTTCATCTTGAGGCTCGGGAACAAATTGAGTTAACAAGAGAACTTCTAAAGTGGCTAAGCCTAAAGCTGCCACATTGTTTCTTTCTTCTTGAGAAGCGCCCATCCACCAATCCCAAACAATTCCGGCCATTCGTTTCTCCGCCAGCAAGAAAATGGAAAAATTATCCAATTTTGACACAACTTGCATTTGATATAGTGCACCTATCCAAATCCGGATAGATTCTGCTGGATTAGATGACTTATCTAAATCTAAAACATATCCAGAGGAATTAGTATGAAAGAGATCTTCTTCAACTCTAGGATATTTAGGGTCTTTATGCAGATTTGCTTTCTGCAGGGATGGCATAATAAACGATGGAAATAGAGTTGCAGCATTTTCTATTGTAGCCAATTCACCTTTGTTTTTATACAAACTGGAAAATTTTGGAATTGCAGTTTTAGTACTTAATTGGCTATTACTAGATTCAGCAAAATCAGCTGAGTGGATCTCCCTGCCTAAGGCCTCTTGATGGAAAAAACATCTCGGAGGGAGAGCCATTTACTAAAATAGAAAAGTTGGAAGAGGTTACCAGAGCCATAACCCATCTAACCCAATTATGATCAAACTTGAAAGCAATGAGGACCCTCCTAATGTAGGTCCAGTTTACCTTATCGTAGGTATTAGCTATGTCTAGCTGCATAATCATTCCTGCCTTCTTTTTGCAAGTCAGTGAGTGCACTACTTCTTGTGCTTGAATGATATTGTTGAGAATTTGTCTACCCTCCACATAACCAAATTGGTCCCCGGAAATAAGGGTGGGGAGAAGAGGTTTGAGTCTGTTAGCTACCACCTTAGAAATTATCTTGTAAACTACATTGCACAATGCTATAGGTCGAAACTTATCTGGAGTCATAGCATTATCCTGTTTAGGGATCAAAGATATGAAGGAGGTATTGAGAGCCTTCAGAAGAGTTCTGTTCCTCCTGGAATCCTCTACCACATTCACTATGTCTTGTTTAACAATATTCTAGCATGCTTTGAAGAAGTCCACATTAAAACCATCAGGACCCGGTGCTTTATCGTTCTGCATTTCCTTAAGGACTTCATTGATTTCTTCTTCCGTAACTGGCTGGTTGAGGTTGAGATTATCCTCTCTGGACACAAGTCTTGGTATGTTCCTTATAATGTCCTTTATAAAGTTCTCTCTGTTAGGAATAGTTTCCTGGGCAATCCCTCTAAAGTGTTGTACTAAAACCGCTTCAATTTCTTCCTGGGTATTGACGAGTTTCCCCTCCTCATCTTTGATCGAGGAGATTCTGTTATGAGTTCTGTTAGCTAGGGTTGATCTGTGGAAAAATCTGGTATTTCTTTCCCCTTCCTTTAACCATTTCACTCTGGATTTTTGTCTCCAGAAAATTTCCTCTTGTTTACATAAGTTCTCCCACTCGTGCTGAAGAATGGTAGCTTTATCATTTCTTATTTTATCAAAGCCAACCTCGATGATGGATTGGTTAAGTATCTGCAATTTATTTTCAATAGTTTTTTTACCTTCAAAAATGTTGCCAAACTCACTCTTGTTCCACTCTTTAAGTTTGAGTTTTATGTGTTTTAGTCTTTTGTGAAGAATGAACATACTCGAACCCTGAATATGCAAATCCTCCGACCACCAACTAGAGATATTGTTGATAAAATATGGGTGGGAGAACCAGATGTTCTCAAATCTGAAAGGTCTATTCCTGGGAGTGCCAATGCCCCTAATCTCTAGCTAAATTGGCCAGTGATCTGAACCTCCAAAGGGCAGAATCCTTGCTCCTATATCAAAATCTTTGAGAATAAGGTCCTCTGATAAGATGAATCTGTCTAACTTAGAGGCCACTAAAGACCCTCCTCCTCTCCTATTGTTCCAAGTAAAGAGAGCATTACTTGTTTCCATATCAACCAATTTTGCAGTGTCCAAAAAGGATTGAAAAGCTAAGGCATCTCTGGTAAGAGCCCTAGTGCTCGATTTTTTCTCCGATTAGTGATTTGATCATATTGAAGTCCCCACCCAAAATCCATGGAGTCCCCACATATCTTTCTCTAAGATCCATAAGATACTTTAGGAATCTCAACTTGTCCTCCATTCTCTTAGGGCCATAAACATTCATTACCAGATAAGTCTCCCTAACCCCTTCCAGCTGTATGACCAAAGAAAGATAATTTCTGGAAGCTTCCGCATCTAATACACTAATCTTGAGGGGGTTCCAAAGAGTTAGAATACCACCTGTTGTGTTTTCTGCCTTAACTTCTAGAAACTCAAAACGACTGAGCCATTTAGTATGAAGTTCTTTAATCTTTTGTATGGAACACTTAGTTTCTTGGATAAAAATGATATCTAGAGCTTCTTGCTTAATCCTGTTACTAAGTAAACTTTGTTTCCTTTTACTACCTAGACCCTGTATATTCCAAGAGGTGAACTTCATCATAAAATATTAGTGAAAGAGTAACTGGTTAGGTCTTTCATCTTACTCGAGTCTATCATTAGCTTTCCACACTCCATCAGCAGTTCATTCTGCTTTTTTCTGCCTCTCTTCTTGCGAGGGCCTCTAGGTGCTAAACTTGGTGTGTTTTTTTAGGGTTTCACCCCTTCGTTGCCTTGTTTTTCCATGTTGCCTTGCCTTTCCTTCCCATCAGCCTAGGTCTTCCATAAGTACAACTGCTGTACTCTAGAGAAATCTTCTTGAGGTAACGAATCCAACCCTTCCATGGTTCCTTGTTTCAAGAACCCTTCCAAATCTAGGTGTTCTCTATCTAAAATCTCCTGTAGCTCCTGATCCTCCATTTCCATCTCACTTTGGGTCATTTCCTGGTCCATGTCCCGTTCAACCTTGCTCATCATGGTCTCTTTCTGTATGTTATTGTGCTCTGGTTGGTCTTTATCCTCCCCTGTCTCCTTATTTTATGGATTAACTTCTAATCCTTGATCTTCATTTATAGTTTCTTCTTCCTCCTCAAGCACTTGAAACTTATTCTTCATGACTTGAGGCCCTTCAGTTTGCTGATGTATAAGACCTATTTTGCCGCCTTTTCCTTTATAGTTCACTTTTTGAAAGCTCTCCGTATCCTTCTTGGTATAATCTCTGCTTCTGTTCTCTGTTTTACTGAGAGGGCACTCTTTGAACAGATGTCCATGCTCATGATATCTGTGGCATCTAAAAGGAATGTGTTCGTAATCTACTGTTTGCACCCATTCTTCATCCAAAACTTCCAAGATCAACTCATCTGGTAGGGCTCCAGAGAGATCCATTTCCACATAGATTCGTGCGAAGGATGTATATTTTCCTCTCCTGGTGGCTTCTGAAGCCTTGACAAAACGTCCCAGTTTGTTTCCTATAGCTGTCAACGATTCTATTTGCCAGTAATCAAGAGGAAGGGAGTAGAGTCTTACCCAAACTGGAACTGAGGTGAAATTCTCCCACTCCGGGACAAAATTCATCATCCACGGCCTCATATAGAGGCCAGCCTCTGCAAAGAAGTAGGGCCCTCCTTCAAACACTTCGTCTTTGTCCTCAATGTTAGTGAAGACCACTGTGAAGAATCCTTTTGACCCCAGATGTAGGTCAATGCTTCCTTTAGCTTTCCAATGATATTTAATCCATGTCTGTAAAGCTTTTTCAGTGGGCATACTCCCATGAATTTACAAATAATAGCATATGTACTCATGTGTTCCCTATGTGCCTGTAGCGCAGGATCATTCAATACAACCCTAGGTGTGACCTCAGATTTTGGCTTACAAGGGCCCCTCTGGGCCGTGGTTTTTACTTCCTTTTCCTTGTCAGTTTCTTCATTGCCTCTCATGCTTTGATTCTCCTTATGTTTGTCTTGGTCCTTCCCTTCTTCCCTACTTTCTTTCCCCTTGTCATTTCTTCTGACTTCCTCCAGAGGCTTCTTACCATGATTTTTCACCGCTTGCTTGTAGGAGGGAGTGGAGCTCCCTCCTCCCCTCCCGACCATGGAGAATTATGCCTGCACTGCTTCTGCCCTGGCTGTTCTTCGCTCTTCCTGTTTTTCGCGCTCTCCAAATCCCCAATCACAACACCCTCTATAGAAAATCTAAATTCTAAATAAACACAAAATCTTCATTAAAACTCAACCATTAAATTTAGCTTTGGAAAATACTTAAATTGCGTTCCTCAACTTGATAATTTCAATGAAACTCTTTTTCCAATATGGCTGGCTGTTGCATATTTAGTGATGCCTTGAGTCTCATGGACAGTCACGAACCGTGTACCACATGTACTTATTCCCACCGTTAACATATATAATTGTAGAATATGTAAGTAATTTTTAGAGTCAAGTATAATTTGTAGAGTATAAGCATAATGATTAAAAATACTACCAAACGTGCATTCTCTACATGTATTCTTTGTAATAAATCTTTAAGGTCCAACCAACGTATATTCATTTTCCGCCTAAACACCACTATAGTGAAACATATATTTTAAATAATTATAATATTCTCATGGATTAGGAATTGAAAAACTATTTGAATAGATTGGGAAAAAAAATAAAAAGGGTTGGATAGTAAAAAGTTTACTACGGTGTTTTTTTGGAAGAAATTTTTTATTTGCCACTCTGTATCATTTTGCATCATCATATTTATTGTTAGACGATTAAACAATTATCTTTCGTCAGATTGACTTTCCGAGAAAACTGCAGAGATTTGTGGACAAGCTCTTGCACATGCCCAAACTGAAAGGATATCTTTCACAAGAGGGGAAGTTGAAGTTGGTAAAACCTCATATTGGTATGTTTCAGAAAAAATGCAAGACCGGCCCGGCTTGGAAGAAGGCTTGTTACCATTACAACAACATTCAACATCATGTAAATCTATAGTACCCTGATCACGTCCTGGGGCTGACCAAGCTTAATCTCCTAGCGAGGCTCATCAACTTGCGTGATTCAAAATCTTGAGGTAGAAAGTCCCTGTTCCCTGATTTGGGGTTCCACGAACAATATGTTCGTAAACACTCTCTTTCTTTATGTTCATAAACCTAGACTCCCGGAGCATCATACCCTCCACTCATGTATATTTGATTTATTATCTACTGTGACTGTTTCTATTATTAAGTGTTTGCTTGAGCTCCCCTCTTGGATTTTCTTAGGGTTTTTATTATATGCTTTTTTCTCTAAAATAAATTCCTCCTAAGGTTCATCAATATTGAAAAATTCGAAAGTTCCTTGTTGAAATTCCTTTAAGGATTTATAGGTAAGAGAACTGGAGCAGAGAACATTACGCATAATTTCCTAACCAGCATTTTCTTAACCAAGTATTAATCATAAAAAAAAATGTATTATCCTCTCTAGTTCTATTTACATACTTAATACTTTTAGTATGTTTGTTATTTGTTACATGTGAGGGTTTATAATTTTGGGGCTTTTTTGGACTTGTTCTTGTCGTTTGGTTGATTATGATTTTGGATGAATTACATAACTTTATGTACCAGTTGTGCCAGGGGATGAATTACAGAGCTTTATGTACCAATTATGCTAGGGGCTGTGTACTACCACATTCGTGGTGCAATGCAAAAGTGCTCACATTTTCCTTTTCTTTGTTGAAATGATTTTTCATACTGTCGGTGCTCTTCCTTCTTTAACTCATTGCAACACGAGGGATTTGGGTGTACAAGGACTTGAGACCTCACAATTTCCTGGTGGATAAGAATTAGAGAAATTTTTAGGTATAAAATGGGCCTCCTAAGGAATATTATAAAATAATAGTGGAAACAAGAAAATAATATTAGATTACATCATCAAATTTTACAAAAATAAAAATAAAAATTACAAAATAAAACAACAACAACAACTTCTTTTTCAACTGGTATTTTCAACTTATCTTCCTATGGTTTTACTCAAATTTTGAGCAGAAGCACTCATTGGATGTGAAATTTAATTCTTCATCCAAGGAGTATCCATGTTGCATACTTTTGATGGACCATGCTATATAAAAAGTGAGAAAAACATGAAAAAGCGTGATTACAATCATGTTTTTTCATGTATTTTTCATTTTTTTTATAGCAGTGTCCATAGAAAGTATGCAACATGGGTACTCCTTGGATGAGGAATTGAATTTCACATCCAACAAGTGCTCCTGCTCGAAATTTGAGTAAAACCGTAGGAAGACAAGTTGAAAAAAGAGTTTTTTTTTTTTTACTCCAAAAATGATGAATCATTGTTCATGGTTGACATCATCATCTTGAATCCTATTGGTTCTTAAAAAGTTGATTTTGGTTGTACATTTTTGTTTTGAGGTCCATTTTAGACTTCAAAATTTCTCTAATGCAAGGGGTTGTAAACATAACAGAATTTGGTCTCGGAAGGACATTTACAATACATATTAAGAAATATACACGAGGTGAGATTTTCTCGATTCACATTTTGGGAATAGTGCACGTTTTCTTCTCAGTTTTGCAAAAAATTTGGCCGTTCTTGATTTTGGAGATGGTTTGAAAGCTATAACATTTGAATTTCAGGTATAAGGAAAAAGGTTTATGGTTTTTGGAAAGATACCATATGCTTACTTGTTGAAAAGTGTAACTAGGTTCGATCTTCATAATGACAAGTAATTATGATTTTGTGTAATGAGATGTACAAAAGAAAAATAAAATTATTGTATTGACTTGCTTCATGGGTTTCATGAGCAAGAGATTTTATTTTTGAGTAAAGACTCCCATTGAGAGTCTTTAGGAATTATTTGTCATCTTTTCATAAAATGATAAAGTCATTGTCATGTAATGAAGTCATGTTACACTTTGTAAAAGGTCAAACTTGTCTATGTAAAGTATCCTCCAAGACCTTGTTACTTATCCTCTTCGAGTCAGCCTACAACAATGGAAGAACTTGATAGAAGAAGCTAGCCTAACTACTTGTGATCATGTTAGCCTAAAGGACATGTAATGAAGTATATATATAGCCACACTCGACCTTTCTTAGAGGTAAGAAACTTGAAAAGAATTCGGTCAAGTAGAAGTGCAAAGAAGAGGATCCAAGAAGAAGTGCAAAGAAGGGATAACAAAGGAAGGATTCTTCTGGGCATAACGAAGGAGAGTTTATTTTGGGTCAGTGAAGGAGATATTCTTCTAGGTTAGCGAAGGAGAGTTTCTGCTATGGTCAACGAAGGATAACTTTATTTTGGAGATAGCGAAGGAAGGGTTCTTCTAGGGTACTTGTTCTAGGTGATCAAGCTAGAGACTAGAGACTGAGATTCTCTAGGGGAAGCCGAGAAGAAGCAGTGTGAATGATAGAGACCTAATTTTTCTAGAGGAAGCCGAGGATAGTAGTTCGAGATCAAGAAGAAAGTAGAGGAATGGAAAAGGCAGAGCATCAAGGTTAGTGGCAAGGTTCTTGGGAGGATACTAGAGTCAAGGGTCTTTGTCATGGTCTTCGTATTCAACAATTGAATATCTATAAGAAGAATTTTGATCGGGTTTTCCTCTCAAGAGGTGAGAGTTTTTGTCCTTGGCTGACAAGCCTACATACTGTGTCACTTGTCTTCTATTGTGCATATTGATAATTTTCTTGATGAAAATAACATAATAATAATATAACGAAGAGAAGATTATAAGATAAGAAGTAAAAGTATATCACAAGTAATTATCAAGCACATAAATATTTTAAATATTCATGCCCTAGATTTCTCAACATGGTATCAGAGCTAAGGTGTTGAAGTCAAGGATGGGCATTCAAGCAAGTAGACACATGATAATTGAGCTTCAAATAAGGATCAAAGCAAGTCAAAGAACACCAAGCAAGAAATCAAGATCTTCTTCATACCAAAACCCTAGATCGAAGAAATATACTCTGACAAGAAATTGTCTTCAAGAAGGAAGCAAAAAGAAAGATCAGAACTTGAGAAGCATTTCTAAGATCATCACTCATACATCATCAAAAGAGTGGAAGCTCTTCAAAACTAAGGAAGGCTAGATCGAAAGACAATCTTCTATTTATTGAGACAAGGATCTCATTTGGATGAAGATCATCCTAAAGAAGGCAGTCTTCCCTCATCGAATTAAGAACCTTTTTAAAAGGATCATCTGAAGCAACAAGTTCGTCATCATTATCAAGTTGAAGATTCTATATTCTCAAGTAAGTGTATTTTTCTTATAATCTAATATAGTAAAAATGACTTCATGTTTCAAGGAGAACCATAAGATGAGTGGGATATCAAACTTCCTTGCATGGAAATGAAGGATAGACATAGTCCTCGAAGTAAATGAAGTCAATGATCATGTCCATGGAAAGGTCTCCAAGCCATCTGAAGAACCAAAATTATCTGAATACATGGAAATGGATCTAAAGTCTCAAAATATTCTTAAGGAATCTATCAAAAATCCTCTCATTTCCTATGTAACTAAGCTGGAGACATCTAAAGAGATATATGATGAGCTGGTAGAACTTTTCTCTGAAAGCACGATAGAAAAGACCATATCACTTAGATTTGATCTATATAAATTGAAGGTGTCAAAGGATAAACGGATATCTTCATGCCTTTTAAAAGCATCTCAAATAAAAGGTCAATTGTGAGATATAGGAGAGACGGTATCTGATAAAGAAATGATCTCCGTTATTCTAAATGCATTGACTAATGAAAAAGGTAACCTCACATCTACTAAAGAAGAGGAAGCTATCCCTTCATCAAATTATGGTCTCTATGAAAGGCAAAAGAAGGAAGGTTGAAGAAATAAAGTGACAAAAAATCAGATAAAAGGGATCAATTAGTGACAAAAAGAAAAGGGAATTTTGGAAAGTTTGGTCCTCAAAAGAAAAGGAAGAACATGGCTAAGGTAAGATTCTATGGATGTCAGGAACTTGGGCACTATAAAAGAGATTGTCCTAAACATAATAAGGACAAAAGGGATAGCGAAGAAGCCCATATTACCGAGGAAATGAAAGAACCTGAGACAAAGAGGCTTAAGAAGGAAGAAGTAAAATATCTCTACTATGACTGAGATGATCTTCTTCACTAGAAGTTACTTTCCACTTGTAATCTATAGATAGAAAGAAATGTAAATAAGATAGGATGCATCAGATTATAACATCATGGTAGAAGCATTAGAATTAAGAGCTCTTGACATGAGAAGCAAAAAGAATGTCTGGAATAAATTCTATTGATTGCAAAGAATAAGGGTTCTTGCAAACCTTATTGAAATCTCAAGTGATAGTTATAGAAAGAAGTAGAGGTCATCATCGACTGGGATTATCATACAATAGTCAATAAGGAAACATATGATGGATGAGGATATGAAAGATCCTGAAATTTTTTTGATGGAATCCTTATCAGAGGATTCACCGATCTAGAAAGGAAGTAATTGTTTCATCAAGAATTCCACCTCGTAGGGATTCAAGGGATGATGGTATGATTACATAGCAATGAAGCAGGTCTAAAAGATAAATCTCTTTCATTTAAAGAAAGTTGTTACAGGAAATCTGAATGACCCAAAAGAAAGATGAGGTATGTATGCTTACATAGGTGATTATGAAAGTCATGTCATATGGTTGTAGATTATATGGATCACTATTTCAATCTTGGGAAACATGATCAAAGGAAATATGGATATCCTCCTCTAAAAGATTGCAGAAAAGCATAAGTCGCACTAGATGAAATAAACATAATATGTTCTCATATAAATCATGAGGAAATTGACTACAATTAAGGAACTATGATTGGAATCTCCTAGGAATGAAGTGTGTGAAAAGAAAGAAAGAGATCGTGAAATATGCAACTTCAACATCCGAAGTCCAAGAAGATTTGACTAGGATATCTCTTGGAAAAATATGAAGACTCTCATGGAAGTCGGAAAAATATAGAGACCCTTGAAAATGGATATCTGTGGGATATGTGTCAACATGTATGTAGGGTGCTAATACCTATAGGAAGATGTCATGATGAAGGACCATCACAAAGGTAATCTTTGATTTAAGTGTTCATTTATTATTTTTCAACTAATATCTGGATGGGCTTATGTAGGAATGCCAAAGGGAAGATCTGTGGATGACTTCTAGGAAGACCATATATGAGGATGTAAGATCCTTCCGGAAAATATGGCATGAAGAATGCAGCATGACATAAAGCAAAGGCATATGGAAACCGGATGAATCACTTTCTGTTAAAAGGAATGAGGACATGAATGACTCATGAATGAAAGTGATGTATGGATTGTGCCCTATGAAGAAATCCCAAAAGATGAAGACTCCAGACGAAGAATAAATTCATGACATCAAAGGAAGGATCTCTTCAAGTAGATGGTTGTTCCATGATATCCACATGAGGAGTTGTAGGTCCCTAGTTAAGAGGGAGCCTGAAAAGAACTTTCTTACTTGGAATAAACTTGAAAATTCCTAAGCCAAGAGGGAGCTTAGGTGCATTCCTTTTGTAGGAATGAGTACATTCCTTTATTGGAATATGTCCTCCCTATCTAAGAGGGAGAGATAGACAGACCAGTCTGGTCTTCATCTAGGAAGACAGAATGGAGGATTGGGTAATTATTTGGCATCTGATACTCTTTGAGGATGAGATAGGGCATCCAATAGAAGAGTAGTCGTGGAGAACCGATATTATTTGAGGCTTGGGGAGTCCAAGATAAGAACATTCCTCATGGAACACACCCTGAGTACCCAGGTAGGGGATGTTTCAAGAGAGACAATGATGGGAGTATCTATAAATCATTGGTCTCGCCAACATTTCGCTTAGATCCTGTGGAGAGATGGATTTCTTAGTCAAGGCCTTACTATGTAACAATGATGGTTGATATGATGCTATACAATGAGTTACGAATCCAAATTCTTCTTATGAGAAATTCTTTAAATTTAGAATGACCAAGTACCATTATGAATACCTCCCTAGTTAAGAGGGGGTGTTGAAAAGTGTAACTATGTTCAATCTTCATAATGACATGTAATTATGATTTTATGTAATGAGATGTAAAGAAGAAAAATACAATTATTGTATTGACTCGCTTCATGGTTTAATGAGCAAGAGATTTTGTTTTCGAGTCAAGACTCCCATTGAGAGTATTTAGGAATTATTTGTCATCTAGTTATAAAATGATAGAGTCATTGTCATGTAATGAAGTCATGTTACACATTGTAAAAGGTCAAACTTGTCTATGTAAAGTATCCTCCAGGATGTTGTCACTTATCCTCTTCAAGTTGGCCTACAACGAATCATGGAAGAACTTGTTAGAAGAAGTTAGCCTAACTACTTGTGGTCATGTCAGCCTAAAGGACATGTAAAGAAGTGTATATATAGTAACACTCGGCCTCACTTAGAGGTAAGAAACTCAACAAGAATTCAGTCAAGAGGAAGTGCGAAGAAGAGGTCAAGTAGAAGTGCAAAGAAGAGCCTCCAATAAGAAGTGTGAAGAAAGGATAATAAAAGAAGGATGCTTCTAGGCATAACAAAGGAGAGTTTCTTCAAGGTCAGCGAAGGAGAGATTCTTCTAGGTTAGCGAAGAAGAGTTCCTTCAAGGGGTCAGTGAAGGAGAATTTTCTTCTGGAGATAATGAAGGGAGGGTTCTTCTATGGTACTTGTTCTGGGTGACCAAGCTAGAGAATAGAGACCGAAATTCTCTAGCAAAAGCTAAGAAGAAGCAGTGTGAAGGATAGAGACCAAATTTCTCTAGAGGAAGCTGAGGATAGCAGTTCAAGATCAAGAGAAAAGTTAAGGAAGGGAAGAGGTAGAGCATCAAGACTAGTGACAAGGGTCTTGGTGTTAATATAGTTTTCATTGATGTCAATATACCATTGAAGAAGGCAAGGACATCAAGGAAATTATGATGATATGGTTAAGAAGGAAATCAATGAAGAAACCACACCATGAAGAAGCCCAAAGGCATTCTACCCTTCCTCCATTTCTGCACGAGTGAATGATCAGTCACATTAAATAATATTATTCTCCATCATAGAGGAATAATCTTATCATGAGACATGGACCATATTGAAGGGCATAATTTTACCTTTCTAACGAGCTATTACTTGAGCAAAATCTCCTAAAGATGAGGGACAACAAGATTTTACAAGTTTAAGGCAAGCTTCTTACAGTGAACCGACCTATGCCTAAACAAAATTCATGTAGGCTTAAACTAAAAGACGTGTTTGTTCATTTCATGCATAAAAACGATATATATAGGAGGTCCTCGTTGGATTTATAGGGCAGGACAGTTCGTATGAATAAAGGAAGACAAGGTACAGAAAGTTCACACCTCGTGAACTGAGCAACAAAAGAAAAAAAACTCTTGTACAAAGTGCATAATATCTCTGTGGAGCATGCAGACTTCTGTGGATAGCTTAGAGCTTCTCCAATTCAGAATTATTTATGACTGTTTATAATTTCTGCGGTCCCTTTCCTTATCATGATATGACTGTGGATTAGGGCTTGTGGATTGGGTTATAACTTAATTTTAAAGATCTTTCTTTCTGTTGCATTGCGAGTCTGTTTTATATTAATTTCGAAGGAATAAAATACTATGGATTGGGGCTTGAGCTCTTTGAACTGTGCTACGTACTTTTGATCACTTGCAGACTAGAATAGGGCTAAGAATTAGTCCACGAACTATGTCACCCCTCAACTGTACTGGAGAAATAACCATCAAACTATGATGGAGCGTTAAAGCCTCGGATTGTGTTGAATTATTGGATATGGACTATGGATAATTTTGGAGAATTAGCCCTCGAACTGTGTTGGATTGTAGATTGTGTATAATATTTTTGATGCCGACTGTGTGTTAGATACACTTGGAAATGAAACCTTGAATATTGAGATATCCCCATGACAACAACTACAATCATCCTAATGAGTAGTGAAGACAAGCAGTGAGCAGTAAAGAAGGATTGCCTTAAAAGCATTTCATGTAAGTTCCATCTACATTCTTTATTAAAATTAAAGGATTGGCGTCCTCGGAGTTGGTGCTCCTAAACTCAAGGTTTGTGCCTTGGATAGATAGGTTCATAGCCCTAGAGGTCAGAGCCTCATCAAAAACCAAGTTGGAGCTTGGGAACATATTTATATTGTGTACAATACCTTTTTTGGTTGATTAATAATACAATTATTATACATTGATTTGATTTAATTGTGAAGAATCTAACTTGTAAAATAAAAATTGAAAAGAAATACTGATTCACCCCCTCTCAGTATTTCCAAAACTTGGGAGGATACTAGAGTCAAGGGTCTTTGTCATGGTCTTGGTATTCGTAAATTGAAGATATATAAGAAGAATTTTGATTGGGTTTTCCTCTCAAGAGGTGAGAGGTTTTGGCCCTGATTGACAAGCCTACATACTGTGTCACTTGTATTCTATTGTGCATATTAATAATTGTCTTGATGAAAAGAACATAATAATAATATAATGAAAAGAAGACTATAAGCTAAGAAGTAAAAGTATATCACAAGCAATTATCAAGCAGAGAAATATTTTAACTATTCATGCCCTAGATTTCTCAACATTATTTTCTTTATATTTGTAACCCTTTCCTTCTAGCCTAGTCATGACATGATGTGTAACCCTGTCTTGGCCTTTCAACATAAAATTTAATGTAATAAGTTTGGATTCAATTTTTGGAGTTGATGCAGTGTTGAGTGGGTTATTTACAAATTGATATCCAATTCAAATTTCATTGATCAAATTTACCTTCATGTATTTGCACTTTACTTTTATCTTATGCTATTTCATTTATTCTAGAACCAATGTCATAGATTATGGTCTGCTTGAATCTCCAGCAAATTGGACAGATTGGTTTCTTGAGAAATGGACGAGGAGCCCTTCGGTGGCTTCATGCAACTTTCCTTGCGAATATTTTGGCATGGTTTGGATGGTTGGCCATTATGAGGTCACAACTTGAATTGAGCAATGCAATGACTAGCTCAATGAGTTTAGTTGGATGGTGGTTTGCTAATGATCCATAACCTCCTGCTCCATTTGTTGGAGGATCTCTAGCTTGTCTCAACCATGACTTCTCATGGGCACAATAAGTGAAAACTGGCCTTCATTCTGAAAATTTTCAATCCTATAAATAGAAAAATAAATAGAACTCAAGATAAGGGACCATATCTTAATTAAATTTGTGAAAACAACATTGAAATAACCACGACATTAAGGTGATTATCAATCTCCATGCCACTTTGGGCTCACAAAACAACGATGAGAAAAGTAACACCAAAGACAAATTTATAGAATGGCATGAGTTGCAAGAGAACATCGACAAGAGTCTAGCTTGAATAATGTATCTTCTTACTACCGAGGCCATAGGGCCCTCACAATTTATATATATATATATATATATATATATATATATATATATATATATATATATATATATATATATATATATATATATATATATATATGAAGCCTTTGAGGCAGTCATGATGTAATTCATGTTTTTGATGGTTAATAGAAATCTTATTATCAAACTTATGAGTTCCCTTGTGTATGTGCTTGTTTATTTTTAAATTTTGTGTGCATGCTTCCAAACTATTGTTGTGTTATTCGTTTTAAATATCAATTCGTAGCCTTGATTTTGTGTTTTGTTTTCAATTCCCAATATAGCTGCACCATCAAAAGCCTTGCTACCGAAGGTGTGGTCGGCCTTAAGTACTAAAGCACCTTTTCTGATTCTGTTCCTGTGCCAAGTCTGTCTACAAAAATGTTGGGTCGTTCTGTAGTGAACTTTTAGGCTCTTTTATTTCCTTAAATATCACTATCCTAGGGGAAAACTTGCCCTCAATTATAAAATTTATGAGTTCCCTTGCATATGTGCTTGTTTACTTTTAATTTGTGTGTGAATTCTTCCAAGTAATTGTTGTTTTCTTTGTTTTAAATATAAATTTGTAGCCTTGGTTGCATGTTTTATTTTCAATTTTAATATAGTTGCACCATCAAAAATCTTGCTACCCATGGTGTGGTCGGCCTTAAGTACTAATGCCTTTTTTGGTTTTGTCCCCTTGCCAAGTTTGTCTAGGGAAATGTTGGGTTATTCTATAACCAACCTTCAATCCCTTCCATTTACTAATACATACCTATCATAGAAGACAAATTGCCCTTAGTTGTAGAATTCTAGCACTCATGGAAAATAATTCATCTTGAAATATCGTTTTTCATAAGGAAGAAGAGGAATGAAGCACTATTTACTAAGTACTTGCAAGAACATTTTCATGGTTTGATAATTCATAATAATTGTTGGTACTTGCAAATCATTATATAGGGAGAAAGATGGATATAGGCCACTTCCATCAATTATTAGCTTTTTGGGAAAGTTTGTAACTTGCACTATGGGAAGAAAGCCACCTGGTGCATCCCCAACCAGATCAACCCATTCCTACCAACCACTGAGATCTTAGGGTTGTTTGTTGCATCAAGATAGTAGGGTTATGTTAATTTTTCTTAGGGCTCTATTGTTCTTTTATTTGATAATTGCATTTCTTCATTAACACATTAATTTCGCCCCACAACATCATAACATTATTCAGATTTAAATCATTATTCATCATCATATGCAACTATGTAGAAATAACAATATCATCATCATCAATGCGGCAAAACATAAAGGAAAAATAGAAGAAAAGCATTTGTACACTAGAGACACCAAGATTGGTCGGAGACAAGGGAAAAACCCACTATGGGGAAAACCCTTTCAAATTCTTCTTCTTATTATATCTTCATCAAATGATTTAGCAAAAGAAAGTACAATGATCCATATCTCAATCTATGTAACTCACCAGGAAAACAACTACAACATCCATGAAATGAACCCAACAATGTATATACTCAAAACTTTGATTCTGAAGACTGTAATGAACTATCACTGTCTACAATCAACTGTTGAACCCTGTGGTCACTGAGGGAAATATTCAGAAGACAAAGATTTCATATTTTAGTTCTTGGTCGCACGGAGGAGGAGTCATGTGAGTGACTATGGTTGCCCAGTCGCTCCCTTAAGCCTGGCAAGCCAAAAACTGGGGTCAGATCTGGATTTTGAAAACCCTAAATCCTAGTCGCATGCATAATGAGTTGTCCATACAACTGAAAGGCTCCAGTCGCACACATGAGCCTTTGTGCGAGTGACAGTAATCAATATCCTTCTGTGATGAGCCTGCAACTTGGTCCAAACACCCTAAATCAGAGATGCAAGCCTCGAACCTTGCAATTTTACCTCAGAATAAACATATTCCTCTATGGACGAGCCTCGGACCTATGCGAGCCAAAAAATCAAGAAGAGTGTCTCATTGTTGTGTCTAAATGAGGTAGATGGAACTTGTAATTATAGCCTTTCAAGGTGGTCGACTTTGCTTTATGGGCGACCTTATCAAATATGCGCATGTGGGATTTTCTTTATAAGTACACTTTGCCTTATCCGATTTGAGTGATATTTAGGTCGATTTTAGTCCTCTCCAAAGGTGGAATTAAGTGCAATAATTATCTCCATCAAGTGAGATATATAAAATGGAATTTGATCGCATTTTCATATTTTTAACACTCCCTATCAACTAGAGAGAATTCCACCTGCCAATACCTAACCATCGATCAACATGTCACCCTATCATCATATCCAATCTCAAGTATCTCATCATCTCATATCATCACTCATCATCTCAATTCATATCTTGCTTATTCTTGATTATCTCATGATTGTTCCTGTTGATGTGTTGAACATTCTCGAATCTAAAAGAAGAACAATTTTGACATTGGAGGGGAGGTCAATCTACCACCCTCTGTCCATCGAGCTACTAGCCAAAATCTCTACCATTGGGATACTACCCAGGGATACGAGTGGGGAGCTAAATCTGTGATCTGTATCATCATCAGAGAGCACACCATCAGGGAGCACATCTCAACTTGGAACCAGATCGGGGAGATCAATCTCAATCCAGAATCTCATGGGGGAGCTACTACTATGACTATATATCGAGAAATATAATACCCAAATACATAGGGGAGAACATCTAAACCTTGGAATCACATCGAGGAGCTCATTCTCAACTTAGAAGCGCATAGGGGAGAAAATCTCGACCCAATCCTCTTTCCTATTGATATTCCCATCGATGAATCTAGGAAATCATGTGGTAGAACACCTGCATCATAATCGATTTGGGTTGTACACCCCAAGTACAATCTCAACCTGTTGGCCAGATAAGGATCAACGTTTCCAACAAGCCCAACTTCTGGGTATGATCCCAACTCGGGTATACTCTGCAAATACCAAGATAGGGTGAGTTACTACTCCAACCCTATGGGCAATAGCTAGGGGTGAAACCCTATTGTCCATAGATCCCTCAACCCCAGGAGCCTTCTATCTCAATTCCACACCATGTGAGATCAAACAAGGGAGGAGAGTTAGCTCAGTGTTCTCGATTAGTGATGCTCTCTATCATATCATTGTGCTCATATCTGATATCACCTTGATCATCATGTTGCAATAGTAGAAATCTCCTTTTCATGAATGTCGTCAAATCAAATATCATATTAGAACATAAATAATCATATATATCACAAAATGGATACCATAGTCATCCTCCCTCTCAAGAAGGTGCTAACCACAAGCCTGAGCTTGTCTCATACAACAACATTGTCTCAATATATGAAGGTATCTCAGTCCTAGCTATATGAGGGATTCTCTATCAATCACAATGTATCCATGTCATATCCAGATCCTACTCAGATGAATCTCTAAGGAGTTTCTTCATCCTGCCTCACAACTAGCCATGCTAGCAACATCGTACTCAACCTCGGTCGTGCTACATACCTCTCATCTAAGATTTCATAGAAGATCTCATACTAAGGTGACATTCAAATGATCCTAATCATCATCTGTACATTCAAGTAGTCACATATCATAGTAGGAATGTCTTAGACAAAAAATTTATCATCCCATGAAAATGTATCGAAGGATGCTTGGTGGAAAGTCTATGTGAGTGAAGCAGCTCAATCATGAACTCATTCAGGTTCTATGTACATCATATATACGAGTGTTTCTAAAACAAAACATCAATGCTTCAATCAATTATTGGTTGCCAGGACGAGTTTAAAAATAATTCTTCACAACATCTTGAAATTCAATTGGTGTGTTGAAGGATTTACATTTCTACTTTCCAATACTTCTTCAATAGCTTCACAATATTGATTATCTTTTCCCAACTTCAGAAACCAATTCATCATGCCATGATTCAGTATTTCGAGCTTCAGAAGCCATGTCCCTCTTACTTAGATCATTAGAGGCTCATTACCTGTCAAAAGTAGACCATCAATATATAAAACCAAAATCAAACCCATACCTTGGACCACTTTTGAAATAGAGGTTTGGATCAACACATCATCTTGACTTCACTAGTTAGCTGTCAATGCAGACATATATGGATCAGGGAGATTGCTTAATACAATGCTCTCTACAAACATAACACTTTACCAAACCAATATGCTCAACCTTACACAAATCAGTATTGTGCAATAAAATTAAAGATGCAAAATCAAAACTATTATAAAAAATCATTAATATCACAATATCATATTCTTTAGATTAGGTGACAGGTAGAGCTCTCATCAAATCATGACTTCATTTATGCCAACAAGTTTTCATTTATTAAACAATATCAATCCGAATTTCATCAATTCATTCTCATGATCATAATATAAGTCATTTATGTGACTAGATGCAAATGCATATACCAAGGATAAGTCATGCATGTTCCATCCATTCATTGAGAGATAACTTCATACTAAATCACAATTTTCAATAGTTCAACCAATGTGCTAAGAACAAGGATGCCAATACAAAACCATTATCGAATATCAATATTAGTCACTGAGGGTAACTATACCCATATAACATTGTTATCGATGCAAATCATCAATCATTAGGTCAAATCTCAATATAGTGAGATCTATAGTCCATAACATATCAAGACAAAGTTTTTAAGTCATTATCAAGCATTATGTCAAAACTCCAAACTCTGCTCATCTATATTAATCAACCCAAATAATGTCAAACTATTGTAGCACGAAATTCAAGCATATTGACATATCTATATGCATGTCTTGGTCACCTGCGAACACAAGTTCAATATATATATTCATATTATAGTAAATATTCAAACGTCCTTGTTCATAGAACTTCCTGTTGTCTATTTCATGTCTGTAGGACTGAATTCCTTTAGGTGAACTTATGATTTCATGAACAAAGCTTCATTTTTGTGTCTTGTAGGCACAATCACACCCATAAGCTTTCCTATGTGTGGTCAGGAGACTATAGTCGCACCCTCCAAGATGTTATGCGAGCCCACCGAGGCTTCTCAATCACTCCCTGAAGCACAGTAAGTGAGTGATTGTGGTTGGATCTACCCAGAATGATCTCAATGCCTTGGTCGCACCCTTGAGCTTGCTTCCATGTGGTTGGGAGGCTATAGTCGAGCCTGTAAGCTTTCTTTCGTGCGATTGGGGCTTATAATAGGAGAAAACTCTCTCACCTCATATCAGGGCTTTGCTACAGATCAACAATGTCATATATTTGTCTATTCATGCCTATAAATCATACATCATCAATAAAGAGTATATAATGCCAATGAAAATAGGAGAAGGGATATTATGGAGAGGTTCTCCCTCGGAATGAGAATCCACTTCAGTTATCTTCATCCATGCCATCAACCTGTCTATAATATTGTCATGCATCAACAAATTTGTTACATCACAAATTCAGACTATATCACATATTCATCATGATCATATCATGATAGAAGTTACTTCATCGTAGCATCAATCTGTTATCAAAGGTACATGTCAAACAGCTAATAGGAGTAGACTTAAAGAATCATGATCACAGTCATTACTTCTTTGTCACATAACTTAATCCAATAAGTTAGGGCATTCAATTACCATATGCAAAAATCACTAAGCACATAAAAAAATAACCATGGTCAACAAAAGATCCCGAGTATCAATCTCATTGTTATATTTCTATCATCATGGCTGCCATGCATTTCACAAATAAATAGTGTTAAGTTACTATCTACTAGAATCAAGGTGCTAATATTCTTTATGGGATCAAGATATCCAAAATTATAGATGTTAGCCAAACATAAAGTATGCCGGTATACCAAAGGTCAACATTAAGTAGCCTCATAAAATCAAGAAGTTCATTATGTCTAGAAAGTAAGATACTTGTTCAATATCAAGTGCACCATTTCATCATAAGAACCATGAATCCAAATTAGTTTCATATGCATGCATGAACCATTTGAGAATGAGACATTCTCATCATACCTTAATGCTTACCTTTCCATTCAATATCACAACTGAAACATAACATTGAAACAATATATCATGCATACCTTATAGTATTCAAACACATGTGCATCTTTCATTTGACATAGACAACTTGTAGCACTTAGTCATGCTTTCATTAGGTGCCTCTTTACCTCTTCCAACTCTAGCTTTTCTTTCTTGCATCTCAAATGATCCTCAATAAGGATCCACTTATAACATCTCATTAAGGAGGTTAGAAACATACATATACTCAAATATACATCCAGGAAGTATGAGAAATGATCGAAACAATAATAAGATCTATAAGTCTAACCAAAAGTAAAGACATAAAGGAGCATCATAAGTCAACAAATACTTATCTTCAATGAGAGGTGATCCTCTCCCTCTTGAACCAACCTTCATGAGACATCACTGTCCATTGTCCATATAACAATGTTTCCTTCAATATTTCAATCAACTTTATCAACAACCAGGTCTACTAGAGACTATCCCATCTAGGGCTTCATCAAATTTGTCACAAGTGCTTGGACATCTTTACTTTGACCATGCTAAGGTTTTAAGATTTCATATCTCAAATCTTTGCCATAAGCGAGGGTTTCTCTCAAACACTCTCCTCATGATATCCATCAAACCCTAATACATAAATATCCTAAGTTTATCTTAAAACCCTAGCATTCTTTTAGGACTCCTCCATTTTTCTCTTACTCCCATTAAAGGTGTCTCCATGGGGGTGATCTCCATGACTTTTCTTCAGCCAACTCTGATACCATGTTAATTCTTCTTAAGGCTATATTGTTCTTTGCTTTGATAATTGCATTTATTCATTAACACATTAAGTTCACCCCATAACAACATAACATTATTCTTATTTACATCATTATTCATCATCATATGCAACTATGTAGAAATAACAATATCATCATCATCAATGCAACAGAACATAAAGGAACAATAAAAGAAAAACATTCACACATAGAGACACCAGGATCGGTCGGAGACCAGGGAAAAACCCACTATGGAAAAAACCCTTTCAAATTCTTCTTTTTAATAGATCGTCATCAAATGATTCAACAAAAGAGAGTACAATGATCCATATTTTCCTCTATGTAACTAATCAACAAAACAACTACAACATATTACAATTGGTACAGATTGTATAGATTGTATCTCGCATGCTACAATTTATTAATTAAATTTGTATAGATTGTGTCATGCATGCTACAATTTATTAATTATTGGAAAAGAACAGACTTCCAGGCGAACTAAATGCAAAAGCACGAAATCTTCTTTGAAATTCAACTGTTTAAAAGAAATGCTTAAATTGCGTTACTCAAGTTGTATGATAATTTGAATAAAAGTCTTTTGCCCATATAGTTGACTCTTGCATATTCAGTGATTCTCACGGATTGTGACAATTATTTAATGGTATGCAGCACTGCGTCACATGTATTTATTGCCACCCGTGTGCTCATGTTGGGTTGTATACATATTCTAAAAAATCACATCTCTCAATAAATATAATTGTAGAGAATTTTTTTATGGTCGCGTATAATTATGTTATGTTTTTGTCTTTCAAATTTTTATTAATAAAAAGAAAATACAACCAAACGTGCATTCTGTATAATAAATCATTAAGATCCAACCATGTAAGAAACATCATAATAGTGGAACGCATATTTAAAATAATTATAATAGTCATGGATTAGGTACGGCTAGAAATTGAAGAGGTTTGCAGGTGTTAACAAGGGCAACTGCGTAGCGGCAGTCCCTGCCTATAATAGACTATGAATGCATTCCACGTAGTTGTGGTTCCATTTTGCATGTGAGCTTCCTGTCAACTTCCATCATGCATGTGTGCCACTTGTATCCGGTATCCATAAGGAATCAAAGATTTGTAAGGTGTTGATCTGCAAAGAAGCCAAAGTCCTCCCTGGAAAAGTGATCAATATATCAGAATCAAATGTCTCAGTTTTCCAGAAGACTTTGAAGAAAATTCAGACAGTGCTTCGAAAACTCCTAAAGAACCTGGCAAGAACTGTGTGCCAACTGTTTGTAGCGGTAGTCCATTATGTTTCTGCATTGTCTCTGCTATAAGGCATATCTTAAGTTACCTTAAAATAAATTTTTAACACTACCATAAATCAACCAAAAGTATGAAATATAGGTACATAATTTTAAAAAATTCCAATCTCACTCACGAAATGCCTAATGCGATAACACCAGTCAAACAGAAACTCGTTCAATTCCATTCACCATTATTTTAAACAAGCATTAACCAAGACTTCCCTCTAGATATTCTGAATTTCTCTACATCGAGACTCGATTAATATTGACTTATAAATTTAGTTCATTGAAACCTACAAAAATATTGACTTATAAATTTAGTTCATTGAAACCTACGAAACATCCGATAATCATAATTTGTCCATATTTCAACAACATGGCCCTACTTTTAATAAAAAAATTCCTTGATTGCAGAATGTCAATTGAAACTGGAGATGAAACTTCCAATAATCATATTTTTCTGCATATTTCAACAACATGACCCTGCTTTTAATAAAAAAATCTTGATTGCAGAATGGCAATTGGAACTGGAGACGCCTACTAGAATGGTTGTATACTTGCAGCAAATGAAATGAATTCACTTGATTGGGAAGGCTGAATCTTCATTGGATATGGAAAGATGTTAAACACGTTATAAACCTAATACAAACTATACAGTGAAAATTATAATTCCAAAAGACATGAAAAATATCGCATAAGCCCTACACTAAATCTTGGTCACAACCTTTCAGTGACCTGAAATAAATAAAGCAAAGAGAGTATTAAACACAAGAATGTGGTATCTAGAGTGAATTCAAAGATGCAGTAACCATGCAAGTAGCCAGGAAAAGATGGAATTCGAACCTAAAAATTCCAAATAGGAAGCTGGTTAGCCCAGCCTATGGCCGAAACAAGCAACTTTAAATGAAAAGAGAAAGAGTTTGGGTTGCAAGAAAACCCGTGAATACATTTTTGAAGTCGGCCATAATTTTTGTACCTTGCATATAGAGTAAACTCAGATAAATTAATATAAATTTACATCTTTTAATATATTTACTTATTTATTTAAATAAAATATTAAATCTTAATAATTGAAATAAAATAAAATATTAAATGTTAATAATTGAAATAAAATATTAAAAAGGTAAAAGAGTAAAAAACTTTTGGGTAGCATGCCTGGCATGCATGCACCACGTGTGCACTCTACCTGGCGTTTTTTCAATACAACAACTGCTGTGTTGATCCCACAACTTCTCTGATCGTAAATTCTCCCCATGATTCCTGAGTTTTATGTTCAGGGACTTTCCTGAGTCTGATATGTTTCTCATGGTCGCTTTATATGATTTCTTCCTACTGTTATATGCAGAGATTGACCTAATATGATATAATTTGTTTTTCACTTGTACATCCTTTCATAATCTCAGAGAAATGGATGCTGGGAATAGTTCAAGTCAGATAATTTACTTTTCCGGGTATGAAATGGAAGACCAGGAGGCTGGAATCAGAGAAATGGATGCCGAGAACGATTCAAGTCAGCTAATGAACAGTTCCGGCCATGAAATGGAAGACCAGGAGGCTGAAAACATGAAAGAAGGTTCCCTGTTACATAGAAAAGTTAAACACTACCGCAAATGAAGACCCTGCACATTGACCTTCGTTGCTTGCTCTACTGCTGAGAACAGCGAACTTATGCCGGGCAACTGGGGCAGAATATCCAGCCTCTGCAGGCGTTTCCTCTTTAGTGGAGGCGAAGGACACTTGTAGGCAATCGAACCATTCTCCTCTGGGACATTGACACTGAGAGAGACCACCCTCATGACCGGACTCTTTCCGCTGTCGCTCCACAGAACATTCTCGCTTCTGTTATTCAGCACAGGACTACTCCTGCTACTCCTCAAAATTGTGTAGTTTTTATGAGCAGTGTCCCAGCTGCCCAACATCTCGCTCATCCCAGAAACTGCGCAGGGGTGTCCTACAGTCCAACCTCCCAACTCTGCGCAGTTTTTTCCAACAACCTCCCACAACCTACTGCCAACCTCCTCGGAGAAATTGTGCAGTTTTCATTGCCAGTCTCCCCTTGCTGCCTGCACTTTCTCCCTGAAACAATTGTGCAGATCTACCCTCCAGTCGAGCCATATCCCGCGGACAATCACTACTGATCCAGAGTTCCCATCTCATTCTCCCAATGACCTCTGTACAATTTTCATGGACGGTTCCTGAAGCCTGCATCCCGGCTTGAAATGTGCCTTGCACAATTTTAGAGCCTTGTCCTCTCTTCCGGTCACCTGTATCCGAAAGTGAAAAAACGTTCATCATGGTAGACTAGGAGATTTTTGGATTTGACGTCGTCTCATCATGAGTGACTGCAGATACAGGTACATGGATGAGACATCGCATGACGATGAACAAGGAGTGCATGCAAGGAGACTTTTTCGCGAACACACGAACACATGGAGCATGCCAAGTACAAGTGAAGGAGATACATGCTCATGCAACATCAAGCAAACACCAATAGCATCGAAGACTCCACACACCTTTCCTTTTAGAGGTGAAGCTATGATATACTAAGAGCACATCCATCACTTAGCAGCACTACAACTCGACATGCACACCACTAGCAGCATGAACATACCAGCTCTGTCATGTCGAGTCATGTCATGAGTCATCTCGGCCACATAACTACTGTGGGCCACACTATTTTAATCAATGTAATGTAATGTGGAAGTCCAAGAGACCCACATGTAAATCTGAAGAGTCATGTAAAGTTGAAGGGTCATGTAATTCAAACAATCATGAGGGAATTCGAATAGTCACAAGGGCCAGTTTTACCCTTGGCTATAAATACCCCTCATTCGTACATGCAACGAACTTTTCACCTTGGCTCCTCCCACGTATCCTTGAGAGTTTGTAGTATTTTCTTTGAGGAGCAAGTAGTGGATCCAATGCCCTGCTAATGGGGTTAGTGATGTAATGGTGTACTAATGTGTCTTGGAACTTTTGCTTAATTCAAAAGCCTGATAACAAGCTAGCACGTTTTCAGACATGTATTGTTTTTGTTTGTAAGACTATTCTTTGGACACTTGTAATGCATGTTGCTTTAACCTGTATTAAGACAATTGAACTATTTTGGTTGTTCTAATACATATGCTTATAAAAATGTGTTGTATAAGTTGTTAACACTGTATTTCCTGTGTGGGCTATCCCGCTGGACACTGGACAAAACAATTCTCATAAACTTGTTATAACAACTGTCACACTCATATGGACTATTCCACTGGGTGTTGTATGTGTTATCTATTCGCTATGTGTTTGTGACTGCCGCATCTGTGTGGACTACTCCACCAGAAGTTGTGCATGTGTTGTTGTGTTGTGTATCTTTGACAAAGTTGGGACTATTCCCTTTTGACTTGAGACTCATTTCCACCCTCTCCCTCTGTTGTGAAAAAACCTTGAGACAAGTAACACTAAGCACTCGTCAAGCACACGAACCTTGTTGTTTGAAGACAAAGAATACCACTCTCGTGTGTTGACAAGAAAGAGCTAAGGAAAACCTTTAAGACAATGGAAACTGGGACATCATATTGTATGGGACTCCTACAACAAACAGTGTGAGGTCTAGTTGGGACTTCATACTAGGGAGATCCCTTGAATGTTGGCGGGTCCAGTACTGTCAACATTTCTGGTGCTAGAAGGAGGGCCGCCAGTTGTTTATGGTTGAATGTCCTCTCACCCCCACTCATCGATCATCTGGTCAAGGAAGTAATTCACACTCCCTCTCACCTATGTGGAACTCTGAGGTTGGTTACTCCTCACCTCCGAGACGTGAACATGAAATTTTGTATTAGCACCTCAATTCTATCTGTCCCATCACCCGTCAATTCGTGAACAGTTAGACTAATCCCAGGAATACAAGATCTTGCATACGCATCAAGAAAGCCAAAGACCACTCCCACAGGAGTTGTTGTAACATTAGTGGAAGAAATAGTTCTTGCCACACTCGAAGGTCTGGCAGAAGCTGTTGAGAACAGAGAGGAACCTCTAGTCTTTCAGCAGGGAGAACGAGACACCCTCGTGATCTTAGGCTCAAATTCTGGTATAGGAGGCGGAGGGGAAGGCAAGGGAGGAGGAGGAGGCAAAGATGCACCAAAAGACTCTAGAGTGAGAACCATCATATTTTGAATAAGAGGAGGAGGACGAAGAAGAAGAAGACATGGCTAACCAAAACTTGGAATGGATGACTCAGGGGCCATTAGCTCTCCCAAGTGCTTTGCATGGATGCCAAAGCGTTCGGAGAGAATGCTCACAAAGTATGACCCTAACAGCATAGTGAAGGCGAAATACCACTTAGACAACTTCTACCTATAACTGCAGTCACTTGAGGTACGTTACAACGATGTTGCATGCCTTTTCTGTTTACCTTGGATGGTTGCGCAACAGTATGATATCACAACCTTCCTGTCAACTCCATCTTGATAACTGGGTTATGTTCAAATGGATATTTTTGGAAAAATTCATTGATGACAAGACCTTGACCATGTTGCTCAAAGAGTTGGGCATTTTGAAGATGGAGTCAAAAGAAAAGGTAAAAGAATTCAATCAGAGGTTTCTACGCATATTGAATAAGTTTGTAGTGGACACGAAACCTCATGACTCCATCACTGTCGACTACTACACATCCGCACTACCAACCAGTTTTGTGCAGTTCGTCAAGCGAGCTACAAAACCAACATTACTGGAAAACTGCAAAGAGGAGATCATTGTAGAAAAGGACCTGCATGTGATTGGAGTCATCAAGGATGATGAACTAGAGAAGGACTCCATAGACGTGAGCAGGAAGCCCCAGGCTGTAACGAGCAAGGGTAAAGTCAAGGAAGCAAGTGATATTGAAACCCTTACTCATCTTGTCAAGAACTTGACAATAAAAGTTTCTGAGCTGAAACAACGAACGATCGACACATTTGTGAGAAGTCAGCCGCCCAAACAACAGAATGGAAGCATGTCATCAGGTAGCAACCGCTTCCCGGCTGAAACTACGCAAGGCTCCATTTCAGTGTTCCAGTTAAAACAATGCACGAATAATGAATTCTTCACATTCCATGAAGGCGATCACCTGGAAGGGTCTTGTTCGGATTGGAAATGAGTTGTAGACTCAGTATGAAACCATATTCCAAACGTAGTGAGCAGTACACAATGCTAGCCGAGAGACACAGAAGATGACAAAGATGCTGCACCTGATGAGGCACCCAAAACTAGGCAGGTAATCAACATGTATCAATGCTCGCAAGCAACACAAAATAAAAACACCGAGAAGTAGGATGGAGGCCTTTCTCTCTTGTCTGTAGTCAACTTGGAATTAGGGGGTACGCTTGTATGTCAACAACATGGCTAAATTTATTTTATTCGGGAACATGGGGGAAAAGAGAAAGCGAGCAACCCAATTTCTTATCAGCACGATAAAGCAAGAGCCCTACCTACCTTTGGCAAGGAGCAAGTTTGATTGATCAGCATTTAGTTGCTCCCCGTCCATTTCTCTAGGGGGGGAGTGGTAGAACGTGAAGAAGTTAGAAACTTTTTCTACTCTTTCGGAGATTGAAATAAATTACTAATTCATGATCTGACATGTACAAAGTGAAAACTTCATTTTCAATTATACCTTGAGATCGTTTGAAAGAGTTTCATTTGCTTTTACCAAAAGAAAAATGGTCGATACAATCTTAGAAGTCAAGGGGCTCCCCCTACACTTGGGGAAATGCGAGAAAACGTTGAACTGCTGAGGAAGGTTGATCCACCATCCGTCCAAAAGCAGAAAACACAAAGCAAGCCCGGGAAGGCAGCGGCGAACAACAATACGTCCATGAGTAGCAAACTGCAAAACACTCCGTCGGACAATACGAACACAAGTCTAGCCTCAGATATCTCGATGATTCTACCCGCTCTTGATTATAACATTGTGGAAGACATGAAGAAAACTCGCACAAACATCATTTTGTTCGAGTTGGATAAGATTCAAATTTAGCGGGATATTCTTCTGTGCGCACTGGGGCAAACATTTGTAGACAACACATCCTCTACCAGCAAGGGAGAAAGCACATCTCCCGGTTCACTCACAATTGTGCTCAACACACTCTGGATGGAAGAAGCAAACTTTGTTTTCACTCCATTCTTTCTTTCATTCGAAATCTTTAACTGCAATGTTCACAACTGTTTGGTTGATTCTAGCGGATCAGCTAATGTCATGCCGCTCTCCATCACTAAGAAGATCAAAGCGCAATGGACCAAGATATCTGCAGAGATCATCCAACGCGATTGGACATGCGCATCGACAATTGGTGAACTTCAGGATGTGATCATCCGTTTATCTCATGACGATTGAGTTCACCAGTGCATAAACATTGTTGTTGTGGACATACCAGAAGCATATGGCTTACTACTCAGTAGAGACTGGTTTAGCAAGTTGAATAGATACTTTGCTACAGAATGGTCACACTTGTGGCTTCCATATCAAGGTAAAATAAATCAAATCTGGGTGTTATCCGAGAGATACATGAGGCATAACATCACTCCCATTAATGGTGAGAACAAACCGTTGGCTTTCACAGAGCTCATGTTCGACAACTACCTCTTGGAAACAACGTTGGGGTGTTATCTCGCACAGCCAGCTCCAAGCCCACCAGATACAGAGTTAGGTTTCCTTCCTTTCCCAACTGATGGAAATGAAACCTATACAACACAATGTAACACTAGTAACAGTAGCAGTAGTACAAGCGTGTCAAACGGTCTGTGTATAGATGGGCTATGGACCATGTTTTTTGACAAATCAAAGACACGGGATGGCTCTGGAGCCGGGTGTGTCTTGATTGACCGAAAGCACAGGAAACACTTGATCTCAAGTTGCTTGGAGTTCGAGTGCACAAACAACATTTTTGAATACGAAGCACTTGTGTTGGGCTTGCAAAAGGCCATTAGCCCCAATGTTGTTGCGCTCAAAGTGGTAGGTGATGCAGAAATCGTGGTACAACAGGTACGTAACACCATACACTATTTATCACCTCATATCAAAAGTTACCAGCAAGAGGTATGGCAACTAAAAGCATTCAATATCATTATTGTGCCAAGAACGTGTAATGCAACTATCGATACCTTAGAAAACACAGGTGCTAGCATGTCACCTCTTAGGGATAGATTTATTGTTGAAATTTTCTATAATCCTTCTATCCATGATAATATATATAATCTACATGCTTTTGACGACGATCAACAGATACTGCACTTCATGGACAACGCTGATGCCTTCAAGGATGCATCTACTTATTAAGATGAGAACGAGCAGTCCCTGCAAGCTGTAGCTGATGACAAGAAAGGCAACCTCATCCCCAAGGGTGTGGTTTCTCTCAACAGGCTCTATGACTTGTAAAACTGCTTTCAATGGTTAAGAAATAACAAAACCCACAATTCCACCATGATGAAGAAACAGATCAACCTGGGAACAAACCATGATTTGAATTTCGTTAGTCTCAGTACGTGTTGCACACCGTAGGAGAGACAAGTTTTTTTACGCTTGTTCAAACAATACTGGGATGTGTCTGCATGGGCATATGATGGCATTATTACATACGACATGTGAATAATCCAACATGGTTCCATTTAAAGAAGGAGTCAAGCCATTGCAGCAAAAACTAAGTAAGGTACATCTGTCACTTGAACCCCTTATACAGAAAGAACTGACTAAGTTGTTAGATGCTCGGATCACTTACAGAGTTCGTTATTTTAAATGGGTTTCTAATTTAAGCTTTGTACGTAAGAAATCCAGGGGAATCCACTTATGCATTGATTTCCGAAACTTGAATCGCTCCCAGAACAAAAACAACTAACCTGTTGCATCATCAGAACCTATGTTACATGCAGTATTTGGAGCAGCAATGTTGTCTTTGCTTAATGGTCTTTCGGGATACCACCAGGTTCCATTAGTGGAACCTGATAGTTTGATACTAGTTCAAGAGAATCGTTTCCCACACACGTATCGTCTACAATCACTTGACGGGAGGGTTGACAACCTTCTTGTCAATGACCAAGATCTCAAACTCTATTTTCAGTAGACCGAGCCGCACCCTGTGCCATGTACATAGTCTGCTTACTGCTTGTTGCTTTTTCACTTTGCTTACTATTTTTGTTTTGTTTTGTTTTGTTTTCTTACTATCATGTTATTGTTGGTTTTGAAAATAAGTGTTGCCCTCTACTGAATTCTGGCTTTTGAATGAGTATGTGGCTGAGATCCAAAGAGTCTTGTAACACTATAGCACTTGTCGAGTCTTGCGTTTGTCTTCTTTGTGCTTAGTTATAACCTTCGATCGATGAAGTCTTTACGGAAAATACGAGCCATATGAAAGGGAAGATTGGGTCCAACCATGAACCGGTGTCCACACTGGGAAACCCCATGCCTGTATTCAGCCTTCTGTTAGGTGTTCAATCTCATCCAATTAGTAGAAATGGAGAAGGGGAAAATCTAAATGAGCAAACCTATGTCATAGGTATTACATGCTTCTCTTAAGGAATAACCTCATCTGCTCTCAATAAGTCAGGATCCCTCTTCTACCCCAAAAAATAAATAAGTTCCTATGCATAGTCGTCTTAAAAAATACAAAGGCAAAAGAAGAGAAAGGCTTCCTGCACAGAGAGGTGAAGCATGCAACTCCACTAGGGTACTGACCAGGCTCGCTAGCAATGGAGCAATGCATGTGTTCCTGCGTGACTTCACCGGGGTACTGTCCAGGCCTGCTGGTAGTGGACAAACACCATAGATGAAAACTTATACTCTAAAAATTTTTAACTCGCAAGCCAAACTACCCTTCTCGATTTCGAAACACTGTGATCAAGATGAAATTTTTTGTTGTGTTTGACTGAGTTGGCGAAAGGTGAACCATGTATGTTGATGAGGTAAGTGGGGAAACCAAAGTAGTCCGCGTAGCGATTCAATATTCCTTGAAATACCAAGGCCTTGTGCTATCAATGGACCAAAACAAAGAAGCTTTAATTAAACCAATGTGTCGCTGTGTTGTAGCAGCTGCAATGCCCTCCAAATTTTTGGCCTGCATCCAATTTTAGAGCCTTCCTTGGGTTTTCCCTAGATGTTTGCAAGAACTTGGGCTCATCCTGTGAGCTCGTGTTGAGTCTTTGCACCTTGCTCGCTTGACTGTTCACTGGACATATTTTTGCATGTTGGTCACAATGTCATGCTTGTAGCCATGTTCTAGCTACGCACAACTGTCATCATGGTCGCTCAATGATCCATCACAAGTGTCATGCTTATCGCTCGCACCGTTGGTCAGTCACATTGAGTGCATGCTGTCTTGATGGTTTGAGGTGTCTTGTCGTCAAGTCATGTTGAGTGTGTGTTCACAAGGTCATGCATGTACGAATTCACTCGTTCACACACTTAGTCATTTTGCTGAAGTTGTGTCGACCTGACCACCCTCCAACAACTAGACCTTCACTGAGCTACACAACGCAATTTCAGCCCTCAGTGAATAGATATTGCTGCCCAAAATTGTGCAGAGCTTGAGGCTGCCTCCAAGGAATTCTGCACTACCCAATCTTGTGTTGACTCGACTAACTATCACCCAGAACAATGCATAAGTTTCTTAGCAAGCCATCTCAATCTGCGCTGCCCACAAGCAAAACCACCATGCCTCCAGCTGGCCAGCCAAAGAGTTTGACCGAGCAGTGACCCTGGGCTTCACTCCTCCAAAAAATTACGCAGAAGCTACCTATCCTGCTCGCTTCTGCTAACTAAAGAAATTGTGTAGACATGTTGGACATACACCTGATGTCTGTCACTACACCGCCCTAAAAATTTGTGCAGTTTTCTCAGCCAGACACCTTGTCAGCCGACCTGTTGCTCCTCCTGAAAACTGTGCAGTTTTCATGAGTAGTCTCCCAGCTGCACAACATCCTTCTTAGCCCAGAAACTACGAAAGGATGTCCTACAGGCCAGCCTCCTAGCTCTATGCAGGTTTTTCCAGCAGCCTCCTGTAGCTCGTTGCTAGCCTCCGCGGAGAAATTGCGCAGTTTTCAATGTCAGTCTCCCCTTGTTGCCTGCACTGTCTCCCTGAAAAACTTACATATATCTGCCCTCCAGCTGAGCCAAATCCTGTAGACTGTCACTGCCAATCCAAATTTCCCATCTCAACCTCCCAGTGACCTCTGTGCCATTTTCATGGAGAGTGCCCGAAGCCCGCATCCTTGCTTGAAATGTGCCTTGCGCAGTTTTAGAGCCTTGTCGTTTTTCCTGGTCATCCTCATCTGAAAGCGAAAAAACATGCATCATGGTAGACTAGGAGATTTATGGATTTAATGTCATCTCATCATTAGTCACTGCAGATACAAGTACATGGATGAGACATGGCACGACGACGAACGAGATGAACAAGGAGTGCATGTAAGGAGACTTGTTCGCGAACAGATAAACACATGGAGCATGCCAAGTACAAGCAAAGGAGAGACATGCTCATGCAACATCAAGCGAACACCAAGACCATTGAAGACTCTACACACCTTGCCATGCAGAGGTGAAGCTATGATACACCAAGAGCACATCCATCACTCAACAACACTGCAGCTCGACATGCACACCAACAGTAGCATGAACATACCAGCTCTGTCATGTCGAGTCACGTCATGAGTCATCTCGACCACATCACTATTGTGTTCACACTATTTTAATCAATTTAATGTAACATGGAAGTTCAAGAGACCCACATGTAAATCTGAAGAGTCATGTAAAGTTGAAGAGTCATGTAAGTCAAACAGTCATGAGGGAAGTCGAACAGTCACAAGGGCCATTTTACCCTTGGCTATAAATACCCCTCATTTGTACATGCAACAGACTTTTCACCTTGGCTCCTCCCACATAACCTTGAGAGTCTGTAGTCTTTTCTTTGAGGAGCGATCAGTGGCTCCAATGCCCCACTATCGGGGTTAGTGATGTAATGATGTACCGATGTGTCTTGGAATTTTTGCTTAATTCAGAAGCTTGATAACAGGACAACACGTTTTCACACATGTATTGTATTTTTTTGTAAGACTATTATTTGGACACTTGTAATGCATGTTGCCTTAACTTGTATTAAGACAGTTGAGCTATTTTGGTTGTTCTAATTCATATGCTTACGAAAATGTACTGTATAAGTTGTTAATGTTGTCTCGCCGGTGTGGGCTATCTTGCCGAACACTAGACATAACCATTCTCATAAACGTGTTATAACGATTGTCACACTCATGTGGACTATTCCACAGGGTGTTGTACGTGCTATCTGATCATTGTGTGTTTGTGACTACTGCATCCGTGTGGACTACTTTGCCGGAAGCTGCGCATGTGCTAATGTGTTGTCTGTCTCTAACAGAGTTGGGACTATTCCCTTTCAACTTGAGACTCACTTCCACCCTCTCCCTCTGCTGTGAAAGAACCTTGACACAAGTAATACTAAGCACTCACCAGGCACATGAACCTCGATGTTCGAAGACAAGGCAGACCAATCTCATGTGCTGAAAAGAAAGAGCTAAGGCAAACCTTTAAGACAATGGCAATCGAGCCATCATACAGGATGGGACTCCTACACCAAATGGTGTGAGGTCTAGTTGGGACTTCACACCGGGGAGATCCCCAGAATGTTGGCAGGTCCAGCACTGTCAACAAGTACTTTAAACCTGGACCTTGACTTTGAGTCTAGTACTCAAACTACCTAATTACTAATCTATGCATGCACGAGTTTGGGCCTAATTTCTTTGTTTTGAGATACACCCTATAACAAAAAGCCTAGAAGAAGAAAATGAATGAGTCATATCCAGTACCTAGAACTTTTAGAAGCTAAAATCCTAAAGCTTGTTCCTTGTTACGCTTCAGACAAGTTTGGCACTAACTTGCGAATAATAGAGACAAAAATATTAAACCCTGAAGATGTAAAGAAAATAAAATAACTAAAGGGTTGAGTTACAAAAAAAAGGGGGTGGTATGTCCTAAGAAAGAGATGTTAAATTAGCTAGAAATCTCAGACCTATGGTCAAACCCTAGATTGTCAAGTAGAGGAAAATGGTGAGTAAAAAAATAAAAGGAAAGGAAATAAAATCCATGTGAGAAACCTAAGAATATATAAGAACATATTATATCTATATGGTGCTTCGATGAGGGGCAAAAAAAAAAAACTCAACCATGGAAAGAAGCTGAATAAGGATATTGTCATCTGGAAAACCTATGATAACCGAATTAACAAAGTTTTGTTGTAGGATTAAAAAGAACTAAGAAATGATGTGTAAGTACATCTTAGAAAATCCCCAGCGAAACCTTGTAGTCATCATGTCCAATCTTCGGAACTTTGGCTGAAGAAGTTGTGGAAGACATTTCAAGGGTAAAATTTTCCCCATCCCTCAACAGGAAAACAAAATAGACAATTCCACTATTATGAGAAATAGAGATGAAATCTCGACGTAAGCCATAAATGTATGTCAAGTTATAATTTTTGAATAAATATTAGAATAGTACGAAGAATAAATCCCTATACATCAAATTTGTAGATCACAAGAATAGAACCTTTGTGTGTTTCCTTACCTATTACAGAAACATTATGTCAACTAGTAGAATGCTTATTTAGTGTCATGGAAACTGAAGAATGAATAATGACTGAAGCCTGACAAGCTTCCCCTTATAATCTAATCACTAAAGCACCTAGGCAACAAGAAAAAGAAACGCTCATCGCTAATAGGTATGTGAAGGTTCAATCGAAGAAACCTCAAGTGTAAATGACAAGCATGTCGGAGGAGGGGATGGAATAGTTACCCTATCTACTAAGGAGAGATTAAGACCATTGTTGGATTGTAAAAAATGATCATGATTGTTCCTTTCACATCATTCACATTGGTGAGATGTGGTGGAAACCTGGAAGCTGTCCATGTATCACATTGGGACCCACAAATAACATATTCCCAATATCATCGAAGTTGAAAATCGCCAAGGATGGCATAACTAGTTTATCACATAGAAAACTATAAATATAAAACATAATCAAGGTTGCCTTTGTTTGAGTGGCATTCATGTATGTTAGCAATAAAATGTCTAAGGATCAATACTCGTAAGGGTTATAAATATAAATATATACCATGAATTGGGTATGTTACCATTATCCCCTACAATTATTTTCAACATATCTCCTAATATTTACTAAAGTCTGTGAGGTCATACGAAATGAGAGAAAATAAATAAAGAGATTTAGGTAACATTTGGTTAAGGGTTAAAAGAAAAAGAGTTAAGTGATAAATATATTTGTTTCCCTCGGTATGTCGTATTCCAGATATTTGAATAAAAAAAATATTAGAATTTTCTTTATTCATGTGGGGTACGTTACATTTAGTTAGATTGTTGTTAGTGTTTGACAACATTGAACCTTTGTTATAGTTTTGTATTTAATAATGAGAAAGGAAAGTTAAGACTCATGATTTCGACCTCCTTTATAACTATTTCTACTTGTCAAATTAACAAGATCAAATAAAGATATAAAATACAAATTGAAATAGATATTTGATACACTCTTAAATCATTGTTGATTTTATATTTATATATCATCACTTGAAGACACGTAGCCCCTCATAAGGTAGCATATGTGACACAATATATAATTTAGTCCCCAAATCCTATGAGGGGTGCTCAAATGGATATTGTACTTGAGAAAAGAAATATATATAAGAAACTCGCTATATTATGGAATGTCTCAAATTCACTATTTTCTACAAAGCTATGATGATTGAGTAGGAACTACTAAACATGCAAATGATGCATAAATATAAAAACCCTCTATAAAATTTGTACCATGAAATTGTAACAAAGTTATTTCAATATGGAATTGTAGAGAAAATAAATAAAGAGATTGTATTGTGAACGTAGATTCAATTGTTTAATGACATGGAGCAAAGTCATTTATTCACATTATTATACGTTGGTTAAATAGAATGAATATGCAATCCAAATAAGGATGCTCATGCACAATAAGATATCCTTAATCCATAAAGTTGAATTAAATACTATTTTTTTGTTATTATGTCCATAGGTATGCATATTTCAAAATTGGAAGTGGACTTCGAGATTAAAGGATGAGGATTTGTTCAATCACTGCATTTCTTTTTCATCTTTGATTGTTTAATTTTAAATTCATGTTTTCCCACAACATAAAGTAAATAGTCCATTATGATTACAAACATGAAGTGGCGTTCATGATTGCAAACATGAAATGAGAAATTTGGCATGGTTTCCAATGGCTAGACTTGAGGACACTTAACACCTTGTAGAGTAACATATGTGACACAATATATAATTTAGTACCAAAATCTATGGATATTGTACTTAAAAAAATTTATGCATAAAAACCCACTATATAATCCCTTATTAAATGTATATACAAAAAAAGATAAAAACATAATTAAAAAAAATAAAAATTTCTTTACTTAGTCATTAGTTACTATGAATCCATGTCATATATTACAAAAAGTATCAAATTCATTATTTTATGATGATTGAGTAGGATCTCAAAAAATATTACTAAACATGGAAAGGATGCTCAAAGAGAGGTGCCATGAAATTGTAACAACATTATCTCAAGGTAAAATTATAGAAAAGATTGACAAAGAGAATGTATTGTGAATGTAGATTCAATTTTTCAATGAACAAGGAGCGAAGTCATTTATTCATATTATAATATACTAGTTATTTATTCATATTATTATATACTAGTTAGATAGAATGAGTATATAATACAAATTAAGATGCCTATGCATAATAGGACTTCCTCAATTTATAAAGTTGCATAATAGGACTTCCTCAATTTATAAAGTTGAATTAAAGATTTTTTTTGTTATTAAGTGATATATATATATATATATATATATATATATATATATATATATTTCTGAATTGAAAGAGAGCATTTAGATGAAACGATAAGGAATTGTTGTATTTCTTTTTCAACTTGATTGTTCAACTTTTCCCACAACAAAAAGATAAATATTTAACAAATATTTAACTTGACATGGTTAAGAGAAAGAGTCTCCAGTGATTGCAAATCAATGGGGAATGTAGCATGAAAACAATTATACATAAGAAATCTATTATTTTCTTATTAGATATACAAGTATAAAATATATTAAGCATAGTTCAATAACCCATATTCTCTATGAATTTATAAATTCATATCATATATTATGAAAAATCTCAAATTCACTATTCTCTACCACAAAAAAAAAGTGATAACTAAATAAAAATTCACAAAATTAAAAAAAGGGTTGAAAATGACCTTTATAATGAAAAGACTAAATTATAACATTATGTAAAGAGGAAATCATAAATGAAATAAAAAAAAAAAAACAATTTTTAACAACAGTATGAGGAAATCATAAATCATAAAAAAAAAATAGATTCAATTTTTTAATTATGTAAAGACGAAATAGATTCAATTAATTAGATTCAAATTTTTAATTATGTAAAGATGAAATAGATTCAATTTTTTTAATGAACATGGAGCAAACTCATTTATTCACATTATTATATATGTGTTGAACAGAATGAATATACAATCCAAACAAGGATGCTTATTCCTGGGACTTCAAGTTGAATCAAAAACTGTTTTTAGGTATTATGTCCATAGGTGTGCATATTTCAGAATTCGAACGATAAAGATGTATTTAATAATTTTCTTTCCTTTAGGTATTATGTCCGTAGGTGTGCATATTTCAGAATTGGAACGATAAAGATGTATTCAATTTTTCTCACAGCAAGTAAACAGAGGTTTAACCTGACATCGTTAACGAAACGATCTGTAAACCTATGGGGGAATGTGACATGGAAACTACCAATGGCTGGACTACTGCATGTGTTTTCTGATAACGGCCATCCCCATCCTTGTTTTGAAAGCTTATTTATTTTGGAATGGTTGTTTGACAAGTGCTTTCTAAGTTTACAGACCTTGTTCTTTTCTTTTTCTCATAGTAGTAGTAACGAATAGGCCATTGAAAGTAATAAATGGTAATGATATATCTCACCAATCATTATTATAATAAATAATAAATTTTGAGATATAAAAATGATTTTGGTTTTTTTAAAAGTTAATAATTATTATTATTTTTTTTAAATATAATTTTTTTTAATTGATGAAAATTTTAGTTATCAAAATTTGTTTTTATAGATTTTAAATTATGTTGAGAGCAATGTAGTAGGAGTATATTTTCCAATAAAATTTATGTAAAAAGTTACAAAAATATTATTGATTTAATTTAAATATTTTAATATATATTAGTTATATAATTTATGTTAGTGTTGATAATATTGGTATTGACAAAATATCGATGAGGATTTTGAAAGTCTAATATTGATGAAAATATAAAAAAATGTCGGCAAAGCATAAAAATGTGTATTATATTCAATATTTTTTTTTCTTCAAAATTTTAAATATATAAAGAAATAACAATATGAAATAAACACATTGACACATAAATATGAATAAATCAATGATACATATTATGTAATGGATGTAAAGTACAAATGATACATCAAAGGCGATACCAAATCTTGTTGATCTCTAATAGTTATCCAATCAAGGACCCAAATTTTAAGAACCAATATAAAATAATATCACATATATGAAAGTATCTCATCATAATGAGTTATATGTAGCATAACAAATAAAACTAGTACTTAGGTATCTGAGATCAGTTCCCTTTACCCATTTTATGGGAAAACATATGAACTATTTTCCAGGCTTGCCCCTAGCAGTAGAAGGCCTTGACCCTGCACCTAATGTCAAATAATGATTGTTGGATATGGAGTTGTGCTCTCGTATATCTATAGTAGATGGTGTTGACACTGACGCTGCCATAGTCTCCTCCTCCTCCTCCCCTGAGTCCTCCTCATCTTGTTGCCCCTGTATTAATGGTTCCTCCTCTAACCAAATAGGTGACTCCTCCATGATGGACACCTTAGGCTCCACCTTCCATTGACACAATACATCAATATTGTCTAAGGAAATGATATCTGGATCCATTGGTTTCTCTATTTCCTTCAGTCAAAGTTGCGGATTGTAATAGACATACACTAGATCATTGAGGTGTGACAAATCCAACTTGTATGAGTGTAAAAAAGACTAACAAGTCATTACACTTGAGGGTCATAAATTAAAATTACAATAAATGTAATTTATTAGCTAAATGTTGAAGCTCAAAATTATGCCTATTGTGCTTGTTTGAGTGTATTTTTTCAAATACACTCCAATTGCGCTCACACCCTCAAGAGCTACAGGTTTGACTCAGGATTCTTATGGCCAATTTCTGCAAATTTGGTTCCCTTGCACCATAGGTTTGCCATCAAATATTTACAAAAAAAATAATGAAAATAAAACAAAAAACTTTAAACATCATTAAACTTTCAAATAATTCATAATTGATTCTTGAATTTAAAAAATATAGAATTATAAATCAGCAAATTCTAAATTGAAAATATTAATGAGTCATAGCTTTTCACTTATGTGGCATGAAGAGGGTCCTTTCTTGAATAACATCATCAAAGTCAAATAGGCCAATGCAATCCTGATAAAATTGTATCTCGCGATTGATTTTGATATGGAACTTGGGATCAGGTACCATGCTATGCATATAGGAATGAAGCACTTCCATCACCTCGCTTTAAAAATAAAGCCGCATTTGTATGAAAATGCGGGGTTGAGGAATAATGTTGTTGCATGAATGGGTCAATGAAGCATCCCTCTCCACCGACTATCAATCACATCCCATAACATCATCTATCTATTAAGACTAACATAACCCTTGTCTGCATAATAAGCATGAATAGTCTCTTTGGCCCTATCCATGGCCTCATACAAATAAGCCATTGCAGGTTTCTCCCCATCTACCAATATCATAACCTTTACTATAGATTCACCAACTGAGCACACTTCTTCTACTCATTGCCAAAATGTGTCAATGTACACCATTTTTTGCAATGGATCTCCCATCCTGTCTCCTGTTATATCTACAATCAAGCAATTCATCAGAAATAAACATTTTCTTTAACTCAAACTAGCATCAAAGAAAAGACTAAAGAGTAATAAAGTTGGTGGTAAAGTGTGTGATTGCAGGACGCCACAACTCCCTGTTTTTAGTGTATCTCCTCATGAGGCTAATAATGAAATCATGGTTATATATAAACTTGGGGATGCTCCAAGCCATATCAATCACCTCCTTGATGAAGGAGAGTTTCCCCATATCCTCAAGCAACAAATCGATACAATGTGTTGGACATGGAGTCCAAAACAATGTGCAGTGCCTCTCTATAAGAATCTTGTCAACTTCTACATAATTAGCTACATCATCTATTATGACTTGCACCACATTTTGCACACCAATCTCCTAGACGAATCCATCTAAGAACTCACATATCAACGATGCATCTTTTATATGTGTTGATGCATCCATTGATTTAATAAACATAGTACCTTTAGGACAATGTACCAAGAAATTTAGAAGGCTCCTACCCTGCCTATCTGTCCAACCATCAGACACCACTGTGCATATAAACGCCTCCCATTTCTACTTCAACTCCACTAATATAGAGTTTGTGTCCCACGTTTTTGCTTGAAGGATTAGCCCCCACAACTCCTCATATGTAGCACTTTTGTACCCTGTGCCCACAATAGCAATAACATCACACATTGGCTGCCATAATGGATTGGTTTTGGTGATGCTGAGAGGTAAGGTACTCCATACAAGACATCTCCCCATAATTCTATCTGTTTCTTGCTTCTTCTTTTTTAACAACTCATTTTATGGAAGGATGTGCTCCATGTTTGGTTCATGGAAAAAATTAGGATGACCTCCCATTATTAGTAACATCAGCAGGTGACGATGTGGAGACCCTCCCACTACCCTCAGCCTCAAACTCAGAAGTAGATATCCTGACAAATTTACCTACATGTTCAGCCCTGTTTCTTTCTACCTCTTCTTTCTTTCTATTTTTTCATCAATTACTTCAAGAGATTTTTGTATAAGCTCCACACTAGAAACCATACAATGCCCAACATCATGTCCAGGGAGTCAAACTAGACGGTATTTGAATCACGTAACGGCTCTTGTCATCTTGGTCCCACATAATTTGCATGATAGATATCCCCGATTTTTCTCGCCATCAGGTTCCCCATACTCCCAAAATGGGTCCAAGGGCTTTGGCATATTTGTAGTGGATTAATGGACAACGTCAAAATTCAAACCTAGGGCACAAAAAAAAATGGCATTAAAGCCCCAAACAAAAAATAATAATGACCAACTCGTTTTAAAAAATTTTTTTCTTACTACATTATTTGCAATGAAAAATGACAATAAGAGGGTGCATAAGAAAGTTTAAAAGAAATGAAGCTTGCTTTCCAAATATGGAGAAAATGTAATATCCCTAACCCGAATATTCCTCAAACCCCAGGAAAATCTCAACCAGGAAAACGCACAAGTGGTATAGTAGCCAAGAAAATTACAGAGATATAATAGTAGTGCAACAACAATAATGAACATATGAAATATAAACAGATACACACGAAATGCAGCGAGAAATGCTAAGCCATTTTATTATACTGAGTAAAGAAATGAGTATAGAGGTGATCAAAAGGACGACACCTCGACTTGCACAAGGCAAGTGAAGAAATACACTCAGAATAACAAAGGAATGGCCTCACACTGATCTGCGTCCCAGCTACTGGAAAACTGTCATGCTACTGCTGCTGCTGGAAATCGAATGAGGATTTGGGGTTGCTCCCCTCCTCATAAAAGGCTGAAACTCTGGAATCAGACTCTACTCAAGAAACCCAGAAAAACCCAGAAAGATTTTCTGAAATGGCCGACCCCCGAAAATCACCCCCTTAGGGTTCTGCGCAGTTCCTCAAAGACGTTGATGAAACTGCTGCTGAAATGCTGATGAAACTACTGCTAGAATGCCAATGGAAATACCTTGCCCGAGCAGGCACTCGAAGTCCCCTAGGGCTAAGGGTGAGATCTCCGAACGGAGACACTCAATGCACTAAACAGTGCTGCAGACTAGCTAAACAGCCAGCGTGCTCTAAGTCGAAATGACTATAAAAAATGCTCATAACTGGAATGATCAAAATGAGGGGGCTCCTCTCTCCTTTATAGCCTTTGCCTCTCTCAATCCCAAGGCTCACCTCCTCCTGTGTGATTCCTCTCTTGCCACGTGTTTCTTCCCTCCTGCGCAGTCCCTCCATGTGTCTGTGTGGGCTCCATTTCTGCATCCCCCTTTGGCCCCCTTGGCTCCCCTCTAAGTCACAACGTTGTGCTACTAGGAAGTGACTTTTTATTCTAAAAGTGAGTTATGTCCCCCGTCCTCACTTTTTTATTTACAAATAACTATAGAAGGCAAAAATTGAACAAAATCGAATATTCCAATTAGCCATGGCTAATTAGGAATATTACAGTCTCCCCCGACAAAATGTTGCTTGTCCTCAAGCAACTGAAGTGATGGATGCTGCAAGATATTCTCACTCTCCCAAGTGGCATCCTCATCCAGCAAATTCTTCCACCTCACCAAGAATTCCCAAACTGTCATGCTCCGCAACTGCCTCTCCCTGGTATCAATGATAGCCTCCGGCTGCAATACCAAATGCCCCTCATCATCCATGGGTGGTAGCTCATCTGTCACAGTCACCTGCTACCCCAATGCCTTTTTCAGGCATGATACATGAGAAACGTTATGAATCTTGCTGCCTTAGGGCAGCTCCAACTCATATGCAACCTATCCAATCCTGCGTATCACCCTGTATGGCCCATAAAAGCAGGGCTTGAGCTTCTCAGCCCCCTTCTACTTCAATGACGACTATCGCTATGGCTGTAATTGTAGGTATACCATTTCCCCTACCTCGAACTGTCTCTCCACTCGACCCCTGTCGGCATACAGCTTCTGTTGGTTCTGCGTTGTAGCCATGTTATCCTTGAGAGCTTAGAGGATATCCTGACTCTCTTTGATCCAAATCTTGGCTCTAGGAGCCTTGCTATCACCAAACATCATGTCAGCAAAAGATAAAGGATGATACCCATATAAGGCATAGAATGGTGACATACCAATGGAAATGTGATGTGAAGTATTGTAGTAGTACTCCCCCACATGCAGCCACTTCAGCCATGCTCGCTGCTGCCCACTGACATAGTTACGCAAGTAGCCCTCCAGCCACTTGTTAACTATCTATGTCTGCCCATCCGTCTGTGGATGATAACTGGTACTCGCTATCAACTCCGTCCCCACCAACCAGAAAAGCTCCTGCCAAAATTCACACATGAAACGACTATCCCTATCACTGACGATGGTCTTAGGAAGACCATGTAGCCTGAAAATCTCTCTGAAGAACAGCTCGGCCACCTCTGCTATTGTATAGTGTGCAGATATGGCAAAAAAATGTGCGTACTTTGTCAGTTGATCAACAACGACAAAGATACAATCCTTGCCCCGTACCATGGGCGACCCTATGATGAAGTCCATCGAAATACTCTCCCATTTCCTCTCCGGAATGGGAAGAGGCTGCAATAAACCCGCGGGATGGCTCATCTCTCCCTTGTTGCTCTAGCAAACATCGCACTCCCAGATGTGCTGGAGTACGTCCTCCTTGAGGCCCTTCCATGAGAACCTCTCTCTAATGGCCCAGTAGGTTTTGGTAAACCCCTGATGTCCTGCCAAAGGTGAATCATGTGATGCCTAGAGTATCTTCTTCTTGAGCTGAGACCCCTTAGTCAAGAAGATCCGGTCCCTATAATAGATGATCTCATCAACCACCCTGTACCTGTCATCTGCCACCTACCCATCCAGGACCTCACATGCAAACCTGTCCTTGGAGTACTCTACTAAGAGTCGAGCCCTCTAGTCTGTATCCAAGCTCATAAGAGACAACGTGGCTGGTCTATGTGAAAGGGCATCTGCTACCACGTTGTTCTTACCCTTGACATACGCAATGTCAAAGTCATATGCTTGGATCTTATTGATCCACTTCTGTTTCCTCTCCTGTAGCTGCTTCTTCTCCAAAAAGAACTTGAGGCTGTTGTGATCAGTCCTCACCCTAAACCTGTTACCCACCAAATACTGTCGGTAGTTAGCTAATGCATGCATGATGGCCAGCATCTCCTTGTCGTATATAGAATACAACCTCTCGTGCGGAAGGAGCTTCTGGCTCTCAAAGGCTATAGGGTGACCTCCCTGCATCAATACTATGCCGATCCCCTCTCCCGACGCATCACACTCCAAAACAAATGGCTGCATGAAATCTGGCAATGTAAGCACTGGGCAATTGCTCATAACCTCCTTGAGCCTATCAAAGGCTTGCTGCGCTGTATCCGACCAACTGAAAGCCCCCTTCCTCATTAAATCTGTCAGGGGTGCAGCAAGCTGTGAGAAACCTTTGATGAACTTCCGGTAGTAAGTACAAATGCCAATGAATCCTCGAAGTTTCGTCACGTTTCTCGGCTCTGGCCATTCTCTGATGGCCCTGATCTTCTCCTCATGGACCCTCACTCCATCCACCCCTATGATGTGTCCCAGATACAACATCTCCGCCAACCCAAACTCACACTTGGAGAGTTTGGCATAGAACTACTGCTCCTGTAAGATACGCAACACTGTCTCAATGTGTTGGATATGCTCCTCCCAAGTCCCGCTGTAAATGAGAATATCATCGAAGAATACCAACACAAACTTCCTCAAGTGACTACGGAAGATGTGATTCATGCAGGACTGAAATGTAGCAGGGGCATTGGTTAGACCAAAAGGCATCACCAAGAACTCAAAGTGCCCATAGTGACACCTAAAGGCGGTCTTGGGAATGTCCTGCTCCCTCACGCGAATCAGATGGTACCCAGATCTCAAATCAATCTTTGAGCAGTAACGTGCCCCTCTCAACTCATCCATCAACTCATCGATCCTGTGTATGGGGTACCTGTTCTTCAGGGTCTTCTTGTTCAGGGCCCTGTAGTCAATGCACATCCTCAATGTACCATCCTTCTTCTTCACTAACACCACAGAAGAAGCAAAAGGACTCGTGCTTGATCGGATATGCCCAAGAGCCAACAACTCCTAGATAGCCCACTCAATCTCATCCCCATAGGCCTTGGGGTGCCTATAGGGGGTGGTAATCATGGTCTGTATGCCCTACTCAAGCTCAATGGTGTGCTCAAACCCCCGATCCGGTGGCTGTCCTGGTGGAATCTCCCCAAACACTATGGCATACCGATCAAGGATAGACTGTATCTTTGGGTGTACCTTCTGCCTTATAGTCCCTGCCTCTGATACACGCAGCTCCACTGCCCACTTTATGTCTCCCTTTCGGAAGACTGCCTCCATCCGATGAGCCGAAGCAGTCTAAGGCAGATATGTGTGTTGTCCCCATATCTTCTCATGCCTCCCTGTCTTCTCATCATCCCACTCCATCTCCAGGGTCTTCCAATCTGTCGTGACCTTCCCTGGAGTGATAAGCCACTGAACACCCAGTATCATGTTGGCGTCCAGAATATCGACCACGAAAAGTGGTCAGTCAATGTGTAGGTGCCCATCATCACTGAAAGCTCTGGAACATAACGAGCACACATCATGGTTTGATCTCCTGGGACCAAGACTGAAAACCCATTGAAGCTCTCTGTTTGTATACCTCTCCGCTCAACCAACTGGCCATCAATGATGTTGTGGGTCGCCCCAATGTCAACCAAAACTGATACTCTCTGGCCACGTACTGTCCCTCGTACGCGTAGCGTCAGATACTTGGGAAATCCTCGCAATGCTGCAAGGGCCCCTCCAGTGGGTGCAAAAGGTGCACCACCTGCTGCTGGTGGTGGTGGTGGCAAAGGACCCTGTACAACAGGCTATCTCCTGACTCCACATCATCCTCGTCATCCTCCTCTCCACTGCTCTCGGAGAAGACCTCAATAAAATGTGCTTTACCAGTAGCACATTTGTGTCCTGGTGCCCATGGCTCCTGACAAGTGAAGCACAACCACTTCTTCTTCAGCTCCCTCCTGGCATCATCGTCAAGCTGTACTCGTCCTAGATTCCCCTTTGGAGGTGGAATCCTCACATCCTTCCCCTTAGACTGAAAAGTCTGTCTTTGGGGGTAAGGTGTCCGGGTCCTGGGTAAGACATCCTGTAAGTCCCGGGTCCTGCTGATAGCATCCTGGAGTGTGGCTAGTCTAGTGGATCGGACTAAACCCTGAAGTGGCTCTGCTAACCCCTCGGCATACATATAAACCCTCCGTGTCGCGGATAGGTCTGGCGCCATCACAGAGACCCTCAAGAAATCTGCAATGTAGGTCTCTGGGCTCCCGGTCTATTTGAGCCTTGTCAGCTCAACAAAATGCTACTCTGGATCCCTCCGATCAAATCACTCCATCAGTCTCCTAGTAAACTCGGCATATGTCGTCACTGTGGAGTGCCCTAGTGTAACCATCCCATGAAGCCACCAATCCTGGGCCTCACCATCCAAATGCGATGTTGCCACCTTGATGGCCTCTGTCTCCGACATCTGGTTAAGCTGGAAATAAATGTCCAGCTTCTCCACCCAAGACTTTGCTGAATTGTTTGAACCATCAAACGTAGGCAAGTGGAATCTACTCGCTACACAGTGGGTGTCACCATCATGGTAATGCCGGTACCCTCTATGATGGTCGCGGGGTCTACTATCCCACTGGAGCTGAACAAAATCTCTGAATGAGAGGGCTTCCCTGAATTCCTGCCCATAGGCCTGGTATTTTGCAAAATAATCGCCCATATGTCTGGGCTCTACCTCCTGCTCGGCTACGGCCCCCGTGTCGGCTCCTAAGAAAGTGGGCATGGTAGAGCGTGTAGGGGCATGTGAGGCCACCTACTGCGCAGTATCACGCTGCTCTGGCAAATGGTGGGATGCGCCTGATCCCTCACCAACCTGAAAAACCCATGGGCTCTCACGCTGTCTGGCCTCTACTGCTGTGAATCTCTGCCCCATCACCTCAATTTGTCTCGACAGATCCTGCATGGATTTGAGGAGCATATCCAAAAATCTCTTCCTGTCATCATCTGCCATCAGATCCTCCTGCTCCACGTCCACCACAGGCTCCTCCTGTTCTACGTCCACCACCAGAACATAGTCTCCCTCTCCGTAAGTGTTCTCCAACCTATGCCCAATGTCTCTGTATCTCTTACCTCTGTAACAGATATAGGGTTTTTCCCCCGGTGTCATAGATTGCTAGCTCCACAGGTTGAGCCAAATCTATGCTCTGATACCACTGTAATATCCCTAACTCAGAATATTCCTCAAACCCCAGCAAAATCTCAACCAGGAAAACGCACAAGTGGTTTAGTAGCCGAGAAAATCATAGAGATATAATAGTAGTGCAGCAACAATAATGAACATATGAAATATAAACAAATACACACGAAATGTAGTGAGAAATGCTAAGCCATTTTATTATACTGAGCAAAGGAATGAGAACAGAGGTGATCAAAAGGACGACACCTCGACTTGCACAAGGAAAGTGAAGAAATACACTCAGAATAACAAAGGAATGGCCTCACACTGATCTGCGTCCCAGTTGTTGGAAAACTGTCATGCTACTGCTGCTGCTAGAAATCGAATGAGGATTTGGGGCTGCTCCCCTCCTTAGAAAACGTTGAAACTCTGCAATCGAACTCTACTCAAGAAACCCAGAAAAACCCAGAAAGCTTTTCTGAAATGGCCGACTCCCGAAAATCACCCCCTTGGGGTTCTACGCAGTTCCTCAAAGGCACTGATGAAATTGCGGTTGAAATGCTGATGAAACTACTACTGGAATGCCAATGGAAATACCTTGCCCGAGAAGGCACTTGAAGTCCCCCGGGGCTAAGGGTGAGATCTCCGAACGGAGACACTCAATGCACTAAACAGTGTTGCAGACTAGCTAAACAGCCAGCATGCTCTAAGTCGAAATGACTATCACAAATTCTCATAACGTGAATGATCAAAATGAGGGGGATCCTCTCTCCTTTATAGCCTTTGCCTCTCTCAATCCCAAGGCTCACCTCCTCATGTGTGATTCCTCTCTTGCCACGTGTTTCTTCCATCCTGCTCAGTGCCTCCATGTGTCTGCGTGGGATCCATTTTTGTGTCCCCCTTTGGCCCCCTTGGCTCCCCTCTAAGTCACAACTTTGTGCTACTAGGAAGTGACTTTTTATTCTAAAAGTGAGTTATGTCCCCCGTCCTCACTTTTTTATTTACAAATAACTATAGAAGGCAAAAATTGAACAAAATCGAATATTCCAATTAGCCATGGCTAATTAGGAATATTACAGAAAACCCTTGCATGCGCTCATGGGCATGAAAGTCATAGCAAATGGGAAAAAAAAAGAAGCAAAATATTGGTAGGAAAAGAGGCAATCAAACTCAACCCTAAATCTATGAAAAAAATCATTAACATAGGGGTTTTTAAGAACAATCCGGTTAATGGAAGAAATGAAGTTTGTCTGGCTAATCTCGAATCTTTGATCCACAAGTTTTTTTTTGTTGGTGATGATAATGGTTGTTTGATCCTCAATTCCTCCTTGAAAACCACCACAAATCTCTTCCCCTTCCTTCTCCAAGTCCGGCAAAAAAATGAGCAAATAAAACTCAAAACCTCAATTTTGTAGTGGCATAGCTTATCTGGTGATAAATTACGTCATCGCGCAATATTTTGCTGAAACATCACTGATATTTTGGAAATATCAAGATACTTTCAAAGTGAAAAATATTACAATATTTCCTTGGTGATATCTCTTTTTGCTAAAAACATCATGATATTTACGAAATTGGCGATATCTCAGCGATATTATCAACACTGTTCTCTATAACTACTTTATTATAAATATTAATTGAAATCCCACCTTTTTAATAAATAGGCATTGTTAAATGGTAAGCGATTTTGTCATCTCTTTTGTGGATTAATGAGTGGAGTGGAATTGGGTGGTTTAAAAACTCCTACTATCGGAAATTCAAGGGACAAACGCCCATAGAAATTAAGGGAAAAAAAGGAAGTTACCTAAGGATTAAGTGAAGTCTTTTAGTGAGGCTCCCATTAGATAATATACTAAATCTCTCAAGTTTAACTTTAAATTTTGTAGGAACACAAGCAATTGAATAAAGACTTTGCGTCTCACATGAGGGTTCAGTTTGAATATGGTCGTAAAGGTCATCATCATGCAGCGAATTATGTTTTTCGATAACTTTACATGCAATTTCTCTTGCATTGATTTGATGTGTTAAAAAAGTTTTGTTTTGTTTTGTTTTTAGAGTGGTTTACGGACACCTGGGTCAATGGGTGGCACTACGTCCACAGAAAAATCTAGGCTAACGTCCCCCGGCCTATTGCAAGCCTTGACCCCAAGGGCTTCGGGGAGAATGGTCCCTGTGACCACCTGATGGCAAGGCACTATTTTTGACCAACTGAGTTAACCCTTGGGGCTGTGTTAAGAAAGTTATATATATGAATGAATTGATTAAGAAATTTTCACTGTTTTTAAAGAAATAATTTGTAAAATAATAAAAATGTTTAAGGGTTTTTTTTAAATGTGTACTTTATTTATTTGTTGATATATCTAATTTTAAAAATTAAAATTATAAAAAATTATATTTTCCACCTAAAAAACGCCTCACCTCTGAATAGTCGCGGCTGCTGCAGATCTCACAAGGCACATTGCAAAATTATTTTTCAATGTAAATTGCCCATGCAATGGATTTAGGTAATAGATTGATTGACTAGACGTCGATGCACGGGATTTAGTTAATAAATTGACTTACGCAAGATGAAAGATAAAGTAGTAAATGACTAGGTGGATGAGATGGTGAACCTAGAGTATACAATGAATTAAATTTAAGAATGAAAATGTTATAAAAGATTATTTAAATAAATAAATAAATAATATTATAATATTTTATATTTAATATAATATGATTATAAATAATATTTATATTTATATTTTATAATATTAAAATCTATATATATTAAATTTACTAATTTAAATTGATTTTAATTTTAGTTTTATTAAATATGAAGCATTGCTAAATTTTTAAAAATGATTTATTATTATTATTTGAAATAGGAAATTATTTAATATTTATAAATATATTAATAGATAAAATAACATTTAAATTATAATTACTATTTTGAAAGGGATTTTTCAGATTCCTAATTAATTTCTAGAATGATCAAGTTTATTAAGATGTGTGTATAATGTGATTTTATTTGTTATTTCAAATTATAAACAAAACATTCATGTTAATAAGTATTTCTCTATTTTGAAAGAGATTTTTAAAATTTTCAATTTAGTAAAATTGCTTTACACGACTGGAATTCTTATTTTAAAAAGTTTTATAAATCTCCAAATTTCATGGATAACTTTGAAACCTTGCTCACAACGAAAGAAGTTTTCTCATTAGAAGACATTGATTTTGGGGTTAAACGCTTGGCAAATGGGAAAGCTAAGGACATTGAAGGTTACCAGGCAGAAATCTTAAAAATTGGAGGTCTTGTCCTCATCCCCCACATCCACAAACTTTTCAATCAAGCGGTCAAGCAAGGCTTCCCTAAACCTTGGACTCAAAGCCTCATTATCCCTATTTTTAAAAGTGGGGATACAAATAAACCCTCTAACTATCAGACAATTATGATCAGCCCTCTCTTAGCCAAGTTATTTGGTATTATTTTGGAAAAGAAGTTGAGCATATGGCTTGAAAGTGAAGGTAAGTGGGCTAAAGGCCAAACAGGTTTTAGAAGGCATCACTCAACAATGGACCACCTCATTACGCTTAGAATCATTGTGGAGGAATGTCGCAATGATAAAGCCAATCTCTTTTGTTGCTTTGTGTACTTTAGAAAGGCTTTCGATACAGCTCCTAGAAACAACCTATAGAATAGATTAGAAGAGCTAAAGGTTCCTTTCGAGTTGAGAGCTGTCGCTATAAGGTTTTATGAGAATGTAATTGCCAAGTTAAAGAGCAATGAGGGGTGGTCGAAAGATATTAAGTGTAATATCGGAGTTAAACAAGGTTTCCCCCTCTCCCCTACCCTACTTGGAATTTACATCGAAAAGCTAGAAGGTTGTTTAGAGGAAGCAAGCTGTGCTGACACGATCTTAGCTGGGATAGTCATCATCCTTCTTCTCTATGCTGATGATATTGTTCTTCTCGCAAGGTGCTCATCTGATCTTGATAATCAACTTAGACTTCTTGAGGATTTTTGCTCTACCATGGGTATGAATGTTAACAATGACAAAACAAAAGTTATGACTATCAAATCCAAGGACACTTATGCTAATTTTATGTATGATAATAGTAACTTGGAGGAAGTGTCTTCTTACAAGTACCTAGGAATTGATATTCATCACAAGCTCAACTGGAACTATAGCATTAAGAAAAGGATTAATGGCGCGTGGAAAGCTTATTTTGGTCTTGAAAATAATTGTAAAACTTCAAACCTCATAATGTGGGATAGAAAGAAGTTCCTCTTTGAAACTTTAGTCACTCCTATTATCTTATATGGATGCGAGGTTTGAGGTTGCAGCATCTCTAGAGAATCCTGGAGAAATATTGAGCAAATCCAGAAGCATTTTATAACGTATAACCTCAAAACTAAAAGCAATACACCCTATCCTATTCTCCTTATAGAAGTGGGTCTTTCCCCTATTGAGAGCCTAGCTATGACTAGGGTTATGTTGTACAAGCACAAACTTAATAACATAGGAGACCATAGACTTCCTAAGATAGCTTTAAATTCCAGCCAAAACCACCTAAGGCTGAAACGAGGTTGGTATAAAGACACCAGGGCTTGGTTAAACCATTGGGAGATCGACGAGAATGTTGCATTGCAAAACATTAATAACATTAAAAATATTGTTACTTCTAAGTTCAAAGAAAAAATGTGGTGTGAGAAAGATGTAGCAGCTAAAAGAAAATTAAGATATTATAAGGAGGTCATCAACCCCACCCTAGAAGATCAAAAGTATCTCTCAGTTTTAAGTAGCTCAAAGAAGAAAATTAATATAGCCAAGATTAGAACGAACTCTCATGAACTCCATAGTGAAACGGGCTGTTGGCCAGTTCCTAAAACACCATGGATGGAAAGGATTTGCCATCTCTGAGAGAATATGAACATCGAGGATGAAAATCACTTCCTCTTACAGTGCCCCACGTACAACCACATTAGATCTCAGTTTCATAATCTTTGTTGCAATACTGACCTTCCTCGCCTTTTACGATGTCAAAATTATAGTGAGCTCGGGAGGCTTCTCTCCAAGCTTTTTGAGTATAGGAATAAAATCTTAAATCAAACTAAATAATTTGTTTTCTCTAGGTCCGATAGACCAAAGTTTGGTCTCAGTGGACGTTAACCATCATCATCATCATAATGTGATTTTATTTTCCATTTCAAAATTTTACTTATATTTCAATGTTATATTGTTTAGTTTAAAGTAGATCAATATGTGTAAGATTGTAGAAATTGCACTTTTTTTGAAAGCCAAAAATACACCATTAAAATATTTTAGTTATAATATTCTTTCACCAAAATGTATAAAACCAAATTTAAATTACAAATTAAAACCATATAATATATAAATTATTAAATGTATTATTTGAATTTTCTCTTTCCCTTTAAAATACAAATGTTCATTAATTAAATATATTAATTAATAATTATAATATAATATAATTAATATATTATAAGCCCAACCACATTAATTATAATTATAATGAATCAATTATAAGTAACTACAATTATAAGTAATAATAATTAATGGATTATGATTAAAAATATTTAATTGATTTTAATTATTTATGGGTTCCTTGCCTTAATTAAAAATATAATTAATTATAACTATGGTATAAACATAAATACAAATATAAACATAATTAATTTAATTAACTATAAATATAATTAATTATAATATAAACATCATATAAATATATTAAACTCTATAACTATAAACATAAACACAATTAATTGTAATTAACATTAATTGTAATATAAATATAAATATAAAACTTATTTTGATTAAATTTTATTTGTGAAATCAAATTAAAATAAATTTGATATATAATTAACGTAAATTTAATGTATAAGCAAAGTAAATTTAATGTGTAGTTAAAGTAAAATAATTTTTGTGAAAATAATTGTCTCAATATGTAAATCAACCATGGTCAACTATGTTTATCTTAGCATTTATGGTCTTTATCATAAGGTTTATATTCCTTGGTTTATAATATTTTATCTTAGGGTTTATCATAGGATTTTCTCGATATGGAAATAATCATGGTCAACCTCGGTGCGGCATTGCATTGTAACAAAGATTGTCTCAATATAAAAAACAACCATGGTCCAAGGTCGCATTGTAACAAAGATTGTCTCGATATGAAAATCAATCATGGTCCAACATCGCATTGTGACAAAGATTTTTTGAATATGAAAATCAACCATGGTAAACTACGCTCAACCATGTTTATTTTAGTGTTTATAATATTTATCTTAGGGTTATTTTTTATAAAATTAATCCCTTGGGTTTAGTATTATTCCCTTGAATTTATAATCCCATGGGTTTTTAGTATTAATCCATTGGGTTTATCATTCCATTGGTTTATAATAATAATCCCTTGGGTTTATTAATCTAAGGGTTCATATTCCTAGAGTATAATATTATTCATAAGATTTATATAGTATTAATCCTTCAATTAAATATAAATCCCTTAGTTTATAATCATCATCAACCATGGTCCAACCTCACATTGTGAGAAATATTTTCTCAGTATGGAAATCAACTATGGTCTAATGTCGCATTGTGACAAAGATTGTCTTGATATGAAATTCAATCATGGTCAACCATGGTCCAATGTCGCTTTGTGAAAAAATTGTCTCAATATGAAAAATTAGTCATGGTCAACCATGTTTATTTTAGGGTTTAAAATATTTATCTTAAGGTTTATATAGCTTAGGTTTATAATATTTTATTTTGTAAGCTTGGAAGGACCTTTCTTTTTCATTAACATCAAAATAGGGCAAGATACATCCATATCCATATGGTTAGGTGGCTTCAACCTGCTTAGAGGGAAACCAGATCTGTTGACCACCTAACAACATGATAAGTCATCCAGTAACAAAATGTGATAAGTCTAATCATCCATGCCAAGTAAGTTTGATAATCTTTGCACTGCCTAGAGTCAAATAACTGTAAACATAACTATAAACATGTTGGACATTATAAGACTGTTCCATATGATAAAAAGAAAGACAGAGGGGTAGACACCAACCTAATCATCTTCCATGGACTCGATAGCAGTAGGGTCCTTCGTGCTAGAGCCAAGGAGCTATGTTTGAGGGATGAATGGTATGTGTTGCTCAATACGGCTGAGGTGCCCATTCTTCTCCTGTAACTAGAACTAAATTTTCTAAAATTCCTTGCTATATTCTAGAAACCCATGAGTGGCCTCGACCCACATAGGCTTCACTCAACGAACCTTTGAAATAACACGTGTGTTCATGGCATACTAATCAATACCCTTAATTTGACCACATTTTGGAAAATACTCTAAAAATCAGCTTATTTAACCCCCTACCAATATGAATCCAATACAACTTCCCAATCTAAAAATCCATACTTTCACTAGATATTTTAAGTATCCGTCTTTTCATTAATATATTTTACACCCCTTTATATTTTTTCATTAACTTTGAGATCCATTTTTTATACCTACCAATATAAAAATCCTTTACCCCCTATTATATGCTCAATATATTATGTCATTTTTTTCCTCAATATATATCCCTCAATATGAATGCACGTGGTATGGTATTGCTCCCCCAGTGAAACCCCCATTCCTTGGCCTTACCAAACAAAATCTAATCTAATGCTTTGGCTAGGAGGCTCTTCGTCAAGCAATACAAGTGCAACATTTTCTTGAACTAAGTTGCCTTGCCTCTGGTATGATCGGGATCGGGCAGTAATGTTTTCCAGTCATCCAAATCAATGTCCATAATCCTTGCTTTCTGATTAAGCTCTTCTTCCCATTCCTCGATTAGATAACGAACCTGGGCCGAGGTGCTCTCATGATACATTGTTGTTTCTTCATTGATGATGCTTAAAGGAGCTTGGATGGTTAACCCCGGGGGATTCCTTGGAACTTTTCCTTCACCCATGTGAGCTCTGAGTAACCTTGCCCTTTCCAGAGGCAGAACAAGCCATGAGAATTTGGTACTTGCAATTACTTTGACTAACAAATAGAGACCCCTTAAACCACCAAATGGGAGATTTAACCCAGAAACAAAAAGCTTCCAGGGGTCGCCACAGAGCTGGGGATCTGCCAGAGGAAACAAATGAGAGGCCAGAAACTGAACCAGACCCCAATTCAATCGCCTGACACAAATAGACAACTGGAAAGAAAGAAACCCCTTGAACCCAACATGCAACCACTTCCTTTCGAGGAACTAGAAGACAAAATTGTAAGTTGAACCATCCTCATACCAAAGCCCTGGAGGTTCCGACTCAAAACTATTGACATACATACAAGAAAAGAGGCCCCTGAGGCGAGGATAGAGAAAAAAATACCCAGAAGCGGTGAGAGAACCAAAAGCAGTATAATCAACAATGTAAACTTTGAAATGAGAACTGATACGATTACCTGTTTCATTGAGGTAGCAAAAAAGTCAACTGCTTTTGAAAAGTGGTGATGCAAAATACATATTTTTTTTTTTTCAGAGCATATTTTTGAAACTTTAAATTTTCTTATGTATCAAATATAAATATTCGCTTTTAAATGTTAGTAATTTTCATGCTGATTTTGAAACGTGTTGATGCAGCGTCAACCCTTTTTTTCGGAGGGCTTATTTTTGACTCTTTATATTTTCTAATGTATTAACTATGGATAGTTTTTTTTAATTTTTACATTTTTTGACACTTTAAAATTTTTATGCCCAATTATTTTTTAAATGTTGATTACTTAACAAATTTTCTAATTGTCTTATTTCTCTTTTTTTAAATGTTGATTACTTAAAAAAAAAAATATAAAAATATATATTAAAAAACACAAAAAAAAAACAAAATATATCTTGTAAACAATAAAAAAAAAATGTTTTTTTTCTAAACCATAAAATAAATAAATAAAAATACAACAATTTTCAAAAATTATTAAAATAAATTATAATAAAAAAAACCTAATTTATGGAAAAAACCAAAGAAATAAAAACAATTTTAAATAATTTAAAAACAAAAATAAAGCAAACTAACAAAAGTTAAAAAAAAACTATTAAAAAAAAATTCAAATTAAAAAAAAAAAAAATAATAATAATAATTAATAAAAAAATTTAGAGCATTAATGTTAAAATCTCAAAAACAAAAAACAAAATATGAACAAAACGTAAAAAAATAAAATAAAAAAAATAAAAATTGGAGGGTGGCATTGAAAGCCGATTCTAAGCATTGGAGGGTGGCGCTGAAATCCGATTCTAAGAATTGGATTTCAGCGTTGCCAACTTAAAAAAGTAAATTATTAACAATTTTTTTTGTTAATAATTTTGTTTCTTTTTTTTTAAGTGGGCGGGGTTGAAATCTGATTCTCAGAATCAGGTTTTTTCCCCGCCAAGGGGCTTGGGAGGCATGGCCCTGGACGAGGCTGAAATCCTATTCTCAGAAACGGATTTCATCCCCGCCCCATTATATATATATATATATATATATATATATATATATATATATATATAAGTGGGCCGAGCTAAAATCCAATTTTGAGAATCGGATTTGATTCACATAATTGGATTTCAGCGCACCCTTCAATTTTTTTTATTTTTTTTAACGTTTTTTAAAATATTTTTCTTTTTCTAAGATTTTAATATTAATGTTCTGAAATTTTTAATTATATAGATATATATATATATATATATATATATATATATATATATATATATATATATATTTTTTTTTTTTTTTTTTTTTTTTTTGTTTTTTTTTTAAATCTTTATTATATTTTTTTAAGTTTTAAATTTAATTTTAATAGTTTTTAAATTTTTGTTAGTTTGTTTTTAAATTATTTAAAATTGTTTTAATTTTTTTGGTTTAATTTTCTAGTTTTTCTTTCTTTTTTAATAAAGTTTTTTTAGTTTTTTTCAAAGTTTTCTAAAATTGTTTTTTTTTTATTATTTATTTTTATAGTTTTTATAAAAAAAAATCAATATATTATATATATATATATATATATATATATGACATTTTTTTAATGTATTTTTTTAGAAAATTATTATTTATTTCTTTGTGTTTTTTTTTAATTCTTATTTTTATAGGTTTCTTTTAACATTTTTATGATGGAGTTGGTGGTTTTTTTTTTTTTTATCATTAATTTTTATGATTAATTTAATTTAATTTTCTTTTTTAAATATTTACTTCTTCTTCTTTTTTTTGCTTTTATTTTAAAATTTATGTTTTTATTATTCTTTTGAAATTTTAATGTTTTTTGGAGTCATGATAAATTATTTTACACCATTTTTTCAAAATGTTGAAAATTTATCCTAAAAAAAAAGCAGAGGTTATTTCAACATCAACACATCAACACTTTTCGTTTTCAGGTGTTTTTTGCACAATTTTTGCACAAAAAATTGGTTTTGAGTGCCATTTTTAAAACATGTTGAAAATTTACCTTAGAAAAGAAAAGAAGGTGTTGTTCCAGCATCAACACTTTTCATTTTCAAGTTGATTTTTCATGTTTTTGGGGGATTTTTTGGCTACAGTTTCCGTTTTGAGTTTATAGTTCATGTTTCAAAGTTTACATTGTTAATCCCATACAAGATAACATAATTCCAAACACCACGAAAACAAGAAGACAAGAAACAAAAGAAACCACTTCCAATTTTGTATCCTCCATATAGAAATCCACATATGCCACCTTTCGCAGTGACCAAGTTTCATCGGCACCTTTCAACCCAAAGGCCAACAGATAGATAAAATGAATCATAGGGGCACGTATAGAGGAACTATAAACATACCCATGAACCAGAGCTTGAAACAGATGTGACTGAACCCTCGCCTGAGGAAAATGCACCCACGAAGCCTTCTCCAAGCCACCTTTTAGTGCGGCCCAGAGCCGAGGGAAACAAAGTTTAGTATCAAGAAACTTACCAAACTTACCGCGAAAAACACTAATTATCCCATCCACACTTATGCCCCTACCACCTTTGAGGATTTCATTAACTCCTCGCATGCAAAGAGCCACCGCTCCATGTGCTTCATGCATGTGGAGGGTGGCGAGGAGGCACCTTGGGATTATCAACCTCATTCGTATGTAGGTCTTATTACTGTCGGCTCGCACCCAGATTGGTGAACCTTGGGTTTATAATATTAATCACTTGGGTTTATAATATTATTTCCTTGGGTTTATTATCCCTTGAGGTTTTAGAATTAGTCCCTTTGGTTTATTAATGTAAGGGTTTGAACTGCATTGTGACAAAGTTTGTCTCAATATGAATATCAACCATGGTTAACCATGACCAATCATTGCCAATCATGGTATAACGTCGCATTGTGACAAAAATTGTCTCGATATGAAAACTAACCATTATCAACCATTGTCAATCATGGTCAACCATGGTCCAATGTCACATTCTGAAAAAGATTCTCTCTATATGAAGATCAATCATGGTCAACCATGTTTATTTTAGGGTTTATAATGTTTATCTATGGGTTTATATGTCTTGGATTTACAATATTAATCCCTTGGGTTTAATATTATTCCCCTCAGGATTTAGTATTAATCCCTTGGGTTTATTAGTGCCTTGGGTTTATAATCCCTTGGGGTTTTAGTTTAATCCCTTGGGTTTATAATATGAATCGCTTGGGTTTATTAATGTAAGGATTCATAATTCTAGGGTATAATATTATTCATAGGGTTTATAATATTAATGCTAGGGTTTAATAAAATTCCCTTGGGTTTATAATCATTGTCAACCTTGGTTAGGCATCGTAAACCATGGTCCAACATCACTTTGTGACAAAGCTTTTCTCAATATGAAAATCATACATGGTCAACCATGGTCAATCATGGTCATTCATGGTCTAACATCGCACTGTGACAAAAATTGTCTCAATATGAAAACCAACCATTGCAACCATGGTCAATCATGGTCAAGGATGTTCCAATGTTGCATTCTCATGAAGATTCTCTCAATATGAAGATCAATTATGGTCAACCATGGTCTAATGTCGCGTTGGTGACAAAGATTGTCTGAATATGAAAATCAAGCATGGTTAACCATGGTAAATCATGTTTGTTTTAGGGTTTATATGCCTTGGGTTTACAATATCAATCCCTTATCTTTAATGTTATTTCGTTTGTTTTTCAATATTAATCCCTTGGGTTTATAATCCCTCAGGTTTTTAGTTTTAATCCATTAGTTTTGTTATTCTCTTGGATTTATTAATCTAAGGGTTCATATTCCTAGGATATAATATTATTCACAGGGTTTATAATATTAATCCTAGGGTTTAATTATAAATCCCTCGATTTTATAATCATGGTAAACCATGGAAAAAAATGGTCCAACATCATGTTGTGTCAAATATTGTCTTAATAAGAAAATCAAACATGGTTAACCATGGTCCAACCTCGCATTGTGATAAATATTGTCTCAATATGAAAATCATCTGTGGTCAATCATGGTCCAATGTTGCATTGTGACAAAGATTGTCACAATATGAAAATCAACCATGCTTAACCATGTTTATTTTAGGGTTTAAATACCTTGGGTTTATAATATTAATCCCTTCGTTTTAATATTATTCCCTGGGATTTAATATTATTCCCAAGGTCAATCATTGTCAATCATTGTCTAATGTCGCATTTTGACAAAAAATGTCTCGATATGAAGACCAACCATTGTCAACCATGGTCAACCATGTTCCAATGTCACATTGTGACAAAGATTCTCTCAATATAAAGATCAATCATTGTCAACCATGGTCCAACGTTTCATTTGTGAAAAAGGTTGTCTGGACATGAAAATCAAGCATGGTCAACCATGTTTGTTTTAGGGTTTATAAAATTTATCCTAGGGTTTATATGTCTTGGGTTTACAATATTAATCCCTTGTGTTTAATATTATTCCCTTCGACTTTTAGTTTTACTCCCTTGGGGTTTTAGTTTTAATCCCTTAGGGTTTATTATTCCCTTGGGTTTATAATATCAATTGCTTGGGTTTATTAATGTAAGGGTTCATATTCCTAGAGTATAATATTATTCATAGGGCTTATAATATTAATCCTAGGGTTTAATAAAAATCCCTTGGGTTTATAATCATGGTCAACCTTGGTCAGGCATGGTCAACCAGGTTCCAACATTGCATTATGTCAAAGATTGTCTCAATATGAAAACCAAACATGGTCAACTATGGTCCAACATCACATTATGATAAAGACTATCCCAATATGAAAATGAACCATGGTCAATCATGGTCCAATGTGGCATTGTGACAAAGATTGTCTTAATATGAAAATCAAATATGGTCAACCATGGTCCAACGTCACATTGTGACAAAGTTTGTCTCAATATGAAAATCATACATGGCCAACCATGGTTAATCATGGTCATTCATGGTCCAACGTTGCAGTGTGACAAAAATTGTCTCGATATGAAAACCAACCATTGTCAACCATGGTCAATCATGGTCAACGATGTTCCAATGTCACCTTGTGACAAACATTCTTTCAATATCAAGATCAATCATGGTTAACCATGGTCCAATGTCGCATTGGTGACAAATATTGTCTGAATATGAAAATCAAACATGGTCAACCATTTTGGTTTTAGGGTTTATAATACTTATCTTAGGGTTTATATGCCTTGGGTTTACAATATTAATCCCTTGGGTTTAATATTATTCCATTCAGTTTTTAGTATTAATCCCTTGGGTTTATTAATCTAAGGGTTCATATTCCTAGGGTATAATATTGATCCTAGGTTTTAATTATAAACCCCTCGGGTTTATAATCATGATAAACCATGGTCCAACATCACATTGTGTCAAATATTGTCTTAATATGAAAATCAAACATGGCCACCTATGGTCCAACCTCGCATTGTGATAAATATTGTCTTAATATGAAAATCAACCATGGTCAACCATGGTCAATAATGGTCCAATGTCGCATTGTGGAAGATATTGTCTCAATATGAAAACCATCCATGCTCAACCATGTTTATTTTAGGGTTTAGATACCTTTGGTTTATCAAATTAATCCCCTAGGTTTAATATTGTTCCCTTGGGTTTATTATCCCTTGCAGTTTTAGAATTAATCCCTTAGGTTTATAATATCAATCTCTTGTGTTTATTAATGTAAGTGTTTGAACCATATTGTGACAAATTTTGTCTCAATATGAATATCAAACATGGTCCAACATCACATTGTGACAAAAATTGTCTCAATATGAAAACCAACCATTGTCAACCATGGTCAATCATGGTCCAACATCATGTTTGTGACAAAGATTGTATGAAAAAGAAAATTAAGCATCATCAAGCATGGTCAACGATGTTTGTTTTAGGGTTTATAATATTTATGATAGGGTTTATATGCCTTGGGTTTACAATATTAACACCTTGGGTTTAATATTATTCCCTTCAGTTTTGGGTATTAATCCGTTGGGTTTATAATCTCTCGAAGTTTTAGTTTTAATCCCTCGGGTTTATTATTCTCTTAGGTTTATAATATCATTCTTTTAGGGTCTATTAATCTAGGGGTTCCTATTCCTAGGGTATAATATTATTCATATGGTTTATAATATTAATCTTAGGGTTTAATAAAAATCCCTTGGATTTATAATCATGGTCAACCATGGCCCAACATCGCATTGTGTCAAATATTGTCTCATATGAAAATTAGACATGGTAAACCATGGTCCAATGTCGCATTGTGACAAAGATTGTCTCAATATGAAAATCAACCATGGTCAATCATGGTCCAATTTTGCATTATGAAAAATATTGTCTCAATATGAAAATCAAACATGGTCCACCATAGTTGACCATTGACAATGTTTTTTATTATTAATAATATAATACTATTATTAATGCTAATAATTAATATTATTATTTATTATATTAATAATAAACATTATTTATTATTATTAATAATGCTTTTTTGTTTATTATTATTGATAAGCAAAAAAATATTATTAATAATATTAATAATTAATCTTTCTTTATATTTATATTTTAAATAATTACTATTTAATTAATATTGCTAGAAATATTTAAGCAATTATTATTTAATTAATATTTTTAATTTACATTATTAATCTATTTCTATTTATATAATTAGTTTATGATTATTAATATTATATATTTAGATTATTAATTATTATTAATAATTTACCTTTTATTTTTAATAATATAATTGTTACTTATTTAATCATATTTAAATATTTTCTAATTTTCATTATTAATGGATATTATTAATTAAATTGTGTTTATATTATTATTTTATAATTATTTTACATTATAAATTATTTTTTTATAATGTTTCATTTATTATTGTTCACATAATTATTTTTTTAATAATATTAAAGTAAGTATAATTTAGTTATTAATTAATTATTATATAAAAAAAAGCACATTTCTATTTTATTATGAAATAATTATTTTATATTAATATTATTATTTTTATTATATAATATTAAAATAATTATTATTTTATTTATTATTATTTACTTATAATAGAGAAAAAAAATTATTTTATTGTTATATAATTATCGTTATATTTTTATTTTTATTAATATTATTAATTTACAACATGTTATCAATTTATTTATTTTTTAAATATTGTTATTATTTATTTATAAAATTATTTTGTAGGGTTATCATAAATTTATATTAATTTATTATTTAATATTATTTTTATTATTATACAATATTACTCTTTAAATATTGTTATTATTTGTTTATATAATTATTTTTTATATAAGTCCATCAACGTTTATAAATGGTGTTAATATTACAAGAAATTTTATTACCTCTAAAAATAAATTACGATTTAACCGGCCAATGATGCTCTATAATGTTATATTAAAATTAAATTAAAAAAATATATTAATTATATGGAATAGCCCAACTTTGGCAATATTGAAATTCCCAATATAATTGGTAAGACTTTGTAAGATTTAAAAAAAATAAAAGAACTTATTTCATTTATAAATTGAGGTAAGAAATTTTATATTTATGTAGTAAAATTTTATTTTTTATCTAAGTTGAAAAGATGGAAAATTGAGAAGATTTTATGATAATACTATTATAAATTCATTTTAGTTTAATGTGTGAAATTTTCAACTATTGTAATAACTAGAAATTATTCTTCTAATAGTAAATTAATTAACAGTTTATTTACCCACATAAACAATAAATAATTCACAGCTGTAATTTTCACCAAATTAAATTCCGCGGAGGATAAACTGGAAACTGAGAAAATACTGGCGCACACACACAAAAATATGACAGTTCTTTTTGTACTAAAGTTCGTGGAAAAACCTAACTTGGGAAAACCGGTGCAGCTATTGAGGGTTTTTATTATTAAGCAACAATGAGAAATTCTTAGTACAATAAATATCGCTAAACCGACAAACCTATCCAAGAGTAATATTGGCAAAAATTTTCTAAGGGAAATTACCCCCTCTCCGAGAAATCCCGACACTTGGCTACCCCTAAAAAGCTAGCCGTCCAACCAACTTTGTGCAGACCTTGTGTCACCCTAGCGCAATTCATCAATCATGAATCAACTGCCAATCTAGTCGTCCTGCTTGCTGTTGACTGAGAGATTGTCTCTTCGGCCTTTTGGAAAACTTTTCCAGCTTCTAGAACTGAAAACGAACTCCTCTTCAACTGGATCAAATTTTGTTCTTGAGGCTTTGCGCTATCTCTGCGTAGCCTCCTATAAAAAATCTCGGCTCCTCTTTTTGACTCTATGGAACTGGAAAAAAATTCCTTCGGAATCATTGTCTCTACCCCTCTTTGTCTATGCTTCCTTTCTTTGGCTCGAACTCTACTGACAATATGTTGCTTCTCTCTGGAAAATTGAACTGCCCAAGGAAATCGAGCTCAAGTATATTCTTCCATCTACCCTTCAACTTCTTCTTATAATCTCACTGAGAGACTCCAATGGCCAAGAATAAAACTTAATCAATGGATGAGATTATTTCCTAGTCGATACGTGTGAGTTTCTAAATAAATATCACTTCCTCAATTAATTAATCATTTTCCCTAAGTTAGACTTAGAGAAAAATTAATTTCTGATTAATTAACTTAATTAAGGCATCTCTAGGCGGATTTTCCTAAAACTTTTTCTAAGTTATGGAGTCATAGTGTTTCTTAGCCTTTCTGACAATTGTCGAGCCTAGGACACCATCCCATGCCACAAAAACTAATGCAAGGTTTACCAAAAGCTTAGGGTAACCAAATCAGTAAAGTTGCAAACCTAATTTTGAGTATAAAAATTCACAAAGAGGAATCAAATCTTAATTCAACTAGTTTTGTATCTTACTTGCGGAAATATTTGATCACCCTTGATAATATTCAAAGAGTCACTGTGGAATTTGCCATATTTAATCTTAAGCATCCCCAAATTACTCTAATAAATTACGTATTCACCATAATAAAAAAACAAATAATTATTATTTATATTTATTTAAATATAATACATATATTATAATGTCTTCATCCTTATTTATATTTATTTAAATATAATACATATATTATAATGTCTTCACCCCCTCTATATATATATATAACATCTCTTTTTTAACATTTATTCTTTTATTTGCGGAAGCACCATTATATTTAAATAATTTATAACATTCAAATGAGTATCAAATTTTCATGGATTAAGTAGGTGTTGGATAATAAAACTTTTGATAATTTTTGCGCTGCGTAACGGCATTATTAACAGAAGTCATGGTTCTGAATATCGACCTTTTAAGTAAAAGTTATATTGGTTAAGATGGGGAGCGACAACTTAGTCTTAACCAATATAACCAGTATTATTAAAATAAATTTAATAATATTTATTTTACAGTTTTAGATGCGAATAATTTTTAACGTATATATTCTAACCTTTCTATCATAATTCTCTTTACTAATACAACTTTTTAATGCAATGTTACTATCACAAGAATCATTATTTTTTGGTTGGATTTTTATAGTCCAACAGAAAGATTATTCAGGCTTTTTCAACCAAAACAATAATTCAAATTTATATAAAGATGTTTAAAGATTTTATATGAAAATTATAATTTATATTTTAAATATGTATATTAAGTTTTTTATTTTCTAAAGAAATATTTATATTTATGAATATTAAAATTTTAGTAATTTTTCAAATGTGTTCATATAATTATTATCTTAAACTAATAAAACCTTAATTTTAAAGATTTTAATGCATTTAAAAATATTTAAAAATATTGAAATTTTAGTATTTAGTTAAATAAGTTAATATAATTTTTATTCTAAACTAATAAAATTTAATTTAAAAAATTTAATACTTTTAAAAATAAATATTTACTCATACTGAAAATAGAATTTAGTATATATATATATATATATATAGCAAAAGGTATTACATTAGTTATATATAGATAACAACAAACCAAAAGTAACAACCTCGGAGTTCATGCCTCTAACCAGGTATGCCATAATTAATCACATTTTTTTTTTTCTGTGAATCTATGTGAGAATATCACACACCAGAGACGTTTAGAGGTTTTTCTTTTTTTCCTTTTCTCCTACATACATCTACCCATCCTACAAATTTCTCAATTACAACTGAGGATACTATCATAACCTCGTTTTTCAGAGAAATTTCTATGGATACTGCCTCCTCAGAGTGTGCAACCAGTGTTCAAATTTGAACACATCACAACACTTCTGAAGCTCTCTAGCACGTCAGAGAAGTGCTCAGCTAAATTTACTAGTAAAAAGAAATTTAAATCTTTATTTTTACATGTTTTTTAAAATTTTAAATAATATTATAAAATGTCATACGAAGGGCTACCTGTCTATAGGACATTTCAAAAAAAATCCAGTTGTCTGATTGATGTAACACTCTAAAGTCTACAGGAGGTTCTTGAAACACTCAAGAAAGTGCAATGGGATGTAATGGAGGTTGTTCATCCATTCCCAGGCCATTAGTCATAATGGCAACACTGATAGAGTTAGAAGTCATGATATGAGGTTTATGCTCGCATTCATTGATAACAGAGGTTTCTTTTCGCATTCATTGATAGCAGAGGAGAAGTAGCTATGTATTGGTATCCATGAACTGGGCATATTTTGAAGGTATCGGAGATTTAGAAGAAACAAATGACAAAAGACAGAATTAATTATAACTAAGGTAGATTATTCTAAGCCTGTGAATCTTTCCTGCATTGATTTTTCCAATCCCAATCTTACTACGAGTGCAACACAAGTTTACAAGGTATTTTTAACTCTCAATTTTAATTTTCAACATTCATTTCCCTGGCCTTTCATTCAGTTAGGCAGAACCAATTAAAATTATTATGTCTGGAATGGTTTATTGATCTTTATATAGTCATGTGTAGACTCTGGATTTTTTTTATATCGTCCATCATGTCATCGATGAAGATTTTTTGGACTAAGTCTTTGAGCAAAGTCGACAACTTTTGCCCTTCTTGAGGAGGAAATGAAATAGTTGCGAAATGAGAATCGAGGTTACACTCCGTATCTCTCTTAATCTTTCCATTCAACTCGAAGTTTTGATGTGGATTTGTTTCTCCTTCTATTTACTTCTACTTGTAATTACATCTTGCTTTGATCAACTCTGAAAAATCAATCCGTTGAAGTATTTCACTTCATATTTTTTCATATATTCATTTTTCCAGGGGATTGGAAGGGGAGTTATGAAGCTTTTGAAGCATCTATAAAGGCAAGTGATTTCAAAGTCCCAATCAATTGCCTTCAACAGATATGCAATTCAGCATTTAAAACGATATTTTGCATACTTGTCCAACACTTAAAAATAGATTAAAGTGACAGTATTGACATTTTTACATCATAACTACATACTGCATTTTTTGTGGTATCTCCATTTTCCTTAATTTGTAAAATTTTATTCTTTCTTGTCAACCCACCATTAACACAAGATCATTGAATTATGATATTACCCCATTAGATAGTGATACCTACGCTTATTGATTCACAAACTTTTATTTGTCATCTTGTAAATAACTACTACCATCTACTACATCTTTGAGGATGCCGAATATATTCGAGTATTGATCATCCTACGGCTATGTAAACATCTTCCATCCTACCTTTATGCAGACATATTCATGACATTACTTTGATGTTCCACATAGATATCTTGACATAGTATAATAAGGCCGATATGGTTGCTTACATTTTCCATGAAAACATCATTACTTTGAAACTCTATTCGACATGTGTTATATCTTCATTTTCTTTCCTAATTTGTAAAACTTTCTTTATTTCTTGTCAACCAGCCATTCAGACAACATTGTTCAATTATGAAATTACCCCATTAGATGGTGGTAAATAACTACTACCATCTCTTTTCTATTTTAGACGATTCCATGACTGACAACCATAAGGCTTACAAAAGCCTAACATTGCTTCCATTTGAACTTACTGTAATCAAGCTTACTATTAAGCCCACTTACTATTAAGCCTAACATTTGTAAAATCAAACTTTATTTAAAACCTTGTATTTCTTCTCTTATCTTAAAAAGCCTTTTTCTTTATTAACTCTCTAGTTTTTTAAAACATAGAAATTAATGCTTTAAAAAAATTGAGAAATAATAAGTGTGCTTCCCATAAAATTATGTAGAGTTTTGAACCGGGGAGAAGTGTTAAAATGAAACTCCAAAGCTCTATTAATAACCACACAACCGAAGATTGGTCTGCCTATAGGGCTACAACTTAATTTTCTTTTTCCAGTCGGTCTTCCCAAAAGATATAGAATGCCAATAGTTATCCATACAACTATTATTGTCTCTCCTGCTTCATTTTCTCCATTCGGTATCTAGGAAATAAGTTGTGTGTGTGGGTGTCCATGTAGCTGCTGCTATGAAGGGGTTTTTAAGGAGATGTTGAAATCATAGAAAAATTAAAAGACATTGTTAATGAAAAGAAACCATATTATTAGAAAAAGACATCAACGAAAAGAAACCGCATTATTAGAAAAAGATATCAACCAAACTTGAATTCATTGTAAGGACCAAATTTGAAAACCATTCTTAAACAACAACAAAAATGATCAACCAAGCCATACAACAACAACACTGCAGATGTGTATTACATATTACAATATTTCCTTATTAGATATGGAAAACTTTCCTTTTAATTACATAAATTTTTGAATCTATAGAGCTTGAAGTTTTTAATGGACATAAAAGTCTATTGACAGTGTTCTTTGATTGAGCAATGTTAAGAGAAAAGTTCAATTCCCTTGGTTGTTGAAAGTATATATTTGTTTTTTTGGTTTTCTTTAAATTGTTTCAAGCTGAGCAAAAGATATATTATAAATTAGAAACAATGAAAACTATTTTTTTTTTTTTCCATTGTGCAAATAAATTTATATTTTCAATGATGTAAATTCAAATACTTTTGAAGATTATTTAATGAATAGAAGAAACATATGTTTAATTTTTTAAACAAAATTTGAGAAAAATGTTTGCCTATATACTAAATTCTATTGAGATTTTATAGTGTTTTAATGTAGCCACTTTTTAAATTTTAAATATTTAAAAGGACACTATTTCATTTTAGCATTATTTTCTATAAAAAAAATTATTTAATATACGCTTGTCAATAAAAGTACAATTTTTTTATAACTTTTCATCTTTGAAGGGTTAGATAAATATATGCCCTTCCAAACAAAATTAAGACCAGCCCTTCAAATTTAATCATTGTGTGCAATGTGTCACTATTGAAGGATCCGATTCATCAAGTGGTTTCTACCCAATGGTTGTAGCCACGATTAATGCGGATGAACTTTCTATCTTCATAGCAGAGGATTCTTATCCATTGAGGCTGCGGATGAACTTTCTATCTCCATAGCCAGAGGATTCTTATCCATTGAAGGCGTAGGCTTATCGACCCTGGGCTGCATATATCTTTCAAGGTTGAAGAACCTCGAAATGACTGTTCCTGTTGAGTATTGTCCTTCTTATTACTTGATTCGTTCTTGATGTTTGATGCTACCTTCTGATTGCACCATCCACGATGTGGTTTTTACAGCTTCGGGGAACCTGGCACCGCTTTAGGGCAGGGACTATTAAGATCCCTGGGTTGTTGCCCAGATTTGCATCTAAAAATTTTGTTTTCGTAGTCTAGAGGTTGATGAAGTTTCTTGTTGTCTCATTTTAAGATGATTTTGTCTGCAAGACCTGCACTTAAGTCCAATTCAACACAGATGCAGACAAAAGAGATGAACCCACTAGCTAGTCACTCACTGTGTATCTGGATTGGTATTCGTTTACAATAGCTGGATTCATGCTCTCGACCATAGGCCTCAGTGGTTAACACAACAAAATCTGTCAGATATTCATGGCACTCGCTGAATTGGTATTCGTTTACAGTCACTGGATTCATGCTCTCCATTATAGGCCAGCTACCATGGAAATCTTGGTTTTACCTTTATAATCTGTATAATAATCCGTCTTTGATAATGGTTACTGAGCCTCCAAAAAAATTTATAAGCATTCGAATTGAATGCATAAAAAATGGAGCTACAACCCACGGACGGACTCCTTGATATCAAATTATCAGGATATGATTTATAACACGTCAGGAGTGTTCAAGGTCTTCGAATTGAATACGTACACGTACAGTCATCTGTTTACAATTGCACAACCAGATAGCAATTTAACATCAGATCCAAGTAAGTAAATAGATTTACTGAATTTACATTTGGAAGTCCAGTAAGTAAATATTGAAATAGTGATCTATCAAAAGTTCGAGAGGAAATCAATTGTGTTAACGATTTATTCCAAAAGCGATGAAAATTTTCGAAAAGAATTTCTCGTTGAAGAGGTTTATGTAGAATTCGTTGCACTTTATGGCAAAGTTTATTTGTTGGGATTATTTTGGCAGAATGGTCTTTACAATTTAGTTTTAGTTTCGGGTAGATTTAATCGCGTAAATAAATTTAAATTTAACATTTTTTAATTTAAAAATCAATTTAGTTATTATTATTATTATTTTTTTTCCCTAGGAAAAAATCGTAATTTTATTCATGTTGATAAAATTACATTTTGTAGATGCTTATAGCATATGCAAATGGCTAAACCTGTAGTATGGCAGCGGACAAAAATAAAAGCACAAAATGGCAAAAAAACATTCCTGTCACAAAATATAGTAAATGTTAGCAGGCCTATTTCCTGCCTTTTTTCTTTTCTACTTTACGCCAGACTCCAGTGCTGATAGTAGGATAAAAAACAACAAGTTGGTTTTCCTTTGAGTACGCTGGTTGATCTTTATCTGAGTCCGATCCTTCTGGGCTATGGGCTCTTTTGACTCTGCTTATTTCCAATTGTAAATTTTGTTGCTGTACCAAGCTGTGTGTCTCCAAATTGGGCTTCTAAGTGCCTTCGTTAGACTCTTCCCTCTGCCTCATTTGTGCAGCTGTTGGTTCTGTGTTCAGTGCTTCTTCCTCCAGTGGTTCCGTATGCTGCCAACCTTTTGGTTTTTTCTGTTGTTTCTTGTTCCCTTTTGTCTCCCTGCTAGTCAATGGACATGCGTATTGCAGGTGCCCTGTCTGCAAACATCTACGACATCTGAATGCCGTGTTCTCGTAGTCAAGATTTTGCGTCCACAGTGAATTATTGAAATCCAATGTGATGTGATCTGGCAATCCTTGACTTAGGTCCACCTCTACATATATTCTAGCATATGTGAATAATCCCCGCATAGCTCTGTCTTCATCTGTTTTAAGATGTTTTCCTAAAGAGTTCCCAATGGCTGTTAATGCTTTGCGGTGCCAAAAATGCACTGGGAGGTTATGCAGCCTTACCCAAACTGGTGTTGTCGAAACAATCATTGTGTTGGCATCAAAGTCCGGGAACCAGGGGGTGATAAAGAGGCCAGCACTTCCCCAAAACCAAGGCCCCTGGTTAATGATGTTGTCTCGTTCCAGTTCTGTGTTGAATCTGACTATGAAGAAGCCCTTAGGGCATAGGTATATTTCACATTTGGTTGACCATGATGTAAATACCCACTGTTGCAATGCGTCAGCTTTGGGCCAGTAACCATTGAATCTACATATAACGGCATTTTGCATTAAATCTGAGTATAGATCTGATACCTCCGGCAGTGTTACAGTGAGTAAAGGTGATTCTTGCTTCTGCTCCACGATGTAGGGACCTGGTAGCTCGGATGTGGGTGTTGTTCTGTGGTTCAGTGGTTCCTTTCCTTTGACTGCGTCGCGGAAGGTTCCTGTAGTTTTAGAGCTGGTTCCCTTACAGCCTCCTCGTAGCCTCAGGTTGAGTATGATGGTTGAATCATTTGCAACTCCATAGTGCTGGAGTGTGTGTTGATCCTGCATGCAGAGTCCGGAGTATAAAAGATTTTGGATTATTACTGGAATCCCCAATTTGATTTGGATCTCATTTTTTTAACCTTAAGACATTCATCCCTTCCCTGATCTGTATACAGTGATGTCTACCTTCTACAGATCTGATAAATTTTTGAGTCAGATGCGTCGGATCGGCCCTGTTCATGCCCCGATCTATATGACTGAGCTTTAGATCTGGCGGATCTATAGTGTTTCGGGAGTTTTCATGCCCTTCCGTTGAATAAGAGGGTTTGTTACCTTCTATCTGCGCTGTTCTGGCTATCTCTGCCTTCGCTTTTCCACCTCCGCCATCGATATCCATCAGGGACTTTTGATTATGGAGACCCTGATACCTATCTAAAAAAATCCTCATCTTAATGCTTACCTTGCTTTTCGCATCGCGCTCGATGTATTCGTTGAAATCTGGATGTGCAGTGGCGTAAACCCGTATCTCCGCATCTTTGGCCCTCATGTAGGCCACGCCACCGTCCAGTATGTTAAGGCTCTGCCGCAGCATTATATTTCCCCCATCGATCTGTATCCAGCTCTTCAGATCTGTCAATATCTGCATGATATCTTTGATCGGCCATGCGAATACGGGCATCAGGCTTCCATCTAATATTGCTGCTGCTCGGAACAGGTCCTTCTTGCCCAGGACGCGGAGGTTTCTGAATAAGCCTGTGGCGGCCATTCGATACCCTAGGTTCACTGATTGCTTCAGAGAAATCGCCGGCCAACCCACCGCGCGGAGGTTCTCAGCCGTCTTCGGCACCACATCCGCATAAAGCTCCCTGACGAACTGGTCTGCTGGGTCACCGCCGACCTGCATATCAAAGAAAATCTTTGGGTTTGGCATCCTGAGTTCGAAACCTCTGAGATTCTGCGAAAAGCTCTCCCTCCATTTAGTTATTATTATGTATAAACACAATATACATAAAAGAGATAAGGTAAATAAATAAAAATATGAATAAACATGTATGGTAAATAAATAAAGCTTTTTTATATATTTACTCCAGAACTATGGTAAATAAATAAAACCTTTTTTTATATTTACTCCATAAACCTATTTATATTTACAAAACTTCAAAAAAGAGGTTTTATTTAGGTGAAGCCTATGGCCCAAATACAATGGAACAAATTATTATTAATACCATGAGCCAAATACCATATTTATAAGAGAAGTATGGTAAACAAATAAATATAAAAGAGTTACAAAGAGGTTGGTAAATAAATAAAAATATATCAAATAAGATTAGAAATCAACATCTAATTATATACCAAGTCTATGGGCCAAATACCATGGACCAAATTATTATTAATAACATGCAAATTTTTTTATTAACCCTAATATTAATATTGAAAGATTAATAATATCATTGTTATTAAATCTAATATTCGTATTAATGTATTAGAATATTTATATTATTAAATTTAATAACTTTGCATTAATACAATATTAAATTTTTTATATTATAATATATCATGATATATATATTAACTCTAGATATATATGGGAGGGAGAACAAAGACAGATTGACAAAGGTGGAGAAGTAGGGGGAGTGACAAGGGAGAGATGGAGATAAATTGAAGGAGAGAGGAGATGACGAATGAAGAGAGAGAGATGGAGAGGAGTAAGAGAGGTAGAGAAGGGTAAGAGATGGAGAGAGAGAGAGACATAAAGATGGAGGTGGGAGAGCGAGAAGGAGAGAGGGAGGGAGATAGTGAGAGGATTGGAGGGCAGAGAGAGAGAGAGAGAGAGACGAGGGAAGAGAGAAGGAGGTAGGAGAGAAAGGGAGAGAGCTGAAGGATGAGAGAGAGGACTTGGGAGAGAGGAGGAGAGAGGGAGGGATAGAGAAATGGAGTTGGAGGGGGAGATAGGGAGGAAATAATAAAGACATAGAGAGTGAGAAGTGGAGAGAGAGGGAGTGACAAGGGAGAGATGGAGAGAGAGTGTGTTTGTTTAAGGGTGAGATAAAGAGACATAGAGGGAGATATGGAGACAAGGGTGGGGAGGCCGAGAAGAAGAGAGAATGAGAAAGGGAGGGATATAGTAAGATAGTTGGAGAGAGAGAGAGTGATGGGGGGAGAGAGAGGATTGGATGGAAAAGAGAGAGAGAGAGAGGATTGGATGGAAAACAGAGAGAGAGAGAGAGAGAGAGAGAGAGAGAGAGAGGATTGGATGAAAAAAAAGAAGAGGGAGAGAGCAGGGGGGAAGATGTCGAGAGGGAGGAGAGAAAGAGAGAGAGAGAGCAAGAGGGAAGATGTCGGGAGGGAGGAGAGAAAGGGAGAGAGAGGAAGGATGAGAGAGATGACTTGAGAGAGAGGAAGAGAGTGATGGGGCAAGAGAGAGGATTGTAGGAGAGAGAGAGAGTGATGGGGGAAGAGAGAGGAAGGTAGGAGATAAGGGAGAGAGAGGAAAGATGAGAGAGAGGACTTCAGAGAGAATAGGAGAGAGGGAGGGAGATTGGACGAGAGAGAGAGAAGGATAGAGAGATGCAGTTGGAAGGGGAGAGAGGGAGCAAAGAAGAAAGACATAGAGAATGAGAAGTGGAGAGAGAGGGAGTGACAAGGGAGATATGGACAGAGAGTGTGTATGTTTGGGGGTGAGATAAAGAGATAAATAATAAGAGATTGAGAGAAGGATAGAGAAAGAAATATAGTAACAGATTTGGAAGGTAGAGAGAGAGAGAGAGAGAGGGAGAGATAGGTGGGAGAGAAAGGAAGAGAGAGAGGATGTGAGATAGAGGAGAGAGGTAAGGAAAGAGAGATGGAGATGGAGGGGGAGAGAGAGGGAGGTAAGAAGAAAGACATAGAGGCAGAAAATTGGAGAGAGAGAGAGAGAGGAAGTGATAAGGAAGATGGAGAGAGATGAAGAGAGGACAGCAGGAGGGAAGAGAGATAGAAGCGGGGGAGATGGAGAGCAGGGGAAGAGAAGAGAGAGGGAGAGGAGGGAGCGATAGATATAAAGATTGGAGAAAGAGAGTGTCTTTTGAGGATGATAAAGAAAGACAAAGGGAGATCGAGATATAGATGGAAGGTGAAGAGAAAGAAGAGAGAGATGCAGATAGGGAGGGAGGGAGAAAGAGATTGATAGATGTGGAGTGAGAGAGCGTGTGTGTTTGGGGGGGTGAGACAAAGAGACAAATAAGGAGAGATGAAGGGAGATATAGATATAGATGGAGGGGGGAGAGAGGGAAGAATATTTCTTGCACTATATGCATTGATTTCAGTGTAGATGGTGATTTCTAATCCTATTTGTTTGCTTGCACTAAATGCATTGATTTTAGTGTAGATGTTTATTTCTAATGATATTTGATTACTTGCACTAGATGCATTGATTTCAATGTAGATTATTTCTAATCCTATTTGATTGCTTGCACTAAATTAATTGATTTTAGTGTAGATGGTGATTTCTAATCCTATTTGATTTCTTGCACTATATGCATTAATTTCAATGTAGATGCTAATTTCTAATTATATTTGATTGCATACACTAGATGCATTGATTTCAATGTAAATGTTTTTTGCTACTCTTATTTTATTTCTTGAATTAGATGCATTGATTTTAGTGTATATGTCGATTTCTGATTTGATGTATTTGGATGTATGATGATACATTCATTTTAAAGTGATTGGATTGACAGTGTGCATTGATTTTCAATGTAAGCATAAAAAATTATTGACAATGTAAATTTACTTTTGTGTTATAGTAATTCAACATATTAATATTGGAGAGCATGAGAGAGAAGGTATGATTTTTACTACAACAACTAGAGCTAAATATTAAAGTGGTTTATGATTTCAACTGTCATTTTAACATAATCAATATGAAAATATGAAAAAACTAACAAGGGTGACAATAAGAATAGTTGAAGAAAATAGTTTGAGATTGATCACAATGAAGACTATTTGTAATTGACTACATTTTTATTATTCACTTTTTCTATCATTCAACACTATTACATTGTCACTTTGCATTCAAAATTTTTATTTCATCATTGACAATATTTATCATCTCACAAATTGAGGTAACTAAACAAATTTAAAATTAAAATGACCATATAAATCTCATACATATTTAGCATATTTAAAATGGTTATATTAATATTAGATGTATTTACATATTATTGATCAAATTAATCATATGTTCGATATATTTCCTTGGCCGCACACGATTGAAACCAACCTAGATCCATCTTAACTCTAGATCTATCAAACGCTGAGAGAGATCCAATCTCTCGAGGTCCAAACCTTTCCTCAAGTTTTGCACTCAGAAAAGAGGTTTGCACCTCGAGAGATTTGATCCCTCTAGGCGCTTGATAGATCCAAAATTAAGATGGATTAAGATGGTATTGAATTTTCATATATGTATGTATTATTATTATTTCACCAACTCTCTTGACATTATACAACCCCTTTCCTGCTGAATTTCTGAGAGTGTGAGCTATTACACGGAAATTTATCTCCAATGCTGAGACGTGTCCCATCTAAGTAAGGTTTATGTGTCGTTTTATCAACCGCATACCCATACTAGGGTTGTGATCGATGGTGGAAAATGTTTAGGTTGGTTGTGCTAACCCTCCATCACCACATTCCTTCCAAGCTCATTCTCCTCCTTTCCTACCTCTAGTAGAGATCTATAACTCCGACACATAGAGATAGGTAATCTCATCATTTCTTAACTATTACTGGTCGTTGTTACAATTGGAGGATCTCACTATTCCAACATGGTACATTTGCAAAAGGTAAGGGTTCTAATTCTTATGAAATTCTCATCATTGTTTTCATTCAACGATTTATTCTGAGTTAACAGACTAATTGATACTTGGAAACTGCGGATAATGTATGACCGGCTAGTGTTTATTTGTTTCATTTCGTGACTTCCCACATGAATAGGTCTTTTCCCTACCCTTAGAGAATTTATCAGGTTTGCCAACACAATCTCTTAGGATTTACTAATCATCGTGTCTCTACAACACTTACTTCTTCTTCAGAGATTCTAACGACTTGTCAACAAACGTATATGCAACTATTATGACTTATGTCATAATCTAGTTCGTTGAGAACATATATTTGGTTTTTTTTTCTTTGGGGTTACTAACTCACTCCATGGGTATCTTTGCTCCCCATTGGGCTCCCAATCATGTTATTGGCATTTCGTAAAGGACCTCCTCTTTGTTGGGAACATGCATGCCTGTTTTCTTGACAAATTTGGTAAGGTAAGAAATAATTCGTTATTTACCAAAATTTTTAGGGTTTTTCTATGGCCTTAGGATTAATGTATTTTATCCTCTTCCTTTGATAGGAATTCTTATGGATTGCTTATGGGACGTCCAAACTTAGTTAGTAATTGATTCCAGTCTTTTTTGTTGTCCTTTGGCTACTTCATTTACAATTTTATGTTATATCTAATTCATTCTCTTTAGCGACTTGTACATGTATTTTTTTTTGCACAGGAGTGGGTATTCAATGTTTCAGAACCCATTATGTATTCCAAGCTTTGATAATTTCACTTTTTCCTTGTTACAAGTCAACTTATGACTGTCAGCCGAATGAGGGTTTTAAGAACACAATTATGCTCTTTGTAGAAAATTTATATAATTTCTTCTATGCTACGACTATTGGCCTTATACTTAATTAATTATCATTTTACGTATTCAATGGTTCCAAGCCTCATGTCACGGAGCATCTTACAAGATTATATAATTTGAACCAGGGTTTTGTGATTATAATAGATTGTTGTTTGTTTTAATTATTTTGGATAGATTCCATAATCCAAATATTATCCATTTGTTGACTATTAACAACGTACTATCATATTATTATACATATGTCTTTGAAATTTAACTTTATTTTACATAGAAATATACCTATACTAGCAATTGCCCCAAAAGGTGCAAAAAGAGGCCAATAGGTTTGTTAATTTGGACAAGTTGTATGAGAAAGTCAATTGTAGACGTGTATGCCATATGTTTTGCATTTTCAAAAGTATCAAGGTCAACTTTTGAAGATGAAATGTCATGCATTAGATCTTAGGTTTGGAAAAGTTGTATGAGAAAGGCATTTGTAGATGCGTAGGCCATATGTTTTGCGTTGTCATTTATTCTTGAAAGCTAGAGAAGAAGGGTGCCCCTAAGAAAAAAGGCATACATTCTACACATTCCCAGGTGGTTGGCAGAGTTTACACAAAAAAGTCATATTTTCATAATGGAATAGCTCCGTAAAAGTTAATCCATTCTAGTGGAGATAAACTTTATCTAGGAACAACTTGGTAAGATCTACTTCAACACATATGCAAGGAAAGTATTCATTCCCTTTTGTAGCCTTTTTGTATATACATTAATGAACCAACCGATGGATTTTCCCACTTCAACTAACATATATCGACGAAGAATGTGAAGGGGCATGAGGAAAATCCCAAACCTCCCCAAAAACCAGGGCCTTTCATCAAAAACCCTCTTGTAATCTTGGATATAGCACATTTGTCGAAGGCCAAAACCCATTGACCTAAAAATCACTACATACCTCATAAAATCCTTCTTAGATTTATAGATGATATATTGCTCTAGAAAACAAATCTGGGGTTTCATCTAACTCATCCACAATGAAAGTAGGCCCTGAGGATTCTTTTATGTGTTGGAAAGCCAGATCCTAGCTTGAGGGCATCCTTGAAATAATTGGACTTAGAAGTTGAAGGTGTACACTTGCCAATGGTACCACATTTCAAGCTTGCAACTACAGAGAGTGAGACATCCTTGGTAATGCCATAATGACTAAGTAAATATCCCTAGTGCAGATGCCATGCTTCCTAAATAATTCTTATCTTTCTTTTAATATCTAGCGTGGATACAAAATTTGTAAACCCAATATGAAAGAAATGTGTAATTCCTTTCATGCTTAACAAGGAGTTGACATATAATATTTCAAAGATATTAATAACTAAAAACATTTCAATATCTATTATAAATAAAATATTTCTAAATTCTGTTATGTATATTTCTAAATTCCATTTTATATATATAATTTTTTTATTAATTTTATCTATAAAATATTTCATTATTAATATTAATAAAAAATTTCACTGTTTTATATAATAATAAATTATTATTATTATTATTATGATTATGATTATTATTAAAAATAAAAATAAACAAAAACAAAAAAAATTTACACCATAAACATATCTACAAAATAAGAATCATTATTAATATATCATATTTCTAAATTGATCAATCTTTGAGAAGGTCTAAATTCTTAAAATAAAACATCTTCTTTATTTAAAATTAAAATCGATATTCATATACTGTGGACAACAATTATTTTATACTTCTTAATACATGATAAATATAAAATTGAAATTTAGATTAATATGAGATTTGGAAGTGTAAGCTTTAAGATTTTGCCACCTAGCTAATTCAAACCAAACCAAACCTGTAAACCATAATAGTACAGCTATCGAAATCCACCCTAATCGGCTCCCCCGAAAATCTTAATACGCAGAGAGAATCGAACCTTCTTAGATGATGAAACACACCTCTACTAAATTGTAAATACGACTCTTTTTAATTAGTTATCTAAAAGGAGAGAGTGCAAAACTAAATCCGTGGGGCGCCTTGGTAAAAAAATGATTTGTATATTTAAGCTAAGCATAATGTCCTTCTTGATTATCCCTTGCATCAATTTTGTGATTGCTTCAGGGAAAAATAATCTCCTTCAGGTGTAATTGCCTCAGAGTATGTTTTTAATGCATTTGTCTCACACCTAGGAGACAACTTGACGATTATATTGATCAATGACACCGCTGTCAGTTTCCATAACAGTTTTATGGTGCATATAAAATACTTCTCCATGTCTGATACATCACCAAGTTGTAGTTTAAACATTACACAAAAATTTCAAACCTCTTTGATATTGTGATGTTGCAGACAGTATACCCACACATTCTCAGGACTTTCTATAATATACCAGAAACCTCATTAGGGTTTTGCAAATTTTACCATTCGTGTTGCCATCTTCCATAAGATCCTTTGCTTGCTTGTTTAACTTTCGATTAGCTACAAACAATATCTTAGGCTTCTGCTGTAGAAAGTTCACATTGGCCAAAACTTCTATGTATTGTAAATGAACTTGAAATATTCCTCACATTCTGTAATATTGGTGAAGTCATCATCATTCAAGGTCGCCACTGCTACCATTCTGTAATATTGGTGAAGTCATCATCATTCAAGGTCGCCACTGCTACTGCAAACTGTCCAGCATTTGGGCACCCAGCTCCAAGTTCATTCCATACTCTCACACTGCAGCCCAACACACCCAATACAAATAGAGATAGATAGTCATACTCTGGTTTTTGGGCACCACTCAAATGATTTTATTTGGTTCAATCCGACTATCATAGGGAAGAACTGGAACCACCCAACAGACCTAACAACAACATTGAATCGAAGGGCTATCATCATTTCTCATCTGTTCAAATTCATACTGCAAAGGCATAATGGTTTCCAGTAAGATAATTACTATACTCTGTAAGATTGATGTACCGATAAAGAATATTATATACATAAATTGATTTTGCAAATTATTGTACCATAAAATACCAGAACTCTACGCTGCCAATTTAGAGTACATGATGAGAATGAGTACTTTTGCTAAGATATGAACGAACTAAATAATAAAACCATAGAGCATAGAAATAAATGATTGAAGAAATAGCACCACAGTGGAAGCCAAGGCAGCAGGCAAATCTTGGAACACCAACCTTGAATAGATGAACCAGGAAAGGCACCCGACATTATATATATTAGTTGCCCTGCATCAACTATCACTCATGCAAGGTTGAGAGTTATGGCTTCTCTTGGGAAAACCCATCCCAGATTCAAAATAAAGAACCAGCTCAAGAAAATGTGTATGACTAAAGCCACTACAACCATCCAGGGCATGGCCATGACCTTTCTCTGTGATTGAAGGAACTTAGGCATTGGAAAATTTAGTGCATAGGCAAATAACTGAGGAAGCATCCAGATGGAAAACAACCTAGGTCATCCGCCGAAGAACAATTAACGGATTTCCAAGTGCAGGGATCGACCCTCGCAAGCGCATCCAAATGGCAAACAACACGACTCGTCCGCCAAAGAACACTTAACGGATTTCCAAGTGCAGAGATCGACCCTCGCAAGCACGACAAAGGTAACAGGAAGGGTAATTTGACAGATGTCATCGTGATATAAAATATCAGTAATTGGATAGATGTCATGTTATGATCTATATAAAAAATCATCTGCCAGATATCAATCAGAAAATGAAAATGTAGACGATTAACTTATTCAAAAGAAGGCCTATCAGCCTAATTAATTGAAAGCAATTCTCTGATATGATATATCTTGATTTAAGCAATAGATTCTTATCTATCTTGTTCTTTTCTGTTATGTTATCTGTCTATAATTTTTACTAAATCTATTTGCAGTTATTGTTTGTGGTATTCTCCACACAAACTTTTATTATTATGGTTATAATGTATGTATGTTTTCTTTATTTCCGGATCGGTTCTTGCACAAAACATAACAATAAATATTTATCCTTTTGAAATTCAGTTATCCTTTAGTCATGTTTTATAAATTTATTTGTATCTTGGCTTAAGATAAAGTAGGCCCTCATTTCATTTCTTTTAAATGGGGCACAAAACTATCTTTGGGTTATTGGGCTTTATCCGATTGGGCCCAAAGAATAATATAGCCCTCAATGAAATTCAAAACCTTCCCATTCCATCAATTCTCTACCATACAACACATCATCAAATCAAATAACCCATTTACATATAAGAAAGAAATTACATAAACATATAAATAAAATAGAATTATTCACATAAAAACTTATCTGTTATATTTCGTTTAGGTTACCACAAAATCACTAAGGAGAAAATACTACTTTACCCAATCAATGAGTTTAAATAATCTTTACGAGCACTGCCCCTGAGCTAGTTTCTGTGAAAATTCCAATATGGAATCTTATTGTAGCAATTGGTATTATTTCTCCTAATTTTTATTTAATTTATTACAATTTATCTTAATTTTTATTTAATTTAACAATTTATCTACTACTACAAATATCGAAATAAACACACTGCAACCTTTACAAATAAAAATACCACGGAAAAATAATGTGCTGGAAACTGAGAAACTGAGTTACTTCCTTACTGAATGCCCACTTCCATTCCATTCCTCGGAACCCATTCTTTGTGCATATACTATCTAGCAAATAAGAGGACATGTAGAATTTTGGTTTTTCACCTTCTCCTGTGCTCTTTACTTTCTTGACAAAATTTGGCAAGGATATTGCTACGATATCAAACCAATTGAAAATAGTACCTTTAGTTGCACAAGAATATACCGTGCAAAACCATTTCTCCTCAAAGAAATCAACATCATCTTTTCCATGGATTTGACAACACATAACCATTAGGTACTGCTATACTTTCCTCAACATCATGGTTTGGTATATCCCTTCGGGTTTCTGTCAAAATTTACTTGGTTCTTGCCACCAATATTTGAGGATGTCTTTGCTAGGTTTCTTAAAACTAATATACCATTGTAAATTCAAATATTTTTGTGGCTTGTGTAACTAATAATACATGTGCAGGTCATGTGCTTGATATGTAGCCAATAATTCACCCCTTGAGCTTTAGACAATCATATTTTCAAGTTCAATGTGTTGAAGTATCCACTATGTAGTCTCTATAGAAGGAAACACAAGATGATGTGCACCAACTTTATGAAGTTAAGAATTCTTGATATTGAAGTACACATCTGTGTTCTCTTTATTTTCTAGGATCTCATTCCTAGTGAAATCCTTGAATATTGTTGGCCATGATAGTGAAATTGACTTGTCAATGAAACAGGTCATGTCCTTAAGGATTGGTACCTTGCGCTTAGGAATGTACACTACTCCTTTAATGCTACTCTCTACTATTTCCCTCATTGGCCCTTTTGTTGACACTGGAGGAATGAATTTTGTGGAGCATGGGACACTAATGCACTGAAGATTTCTTGACCCTAGAAATTCAAAATCATTAATTGAAAATATACACTTAGTCTAGAAAATCTATATTTTTCCTTCTATTTCATTTAAAATATTTCATTGTTAAAAGTGTGTTGGGCACACTCACATTGGATGGAGGTAGGGGAATTTAGGCTAGAAGTTAGAGATGTGAAGTGTGATAGCAAAGGGTTAGAAACATGTACCAGTCATAGTCAGAGTTTTTAGATATAATGGCTCTAGACTAGGATTATGGGATGTATGAGTTCGACTATGAAGAGCAAGAAGTCAATGTTTAGTGCATTCAAAGTTTCTAGAGCTAGGAGTTTTATTGCTATGTCTCTATCTTGTGCAAACATGTCAAGGAAAAGCGCTGATATCACTGCATCCATAAATAACAATGGCTAGGATATATGATTAGGGATTTGGCTTGTGTGAACGTGCAAAAAAGAGGCTCTGTAAGAATGTTGGCACAAGCGGAGTTCGTAGAGGATAGATAATAAATGTTATAGTATTGATATGTGTTGGTGTGACAGGTTTAGAATTCAAAAAAATTTATTAAAGGAAATCACATTCGTGATCTATAGGTAGACGAAAACTCCCAAAATTTGTCTAGGTATAGAGAGAATTGAGATTAAGAGAGCATACACAAATATATACATTCAACCATTCATAGGAATACAAAGGGTTGCAAAAGAACAATAGACACACAACTAAAAACTTGTAGAACTTAAACTATGAGAGTTCAATCACAAAAATCAAATATGAGGGAATGAGGCTCACCTGGATTGAACACAAAACACACTCACACTTTGGAGGGATAGTAAAAGCTCTTCTTATGAAAAGTGCGCAAAGCTCCAACAATGGTTAAATGAAATAGTGAAATGTAAATTTAGGTTTAATACTTTATATAATTGTGTCCACACGTGTGATGCACTCACACATGAAGATGCGGTTGAGCACAAGGATATGCGATAAGCTCTAGAGCCTCTCTATCACTATTAAATGAACCTTCACTAGCAAAGAAAAGTGTGCTAGGCTTGGAATCTGTAATTGCACTTTCTCTTAGGCATGATTGAAGCAAACTTATGGTGAGATCAATCACTTACAAAAAATTAGAAGCATGATCTTTCAAGATATTGGTAGGGGCTCCCAAATTAATTTAGGTCAAAATTTTTGGTGAGTTATTCTAGCAGCTATAACAAGATCCTCATTTGTAATTGACTTCAATATATCTTTTTTACCCATATAAATATATTTATTGTCCTTATAATTACTTTTATATTCCAATGCTTTTGGGTATTTTATTTGTGAGCCAAATTTATTCTATCATAAGAATCTTTGTTGCTCAAAAATACAACAATTGAGATTAAAGAGAAATGTTAGATTATAATCTCACATGTTTGAGTCAGTCTGCTTATTAGTTAATTGATTTTTTGTTCCTATTAAATACTTATGTATTAGTTAGTTAGAATGTTGTTAGTGTTTGACAACATCAAACCTTTGTGTTATTTTCTATTTAATAATGAAAAACACAAGCTAAGTCCTCATGTTTTCTAGCTCTTCATACAAGTATGTACCTGTCAAATTAGTAATATTAAATAAATCATTGTAGTGTACCTAAATTGTTCGTTGGGTTAGCTATCAACCCACTATTCACTGGGGTGAACACTGAACACATATTTCTCCTCTCGCTCTCAACAACAAACCTCAGTGATAGAATCATTCATGAGTGAAAAGTAGGCCCGAGGAACCAACATTTATGGATGCTTGGAGTCAGTTTCGCGAGAATTGGGGTTTTTTTGACGCCAAAAAGAAAATCCTGCCAATTTGTGTCAAGTCAGCGTTGCCACAACTGGGAACTCCACAAAATTTTCTCTCGACTAGTTCTTGGTCAACATCTTCAAAGCTCCCAAAACTGTCCCCAACTCCTGTTGTCATTCCTTCTGAAAGGGGAACACACTGTTGTAGTTCCAAAGCTCTGGGAGCACGGGAACCATTGAAACACGTTTCCCATCTCTCGAGAGCAGTTCCCATGTAACAAAGGTTAAAAAAAAAATGCATTTTTTTACCCTTTGTGATACCATGTCATATATTATGAAAAGTGTCAATATCGATATTTTCTACAAGGCTAATGACGGAGTAAGAACCTAAAAAAAATTAGAATTTTGTAAATAGCTTTAGGATATGTTCGACCAAAGAAAAGACTAATAAATAAAAAAAACCCATGTAAATTATTTACCATGAAATTGCAACACCCTTATGCTAAAATGAAATTGTTGATAAGGTGCATAAAGAGAATGTATAGTAAATATAGAATCAAATTGTTTATTTATGAGCAAGGACAACCATCAATAATAAATATACAATCCAAATAATGATACGCTTGGATAGTAAGATTTCCTCAAAAGTTTTTTTTGTTTTGTTTTGTTATATTGATGTTGATTGGAATAATGCATTTTCATGAGTATTACGTTATTAGTGGGTATGTATTACTAAGAGGGGCTCGATTGTGCCATCAATTTTGTGGATCATGAAGGGGAGTGGATTTGGTTTGTTTAAAAAATCTTGCTTTGCAAATTAAAGGGACAAATGCCCATAGAAATTGTAAAAATATTTACACAAGGCTTAAGTGAATCAAAACAATAAATAAAAAATCTTTAAGTGAGGCTCGCATCAAGATAATCTAATAAATCTTTCAAGTCTTGACTTTAAATTTTGTTGGAACACTGACAATTATACAAGGAGCTTGTGCCTCACAGTAGGAGTAGGGTTCAGTATGAATATAATGGCAAAGCTCATCGTCTTCCATTTCTTAAGGTACATGCATTTTCTCTTGAATTGACTTCATTTTGCCGTCACGGATATGGTAAGTACTATATATATAAATATTTAAATGATTATTTACTAGCAATTGTCCCAAAAGGTATAAAGAGAGGCCGATAAGATTATTAAATTGGAAAAGTTTTAATTTGATTAAAATAATAATTTTTGTATAAATTCCTACCTAATTAAAAGTTTTCTTTTTGGATACTCCCAATATTTTTATATGGGAAGTTCTCTAGAAGAGATACTGATGAGCAATTTGAGTTGGCTAAAGTCTTTCTAATTGTTTTTTATTATGGTAAAATTATATTGATAATTCATTGGTTTTACTTTCAAAAACTTGAAAGAATTTGAAGAGCAAATATAAAATTACTTTATGGGATTTGATCCCAAAATCGTTTATTTGTAAATACATACTTAATGAAATGTTATTTCGTTGAAACCCTCCACAAATGTTTAATATAAGAAAATAAGCCCAAAAAGTTGAAAGGCTACAACTAAAACTATAATCAACACCCCCATAATTCCTAATTGTTGACAAAATCAAGAAAAAGGAAAAAAAAACACATTCGTGATAGCAAAGTTACGAACCTTTCATAGTTTGTCATCAAGCATTGCAGAGTACATAATGAAATAGATCAGCTACCTGATTAACAAATAAGCCTTGTAGAATTTTGATAAAAAAATTACTTTGGTTTTCAAAATTAAGCAAATAATAATGGATAAAAAATATATATATGTCCAAGTCATTTAGAAGATTAATTATTAGTAGGGTTGCTTTGTTCCTATATATTGAAGTTTGAGGTTTATGGTATGTTTTGTTTGACAATATATACTATATACTATTAGTTTTGTTCCAATTACCTTTTAAGTTTTATGTTATATGTGTAGTTGCAATAAAAAATAATAGTATTTTTGAAGTGGAAAGATGCATTGTTGTTGGAGGACTGACTCTAGGGATGTAATGGGTAAAAAAAATAGTTTCCAAAGGGAGAACTTATTCCACAGATTTATATATAAAATTTGAGTTTTTTTTTATGCCACATGTACAATACTCTACACCATATAGCCCCAAAAGAGAGGAATACCTCCATAAACATTGGAAACAAAGGGCTTCAATGCTTAACATCCATCTTCCAAAGGCACTTCAAGGGTAAATACTTCTGCAAGAAACACTTTCAAATATGTGTGGGGCCCCAAATTGTGTACTCCAACCTTCGTAGGCCATTCCAAATACTTGCATCTTCCTCCATATGGTACATTCCCCCAGCAATTGAGCAAACAAGTAAACCAAGGGACTGACCTTTTCCAGCCTAAATTTAAAAGAACAAGCATCTTCCTTAAGAAGTGAACTAGTCAACTTATTATGGAATTTGTTTCATTGGAGTGCTCCACCTATTGATGTATCTCCATTTGAATAGGTTCCCTTGCACATATCTCCATGTTATTGGTTCAAGGCACCACACGTGGAGGGTATCTATTGAGATGCTATACTAACTATTGAACCCTTTTTTTTGGAATCAACCAATATGGCTGAAGCATCATTGCATCAATTGAAGGTACACAAGGATCTAACATTTTTAGGTTCTAATACTACTACATAACTTATACTTGGTTAGAAAGGTGTAGAAATATTCTACATGTGATGGCCTAGAGATAACAATACAGAGAGAAGATGACCTTCCTTTTAATCTCTTCCACCAACATGTACAATCTCCAAAGCAAACATTCAATCCAAGAATGCTCAGAACTTTCTTAAAAAACAAGGTAGATGCAATGGATGTTCAAAATTTCCCTTTGTTGTTATGTTATCAGATAAAGTTTACAACATGGGGATGATCTTGCAACTCTAGCGGCCCCTGTTATATTAGTGGCAACACGTGTGAATGCTACCTACCCCCAAGAGAACTACAAATGATTCTGTCATGAAAAACTGAAAAGTATATACCTAGGATGAAACTAACAATAATAAGCATATCTGATCATGATGCATAAGATGCATAAGAAAAAAATCCCCAATATGTAGAACATAATAAAAAGTACAAAAGAATAGATGACAATGCCCAAAAGCAATGTGTGATACATTGCATGGAATGCCATTTGAAAAGCTGTATTATATTTTTCGTTACTTTTCCAATGTCATTTCATTTTTGCTGCAATAATTTCCATGCACTCATTTTGGAAGAAAATCATGAAGCTAAAGTTAATGGTAAGCCTAAAGTGCCTTGTCAACAGGAGCTGAAGTCTTTATTTCAAAGGCAAACAACATTTACCAAAAAAAATTATATTTTAAACATGTGCTATGAATAACTAATAATTCTCGCATTATGCGTGGAGAATATCAAAAAGCAATTGTACTGCTAGTTCCTACTAATGCCTTTGCAAGGGGGCTTAAGATATCATTACTATAAAATGACTCTATATGACTCTCGAGTTCCAGATAAATGCTCATTGGCTCAATTTGAAGCACCAACAACAAAAACATTCTGTTGCATCTTCAAAAGTACTTACAAAAATAACCTACTCTATGCACAACTTGCCTCTTTTGAATTGGAGTCAAGATAACATACTGACCACTCTGAGAGTCTGAAATGTACTTTTCCTTTTCATTATTCTCCTTTTGCTGCTTGCCAAGAGCGGTGATCTTGAAGTTCTCTGAAAATTATTGACCAGGGCACAGAGGCATCCATTTGAGATAATTCGTGAAAAAGTGATAGATATAAAATATAGACATCTTAGATTTCACACTGTGAAGTTGTCTCTTTCTGAATTGAAGACACTCTAATTATTCTCCAAATGCACCAAGGCTATTGATAAAACAAAGACCCCACCTCTAAAATAGAGTTTCATCCTCAAACAGATGGGAAAAGCTTGGTCAGGTTGAAAGGGAGAGCATAAAACTCTTCACTTCTAGGATCGGTTTTGAATGAATGGAACTTATCCCACCAATGATGGCCTCTGTCTTTCCTTGTTGAACTCTCCCCCATATGTAGAGTGTTATCCAAAAACAATGCTACGCTGCGAACAACTAAAGGTGGTGACGAGAAAATCACATTGATAATGTCATTGAAATGTTAAAAAAGGCATTCAAAAATGTTTAAAGTTAAAAACATTGAAAATTTGAAGAATGAAGGGAATGTCGCCACAATGAACTGCTAGCCAAAAAATTTCAATTTAGTCCCTGAAAGAAGTTGTAAGAACCCTACCCATCGTCCATGAGTGTGGACTGGACCATGACCAGAAGAAATTGTAAATTCATTGAAGTACTGTGCTACCAATAATCCCAAAAACAGAGAGAAGCCCAAGATGAAATTTGCACTGAAACTATTTAGATTGCAAAATTGAAGGAAACTGAGACCCCCACAAGCTGCTCATCAAGAATACAAAAAATTTTAGACATGAGGCAAAACCCAAAGAATTGATGTTTTACGCTACAATTTTAAAGCTGCATCGTACAAACTGTCTGCGAATATAAGTACCCAATGAATTGTTGTTTTACCCTAATATGTTGAAATTGCATTGTACAAACTAAGTGTCTGCCAATATGAGTTAACCTTAAGGTTTTATGCATACATCCATTATACATTATGGCAACAGCTAAGATACTACTAGTTGACTGACTTTGCAGCTCAACACATAGGATTTGTGTACACTGTATACATACCAACATAGCCAAAGAGGAGACAGTACAAGGCAGCGACAATGGGTGCTGGAATAGAAGCAAAGATTGCTCCAAATTTGCTTGGAACACATTAACATGAAATTAGCAATGCAAAATCCTAGACTAGGGAATAACCCCAAAATGAGAACAATATCCAAACTTGAGTTGATTATCACCAAGAACAGAGAAGAATATCATAAATCCAGCTGATATCTGGAGCACCCTGCGACTCCCAACTCATGTCAACCCCAAAAGACCAGCATTCTCACTGCAAATTCCCAAGATAAGACAAATTTTAGAGCTAGTATTGCTAGAAATGGGTCAAGTTGCAGCTAAAGTTGCCAGAAATGGGTCAAGTTGCCTGGTTTTTACACTGATACTGTGGACCCATTTCCAGTTCCAAACATCCCATCCAATAAAATTCCAATTCCCTGTAGAGAGGACCATTACATTCCATCAACGACAGTGATACAATCTTCCAATTACCTGAAGCCATAAGGGTGAAAGCAACGAATCCATTTCCTTACCTGCCAGCCTATACCACAGCTATTGATAGATGGAGGGGGAGGTGTGGCACTTGCAAACCTTGAAACAACATAGAATGTACCAGTAAACTGCAAATTTATTAAAGAAAAAAAATATTAGTCAATACCCAATTTTGTTTTTAAATAGAAACCCATAGATAACTATCAGAAATGTCAACGGGATAAAGAAAATAAAAGAGAAGAAAGAATATCTGATATATGGCAAGCAGGAAGACCTCAACAAGAGACACAAATGCTGCAGCCATCATTGCAAAAGTTTGTCCTCCATCAAAAATAGGTCCTTCCCATTGAAATGGATATGGAACACGTATCCTGCAGAATAATAAAGACCATGCTGAGGCTTTACATGAGAACGTACTGTATGAAGTGACATGACAATTAGTATGCATGCTTCTTGTAAGAATGCATACCATTTGGCACCACTAACTAGTCTAGAACGGTCTGTTCGGTAATGGGCTTGGGTATTTTGAGGGGTATGCTTGTATGCTCCACCTATAGTGAGAATATGGGCATATGCCCACACAATAGCAACTGCAATAATGATGGCAAAATGCTCAAATAGAGGCTTCTTACGAGTCTTGATATGTCGACCATACTGAAAGGGAGGACAAAAGAGTTTAATTAGTTAGTTTCATTCTGCAACAAATTAATGCCACAATCTTTCCAATTGCAAATCATTTAATACAACAGATTTAAAAAAGCATGGAAAGACTAGGAACAGGATATATGGCACCACTAACTAGTCTAGAACAGTCTGTTCGGTAATGGGCTTGGGTCTTTTGAGGGGTATGCTTGTATGCTCCACCTACAGTGAGAATATGGGCATATGCCCACACCATAGCAACTGCAATTATGATGGAAAAATGCTCAAATAAAGGCTTCTTACGAGTCTTGATATGTCGACCATACTGAAAGGGAGGACAAAAGAGTTTAATCAGTTAGTTTCATTCTACAACAAATTAGTGCCACAATCTTTCCAATTACAAATCATTTAATACAACAGATTTAAAAAATCATGGAAAGACTAGGAACAGGATATATGTGTTGAGTCTTGAAAATGTCATTCATTTGCATTACACTTTCACTATTATGTCCATTATATCACCTCCATTTCACTACTATGTCACCACATTCATCCCACTTTCATTATCATTGGGCTACCTTTATGTTTTTCCAATATTTATTATTTCTAAGCCTTTTAAGTGAATTTGTGGTTAAACATTAGAAAATAATGTGCATATGCTTATACCTAACAAATGGGTTGAGTTTGTTGACATGTGTAGGTTGAAAGGATACTTCTAGAAGACCCTTATGTGGCACTCTAAGGCCAAATTCGAATTTGGTTGGAAAGAATCATGAGATCATGAGGATATGTGTCACATCTCCTAATTGTACAGTTCCTATTTTGATTAGGACTCTAGAGGTAGAGGGAGAGATTCATGGACTCTCATTAATGAGATGGCTCTCATCTTTTTGTATAAATAGGAGATCTCTCTCCTTCATTTGTTAGTCTTTTTGGTCTTCCCTTTTAGTCTTTTCTTAGTCCTTTTAGCTTGTTAGTCCCATGGCTTTTGAAAGCTTTGGAGAGCTTTGTTGTACTTTGCACTTTTGAAGAAATTGAATAAAGCTTTGATGTTCTCAACATGGAAGGAGATGTGAAGTAGATGTCATGGAGCATATTAGGATGTAAGTAGAGTAGATTTCATTTTGTAAATATTGCTTTGTAGAATGTAAGGTAGATTAGATTTTCATTCATGAAATTTTAATTTATGCAAGTGTGTTTAATTTTGCTTTGATTTCATAGGTAGTAGGGGGCCCCTGCCTTGTATAGTTGTCTTTACTTTATTTTCTTGCATTTCTTTTTTTGATTTTCATGTATATTAATGTACAATTTGAATTACTGCATTTTATTTTCTTTTTAACATGTATATTATTGTACATAAATTGCTTTCAAGTTGATTGTAGATTAGTGATGCACATAGCCTTTTAATGAACTAATGACGTGATAGAATCATCTTGTCCTTTTGCTGAAGCAGCAAGGATACTGGGTCTCATAGTCATTCTTTCATTATTTGATTATTGCATTTTATTTTGATTGAACTAGTTGTATATTTACACTTTTGTTTAAATACTAACTCCATCAATAACATGTTTTAAGTTCTTTTGAAGTGCTAAGTTTTGGAAGTTACCATTAAGGACATAGGCCTTGTCTTGAAATCTTTATCCATACTTGTCATTTAAAAGTATTCTTAAGACCTTAGAAAACCAACAAGAACAAAACCCCAAAAACAACATAAACTATAAAATAACGAAGTAAGAGAAATGTTAACTAAGCACATATAGTGCACCACACTTCATCAGTTTACGATACCCGGATTGATAATTTATGTAAAGAAATTTAAGACATTAAATTGACTAGACATTTTGGCGCCATTGCTGGGGAAGTGTAATTAGGAAACCTTATTTCTTACATCTAAAAAATTATTAACAATTCTTGAGTATGCTCTCCTCCTGCACTTTGCGTGATCTAGAGGATCAGAAAAAGGATTGTTAAGTAAAAAAAAAAAGTTAATGATTCTTGAGTATGCTCTCCTCTTGCACTTTGTGTGATCTGGAGGATCAGAAAAAGAATTGTTATGTAAAAAAAAAAAAGAAAAAAGAAAAAAAAAGGAGACAAAATAAACTTAAACATTTCAATTGATTCAATAAATTAAAAAAAAAAAAAAAAAAAAAATGAAACTCAACTGCTTTGATAGGTTCAAATTGTCCAAAATTGTCTGGTTATGCTTTGTAGTGGTCTTCAAAACACTGTATCCTGTTCTACTAAGGTTTTGCAACTTAGCTGCGGAAACTGCCCTGATTCCGCAGCTAGTTGACAATTCCGCAGTTGTTTCAAGGTTTAGCAGGTTACATGCATCTAATGAAAAAACCGACCACATGGGCATCTCCAGAATTGTCCCGACATGGATCCTATCCTAGTCACCCAGCTCAAATCGATGAAAAACCAGCCTAAGACCTCAGTCAAAGTCATGTTTTTAGCATGTTTTTCTTGAAGTATTTGCTGCCTGAAATTGAAAATCATTAATCCTTTTTATAAAATTTTACAATTTCAGAGAAAAAAAGAAGAGAAAAACAATCTATGGCTATCTCCATTCCTAGTTTTCGCTGTGGCTTCAATAGAAAATCTGCATTCCTGTTCAAAGCTTTGGCTCTAAAATGAACCTACAAAAGAATTAGCTTCCTCTAGTTGTTTTTCTGAAACTTGTAATCAATAGCAGCAGGCCAATGTTAGTAAAAATCTTCAACACTCATCCATATTCCATCAATTTGCTGAAGTATCATTAGCATTGTTACCGCTGCTATTTGTCATCTCAATTATTTCTCCTCTCCGATTGAAAGAATTCGACTGAGGTTAGGAGTTCAATTTACCTTGAACTGAATCACAAAATCAGCTGAAGAAGTAGGTTTCCTTGGTTAATCAGTGCCAAATATAAGCGCATTCAAGATAACAAAAAAAAAAAATTACAGAGGAATTCAACTATGCCATAAAGAAAACAAAAATTGCTGGATTGTGCAATAGTTACCGACATTTAAGGTAGAAAGGAAATGATATTTTCACAGGTAGAAACGAATTGCAGAGCCTAACGCGTGGGATACCAGGCCAGAGCCGGAGCTTCTGGTTCACTCGCCTACATGGAAGGCATGCAGGATCCTTTCACATTTTCCTCCCTTTTGGGTGTTTGTCGCCGTTTAAGCCACGAAAGAAAGGAATAGAATGACTATTGGTCAATCATTGGTATAGATTGACGTATCAATCCCTTAGCCATCATTTACATCAAAAGCTACTAGTGATTTTAGTACAGCATGCACAGCCGTACACACTTGCTCTACAGGGCAGCAGCAAGAGTGACTCAATAGATTTCTTCATTTGGGCTTGCTTAGGCACCAAACCATGAACTGGGTCTGCTAAGTAAGTTACTTCCCTCGATCAGTATCAGAACGTGTAGAGTCTAGACAAGGGTTTTTCCGAAGGAAATGAAAAGGGAACATATTACAGAGGTTCTAACACATTTGGCATACACCTGCAAAACAGTAAATCAAGCCAAAAAGCCGAATGCAGCAATTCATCAAAATACAGAACAGTTAACTCAGAAAACGTAAACAACAGAAAAACGTCAAATTTAAAATGCTCGATTTTCCCAAATGGAGGCGAATTTCAAAAAACTAATACATGGGTTTTTTTTCTAGGTGGGTTAATTAGATAACCCAGAAACCGTTTAAGGAAATTCGTGGCGGTCTGGGAGAAATCTTCGGTTCTTTGGAGCCTCTTTCTTGCTGCCGCGTGAAAAAAACTGGAGTTGAATTGATTAACAGATAATTTGAATGTGCTCCGCGTGCCTGAGGAGGAGAAATCCAAATAGGAGTCATCTATGTGCTGTTGTTCAAATTATAGTCTTATTCGTTGTGACCGTAATATCCGCAGATGTGTACACAGTCATCCGATCTGGAAGGTTCCTGTCGTTACTCTCATACCATACACCTCTATGCTTTGCTGAAAATTCGTCAAACTCAAGTGATTTATTTGAAGCGAAAGTCAAATCAGTTAATTGCAGCTCAAACGTGTAAATTGCATAGGTCTCTTCTCCACCACGATCTCCGCCAAGCAAGAGGTGTTTAAAACTTATACGGCTCTTCTCCACCGTATAACTCTTATTTCCGTTGCTTGTCTTCCACTCCCTCACTCACTCACACCATTTCCACTCTTATTCTCGTTGCAAAATCCACGGTTCTGTTTTAAACTTCACGGCTTTGTTTCAAACCCCGCAGTTCCGTTTCAAACTCGTATTACCTTGCATAACACTGCGGCTATTCCACTTACAGCCGTAGTCCATCCATCTTTCCCGTGAGCATCCTCCTTGAGCATCCATACACAGTCAAAGCTTCAGCCGAAGTTGAGATGGGGAAACTGCTTAGTTTGTTCTTCCCTTGAACACGCACACAGTCACTCCATTTCACAGCACTTTCTACACTCTGCACTTTCCGCAGCCAATACAGGGTTTCTGCAACCAATCCCAGATTCCGCAGCTGTTTTGTTAAACTCTAGGTTGCAGGTGTCATCACGCAAAACAAGTCACATGGGTAGCTAGGGAAATGTCAGTACATGGATGGTGTCCTATTCATTCGGTCAAATTTGATGAAAAAGACCCTGGTCAAAGGAAAGTCAAATTGTGTGTTATCACAAAGTCGCCACACTGAGTCGCTGCATGTCAAGAAAAAATAATAATTTTGAATCAATGAAATGAAACAAGTTATTTTCTCACTTTTCTGAAGGTATTGATTAATTTTGGACTGATAATGAAAGATGAATGGCTAACTTTTTATTCAAGATTTTTAGTTACAGAGCTGTTCCCCAATTCCGCAGCCAGAAAAACCTCATTGTTCAAATCAACCTATCTTTCTCATACAAAATCAGATTTTGATGATTTAAGTACCATTGGAAAGATCTCAACAAGATCTATACAATGAGAAATATATCATTAGAGTTTGAAATGGCAAATAATGAAATAAATTGCTGAAAAGAAGCAACATCAACTTGAGGCACTAATTCCAAAGCAGGTATAAATTCTTTTGATTTTTCCTTTGAGAACTTGTTTCATTAATACAAATTCTTAGTTTTGTGTGTAAATATCATAACTAGAGATATTGATCACCTCTCTCCTTTGATAATCTTACATTCCATTGCAGAAGAAGTATTAGTTTTTTTTTGCAGGTTCCAGGAGGAAGGACAAATGACTACAAGAGAATGGTGTCTCTCTAGGAGACCAATTTGTTTCATAAGAGGATGATCAGCAACAAAGAGGAAATATGTTGATGCAAAATTAGATCCAAACACTTGAAAAACTTTCAGATACTATTGTCTCCATCACATCCATCCATCACATCCATACTTCATAATAAACCATTCACCTCATTCCACTCCATACTTTTCACTTACATTCACATACACTTTTCATCTCTTTTTGTCCATTCATAACCCACAAATAAAAGCAAGAGGCTCATTCACATGCTTATTGCCATTGCCATTTCTGTTCTTTATTGCCATTTTCCATTTTCATCTTCCATTCCTTGTCATTTTCATTCCGCAAATAAGCCCTGCTTCAATGCAAATTATTGAGTCCATAGTCCTTTGAGTCTAAGTTCTTTGTAAAAACACCTTGAGACTTGCATGCCTTAATGGCAAGTCCTCATGCTGACAAACAATGGGAATACATTAATGTCCCTTGTTCGTTAGATCTTCTAGGTGACTCGACATCAACAAATTCATTCGTACCTAGCAAGATGTGTTTGGGCATCTTGACTCTCATTGTCATCAATGGTGAGAGTTCTCGTGTTGACTAGTGGCATCCATTAATGGCCACTAAGCCAACAATTTCCTACTATGTTCGACATAAGAACATCTTTTCACATAGTAGGAATTGTGCCAATGAGTTTTGAAGACATGAAGACTATTATTTTCAGCATTTTGGAGCAGATTCAGCAAGTTTTAGTAGAAGCAATAAAAAGCCATCTTATCTCTCTATCCATGACTCCTCTTGTTCAGCCACTTGAAGAAGAATATGATCAGAAGTTTTCAGCCACATACAACTCATCCATTCCAAAGGGTAAGTGAAGGTACGGCATTTTCTAACTTTTAACCATAGAATTCCATAAAAAGCTAGAATGATAATTGTTGGAAAAACATTTCTCTTCCTCATTTCATAAAATTGCCAATACCATCAGTTGGGGGGGGGGGATACATTCATATTCATATCTCGCCATGTCCATATCATATTCAAGAACTCACATACTTCCAACATATATTAATTATTACATTGCTATTATGAGCATACAATGGCTTTTGAAAAAGTGCTTAAAGGATAAATTGGATACAAACAAAATCATGGTTGTCACACAAGAACCAACCATCATGAAATCCAATAAAGATATACTTTGCAACAATAATCAAAATATCATTATGCAAAGTTCAAAGATCAAAATAGAAGGCAAAAAAAAAAAAATGGTTGTAACACAAGAACCAACCATGTTGCAATTCAAGTGAAACACTTTGCAGAAATATGAAGTTATCAAATGATATCATGCAAAGTTAAGCCAAAGCTCAAGGATCAAAAAAGTTAATGTAATATATATTGCATGAGGACATGCAATAGCTTCAGTTGGGGGGTATGTTGAGTCTTGAAAATGTCATTCATTTGCATTACACTTTCACTATTATGTCCATTATACCACCTCCATTTCACCTCCATTTCACTACTATGTCACCACATTCATCCCACTTTCATTATCATTAGGCTACCTTTATGTTTTTCCAATATTTATTATTTCTAAGCCTTTTAAGTGAATTTGTGGTTAAACATTAGAAAATAATGTGCATATGCTTATACCTAACAAATGGGTTGAGTTTGTTGACATGTGTAGGTTGAAAGGAGACTTCTAGAAGACCCTTATGTGGCACTCTAAGGCCAAATTCGAATTTGGTTGGAAAGAATCATGGGATCATGAGGATATGTGTCACATCTCCTAATTGTACAGTTCCTATTTTGATTAGGACTCTAGAGGTAGAGGGAGAGATTCATGGACTCTCATTAATGAGATGGCTCTCATCTTTTTGTATAAATAGGAGATCTCTCTCCATTTTTTAGTCTTTTTGGTCTTCCCTTTTAGTCTTTTCTTAGTCCTTTTAGCTTGTTAGTCCCATGGCTTTTGAAAGCTTTGGAGAGCTTTGTTGTACTTTGCACTTTTGAAGAAATTGAATAAAGCTTTGATGTTCTCAACATGGAAGGAGATGTGAAGTAGATGTCATGGAGCATATTAGGATGTAAGTAGAGTAGATTTCATTTTGTAAATATTGCTTTGTAAAATGTAAGGTAGATTAGATTTTCATTCATGCAATTTTAATTTATGCAAGTGTGTTTAATTTTGCTTTGATTTCATAGGTAGTAGGGGGTCCCTGCCTTGTATAGTTGTCTTTACTTTATTTTCTTGCATTTCTTTTTCTGATTTTCATGTATATTAATGTACAGTTTGAATTACTGCATTTTATTTTCTTTTTAACATGTATATTATTGTACATAAATTGCTTTCAAGTTGATTGTAGATTAGTGATGCACATAAACTTTTAATGAACTAATGACGTGATAGAATCATTTTTTCCTTTTGCTGAAGCAGCAAGGATACTGGGTCTCATAGTCATTCTTTCATTATTTGATTATTGCATTTTATTTTGATTGAACTAGTTGTATATTTACACTTTTGTTTAAATACTAACTCCATCAATAACATGTTTTAAGTTCTTTTGAAGTGCTGAGTTTTGGAAGTTACCATTAAGGACATAGGCCTTGTCTTGAAATCTTTATCCATACTTGTCCTTTAAAAGTATTCTTAAGACCTTAGAAAACCAACAAGAACAAAACCCCAAAAACAACATAAACTATAAAACAACGAAGTAAGAGAAAGGTTAACTAAGCACATATAGTGCACCACACTTCATCAGTTTACGATACCCGGATTGATAATTTATGTAGAGCAATTTAAGACATTAAATTGACTAGACAATATGATATATATCTAGAGAGATACACTCTAGAAGTTTACACATAATGGTAATTGGTTAATTCCTTACCTGTGAAAAGAAGACCAGTGCAATAAGCTGTGGAAGCCCTATTTCAATGCATTTCCCAACCTGTAAATAACATCAGAGTACGACACTTCATTTGACTTTTTTTCAAAAAAGGAGGATATATTTTCAAACAAAACAGAAATTCAAATAGAATAGATATTACAAAATATACATCCAAACATAAATTTGAAGGCAGGTAATATGGATATCCAAACGTATGGGTGTTTGGTGAACAGAAGAAATTCCAAGTTTGACCTGCAAAACCTATCAATCTATTGAAAATTGCAACACTGGTTTCGATAGGACCCAAAACTTATTATTGTAAATGCAAGTTTAACCGGTTGAAAGTTAAAATAAAAACTAAGAGTCAGGCTATTAACTAATAGCTGAATAAACTGACATGATTTGGTAGACGACATATGAGGTCAATTTTAGAGATTTAAAGTTCATTAAATTGACAACACTTGAGTCAGGTCATTCTTATGCTAGTCACTAATACTTTTACTGCATGCAAATATTTCTGAAATACATTTTAACCAGATGAAAGGACTTCATCTATGCTAGCTACTCAAGCTAAAAAGTGTATCAGTGCAAGTAAAATCGAATCCACTGGATTCAAAAATATTCAGTAGCTATGTCATTTAGTCATTATAGCTTAAATTTTCACAAGAGAAGTTTCAAAACAAACTGGAAATAATTCTTTTCAGAACTTACCATGATCCATTTGTGAAACACTCCAACTCCGAACACTGCTTATTACTAATGTGATTAATATTAATAAAGATCGTACATAATATGCTATTGTGTTAAAAATTTAAACCTTAAATATATATTAGACGATATAATTAGGAGTAAATCAAGACTAATCTAAGTCAAACATTTCTGAAACATTTTTTATTCATAATACATTTCCCAAAAACATTTTTTGTTTCATCTAGTTTATGCAATATATTTCATCCTAAGTATGTGTGTAAAAGCAGGTGTTAAGTTCCAACCAAAGTATCTGTCTAGAAATCACCTACGATGCAGAAAAGCACATACTGCCTCCATTCAAAAGAAGAGTCTGTAGATATCAAATCAAAATATCTATTGCTTCAAGATAAATGAAAGTCCAACAGATGGACCTTGTTTAATAGAGATAGTCATCAAGCCCGTAATTATCCAAGCAATATGGGTGCTATTCAAGTTAGCTAGCATACTTGAGTAGGTCCTTCTGTTCCAAACCAGTTGTAATCACACTGTAATTTTGAGTACCCTGCAGCTTTCCATATTAACTAACAAAAATGTTGGACTAGGGCACTCAAGCTTAGGAATTCTATACCCATATAACTCAAATGTAATTATGGAATTCATTGAAACTTGAAGCATATGAATTCTATTCAAGCAAATAGAAAATTTGTTTAATACCAAGTGAGTGAAATAGAGATCAGCTTTTGAAATAGAATTTGTTTAAGCCAAGTGAACATAACATAAATGGTGCTCGGTGTCCACTTACCCTCAGGAACCCAAGTTCATAAAGCCTAAGAGCAACAAGAGTTACTAGCGGAACTGCTGAAAGAGGACTCATATATCTGACACGCACCATGCTATCAAGACAACAAAATCGGGATCTATAGACTGTAAATCCTTAGTTCATGTAGAAAATTTGAATGAAATTACTTGAGAAAATGCATAGAGATCAAGCCAACCTTAAAACAACAGCCCACATACCACTGAATCCCAGGATCACTTGCAGTGTTTCGACTTCTTGAACCAAGATTGGATCTACTTAAATTTGATCAACTTCTACTTTTGTTATCACATATATGAATACTTCTATCATAAAACTGAGTGTTTGCAAGAGGTTGCATAGATTTCAGGGAGCCCATCTACTAAAATAAGAGTAGAATGGGTACGCAGTAAAGAGAGAATTGTGATAAACACGTGCCATACAAGTAGGACAACCCATAGTGAGATTGGAATGGAAACTTATACCATACGGGTCGGGCAGATCATAAAGAGACCCAAATTAAAACTAATGCCATAGAGGTGGAGAAAATAGTAAACTACAGTGGGATTGGAATCGAAACTCATGCCATAAAGGTGAAGTTGACCACAGAGAAACTCAAATTGAAAATTATGCTATAAGAATGGGGCAAACAAAAGAGAAATTGGAATTTAAATGTATCCCATACAGGAGGGGAAACCTAAAAAGAGATTTGAATTGAAACTTGTGCCATGCAGATGGACCAAACCATAGAGTGATTGGAATTAAAAATCAAGTCGTAGAGGTGGAGCAGACCAGCTGCAGCAACCCAGAAAGAGATTTGAATTGAAAGTTGTGTCATACATTGAGACGAACCACAAAGAGACTCAAATTGAAATGCATGCCATATAGGTGAAGCGAACCATAGAAAATTGGAATTGAAACTCATACCATACCAGTGGAGCAAACCACAAAGAAATTGGAAATGAAACTCATCCATAAAGGTAATTGAATTGAACTGCATGCTATATAGATAGGGCAGAGCACAGAGAGAATGGAAATGGAAATCATGTCACACAGGAGGGGTCAAACCATAGAGAGATTGGAATTGAAACTAATTCCAAATAAGTGTAGCAAGCCAAAGGAAAGTGGAAATGGAACTCGTGCCAACCAGCAGATGACAGAGAAATTGGAAATGAATTCATGCAATATAGGTGGAAAGGCCACAATGAAATTTGGATTGTAACTCATGTCATAAAGGACGATAGAGAAATTGGAAATGAATTCGTGCAATATAGGTGGAGAAGGCCACAGTGAAATTTGGATTGTAACTATGTCATAAAGGACCTCATTGCCTCAGTATAAAGCATTTAATTAAGTAAGTAAACAGAGAAATTACCTTGGGCATCCTTATCGATTATAGGTTCAGGACATAACATAATTGTAAGTAAACAGAGAAATTATCGAATGCTTGCGGAAAGTCTGACAGAATTTGTACCTACAAATAGAGTATACTGAGAATATCAGAATGATTTCTACCTTTTGAGAACTGAGAGTATATTGGAAACGACTAAATGATTTCTCTCTTTCTGAGAAACTGAGAAAGAGGAATCAGTCCTTACCTAACTTAATGAAATGGAGGAAAAAAAGTATACAAACATCGTTTGGCACATTCGAATTTTTTGTCCTACATTTCCTCTCATCACCCCCAAAGTCTCTGCAAAACTTTTAAGCACTGCCTTAAAATAAATTGACTGATAAACAAATACAGAAATGAATGAGAAAACATAAGACAAACACAAAAACTGAAGCTTCACGTCTCATATTCTCCGTCCATGGCGAACCTTTCTTCACCTGTTAGCAATTTTTTTAAGCAGGTCAAAACGATTAAGCAAGAACGGCCAAATAATCTAAATGCAATCTCTACGGCGAAAGCCCTTGGGATTTTCCATGTCTTCACTGTGAAATCGAAACAATGAATTAAAATTGTCTGGGAAGTACTGAAAATACCAAACCATTCATCATCAACCTGGACTGAAATGTGATAAAGGGGAGATGAGCTCGGGGTTTCCAAGCCCCACTATGCTGATTTTCCTCCACTGCTAAAATCACGGAGGGAGCAGCCAAATGTTCAGCATGTTGTTGTGGTTTTGGAGAGCGAGAAGAACTGGACATAACATAAGAAGGGAGATGGTCCTCTGTAACATAAATACTATAGCCTAGCCAGATGTCAAAAAAATATTTTTTGTGGCCAGATGTCAAATAGAAAAGCATATACCAGATGTCAATCAGAAAATGAAAAGGTAGACGACTAAACTCATTCAAAGGAAGGCCTATCAGCCTAATTATGTTCAATGTTGTAAAATAAAATAATAAAACTGCAATAAAAGTGATAGGAGTAATGAAAAATGTTGATTTTTTTTAATATTGAAAAGTGTTTTTTTTTGGGTAAAATTTCTGTGATATATTTATGTTTTAAATTTAACATTAAAAATTCGTGATATATCAGTATGTTATAGATTTTAATTTATAATTTTATATTAAAAATAACAAATATTAATTTTTGGTGAAGGTTTTTTATTTGAAATTAAGGTGGATGAGGATTTGTTGATTATTTATTTATTTATTTATTGAGGGCCTAGCTTGATTCTCAAGGGAATATGTGAGTATATGCTTAGTCTTAATGCTTATCAATAGTTTTAGTGTATTAAAGAGTTTGTTAGGTTGCATTGACTTTTAATAAATTTTAAAAAATAGATTTGTGCTAGGTGACTCCCCTCCCACCAATTTTTTAGGGATTTGAGATTATTCCAATTCTAATAAGTTTCTCTATGATAAGTTCACTCATTATTATTTATAACATTCATTTATATATGAGCAAATTTTACTTAGCAAAATGGTCCATTACTTTTAATAAATTTAAAAAGTCGCGTGGCTCCCCTCAATTTCTTAGGAATTTGATATTATTCCAATTCTAATAAGTTCCTTCGTGATAAATTCCTCATTATTATTTATAACATTAATTTATAATTCCTTTTTTTTTAAATTAAAGTTGACCCATAACATTTTCTACATGGTTAAGCAGGTAAATGTGTGCATTAGTAAGACATTCTCCATGTTACAATAATTTATTTGAGTTATATTTACGAAGTCTATATCAACCACATTAATATTTTTAATGTGGTTGAATGAAATATGGAAAAGCATAACCATATTGTAAATTTCATAACAGTTATTAAAATAAGATTTTTAGAAAAAAAACAAAAATGTTATTTCATCAAACAAGGAATTAAGAAGATTTTATAATAATTTAACAAAATGCTATGCTTCTTATAATTAAAAAGAAATTGAGAGAAAGTCAATTTTATAATAATATAAGTAATTTATTCAAATTTATTTTTATTTTATGATTTATTACCTAGATTAGAACTCTGGTCGGGTTGGTACAATCACATGTGTAGTGCCATGGTCCTCTACAGTTGTAACAGATTAGCTGCCTGTGGCCCCTTCCTAGCCCCATTCCTCCCCGTCCTCGTCCACGTCCCTAGAATCCACCGCGCGCAATCATTGCGGCTAGATCTTGACCTCGCACCTTAGTCTACATCCTGTAGGCAGGTATTCGATCCGTTAACACTTCATAACTATGGTAGTCTCGTTCCTCATGGCCCACCGATCTACAAAAATTGCAAAATAGCTGCTGGGGGGTCTGGGTAAAATTTTGCAGTAGGTGACATTTGCCCATGTTGTGCTTTCCTCCCACCTGACAGATTATGCACCAGAGCAAGGGTGCCATGCTTGGCCCCGCTGGTGCCTCTGGTCGCAACGACATTGGTCCCCCCACTGCCAAATAGTTCGCAAAGACCAGACAATGATCCTTATTGTGGCCATGGCTTCTACATTTTATGCACCACACTTCCTCCCGTGCTTCTGGTTGGGGTGCCTTCTCTTGTTTCAAACTTTGCATTTCTAAACACATGTTTTGTATTTGCGCGTGGATCTGCTAAACTCCCCACCCAAGATCCTCTATCGAAGTCTCATGTAACCTCATTGCTATCTCTAATACTTCAGCTTGGGTTGAGATCTTTTGCTGTGATAGCGTCGTTTGCAGATGTGGCGCTAAAGACACCACAAACCATGCATGGTTCTGCCCATCCGTTAGTGTCATGTTAGCTTCTCAGATCGTACTTTTCAATGTCTAATCCAGATCCCAAGGGGTTTCACTTGGCTGCATCGCGATCTTCTTGAACCCGATGATCGACTGCGTTTCTGATTTTGGCCGGCTGAATTCTTTGTTCAATGCATCCTGGATTGTTGCTATTCCCGTGTTCGGGTGATTTCTCGAGTACTTTATAGACTAGGTTAATGCGTAGTCCTGCAGTGCAATCACCAGGGTAGCCTTTTTAATATTATCGTTCGTAACTCCGTGCGCTTGCCATACTGCCCTTACTATGAACCAAAATTGGTCTGGATCTTCGCTTCCTACTCCTTTGAATACCGACAACTTGATCGCGCTTGTCATGTTAAACTTCTAGTTTGCGCGTGGGTGTGTTAGGGCCAACTACGAACTCATACTGTTTCTAATCCAACAAATCTTCAATCTCTTTCTTCATAGGGTTTCACAATTTCAACATCAGACACCCCCTTAGGCAGATCTCGGTCCCAGCAACGAAACCATTTGTTGGCTTGTTGGGGCCTGACCCAGGTTCGAAAGAGTTATTAGCCAAACAAATCCCACACTATCGGCCCTTTCAGCAACAGTTCGCGGAGCGCAGACTGAAGTCTCACCCAAGGTATTAGGGGAGGGTGCTGGAACTAGGTTTCCGCACCCTTGGGATGTCTTGATGTGGTCTAGAGGGGTCGCGAACCGTTCTGCGGCCTTGTGCCACTTTGTACCGCTGTTGGGCTCTCACGTAGATCCATACAGATGCAATTTCTTATTAATGAATTTATTATAGATCTGATCTTCTTATTATAGTCTTTAAGAAAACATTTAACAATAAAACCCAGTGCACACAATCATAATTAACAAAAAAAGACAGTGCATAAATTCAGAACATAAGCAACAGATAGATTCACAATAAAGCACACAATGTTTCAGAACTTCTTATCTTTATTTATCTTCTGCGAATACAACAAGATCCGCCTTGCGCACTCAGCTACAGGGGTCTGCGCACACAGCTGCGGACTCTACCAAGCCTCTGCGCACATAGTTGCAGAGCCTCTATATATCTACCAACACCCTGGACTCGGACTTACAGATGCAAAGAAACTATTACTTCCAAAAACTCATAACACCTCAGATATTCTCCGAAAATTGACTTCTATACTTAGAGCCTTGCTCTATTTATACATTCCCATGGTCCACAGACCATGGGCATGCCGACTCACTTCCTATTATTTTATATTATTTTTGGGCGGACAACGCTTTGACTTGACCTACTACATTTCGCGCTCCGCGAATTTCATGGAGCTTTTCACAATATCATTACTCTAACTTCTAGGCTTTAAGCCCCATAACCATTACGTGGGGCCTCCGCTACCCAACACCTGGACATTGACCACCTTCCATTAGCTGACAAATAATTTCAAATCAAGGACACTGCTTCCCCTTTCACCTACTAAAACTCCACTGTTGGATTAAAGACAAGTTTTTGAACCAGAATGATGACATTCACCTATGGGAGTCCAATTTTCCCAAGTACTTGTTCCCAGAAGTACACCCATTCCCAGAAATCATCCACTTCTGCCAAGCTTGCTATATTCCCAGTCAAAGAGCCATAGTCACCCTTGACCAGCAAGTTTTATTCACCATTACTACAAAATCAATTAATCAAATGCTGCAAATCCAGCCAGGCTCCAATGGGACCCCACTCTCCATTGAAGGTTTACTTGAACTCTACATCAAGCTATACCTTCCCAAGAAGGCTCATATTTTTCAAACCTTCATCATAGAGGAGTCTCATACTCCAACCATTAGTCGTCCATATGCTGCCACCATTTTTCTGAGAGAGGGAGACAAATTATAACCATGATCTCTTACATTCTAGGGTACACCACAGATGAACATGTGGATGAGGTTGTCCTTGCTTTCCTTTCTATATTTTGCCCAAGCAAGCCTCCTGCTACAATTTACAACTATGCTCGGTTCATAGCAAACAGAATCTATGAACAGTTCATCAGACCACCAAATGAGAGAGTCTTCAAATATTCATCATTGGTATTTCATATGTTGTTGTACTTTCAGTCAAATAAATTTCGAGTCAGCATTCAGAAGTTAGACACCAAAGGCAATCCACGATCTATCATTTATTGGACACCATTGATCCATAAATACTCCACTATTTTTAACTATAAAGACTTCATTGATTCATTTGTCCATCCAGATATAAATATGCAAACCAATAGCTATCAGCCCAGGATCAGTCACGACATTAAGAGAGTTTTGCACTTGGCAAAGAATAGTAGAGTGGGAGACTAGTATCTATACTAGGACCACACAGAAATAAGAATATATGGATGCCATATAGGTCCCTACAAGTTGCCTAAATACCTCCCCATGAGGATATTTGCATTAGAGTACTTTAGGCAAATCATAAACTCTGATGAAGTTAAATTCCTTTCAGCTAAGAAGAAGACCCAATTTAAAATGAAAAACCAATTGGGCCCCTTTATTTGTAATAATAGGGAAGTTAGATCAGAGACAGATAAAATATTGTAGCAAATGAATTTCAAGAACGGTTTTATGTGGGAATATGACCCTCATGGAGTCATAAATAAACTAAGGCTCAAAGTCAAATTGGGTCCTTTCATACATGATCTTAGGCCAGACATTGAGAGATTTTCCAACCAGTCAGAATGGTTGGAAAACACTTTGATAGATGTGGATAATATTGTAGTAGATGTGGAGAATACTTTGATAGATGTGGAAAACCAGATTGATACTAGTTCCTTTTTGCAGGTTCCAGCCCAAGAATGGATGAATATTTCTCCTATTTTTCTGACTCCAACCAATGAAGTTAGAAATGTAAAAAGAACCAGGGAAGAAGGTTCTAGCTCAGCAATGGACACTACATATGAAATATTTGAGATCAGTTACAGGAGGAGGCCCAAGTTTAATCCTGTAACTGAACAAGAAGACACCATTGGAATAGTGGAAATCATTAACACTAACACAATGGTTGGAAGGAGTAAAGGCCCAACAACTTCAGGTGAAACTCGACAGCCTTATACTTTAAACACTCAACTTATTGAGAAACAACTCAGCATTGAAGTCTCTTCATCCACCAGGCCTGTGGATAAAGAGGAAGATATTAAAGAGAAGTACAAGGAAATTAAGTTGAGTAATGAGGCATTGAAGGCTAAGATTTATGCCCAGTACTTCAAGCAAACAACTGCAAATCAAAATAGATTAATGTCAACCTTTGAGATTAAAATAGGTAAAATGCAAATGACATTCATTCAGCCTACATTCCAATAGCCCGGATCTTCAACGGACTACAGGAATTTTTTTTTTGAGGTTTTGTCTAGGGATGTTCACCCTATTGACCAAATTGAGTTCCACAAATAGGCAGGTGAGATGATTTATTCTACCATGACAAATAAAGCAATGGCTGTGCACAAACTCCAAAGCTCAGTGGATAATATTACATCACAGTACAAGCTGGAAAAGGAATCCTCATAGGCCAAGGATAATAGAATCAAGTCACTGGAAGACTTGGTGGTTGAGCTTGGATATAGTCCCAATGATGTCAAGGCTATAGAGAAATTAATAAAAAAGAAGAATGAAGATATTGTTTCTCTGAAAAAACAATTGAAGCTGCCCCATTCAGAACATCCACCGACCAAGGAGGTCCTTGAGAGCCAAACTCAGCAGGAGGAAATGATGGACCTTATTCTACAACTTAAAGAACAATTGAAAGAAATGGAGAAGGCGTTGGACAACTTAATACAACTGAAACAGTCCAGCCTTGAGGCAGCCACTACCACTGCCATTCCCACAGTGACTAAAACATTTCCATCAACCTTGGTAGATTCATAGGCTCCCATGGCTCCACTGGCTACAACACTTCTAGCTGCAACGACATCTACGTCAGCAACAGGTTCAACCACAACAACAGCTCAGGCAAGTGATGAGGCAAGCATACTGGTCAAAGCAATGGAGGACATGTCTTTTCAGACCTCTGAGATAAATAGACTCAAAGAAAAATTAAGGAGTCTAGAGGATGAGAAGAAATTAGCTCAGGTTATGCACAAAGGTGAAATTCAGAAATCAACCAGGATGAATGAGAGGATAAAGAGCTTAGAGAAAGAGTTAACATTAAAGGAGCCACTTGCCCAAGTTAAAGAACAACTATGGGCCAATATCATTGACTCTGTCAATGATATTTGGCCATCTATACAAGTCATCTTTGAACAAAATGATTTAGTCAAAGAGGCTACAGAAGCAATTCAAAAAGTTAAGGCTGAGCTTGGAGACATGCCAAAAGAAACCACCAGAATAATCGAGTTCCTTAACTCTAAGAACAAATATGAATTGCAGGAGCTGGACATAGCCGACAGAAATGACACTATATTAGAGGTGAAGAAAGTGCTCACCAAGAGAAACTTAATGATGAACCTTGAGGATAAATGCCAAACCATGTAGCTGGCTATAGACAGGTTCATGGTTAATTTTGATTCTTTAAGGCAGAAAGGTATGCCAAATCCCCTGGTGATAAATGATAGATTAATGCCACAAGAAGACTACAACAGGAAAATCAGAGAAGTGGCAAGAGATCAGGAAAATAATTCATCTATGAAGGGGATGCCTATAGGAAAGGTTGTGTACTAGACATTTGAGAACCTATTTTACCTCCAGCACAAGGTAAAACACCTTTTTGTGAACAATCCCACCTTTGTAAAGTACACAAAAGAAGATGAAACCTATAGAAAAATGTAAATATCAAATTATGAGATGCACAGACATGGGAGAAATTAAATGACCTACTGTAATAATTGCAAGGTAAAAGTAAAATAAAGGGCAGTGAAAGAAAATCAACATATTAGACAGATGAAAGAGTATCAGTTAAAAAGCAAAGTGAAAGACAGCCAGTGTGGAACACCAACAACAAAGGAGAAGAAACAACAAAATATCAAAGCATAAAGACAACATAGACAAATAAATAGGGACAACTTACATTAGTTGAATATCTGTCTCTATCTTCTTGCATGAAGATATTTCTTTCTCTTATATTAATTCCCAAGACAGTTTGGGATATTTTGTAAACTATTTTTGTATAAATACTTAATAATTCGAAGTATAGGGGGTGGATTGCTAGACATTTCTACACTTGTATTGATATGTAACCTAAGGGTTCATTGTACCAATTTTTCAAGTCAACAGACTGGACTAAGTAATAAAGGGATTGCATTACAAGATTTGTGTGTTGAGCTACTTCAGTGAAGTATTTTCTTTTGTCAAATTGTTATTTTCTTAAGTGTTTCATAAACTTGCATGTTATCTAAATTAATGAATTAACTGGAATTATATGACAAAATTTGTTTAAGTACACCCTGTCTTGAATAGTTAATCATTTTAATGTTTTATTCTGATATCCAAATGAGGCAATCGTTTATTTCTCCCTTGTTTCGATTGACCCCTACCATTTCACTCATTATCTGGTTTAAGGAACCCTTAATTTCTCCTTGGATCCAATTGAAAACCACTTCACCATCTAGACTTAAGATCTGAATTTACTCAGCTACCTTGCCTTGTAAACACTATATTTAGAACTTGATCTAGTCTTGTTTTCTTGACAGTTGATCCCATAGCCCAATGGTAAAAGACAACCCTCTATCCATCTAAGTTAGTGATCCCACCAACAAATGAAAACCAAAACCCAAGTATAATCATAACTAGCCTAAAATCAACTGACTAAAAAAAGTTAAATCATAAATAGAGAGCCCTCTCTGAGCATTAGGAAGGCTAGATCCTAATCTCCAAAGTAGTTTTGTGGTTACCTCTATCATTCCTTTCATAACAACTCTAGAGAAATTTTGGAGTGATAACATAATATAAGTATGATTTCCTTGAAAACTATGCAAATGTAATCTATGCACAATTTCCTTTCCAACTGTGAAAATGAGAATTCTAACTATGCAAATGTGATCTATGCAAGAGAATTCTTAAAAAAAAACACAAGAGGATTCCAATAAAATTAAACGTAATCTCAGATTTCATTAACATAGGACTCAAACTAAAATTGGGTGAAAATTCCAAAAATCAAAAGATATGTCACTCAAAGGCGATTAACACTCATACACAATTCAACCCCCACCCGATGATTGAGGGGGAAATATTTTTGCAAAAATATCCAATTTCACACTAGTTAATTCCAATTTTTCACAAAAAACCCTAAATGAAAATGCAATATTTTTTCTTTTCACCACGCTTAATTTTCAAAATGAAGAAAAATAAGATTTGAAGTCTAATTGCTGATGCAAATGCACTTTTCTAAATGAGTACAATAACAACGATTCATCCAAGCGATCAATGATAAAAAAAATAAGTTTTCAAGAGACCTAATGATAAGAACAAAGAAAAATCAAAACCAATTCTTACCAAGGCAATCAATCACACATGAAAACCAAATGGAGGCTTGAGAGAGACCATAAGACACTCAAGACTCGGGGAAGTTCAGCTGGAAGTAGGCTGACCAAAGAGAGGCTTGAGAACCAAGGTGAAATTTGTGCAAAAATAGAGACCAACGTTGGTGAAGAAGAGGCACCAGTGCGTTGCAGCGCTAGTACATAGTGGGCTTGGGTGAGGTGAAACGCTTTATCAAAGGCACTGGGGGAGCTTTGGGCCTGGGAAAGAGGATTCCGACACAAAGATTTCAAAAAGGGCTCAATGAAATCACTTCCTAGGTTTGTTCTTGGTTGGATGATACAAAAAAGGTCTATCAAGGAGGTAATCAAACACAATGGACAAGGAAACCACCAAGGGAATACTCCATTCCCTAATGGAGTTGCCAATTTGTTATATGGGATTTACGATTGCGAAAAAAAGTATCTCCCCTAGGTCTGTGGATAACCTAGAAAAACAGAGAGACAAGGAACACAATTCTTTTCCTTAAGTAAATATATGATGAAGTGAGGCCTACCTAGAATCTTTCACAGACTTTGCTCCTTCTTTAGCTTCGAAGCTCCAATTCCAACCCTAAATGCCAAAATTAGAACTTGCACAATCAGATAGCACAAACCAAGAAACTACGAGATCTATGCAGTATCATCTAAATACTTCATTCAATAGATCAACATGGTATTGAAATATATGAAATAAAAACATCAGCAAAACAATGAATTCTTTACATTAATATAAATGGAAGAATATTACAACCATAAGTAGCAATTGATCTTGTATAAGACCTTGTCCAGGTTCTTGACTTGTCCTTTCCTTGTCACAATATGCACCTTCAATCACCCTAAATATATGAGATAATAACCACTCACAACAGTAGCATCAGGGAAAAATCACTTTCCAAAATCCAACCCCCAACCCCATAGAAGGTTAGGAATATATAGAGAAGTAGGGTAGGTTGGTAGTTCTTATCTAATTACCAATATAGGGTTTGAGATCCACCTTTGATGGAGGGATAGGATCAAAGGATAAGTGGTGAAAAATCTAAATTAGGGAAGGATAGGATCTAAATGTTTTATCCAAGGTAAGTAGTTAAAACAAATTCTAGAAAACCCTAGAAGGGGAAGCTTCTGGAATCTAGATCATTCTCCTGTATTTCTAGAACCAATGCAGGTGAAAAGGGGAGAAACCTCTTGGTGACCAAAGCAAGCCATAGTGGAGAAACCTGTAGGTGATCGCACCCCCAGTAGGCATATAGGGAGCGTTGGCTGAAATGATGTAGTTTAGGGATGAAATTCTGGGGGATGAAGGGAACATGCTTAGGGATTTGTGCAATATGGTGACAAGGGGGAATATGATGTTGATTGACCCTATTAGGAAGCTCACTGATTGGATGTGACAAAATGGCCTATAACATAACGCAAGGATCAAGTAGCTTCAATAGGAATAGTTGCAGGTAACAAATTGCTTGTGCAATTTTCTAGCTGGCTTTGACATGCATGGTATGTGCGTGTTGGTATATGGTTCTTTTGTTGTTGTTGCATGGATTTTGTAGGGATTGATAGTGGATTTTAGCCTAGTCTTTCCATTTATGGATATCCATGGTGTGATGGGATTGTTCTTAGTTTGAGCTTTGGATTGTCGGATGGTTTTGGAATCTAGTGTGAGGTGGTCTCAAGAAAATTCCAAAAGCCGTAGGAATCCCTTGACTAGTAATGGTAGGATACATGGTAAAGTTCAAGGATGGATATAGGAAAATTCCTCAAGGATGGTGAATAAATTTTGAGGCATCCAATATCGGTTTGGTTTTGTGATCTGGGCACCGATTTAGGTGTGATCATGGTATGGAGAGGGTGGAGGTGATTTCTACCTCTGGATTCCCTTGGTCTTCTTTAGATTGGCTATCCCATGAGGTCCCACCTTCATGTTTGGAATATGGCACGGGGGTGATTGGTTGAAAGAAATATATGGTTCATCCAATCTATGGTTGGGTGAATAGTGGAAGTCCCAAACCCAGTCGGTATTTTCCTATGTTTAATAAAAGCTAAGGTCATTTTCTTTTGGTAAGGAAAGGTATCAGTTATTATGTGGATTTAATGGTTGTTCCCTTATTGTTATTTATCTGGTTATATGTTGGTTATAAGCATGGTTATATGGCAGTTGTCAGTCATGGCTCTATTCATGTTTTTACTTGTAACTGAAAAAATAATGAATGCAAGACCTAATTGATGATATGAAAGCTAATGTGAGAAGGTAGAGACCCTACTTGTTAAACTTCAGTTGAGTTTTCTATCCCTTATGTTCAAACTTGCATTCATGATCTATAGGTTGCATATCTACCAAGTGTTGAACAAAATGTCAATCTTGGTTGGGGATGGTCAGGTTAAATCTTGGTTCTAGTTTTGGATTTGTAAGCATTGTCTTCATGTCTTTTATGAGTTCTGGAAGTTTCATTGATATTTGGGCAAAGGCTTAGCCACAACCCTGGAAAGTGGCCTTAATTTACATAGTCCGGGCACAACACTAGCACAAAATGGCCATAGTTGCACTGATGCAGACCTATGGGAGTGAATGGGAACCCATAGTCGCATCGAGGCCTTGGCAAGGGAGCAACTAGGGCTCAAGGTGAGGGAAAAACTGAGTTGTCTCAGGGGTTGGACACCTGGAGGTGTTGGATTACTCTTGGAGGTCTTGTGGAACCTAAGGGAAGTCAGTAAGGTCTTTAGTTGTCGACTCTAATTCCTTAGGGTCACATAGGAGGATGATGGCATATCATAGTGACCCTCAACTCATGTTTACATTGGGAAAGCCAGTGAAAGTGGGTAAATGTGGGAGGATGTGTTATAGGGTGGTATTAGAGTGGGTTGCACTCTCTTTGTATCATATCTGATACCACAATGTGGTATCAGAGCATGGTTTCGCTCTTTCTCAATAAGTCTGATGTTGTCAAGGTTATGATTGTCATGCATAGGGTTATGGTATACATTTGGTATGGTCATGCATGATGTTGATATGTTGTTATATGGATATGCTTATGATTATACATGTACATGCTAATGTGGACTGATCTTGTAGATGAGAAAAGCCTCTCCTGAACATCACTATGGCATGGATTTGATTTTGGTATCTATTTGGTTTATCTGGATGGTACACTTGCAAGAAGAAGATAATTCAAGATGACAAGAAAAATAGTAGACTACAGTTCTCGTGACTCCCCCTACAGATCAATTAGGCAGCAAGGAGAAGACTATTCCCTTAGTATAGCAAATACATTAAGGAGCTTGAGGGTAGAGATCAGAAGTTGTAAAGCAAACAATTACAGGGTGGTTGAGGCTCAAGAAAGACTTGCAATGGCTCAAGAGAAGAAAGTATGGTTAATGCAGCAATCCTTCAAAGCTTGTGAGAGTTATAGAGACAGGGAATGATTAGAATCATTCAAGAGCAGGAAGAGAAAAATAATGGAGCCTATCATAGTAGATCTCAATCTAGATACAGGTTGGATAGAGGGGACATAGTTAGAGGTGGAAGATAACTAGATACACCTGACAGGAGGAATGGTATGTGTGGGAATCATTCTAGTTCCTCATCCAAGAGACATCAATATAGTCATCACCATCATTATCCTTATAGGAGGGGTGAGTATTTTCCTGACGAGTTCAAGAAGGTGAAGTCTCGTACATTTTATGGAGAGATGAAGAAGCCAAAAGATGTAGAGGCATGGTTGCTTGGAATGAATAAGTTCTTCAGATTGCATAGATACTGAAAGAACATGAAACCTGAGATAGCCGCCTTCAGTCTTTGTATAAATTCCTTGTAGATTCAAACTGCAAATTGTAATATGCTAAAAAAATTAATTTGAATTTACTTTACTCATAAGCGAAAATAATAAACGATAGTGAAATCACAAAGCATATAAGAGAAAGAATTCAATAAACACTTTCCACAATGAATTTTTTGGGAAAGCCACAGCTAAAAACCCCTGCTATGTATATATTTCATTAGTCAGAAAATATGAGAAGATTACAATTCTTTTCTCAAGCCCGAACAACCTCTGCACTATCTTTATCTGTCTCATTACTTCCTAGGCCAGCTCGGGCTAACACTTAGCCAATTTCCTAGCCTTCCAAGCTCCTACTTCCTTGCATTGTTCAATTAGGAATTAGGCCCTTATTTACTAGGAATTCTCCCCCATTGGATTATGCATTTCATTTAGGCTCTTCTTGACTACATGCACCATCTGTACAATTCGGATAATTATACAACTAATAGTACATTGTCCCTAAACTCCAATCTCAACTGGTTCTTTCTCTGATCTAACTTGCATGAATTATTTATGAGTGAATCATCATTTTACCAGTTGATCACTTCAGGTAACACCACACTACACTTCAGGCAACACCACACTACTAGACCTCCCACTAGTTCCTCCAAGAGTTGGAGCTAGCTTAATTGACTTTAACTCAGTTAAACTGAATTAAGTAATTACAACTCAAAATAAACTCAACCACAACTCCTATAATGTACGAGACACTCTATATGACCCTAGTTAGACTCTCAACTCAAATTAACTGAGCCAACTAAGTCAAATTGACTTAGTTAACTAATACAAGTTGTGATTAGATGTGGAATTACAATTTTATTTCCAATTTAATTCAAGGACAAATTAAATTAAGATTTTTCTTGTTGCATTTTCAACACTTCCTCTCAATAAGAAAGGAATTCACATCTATCCCAATCCAGTACCTTTGGAATCTATTGCATGCAACACTTGTCATTGTTGTTTTTGCTACTGCAACATCTTCAACTAAAAATCATCCAAACAAAATAAATTGAATCAACTGTGTCTGCAACTGTCTACTGGGAAAAATTGTGATGTTGCTGACTCTACTACTGAGCCTCTTTCACTAGTGTCAACTCTTCTCTTTACTCCTCAGTATCTCACTTATATCGATCCTCCTGCTACTAAGTATTGTGGGCCCCTGTAGCAAGGTAATGATCCATGAGACAAAAAAAACCTAAATGGACCTTGCCCAATTTCTACAACTCTTGGGACTATTACTTCACATCACCCCACCTCACACCATGAGGTATAATTTCATGTAAAGAAAACTATAATATACTCATATTTTTGTTTCTACTGCTTGGTTGTTGCTTCTGCACTATTGTTGCAACTACTGCAATAATGAGTTTGATGTCCCCATATCCTGAAGTACTAGCTTCCATAGGGCTACTACCTCTGAAACTAGACTCCCTCTAACTCTCGATCTACCTGTGGGAAATATCTCTACTCCTGAATCTACCAATGTCAATGATCATAATTCATTTTTATGTCACTAAACATTGGCTCACGGATCTACCCACTAGTAGCCTTCTAGCTCCATTAAGAAGTCTGCGCATAGGGTCTTCTGGATCTGCCCTGAACTAGAGCTTGATCAATCTGTATTTTGACATTTCTGATATAATGTGAATCTTGCTCTGATAGTGATTCCTACTCTGATACCATGTAGATATTTCTACAAATCTAGCTCTGATAACATGTAAAAATTTCTACAAATATAGCTTTGATACCGTGTAGAAATTTCTACAAATATAGCTCTAATATCATGAAGAAATTTCTACAAATATAGCTCTAATACCATGGAGAAATTTCTACAAATATAGCTCTAATACCATGTAGAAAGTTCTACAAATCTATCTCTCATACCATATAAAAATTGCTTGTATATTCAAACTGCAAATTGTAATAAGCTAAAACAATTGACTTGAATCTACTCACTCATCAGCGGAAACAATAAACGATCATAAAATCACAAAGCATACAAGAGAAAGAATTCAATCAACACATTACACAATGATTTCTTAGGAAAGACACAACTAGAAACCCTTGCTATCTGTATATTGCATTAGTCAGAAAATATGAGAGGATTACAATGCTTTGCTCAAGCCCGAGAAACCTCTGGAATATCTCTATCTATCTCACTATTTCCTAGGTTGACTCTAGCCAACACTTATCCAATTTCCTAGCCTTCCAAACTCCTAATTCCTTGTGTTGTTAAATGAGGAATTAAGCACTTATTTAATTGGAATTTTCCTCCATTAGATTGTGTAGTTCATTTAGGCTCTTCCTCTGACTACATGCACCATATGTACAATTCGGATAATTATACAACTGATAGTACACTTTCCCTGAACTCCAATCTCAGCTGGGTCTTTCTATGAATGACATGCATGATTTATTTATGAGTGAATCATCAGTTTACTTGTTGATCACATCAGTAAACACCACACTTCTAAGCCTCCCACTAGTTCCTCAACAGTTGGAACTAGTTTAACTGACTTTAACTCAGTTAAACTGAATTAATTAATTACAACTCAAAGTAAACTTAGACAGGGCTCCTACAATGTAGGAGATACTCTACATGACTCTAGTTAGACCCTCAACTCAAATTAACTAAGCCAAGTAAGTCAAATTAACTTAGTTAACAAATATAAATTGTCATGAGATGTAGAATTACAATTTTATTCCCAATTTAATTCAAGGACAAATTAAATTAGGATTTTCCTTGTTGCATTTCAAACACTCCCTCTAAATAAGAAAGTAATTCACATCTATCTCAATCCAGTACCTTTGGAATGTATTTCATGCAACACTTCTCACTATTGTTGTTGCTACTACAACATCTGCAACTAAAAAGCATCCAAACAAAATAAATTGAATCCACTGTGTTTGCAACTTTCTACTGAGAAACTTTATGATGCTACAGAGCCTCCTACTCTTCTGTCAACTCTTCTCTACACTTCTCAGTATCTGACTAACATTGATTCTCTTCCTACTGAATACTTTGGGCCCCAGTGGTAAGGTAATGATCCATGAGTCAAAAAACACCTCAATGGACCCTGCCTAGTTTCTGCAACTCTTGGGACTATTGCTTCACATCACCACTCCTTACATCAAGAAGTATAACTACATTCAAATCAAAATCTAATCTACTCATACTACTAATGCTACTACGTTGTTTTTGCTTCTACATTGTTGTTGCAGCTACTACAATAATGATTATGATCTCCCCATATCCTGAAGTACTAGTTTCCATAAGGATACTCTCTCTGAAACTAGACTCCCTCTGAGTCTCGATCTCCTTGTGGGAAATCTCTCTGCTACTCAATCTACCAATGAAAATGATCACAACTCCTTTTTGTGTCACTAAACGTTGGCTCATTGATCTACCCACTAGTAGCCTTCTGGCTCCATTAAGAAGTTTACACATAGGGTCTTCTGAATCTGCCCTGTACTAGAGCTCCATCAATCTGTAATTCGAAATTCCTGCTCTAATGTGAATCCTTCTCTGATAGTGATTCCTTCTTTAATACCATGTAGATATTTCTACAAATCTAGCTCCAATACCATGTAAAAATTTCTACAAATATAGCTCTGATATCATGTAGAAGTTTCTACAAATATAGCTCTGATACCATTTAGAAATTTCTACAAATCTAGCTCTGATACCATGTATAACTTTATACCAATCTAACTTTGATACCATGTAGAAATTTCTCAAATTTATCTATGATACCATGTAGAAATTGCTTGTAGATTCAAACTGCAAATTGTAATATGCTAAAAAAATTGACTTGAATCTACTCTACCCATCAGCGGAAACAATAAACAATCATGAAATCAAGAGGCATACAAGAGAAAGAATTCAATCAACAAATTACACAATGATTTCCTGGAGAAAGCCGCAACTAAAAAACCCTGCTATCTTTATATTGCATTAGTAAGAAAATATGAGAAGATTACAATGCTTTTCTCAAGCCCAAGCAACCTCTGCACTATCTCTATCTGTCTCACTGCTTCCTAGGCTGACTTTGGCCAACACTTGGCCAATTACCTAGCCTCCCAAGCTCCTACTTGCTTTTTTCAATAAGGAATTAGGCCCTTATTTAATAAGAATTTTCCTCCACTAGATTGCACAGTTCATTTATGATCTTCCTCTGACTTCATGCACCATCTATACAATTCAAATAATTATACAATTGATAGTACATTTTCCCTAAACTCCAATCTCAACTGGGTCTTTCTCTAATCTAACATGCATGATTTATTTATGAGTGAATCATCAGTTTACTGGTTGATCACTTTAGGCAGCACCACACTGCACTTCAGGCAGCACCACACTACTAGACCTCCCACTAGTTCCTCCAATAGTTGGAACTAGTTTAACTGACTTTAACTCAGTTAAACTGAATTAATTATTTACAACTCCAAATAAACTCAACCAAGGCTCCTATAATTAGGAGACACTCTACATGACTCTAGTTAGACCCTCAATGCGAATTAACTGAGCCAACTAAGTAAAATTAACTTAGTTAACTAATACAACTTGTCATGAGATGTGGAATTACAATTTTATTCCCAATTTAATTCAAGGCCAAATTGAATTAGGATTTTTATTGTTTCATTTTCAACAATCTTAAAGGGAAGGCCTCTATCTAGTGGGAGGATGTGAAGAATGTCAAAGGTATTCAGGAAGAAGACTTGACATTGAATGAGTTCGAGAAACTCTTCAAGAAGAAGTACTTATTGGAGAGGTACTATGATGAAGAGCTAAGGAGTTTTTTGATCTACATATGGGTTCTATGACAGATGATGAGTACACTAGAAAATTCTTGGAGGTGTTGAGGTATGTTCCATATCTCAAGGAGGAGAAGGCTAAGATTCAGAGATTCGTTAGTGGATTCCTAGTAGCATATAGAGACAAGATAGAGTTTGATAATCCTAGATCATTAGAGGAAGCCATCCATAAATTGAAGAATTGTTATGATAAGTCAAAGAGAAAAGTTGAGCCTAAATGTGACTTGAAAGGAAATGAGAAATTCAAATGAAAATCACCACCAAAGCAGGGAAGAACTCAATATGGAAGTGAGAAAGAAAATGTTGCTCCTTACAAGAAGTTTAGTAAATTTGAGAAGGGACATGTGTCGTAGCCTAGAGAGTAGCAGACTAGAGGTGATAGTAGAGCACCATTGTAGTGTTGGATATGTGGAAAATATCATCATAAGAATGACTGTCCATTGTACGAGGAGGTAGGCCTAAGATCTATAGTGCTCAAGAGGCGCAGATAGTTGGTGATGTTGGTCATAACATTCCTCGGATTTATGCAGTTGTGGACAACAGGTAGGCGAATCACTAGGCATTTAACATTGAGATGGACAGTAAGCTTTGTGATCAAGTTATTTCTATTTTGATTGATCCTGGATCTAATTATAGTTATGTTAATCCTAACCTAGTGGAAAGTGTCAATTGAGAAAAGAATTGCATGTAGAGTCTTGGTTGGTGTAGTTGGCTACAAGTACGAAGAAGAGAGTTCATCATTGGGTAAAAGCTTGTGCATTTGAGTTGAATGCTATGACTATAGCAACACATTTGAATGTACTATGAATGGGATCATATGGTATGCTTTTGGGTATGGATTGGCTGTATCTCCACATGATGAAGGTGGATTTATATGACAAGGCTATTAAGTGCTTGGATGATAATGGAGAGAAGAAAATATTGCAAGGGAAGAAGAAGCCTACATTAGTGAGGATGGTCACAACTATGCAGGCTAAGCATTGTCACAGGAAGGGGTGTGTGATGTTTGCAGTTCATATTTCTAGTGGTAAGGGTAAGGATGTTGAGGATGTAGAAATATTCAAGAGGTATCTTGTAGTGCAGCAGTTCCAGGATGTGTTTCCAGTGGAGATTCTAGAGTTACCTCCGCAGAAGGAAGTAGACATTTCTATTGAGCTAGTATGAGAGCCAACACCAGCATCAAAGGCACCTTATGTTGGGCGTGGGATCCCCCAAGGAACGTTTTGGGGCTTAGAGCCCAGATTTTGGTCAATTTTGTAATTCCAATGTAAAGACTCCGCATTTTGTGGGCGTGAAGTGCGTAGTTTGTAAAAGAGTCATAGGGTTGTCTAGCCTTAATTTTGATAATGTAATGTCGACTGTAGAATTTCTACCCATGGTCTATGGACCATGGGATTGTATAAATACAGCGAAGCTCTAATTAGTTAAGGCAGCTAATCACAGAATGTCTAAGGAAGAATGATGTATGCGAGATAATTCTAAAGTGTAAAGTCTAGTTTTGGGTTGTAGCGTAGGAAGAGGTTCTGCAGCTGAGTGCGCAGAGGCCTAGTAGTTCGCAACTAAGTGTGTGGACCCCTGTAGCTGAGTGCGCAGGGTGAGCCGAGTCTGTAAATAGTGGAATTATTAATAAAGAGAATTTTCTATCAATTACGCGTTTTTATTTCCTATTTTATTCATCTATTATATTGGGTATGAATTTCACTTTTAATTCTTATATGATGTGCGAATGTGTATAATTGTATTGGCTAAGTGAATGCAAGATAGAATATCTATTTACACGAAGATAATCAAGACCTGTTAATAAGATAAGTAAGATACTTGGCGTAGTTTAGGAGATATCACAGTTTGCTGCCTTAGCAGCACGAAAGGACTTCAGCCCTTGGTTAGGGCTGGACGAAAGTCGATTATAACAAATCGAGAAGGTACTGAACGGTAGAACACTGCGCGAAGTGACCTGCATGATGGCAGGTTTAGTTGGACTAAACCTATATCACATCCATCTCAAGGGTGTGGAAACTTGGTTCTAGCATCCCCCCATACTGCTTCGGGTGAGACTTCAGTCCGTGCTCTGGGATCTAATGTTGAAATGGCCAGTAGTGTAGGGATTTGTTTGGCTAAATAACTCTGAACCTAGGTCAGGCCCCCATAAGCCAACAAATGGTTCCGTTGTCGGGACTGGAATCTACATGAGAGATGTGTGATGTCATATCATTGGAATACAATTAAGAAATAAATTGAAGGCTGGTTGGACAGAAGAATTCATGAGTTCGTGGGCAGGAGAACAAAAACCCATGACTATCAAAAGAAGAGTGGCTAGATAGCTACCTGTATACAGAGATCCACGAAATATTTTTCGTGTCCTTCCCTACTAAGCTATATGAGTGGATCGTGAAGCTAGCAGATAGCCAAGGAAGGTGGAAACTTGACGGTCCTATTGTGTGGAACCCAGAGCTAGTGTGAATATTGGAAGCATTAGATGATAAGATCGCACATGTCGTCGATCATTGGCTCGGTCATAATATAGGAGGATCCATTACTAAGTTCGCGGTTGACACCTCAGTTAGCTACAACGAGGCAGAGTGACACTTTCTCAAAGGGCCGTGAGGTAAGTATGTAAAGTCTTTGATTACTTGGATTAAAATGCCGTTGCGTGAAAATCGGGTTATGCAGTCACCTTGATGTTCAGGGCTACGTAAAGCGGAAAGGTTTATAGGAACGAAGGAAATAAGGGACCCAAAAATATCCCCTTGAGTTCACCTCCGTGAGGGGATGAGGAAGAGATTGCGAAGTGATATTCATCTGATAAGACAAAGAATTCTGCGAATACTAACTTCACCCACACCACGACTGGCTTCACCGCCATCACCTCCATCTTCACCCATACCAACTCCACCATCGCGATTCAATATGGCAAGCACAGTGAAGTTTCCTGTGTTCAAAGGTTTGGGAAATGAAGACCTAGACCAATTTTGGTTCATTGTAAGGGCTATATGGGAAGCACAAGGTGTTATAGATGGCCATATAAAGAAGGCAACACTGGTTAACACCCTACAGGATCACGCACTAACTTGGTATATTAAGTACTCCAACAATAACCAAAATGCGAGAGTTGTGATATCCAAATAGCGCTAAATAAAGAATTTAGCAAGCCTAAATTTGAAGTGCAGTCGATCGTGGGATTCAAGGAAATCATGATGCAACTTGGTGAGACTCCTTGGGAACTAGACCATAGGCTGAAATGTATGATTCAAGAAGCAAATATGAATCTGACAGATGGACAGCTTCGCGAGTGGTTTTTAGCTTCCCTACTACCACATTTAAGGAGTGCGCTATCGCAGCAGAAGATAACAACTTAGGAAAAGGCCTTAGAGATTGCTATGAGGCTACATGAGACCCCGATGAAAGATCCTAATCTAGGAGTTCAACAAATCCACTCGCAGTCGAAGAATTTGTGCCTTGAGATGCAAAGTTTGAAAAAGGATAGGACGGTTCAAACAGAAGTGCGTGAAGAAGTGTGGTGCGTAAAATCCAAGAGCTAGGGTCATGAAAAATACCACTGCCCATTTTTACAAATTAGCTTGTAGGAGGAGGACTGATGTCGTTAATACCGGAAGCTCAAGTAGGACCTAGTGTAGTGCCTGCTTTGTGGTGCATGATCTGTCAAATTGCTGGAAAACATGCCATGAACAATTTTCATTTGTTACAGAAGTATACGCAAAATTCGCAATAGTTGTTCTCCAACTTTTGCAGGTCGGTGGGACATGACGAGCGTACCTGCAGAAGTTATGAGTTGATGATGGATAGAACCCCCACCTACAGGGTTCAAGTTGAAATGTGGCCCCTTGACCAAAATGCAGGAATGGTGTGAACAAGATTTCAGGGGCACAGACAAGGCCGAGGCAGAGAAGGACCTGGTAGAGGTCACAGACAGTTTATTTGCTACAATTACAGAGGGTCGGGACACTATGCCCGCGATTGCACCAAACCAATGCACCCATCGTGCAAGTATTGCACGCTATTCGATCATGAGATAGAATATTGTCCTATGCCGATAGCTAGGATACGTGACAAAGGAGTGCTACTGCCTCCCCCGACTCAGAACCTGCAGATGATGATGTTTGATCTGTGCAAGGAAGACCTGAATGTAAACATTACGCTCTGAAGTCGAATTACGACGGGAGATGACAAAGTCAAACAACTAGAAGATATTACTTGGGTTTACAAAGCTCTGGCAAAGGAAGCAGAGTTTGATTTCGAGCACGCTCGGGAAACCTTCATGGAAGCTAAGAAGAGCTTCGCTGATGCCTCCACTTCAGGAAGCAAAGATAAACCAGAGCCGGAAATGGACCCATCCATGCTAACAACTTTCCTTGAAACATGTATGAAGTTACTGCGTGACAGTAAGGCTATGAAAGGGTTACAGGAACTCATCAATAGATGCGTTGGGACCATGCCAAGAGAACCATGCGTAGTCCAGAAGATCGGAAAACATAAAACAAGAACGGGATGAGAAATGAGACTTACCACACAGATCAGAGAATATGAGATGGATCAAGTCATTCTGGATTTGGGATCAGATGCGAATGTTCTACCGAAGCAGACATGGGAGTGAATGGGAAGACCTGCGCTGCAATGGTCTTCAATTCAGCTGAGAATGGTGAATCAACATAAAATAATACATATGGGGTGATTGCAGGGAATAACTGTGGAAATTGAGGGAGCGAGAACGCTAGCAGATTTTGAAGTAATAGAGATTTTTGATGACAGCAATCCCTACCCCATGCTCTTAGGAATTGACTAGGCCACTGATATGAATGGGGTAATTAATCTAAAGAAGCGAAAAATTATCTTTGAAAAGAAGTCACTGCATGTAATAGTACCCCTGACCTTGCTGAAAGATCGCGCTGTACGGAGCCGCTCCGCGACTATGAAAGTAATGATGATCTGGACTGCATCTACAAGATAACAGGGCGAGACCAACACTGGGTGAATCCCACCGAAAATGGATGGATTATATGGGAGCGCGAAAGTTCCTACACTTCAAATTCTGACGAAGAAGTAGAACGATGGCAAAATTGGTTACACGAAGTAACTACGCTAAACTGCAATATGATGACAAGGTCATTGCACTGCATGTCGACAGAAGTAAGAGATATGCCTTCTTATGATGGTCTAAAAGAGGTAGATACCTTCTTGGATGCCTTTGAAAGGGGGGTGTTGAAAAATCAATGCTTCTAGGCCTTAGATTGGGTACTATGCGCTATGCTCGGAAGATGGTGGGGTATGCACAAAGGAAGCTTTGATGATTGGCGCGAATGTAGGAGAATGATGTGAGTACGATTTGGGATGCCTAAGGTGCGACTCACAGACAAGTATGATGGGCAAGATGATCTGCACATGCATCTGGCCCAGTGGACGCAGGCCTATGGAGAAAAGCCACAACCTGAGTGGATGCACCTGTTCTATCATACCGTAGATGTTATACCAATGAACTGGTATATAGCAACAAAGCTTCGCCATGGGACAGGTGAATGGGATATCCTGTGTGAAGGGTTTGTGATGACCTTCAGTTTTGAGGATGGGTGGGACAGTATTAATGAAGCGCCAAAAGAGGTAAAAGCAGCCATCTTTCGGATACCATAGGAGCCGATAGACTTGATTCAGCCTAAATGGGCTACTCAGCTGAGTCGTGTGCTAGAATGTTATAATGTCACTACTGAAGAGGAGGATGAGGATCCATGGAATATTAACATTCCAAAAACAGAAGGCCACCACGAGGTTCACAGAATACAGATTGAGAACCCTAATATAACTGTGCCGGTGAAAGCTAAGTAGGTAAACATTCGTGCGAAGGCATAACCCAAATTCGCAAATATCGGAAACTACTGGGACGATTCGATGGTGGATAAGGTCGTTGAATTACTTTGTGAATATCAAAACTTATTCTCGACCAAGTTTACGGATTTGAAAGGAATAATCAGAGATCTAGGAGTGATGAAGATCACGTTAAAGCCCAACATGAAACCAGTTAAGTAGAGGCCTTACTGCTTAAATCCGAAATACAAGGAGAAGGTCCGCATAGAACTAGACAAAAGGCTCGCAGGAGGCATCATTGAGCCTATGGAAGAATCCAATTGGGTAAGCCCAATGGTGGTGCAAGAGAAGAAGCAGAAGTATGAGATAAGGATATGTGTGGATCTCAGAAAATTGAATGATGCTTGTGTGCATGATCCATTCCCAACTCCATTCACGGATGAAGTGTTGGAAAATGTAGGAGGTTAGGAAGCATATTCTTTCACTAATGGGTTCTCGGGGTACCACCAGATCAAAATCGCGCTGGAGGATAGGAGAAAGACAACCTTCGCAATTGAGTGGGGTTGCTTTCAATACACTGTCATGTTGTTTGGATTGAATAATGCCCCTGCTATCTTTTCGCACGTGGTTGTTGCGACATTCAAAGAATATATTCATAAGTTCTTGGAGGTCTATTTTGATGACTCAACTGTATTTGGGTTGGTTAGGTGTCATGTAGCGAGCTTGTGCTTGATGCTAGATACCTGCCGAAGATACCAAATCACGCTTGACCTCAAGAAGTGTCTGTTCCTCTTTCCTTTTGGGAACCTATTGGGGCATGTGGTTTGTAGAAAAGGGCTGATGGTAGACCCCGTGAAGATCATGGTGATTCTGAACTTGGAAGCGCCTAGAAGTGTGAAACAGTTGCGTGCCACTCTGTGACATATGGGATATTACAGAAAGTTTATCAAAGGCTATGCCCAGATCACCGCGCCGATGGAAAAAATGTTGAAGAAGGATGTCATGTTCTGCTAGGACGATGACTGTAAGAAAAGGCTGGATATATTGAAAGAAAAGATGGTTACTATGCCTATTCTAGTCTTCCCGAACTGGAAGAAAGAGTTCCATGTACATGTCGACGTGTCGTGTATAGCATTGGGGGAAGTATCGATGCAAGATGGTGGAAAAGGCTTGGATCAACCTATCGTGTTCACAAGTCGCAGACTATCCAAACCAGAGAAGAACTATTCCACCACTGAGCATGAGGGACTAGCTATGGTATATGTGCTCTAGAAGTATTGGCACTACTTGCTAGGAGGCCACTTTAAGATGTATACAAATCACTCCATGCTAAAGTACCTGGTCAATAAGCCTATGTTGGGGGGGTACATTTGCAGATGGCTTTTATTATTCCAAGAATATGATTTCAAAGTTGTCGTGAAGCCTGGATGATTGAACACAGGACCAGATCACCTATCACGCATTAATACTGGGGAGGAACCTACTAATTTGGAGGAAGGATTACTCGACACGTAACTCTTTGCTATGCGCATAGTGGATGGACATTTTGAATATATAATACACTTTCTAACAACTAGAACTGTGCCAAAAGGATACTCTGTCTAGTAGAAGAAGGAATTAGTGGTACATGTGATAGATTTCTCTGTCATTGCTTGGCATCTATACAAGATGGGGAATGATGAAATACTGTGAAGGTATGTACCTGAATTTGAACGAAGCAGCATCCTCATGGACACTCATGGGGGCATTGTGGGAGGAAATTATGTAGGAAGAGAAGCCGCGCAAAATATTATACGCGCTGGGTTGTGGTGGCCAACCATTCATCAAGATTCAAAAGAATATTGCAAGGCATGTGATGTATGTCAGCGGACAGGTAGGCCATCGTGGAGGGACGAGATGACTTTGAATCCACAAATGATGTTGCAACCTTTCGAAAAGTGGGCAATAGATTTTGTAGGACCTATTAAACCTCAAGGAAAGACAGGCGCGTAGTACATTATTAGTGTGACGGAGTATCTGACTTGTTGGGTAGAAGCGCAGCCGGTGAAGGATTGCACGAGCGCAAATTTCGCAAAGTTTTTATTTGAACATGTATTGACACGATTTGGATGTCCGAAGATCTTGATGAGCGATCGCGGTACACACTTCCTGAATGAGACGATCACCGCACTAACAAAGGAATTTCAGTTGTATCACCAAAAGAGCACAGCGTATCACCCACAGGCTAATGAGACAGTAGAAGCATTCAACAAGGTACTGGAAACCGCGTTGACCAAGGTATGCAATGTGCAGCAAAGTGATTGGGATCTACGCATACCTACAATTTTATGGGCTTATCGGATGACATGCAAGAAACTGATGGGACCGACACCTTTTAGGCTTGTCTATGGAGTGGAAGCCATAATGCCTATGGAATACATTGTGCCTAGTCTACACATAGTAACGCTCACAGATATGACGGATCGCAGAGCCCTAGAGGAGAGGATCGCGCAGCTGGAAGAGATTGAAGAAGAATGATTTTTGGCTGGATTCCACCAGTAGGTCCAAAAGCAGCGTAAAAAGGCATGGCACGACTGACACATCAAGCTATGCACATTCAAGGTACACGATCTGTTGTTGTTCTATGATAGTAAGTTTGATAAATTCCTAGGAAAGTTCAAGATGCACTGGTTAGGGCCGTATGTTATTAAGGAGATTATTGACAGAGGCACGTTACAGTTGGTTAAGTTAAATGGAGAGCAATTCCCAAGAAAAGTGAATGGCAATCATTTGAAGCCATACAGAGGTGGCCTGGCCACTTGACAACTGATTGAAGCATAGTCTTAGCATTCTAGGTAGCTAAAAGGAGGTGCGAGGCTATAAACTACTCTGCCCGGGAATTGTGTGATGTTAGGACTACACATAGTGGTGAAGTGTCATAGGGTCCGCGACAGCTGCGCTGGCACACAGGTTTGCTGGAAAGTGACCGTTACAATCACTATTCACGATGTGATGCTTGGTTTCAGGCCAAATGGAGCAGGCCGCAGGCATTTAAGGTGACCATTATGGGCTAGATTCTTGAAAATCTGCCTCCAATCTAGCATTAATGGACCGAATGTGAGGGGAATGGTCAAATTCAAATTCAAAAGGTGCTATGAATTACAAAGGGCTGTCCACTAAAAAACACTTGGAAATTTGAGAAATGAGTTGTTGCGTGCTCAGATATTCATGAACCGAGACTTGTTTGATATTCTGAAGGTGAATTCGTTACTTGAGAAATTACCAAAGACACTGAGAGAATTGTGGAATCACACTATGGCAGCACTCGAAGAAGTCATGGATACCAGAGCAATGACCGCTGAGGAAGCCGCGCAGGCAATTACAGAAGTGGAAATCCCAGAGGACACTGGGATAGTCATTGAGATCCCTAAATCACTATGCATGCCGATACTTAAGAAGGCTAAGCAGGCCATGATATTGGTGCGCATCTCGCCTAGAAATCCGCTGAGGGCCAAGCTCGCAATGGAGGAAAGGGGGAAGGCCATTAATTTGGAGGCCAATGAGGAGGAAGAGTTTGAAGAGATCCCGGTGGAGGAGGAGGATGTAGAGATGGAAGTCGAAACCCGGGGTGCAGACCCCCTCACCAGGTTGCCTACATATTTTCCTCCACAGAAGGGTAAAGCCAAGGTGCCCAAAGATATGGATGAGAGAAATAGCTCTCTATAAACTCCACTGCTCCCTGACGACATTATTTTTAAAGGATCACACTTGGGACGGGTTCCTGTATTAAAATTTGAAGATTGGGACCTCGCGGACCATGAGAAGCTCCCGCATTTAGCGACCGCACAACTAATGCACCACAAGAGAGATGTGTTGACTGGAGTAATAGAGTTGGAGCCGCACAAATGGATCAGAGGTGTTGAGAAAGCAGGGTTGCTAAACCTGCTCTGGGTGCTGCATTAACACTGTACCCCAGTGACCATTTTTGTCATCAGGCAGCTGCTCTGCTTGCTGCATGATGGGTTCTTGTGGCTGGAGGAGCCCATCCCCATCACAAACCATCTAATTCACTGGATCACATGGCTACCTTGCGCGGGGGAGGACCCAACAAACATTTCAGAGGGAAAAAGTGATGACTTGGCCATCGTGGAGGCCATGAAAAAGAAATTTAAGTTGGAGAAGAAGAAGCGAGGGTATGCCATCTACAACATCAAAATCCCTGCAATCAAGGTCGCGACACAGATATTGGCAGAAAAGGTGATGCAAAAGTGTCACGTGGATGAGGTGTCCACGCCAGTGGTTGCACTAGTAGCGCAATGCACAGAAGGGGTCCAATTCAATTAGGAAAACTATTTATGCGGTGAGTTCCTCGAGAACTGTCGCGAGGCACAGGAGCAGGGTAAAACATTCCATTATGCATGGCTCCTATTGTCAATATTACTGGTGGCATGGGAGTTGCTTGAAGATAGCCAATTCTTGTTGATCACGTAGGACCTTCCAAAGGCAGCAAAGTACGCTTCGCTGTGGGCAACCAAGGACGCACAAAGGATAAGGGAGAGAAATATCTTTTCGGTGCTCATGGAGATGAACATAAGAATGGGGATTAATCGCAAGCTGCGGTTATCGCTCATGGTCTACAACAGTCTGCAGAGCTTCACACAGTTCAAAGCAAACTTCCACCATGTCTTCATGTTGGGCGTGGAATCACCCTAAGGCATGTTTTGAGGCTTAAAGCCCAAGTTTTGACCAAGTGCTTTGTAAACACTCCACAATTTTTGGGTGCGGAGCGCGAAGTCATAATAGAGTCATAGGGTTGTCCACCCTTGTTTTTGTAATGTAATGTCAACTTGAAAGATTTACCCATGGTCTGCGGACCATGAGATTGTATAAATAGAGCAAGGCTCTAAGTGTAGAAAATAGAAAAAAGGGAATAGAATCTAAGCATGATGAGTCTAAGGGATTGAGTCGAAGTGTAAAGTGTGTCTTTGGGTCATAGAAGAGGAGAAGGCTCTGCAGCTATGTGCGTAGAGGCCTAGTAGTCCACAGTTGAGTGCATGGACCCCTATGGCTGAGTGCGCAGGGCAGGTCGAGTCTGTAATCGTTGGAAACATCAATAAAGAGAAGTTTTATCATATTTCTGTGTATCTTTTCCTGTTTATGTATTATTGGATATGAATTGCAAGTTTACTGTTTATTTTTTGTGTAAACTCATATGAATGTGTTGTATAGATAAATATAATATAAGGCATCCATTTACGCGAAGATAACTAACTGTTGTAAGAAGATAAGTCAGATCTCAGGTGCGACTTAGGGAAATAGTACAGAGTGCTGCTCCAGGGGCGTGGAAGCCCCACAACCCCTGGTTAGGGCTGCGTGAAGGCGAGTATATCAGGGCACGAAGACTAGGGAAGTATGCGAAGTAACCAGCGCGAATTTAGACCAAATCAACCCCTCAGACATCTCAAGGGTGCAGAAACTTGGTTCCAGCACCCCCCCCATACTACTTCGGGTGAGACCTCAATCTGCACTCTGTGCAATGTTACCAAAACGGCCAGTAGTACAAGGATTTGTTTGGCTAATTAACTCTGAACCTGGTTCAGGCCCCAACAAGCTAACAAATGGTTCTGTTGCCAGGACCGGCATCTCCATAGAGATGTCTAATGTCGTATCACTAGAATGCAACTAAGAAAGGAATTGAAGATTGGTTGGATAGGATGATTCACGAGTTCGCTACGTAGTAAAACAGGAATCCACGACTATCAAAAGAAGAGTGGTTAGACTACTACTTATACATAGAGATCCACGAAATTTTCTTCACATATTTCCCTACTAAGCTATACGAGTGGATCATGGAGCTAGTAGATAGCCAAGGAAGGTGCAAGATCGATAGACCTATTGTGTGGACTCTAAAATTGGTGTATAGATTGGAAGCATCGGAGGATAAGATCGCATGCGATGTTGATCACTGGCTCGATCAAATTATAGGAGGATTCATCACTAAGTTCACGGTAGATACTTCAGTCAGCTATAGCGAGACAGAGCGACGCTTCCTTAAAGGACCGCGAGGTAAGTACGTTAAGTCTTTGAACGATTAGATTAAAATGCTACTATGTGAAAAGCGGGTTATGTGAATAAATTGATGTTTGAGGCTACGCGAAGTGGGAGAATCTACAGAAACAAAGGTAGTGCAGAACTAGAAACTAGCCCCTTGATTTCAACTCCACAAGGGGACAAGGAAGATATCGTGAAGGTCTCACCATGAAGTGCGATCAATTTGATAAGGCAGAGGATTGCGTGCATACCACCCCCCCACACACCACCACCAGTTTCACCATCTTCACCCCCATCTTCACCCATACCATCTCTGCCACCACCGCAAGTCAATATGGCAAGCGCGATAAAGTTTCCAGTGTTCAAGGGAGTAGGAAATGAAGATCCAGACTAGTTTTGGTTCGTGATAAAAGCTGCATGGGAAGCACAGTGAGTTACAGATGACAATATAAAGAAATCAACATTGGTCAGCACTCTGCAGGATCATGTGCTGACCTGGTACATTAAGCATTCAATGACAATACAAATGCGGGGATCGTGGATATCCAAACTGCGCTAAACAAAGAATTTAGCAGGCCAAAGTTAGAGCCGTAGTCGATCATTGGGTTCAATGAAATCACAATGCTACCAGGCAAGACCCCTTGGGAGTTGGATCAGAGACTGAAGTGCACAATTCGCGAAGCTAACATGATGGTGACGGATGGATAGCACCGTGAATGGTTTGTAGCATCGTTAACGCTGCATCTAAGGAACGCGCTGTCACAACAGAGGCTAACAACTTAGGCTGAGGCCTTGGAGATCGCGATGAGACTGCACGAAACCTTGATACAGGATCCTAACTTGGGAATTTAGCAGATTCACACGCAATTGAAAAACTTGTGCCTTGAGATGCAGATTCTAAAACAAGATAGGACAGCTCGCCCAGAAGTGCACGACGAGGTATGGTGCGTAAAGTGCAAGGGTCAGGGGCATGACAAGGACCACTTCCCGATGTTTGTGAATTACCTCATGGGAGGAGGACCATTTCCATTGAGACTGAAGGCATAAGTAGGACCTAGCGTAGCACTTGCATTGTGGTGCGCGATTTGTCAAATAGGAGGAAAGCATGCTACAGATAATTACCATTTATTACAGAAGTACATGCATAATTCATAGCAGTTGTTCTGTAATTTCTATAAATTAGTGGGACATGATGAGCGCACCTGTAGAAGTTATGAGTTAATAATGAATATGACTCCTACCTACAGAGTTCAAACCGAAACGTGACCCCTTGACCAGAATGCAGGGATGGCACGAAGCAGATTTCAGGGGCGCAGATGAGGCCAAGGTGGAGGATGACCTGGAAGAGGTCACGAAAAACTGATATGCTACAATTGTTGAGGGTCAAGACATTATGCCCATGATTTTACAAATCTGACGTGTCCATCATGCTTGTATTGTACATTGTTTGATCATGAGATGGAAGATTGTGCCACACTAATAGCGTAGTTATGCGATAAAGGAGCACTCCAACCTCCCCCAACTCAGAACCTACAAATGATGAGGTCTAAGCTGCACGAGGAAGACCCTAATGTGAATATTGTGATCCAAAGTGGAATTATGACAGGGGATGACAAAGGAAAGCAGCCTAAAGAAAGTACTTGGGTTCACAAGGCTCCGACGAAAGAACCAAAGTTTGATTTGGAGTGTGCTAAGGAAACCTTCATGGAAGCTAGGAAGATTCGTTGATGCCTCCACTTCAAGAAGAAAAGACAGACCGAAGCCAGAAATGGACCCATCAATGCTCACGACATTCTTGGAAACATGCATGAAGCTGCTACATGACATCAAGGCTGTAAAGGGGCTGCAGGAACTCATAAATAGATGCGCTGGGACCGCTCTAGGAGAATCGCACGTAGTCCAGAAGCTCGGAAAGCACACAACGAGGACGGGAAGGGAGATGATATTGACTACAAAGATTGGATAATATGAGATGGACCAAGTGATCATAGACCTAGGATCAGACGTGAACGTTCTGCCAAAGCAGACATGGGAGTGCATGGGAATGCCTACACTGCAATGGTCCCCTATCCAGCTGCGAATGGCGAACAAGCAAAAGATCCTACCTGTTATCTCAAAATCAAGCCCTGGAAGGCTGCTGACCAGGAAGACTTCAAGTAACTATTTCAAACCAATCTTTTGACTAAGGCTTAGCCTCCTTAGCCTGAGAGGGCTCTCTCATAGGGTTATTGATTTTGATTAATAATAAGATGGCTAACTCTTGTGAAATAACAATGAATAGAATGATTGCTGGAAATACATTAAACAAGATTATCCATTGGGCCTATGGAGTCAATAAAACCTCAGTAAATAATGATACTGCCTTTACATAGAAGTCAGGGCATTTGGCATTTGAATGTTCAAAATACAACTCATAAAAACCACAGTTCATAATTGTGTACAGGAAATCAGAGCAGCATAAGTGAATTTTGAGTGATTACACATCTATGCAACTGTAAAAGACATTAAGGACAAAGTAAAATCACACATCTTGAACATGGAAACCCCTTATGAATCCTGAGAAGAAAAGCAGTTCTATTATATTACTGAACTCGCTCTTTTTACATAAGCCAAACAGTCCTCTGTTATAAAAAAAATATCCAACCCTTTGTCTATTTCTGTTTTAGCTATTTATAGAGTTCTTCTACCTGACTGAGATTCCTCCTCCAACCTGAGGGGAACTCGAAGTCTATTTCTAATGACACCTATTCACCTTTAAACTAACTAATAAAAGCAACTTACTACTAACTGACAGCTCTAGAAACCTAAAACAATTAGGATTCTAATTCTACATCATGCTGAACATAGCATTTATTACAATCAAGATTCATTCTCTGCCAAGTGGATTACTACAGCTGTAGCCTTGATGGATGTTTAAAGCTCTTTACTAGCCCTTACTGTCGTATCCCTTTACCTCTGCTCAGAAACAGGAAACTGCCCCTAAATTACTAGCTGGATATGGATGATCCACCATAGCAAGGTTGCCCTCATAAATCACAGGGAGATATCTTAATAATCCATCATATGACTCTGTCTTTCATGCGCTGTGCCTCATCGATTATGATATATTTCCAGTCTACTTTAGAAATCTTTTCCCTATCTCGCATAACAAACTCATATGTAGTGACCAGTACATTAAACTTCATTGCAGCAACTTCTCTTCCAGTTAACCATGACAGTATTTGGCACAATTATGATGAGCCCTAGCTACAGCCTGCTCTTCATTTTTTTTTTGGGTTTGGGTCAGGATCATATATGACCACTGTGTCTGCTGATTGAAGATTCAAAACCCCTCCTTTCGCAACTCCATACACCTGTTCTGCAGTGGAACATATGCTCTAATCTGTCTTTTGGAATTTGCCCAATACTCTCCTGGCCTCCATCTGGGGATCAAGCCTAATACTGCCTGCTGCTTTATGAATACCGTCCTTGACTTCATCAGCAGCTGTGCGACCCAATGCAATCTGTAATAATTTGTTTGATCCTGGAAAAAACCTGCTGCTACCCTTTAATCGGTCTCTTAGATCTTTGAACTTCACATTCCGCATATTCTCAAATGAGAAAACATATATAGAGATGTAATCTTCCTCAGCTTGCCTCGAAAATCCCATACAACTCTCTTGACTCCAGTACAAAAAGGAAGAGCTTAGTCCCTGGCACAATGCGTTGTACCAACTTTAACTGCACGGCTGGCAGACCAAACAAACCATATCGAAAGCAAATCTCTTTTGTAATTCTATTGCACATGAATATGACCCCAGCAGGTGCACCATCCAATTTCACTTTATCAGTGAGGTCCTTAGACTGGCCAACTGCTGAAACTGCAGTTGCAGACACTTCGTTTCGGGGATGGTCATCTCCAGTAACTGATTGTACCAGCCCAATGTCCAGTTTCGTTTTGTCAGCAAGATGCTTAGGTTCCGCTGGACCAGATCTAACAGTCTCATTATCATGTTTTGATCCTTCTGTATGCTGGGTAACTGCTGAAATAAATCTAGAAGATCCCTCATCCTGCTGTGTTTTGTGCATCATTAAATTGCCTTCCCTTTTCATTTTCTATTAATAATTCCTCTGGCCCAATAACGTTAATGCTACTCACTGGACTTTAATCATATACTGGAGGACCAGTGGAGTTTTGAGATGGAGCCCAAAGTGCACAGGTGACACAAAGCAAAGAAAATGAAAGAACATGCCAAAATGCACTTATAACCCATGCACTCTGCCAACGCTCACTGAACAGATCAGTTGCCTTGAAATACAGCTCATATCCAATCCATGCCATGGAAACAAATACAGCAACTGCCAATGCATTAGTGAACTTCCTGTAAATGTCTAGCTTAGCAAGCGACCTCCTTGCCTGAAGTTTCTTCAATGTTTTAGACAAAGAAGTAAAAATCCAAATAACGATGAAAGCATCTACAATTGCAACTGGCAGAACAAGAAACAATCTAGATTTTCCTGATAGATCTTTGATGGACCCCACATTCTCCACAAGATCAAGCAACTCGGATGCCAGGAAGAACGTTGCTCCCAGAAGAAGCACCTTCGAAGTACGAACTCCTAGAGTGGGCCTTACTACACCATAGCCCATTGAAACAACCAAGATAATGAGTCGGGATATGGTTTTCTTGACAGCACCAAATGTAACAGCCCAAATAGTAATACCTATGGACCTGATTCCAGTTGCGTTGAAATTTGCGTATTCAAAGTACAACAGTGTCATTTCAAAAATACCCAAAGAAATAACAAGAGTAATGCAGTTCTGAAACTGCAAAACCCACTGCGTTCTAGACTCTGGAGATCCATTTCTTTTGCCATTTACAAAAATGCAGTTGTTGGGAAGCAAGCTCAACAATGGCCATTACAGCAACACTTGGTATCGTTTTCACTAAAAGACTTTTAAGATTAATTCCCTCGTAGCCGCTGAACCACAATGTATCTCAAATACAGAGGATTTAATCTGATACGAGGGACACCAGCGCCAGATCCAAGGTAGGGATAGCACAGAAGCCATATCTATCTTCTTTTGTAAACTGGAAGAAGCACTCTTACCAGAATGGTCAACCCTTGTCTTCACTATTATATTCTCTGCGGAATGCTGCATGGATCCTACAATATTTTGTTTCACGAGAGTATGGGGCAAACCAATGTGATTTACCAGACTAGAACTTGCTAGATGGCCACCATGATGAGAATGTTCCCCAAGACAAGACGGTGACACATCACCCTGGTTTGACACACATAGTATTTCATAATGGTGTTCTCTTGCAAACAATATGACAGCTGGGGTGAGATGTGTTATGAATCAGCACGAATTCCCCATTTCGTAGCGCAATTAGTGAAAAATCGGTGTTTTCCGCTACGAAATCACTTGCGCTGCGAAACTGCTAAAAAGGATTTATGTGCTTTACCATCAAACAAATGTAAGACATTTGGCATTGAAATTTTGTCAGTGATAACACTACCTATGGGAAGATTGCAGGGGATCACAATTGATATTGAAGGAGTGAGAACGCTAGAATATTTCGAAGTGAAAGAGATTGTTAATGACAACAATCCCTACCCTGCGCTATTAGGAATAGACAGGGCCACTGACATGAATGGGGTGATAAATCTAAAGAAACACAAGATGATTTTTGAGAAAAATTCTACGCGTAGTTGTATCTTTGGACCCTGCGGAAGGATTACGCTACACGGAGCCAGTACGTGATTATGAAAGCGATGACGACTTGGACTACATCTACAAGATAATCGCGTGAGAGAAAGACTGGGTAAATCCAACCGTGGATGGACGAATCTCATGGGAGCGTGAAATCTCCTGCACATCAAATTCTGATGAGGAGAGCGAATGATGGAAGAATGGGTTACATGAGGTAACCACACTGAACTGTAACATGATGATGAGAACTCTGCGCTACATATCAATGGAGGTAAGGGATCTGCCTACATATGATGGGTTAAGTGAGGTAGATGATTTCCTAAACAGTTTCGAACCAGCGATGTTTCGAAGCTTTGAAATGGGTATTGCGTGCTACGCCCGCAAGGTGGTCGGGTACACACTAGGGAAGCTTTGAGGACTGGTGCGAATGCAGAAGAATGATGCGCATGCGGTTTGGGAAGCCTCAGATGCGATTAAAAGACAAGTATGACGGACGAGATGATAAGCACACGCACCTCGCCAAGTGGAAAAAGGTCTATGGGGAAGAGCCACAACATGAGTGGGTACACTTCTTCTGTCATACCCTAGATATTATACCCATGAATTCATATATAGAGATAGAGCTTCGCCATGGAATGAGCGAATGGGATATCTTGCACGAAGGGTTCCTATTAACCTTCACATTTGAGGATCATTGGTGGGATACTGTTGATGATGCGCTGCAAGCAGTAAAAGAATTTATCTTTAAAATACCCTAGGAGCCAATAGAAGTGATTTAGCCTAAATGGGCAACTCAGTTGAGCTGCGCGCTAGTGTGTTACAATGTGAATACAAAAGAAGACGACGAATATCCGTGAAAAGTTAATTTGCAGAAACTGAAGTCTATCGCGAGGTTAAAGGGCCATTGATTGAAGACCCTAACATAACCGTGACACTAAATACAAAGCAGGTGAACATTGGTACGAAAGCCGAACCTAAGTACGAACACTCGGCAATTACTGGGATGACGCAATTGTGATTAAAGTCATTGAGTTACTCCATGAGTACCAGGACTTGTTCCCCACCAATATCATGAACTTAAAAGGAATCATTGGAGATTTAGGGATGATGTGGATCACATTAAAACTTGGCGCAAATCTAGTTAAGCAGAGGTCTTACCGCCTAAATCCGAAGTACAAAGAGAAGGTCTGCATAGAACTAGACAAGATGCTCATAGCTGGAATCATTGAGCCGATGGAAGAATCTAATTGGGTAAGCCCTATGGTAGTGCAGGAAAAGAAGCAAAAGGGCAAGATAAGAATATGCGTGGACCTCAAAAATTTGAATGACGGATGTGTGCATGACCCATTCCCAACTTCGTTCATTGATGAAGTATTGGAAAATGTTGGTAGGCAAGAAGCCTATTCTTTTACTGATGGGTTCTCAGGGTACCACCAGATCAAAATTGCACCAGAAGATAGGAGTAAAACGACCTTCGCGACTGAATGGGGTTGCTTTCAATACATCGTTATGCTGTTTGGGTTGAAGAATGTGTTGGCCATATTTTCATGCATAGTTGTTGTAGCATTCAAGGAATATATCCACAAGTTCCTGGAGGTTTATCTGGATGATTGGATTATATTTGGATTGGTTAAGCACCATGTAGCGAGCTTACGCTTGATGTTGGAAACCTTCTGAGGACACCAAATCGCACTGAACCTCAAGAAGTGCACATTCCTTGTTCACTTTGGGAACCTGTTGGGACATGTGGTTTGCAAATAGGGGCTGATGGTAGACCCCGCGAAGATTGTAGTGATTCTAAATTTGGAGGTGCCGCCTAGTGTCAAACAACTGCGCACTACCCTGGGACATACGGGGTAATACAGGAAGTTCATCAAAAGATATGCCCAGATCAGCGCACCAATGGAGAAAATATTGAAAAAGGATGTCACATTCTGTTGGAATGATGATTGTATGAACCACCTGGATGTACTAAAAGAGAAATTAGCCTCTGCACCAATCCTAGTCTTAAAATGGGATGTGGAGTTTCATGTCCATGTTGATGCGTCATGTATAGAACTGGGAGTGGTACTAACACAAGAGGTATGGGAGGGTTTGGATCACCCTATCGCATTCACGAGCTGTAAGTAGTTTAAATCCAAAAAGAACTATTCCACAAATGAACGCGAGGGATTGGCTATGGTGTATGTGCTCCAAAAATATCAACACTATTTGCTAGGGGGAACTTTAAGATGTATACAAATCACTCCGCGCTGAAATACTTGGTCAATAAGCCTGTGATGGGGGGGCACATATGCATGTGGCTCTTATTGTTCCAAGAATATGATTTTGAGGTCGTTGTGAAGCTTGGACGCCTGAACGAGGGACCAGATCAATTGTCGCGCATTGAGATGGGAGAGGAGCCTACTTGTTTGGAGTAAGGATTAAATGACACACAGTTCTTTCCTATGCACATAGCAGATGGACACTTTGAAGATATAATCCACTTTTTGATGACAGGAACTGCACTGAAATAATACTCTGTCCAACAGAAGAAGGAACTGGTGGTGCACGTAGCTGATTTTTCTGTCATCACGGAGCACCAATATACGATGGGCAATGATGAGATATTGCGAAGGTATTTACCTGAATTCGAATGAAGTCAGATCCTCGTCGAAGTGCATGGGGGCACCGCAGGAGGACACTATGCAGGGCGAGGGACATCACAAACGATTCTCCACACCAGGTTGTGGTGGCCAACCCTTCATTAGGATTCAAAAGCACACTGTAAGGCCTGTGACACATGTCAAAGAACAGGTAAACCATTACGGAGGGATGAGATGCATTTGAATCCGCAAATGACACTGCAACCCTTTGAAAAGTGGGAAATCGATTTTGTAGGACCTATCAAGCCTCAAGGAAAGATGGGCGCAAGATACATTATCACCGCAATAGATTACCTGACTCGTTGGGCTGAGGCGCAGCTGGTAAAAGATTGCACGGTTGCCATGACTGCAAAGTTTCTGTTCGAACACGTATTGACTTGATTTGGATGTCCGAACATCTTGATGAGTGATCACGGTACATATTTCCTGAACAAAACGATCAGCGCGCTAATAAAAGAGTTTCAAGTGTATCATCAAAAAGCACATCATATCACCCCCAATCCAATGGGATAGTAGAAGCATTTAACAAAATATTGGAGACTATGCTGACCAAAGTATGCAATGCGTAACGAGTGATTGGGAACTACGCGTACCTGAAGTACTATGGGCTTATGTAGTGTCCTATTTTTCTAGTATAGTTTTGTCGCTCCTATCATGGGTTATATATATATATGATAGGTTGATAACTTGATTGAGGAATAATGTTTTATATATATAGTTATATTTCCTTTTATGTTTATGTATGACAGATTGATCACTGGATTGGGGAACAATGTTTTATATAGTTATATTTCCTCTTATATGTGGCATCATTGATTATTTGTATTAGATGGTTTTGGTTAAGTAAAATGGTATACATATGTTTTTATGTTTGTATCTAATTTATGAAGCAGGTGTATGACATAGATGGTGATCCAAGATTGAGACACATATACCCATGGATTCTCATGGTTATGTGGAATAGATGGTTAATTATGATTTATGGATGACACATGATTTGATTATATATGTCTAATATTGTACTAAGCAGGATGTGGTAGGGTACCTGGTCATTTTACAACAAGGATGTTCAATTATGAATGATTGCGGAAGTCATTTCTTCAAAACCAAAATTGCTATGGAAGCCATGCACCATTCTGGGTAAAATGTGATTAAGTTAATTTCATTCTAAAATTCATTTGATTCATTTGATCTATGAGATTGTAATGTGTGCAGGTCTTTGAACAAGGCCTTACCAGCGAACCATCAGATGTGTAAAACCTCACAATCAGTACCATAAGGAGAAACACAAAGTTCCAAAGCACAGTAGATGAGAGGGCATGGAAATTAGGGTGTGGAGTCCTAAATCTAAGAAAGATAAATACATGGAATATTGTATATTTAGGGTGCAGATTCCTGAATATTTAAAAGATAAAGTTGTGGAATCTTGGATCTTTGGAGTAGATCAGGGCACGAAGTCCTCAATCTACTAAGGCATGGAGATGCATGAAATAGGGTGCAGAATCCCTACTCTCCAAAATAAAAATACCACTCATGGATGAATTTCCTTAAATAAAATTTCATTGTCACAATTCTGGAATGACTTTCTAAAAATAGAAAGTCATGTCCGACATCTCAAGCACGACTTTCCAAAAATAGTAAGTCACTTTACATAAATTGGTAATCAAGCAGAGTTGAAGAAAAAAGAATTAACTTATCATTAATCAATCCTAATAGTTCAATCTTGATTGAATCCTCAATATTATTAATATTATTATTATCTTTTACAAGACTATGATATCATTATTAAAAATGAATTACAAGTCAGTTTTATCTCCTCAATCAATTCACACATCTCCTTCATGACTCTCATGGCTCTATGTAACTCTCTCTCTCTCTCTCTCTCTCTCTCTCTCTCTCTCTCTCTCTCTCGCTCAAATAATTCATTATACTCTATTTTATGCACTCGTCAAAGAATGGCATATTCCTTTTTACTCCTTAAAAATATGTCATAAAATATTCCTCTTACGCTCTCTTTAATGCATATGTTACACTCTCCTTAACTAAATAATTCATACCTCTCGTCAAAGGCATAAGTTACACTGCTCCAAATGGAATCCAATGCATGCACATTACTCCTCCTTTATGACAAGAATTGATTGCTCCTCCTATATGAGTCTCATGTATTCTCACTTGGGGATGAGGAGGCCAAGAGTGGAAGAGACTTGAGGAAAATAGTGAGAGGGAGAGATATGGAGAGTAGCCAATTGCTTCGATAATGAATATGAAATTATAGTAAAAATCCTAAGATCTCTAGATATTGAGGTTGGCCATGAGTGGTATTGAGAGGAAGTGAAAATTTGCTTCCTTAGTGTGCCTTGCAAAATCTCTCTACTGTTGTCTTTTAGTACTGCTTGTGAGCTTTTGCAGCTCGAGGATCCCAGGGGGAGAAGTTCTTCCTAGATATGGTTGGGAGGAAAACTGGGTGGTTCACAATGAGTTGGTAAGGATATTGGGTTCAGAGCATACTCTCATTGGAGCTAGAGCATACTCCCATTTTTTGAGTTGTATAAATTCACTAGCAGGTATGTTGACAACATTATAATGTGTTTCCTTTTTTAGTTCATGAAATGGTTTTTATTATTTGGTTGTTGACTGAAACTTGGATGTATATCAAATGTTGCACACTAAATGTTGAAGGAATTTTGCAATAACTATAGTTTATTTTATGTAAGTTTTTTTTTATACAAGTTTCATTGCAAGTTGATTTACATCATGTCTTAACGGCAAAAGCATTCAGGCTGCCGTGAGTTTTATGAAAACATGTTAATAGCATAAATTTAGGTTTTCCTGCTCTCTTTACAGTTGTAGATAAGTTTTCAGAGTATATGTTTGACAAAAGGGATAAATGAGATAATATGAATTTGTTTTTGGTTGTGGTTTCAATAATCGCATTTTTGGGTGTTTCTGTTTTGATTTATTTTAACTTCAGGGAGTCTCTGTACCTTAGGGCCATTTCACCCCAAATTTGATTTCAAAAAATAGACTTTTAGAATCCAGTTCTGTAATCTTCTATATTTTATAGATTTGTTGTTGTTGCCTGGTGGTTTGTCTTGCTGCTTTTTTTTTGTAGATGTGATTTACCTGGTAATCTCTTTTTATGAAACTGTCCATTATATAAACTTTGAATTATTATTTTAAAGTATCAATGGTTAATACATTGATAGTTTAATAAAGGTGTGACTGCTTGTTTGATAGTTTAATAGTTAGCAGCTTGTTTTGTGACTGCTAACCGTTGTTCAAAATTCCCAATCGCTGTAGCTACATCGCTGCAAGCTGTTTATAAAAATTCTTAAATATTTATAGTCATTATGTGCCTAAATTTTGGTATATGCAACAATCAAGATGGATGACAGTTCTATTTATGTATTGGGTTCACTTCTTCACATTACTGACAAAGAAAATGAAATTATGTAATCTTAGATTCATGTTAGTTAATTTTGGTGAAATCACCTTAAGGGTTATGGTTGTAAGTGTTTGAAAAAATGCCTCAATAGCTGTACATTTCATGGTTGAAAACTATTTGACATAATGCTTCAATGGTTGTAGCTAATTACATCTATGAATTGTCTATAAAATGACTAAGTAAATTTAGGATTTGCAACCAAGGTGTTTTTGGAAATATCTCAAAGAATAAGCATGATGATTCCATTGAAGTGAAATTCCATGGAAGGAAAATTGGTTAGGTGAAATGTTGTAATTGTTAGCTCACATATTAATTCATAATAATTGGAAACCGCTCCTTTAGAAGTTGAATTAACTTGTTTTTCTTCCCTTTGTTTTACCAAAGAATTCATAGGCATATTATCTAGAACAAAATCAAATTAGTCACTCTTAAACACTCTTAATTGCAATAGAATGAACAATTAGATTATTGGAAATTGTGGTTTGTAAATATTGATATTATTTATCCCACTAAACACACTATCATTTAAATGTGATTTTAAGACTTATGGTTGTAAGTTTTAGATCTTGAGGAACCATGGCCCTGTAGCCTTAATGAGAAATTTAATATTACCATGAGTTAGTTAGTTAGTAGAAATTAGTATATAGTGTAAATAATACCAATAAAAATAAAAATAAAAATATAGATATATATAACCTTGCATTAACTTTTATGTATTAAAACTTTTAACTTAAATCGCATTCAACCTTAGTATAATACTAATGGTTGGTAAGGTGGGACCTTACATATGGTATCAGAGCAGGTTAAAACTCTAGGACCTAGGGCTTGCCTGTTAATATTTATTTACTTACCTAAATTTTTCCTTGGTCAGGTTAAGTAATCATGGAGAGAACATCACGGAGGAGGAAGGAAGTCTCATCTCCACTTCCCCAAGATAAAGAATCTGAGAAAATATCCATCAGGGAAGTAAGGGATATGATGTTATCTTTCCAAAAGATGACTGAAGTCTTGATTAGTAGTGTTGGGGGAAATCCTTCAGTGCCTGGTTCTTGATCTCAATTAGAGAGGAAAGAAATACCATCTGATGGAGATGTACATAGAGAGTTGGAAAAAGTTAATATTCCTATCTTTAAGGTTACCACAAAAGGGGAGGTATTAGAAGCTTTGTTGGAAAACATGTGCCTATGTTTTGAGTTGCGGAATTATTCTAGCAACCAAAAGGAAAAGTTGGATATATACCATCTTAAGGAGAGTGCACTATTATGGTGGAGGAACTTAGAATCCCAATTGGGATACTCCATTTCCACCTTGACATGGGAACGAGTTGAAGATGAATTTCGAGAAAAGTACCTTTCTGCTGAATACTTGGAGAGGAAATTGAATGAGTTCCATGATCTTAAGCAAGGAACTAAGACAATCCTTGAATATGAAGCATGATTCACGGAGATGCTTAGATATGATACCCATCTAAATACTGAAGCCCTCAAGGTAAACAAGTTTTTGTATGGATTGAATCCTATTATAAAGGAAAAGGTGTGCATTTTGAGGCCTACTACGTTGCATGAGGTAGTGCAACAAGCAATTATAGCAGAGGAAGAATTATTGGGGAACAAAGTGGGGGGATAAAACCCCAAATATATCATTCCATGGGAAACCTCCTTGAAGGGGAGGCCAATATGTAAGACATAAGTCAGGTGGTTCACATCATCAGGGATTTCAAAAGAATCATACTTTTAAGAACCAAAGAAATAACCCAAGGCAACATCTTCAACAAAGTAATGCTCACACTCAAGAATCACCTAATAAAAGGGTCAAATTTATGAAAACTGCTCCCACTAATGGATGTTGGACTTATGGAGGACCTCATTATGAGAGAGATTTCCCTGAAATAAGACTGAAGCACAATCAGAGTAGGAACAAGCCACTGTTAGAGATATGGGCAGAGCCCATAGGATTCATGCAATTGTGCAAAATCACCAGGTCGAGCATCAGTCTACAGTGCTTGAAGCATCAGGTAAGCTAAATGGTATGGTTGTTACTATTTTGATTGATCCTGGCACAACTGAAAGTTTTATTTCTCCTAATGCTTTATTGAAATGTAAATTGGTGGTGATAGAGAAAAATGATTTTAATCAGGTTTAGATGGCCTTAGGGTGATCTCAAAAGGTTGAATGCTTAGTGAAAGAGTTCCCTTTAGACTTGGGAGTGTGTGTCACAAATGTGAATCTTTATGTGACGCCACTTGGTCACTATGATGTGATAATTGGGATGGACTGGCTTGAAGCCCACTAGGTTGTGCTTAGTTGTTGAAGCAAAACCCTTAATTTTTTGAGTGATGAGGGCCAATCTATGGTTATCCATGGGGAAAGGAGACTTGTTTCTTTAAGACTTATCTCATTCTTGCAGATGACGTGAAGTCTTAGGAAAAGATGTCAAATGTATGTTGTAATGACTTTAAATGAGGGAGAGCTTTCATCCTTTGAACAATATCATTTCCTTTCATAATTTTCTGATGTCTTTCTAGAGGAGTTGCCTGGTTTACCTCCAAAGCAGGAGATTGACTTCTCCATAGAGCTAAAGCTTGGTACTGAACCTATATCGAAAGCTCCCTACTGAATGTCTATTTTTGAAATTCATGAGTTTCAAGTGTAACTTCAAGAGTTATTGGACAGGGGTATGATTAGACCTAGTGTTTCACCTTGGGGAGCTCTAGTGATATTTGTAAAGAAGAAGGATGGATCCCTTCATCTCTGTGTTGACTACAGGAAATTGAATCGAGTAACTATTATAAATCAATATCCTTTGCCTTGCATTGATGATCTATTTGATCAAATGAAGGGAGCCACCGTATTCTCCAAGATCGATCTTCAATCTGGATATCATCAGCTCAGAGTTAAAGAAGAGGATATTTCCAAAACTACTTTTCGAACTCGTTTTGGTCATTATGAGTTCGTGGTTGTTCCTTTTGGGTTATCTAATGCCCCAAGAGTGTTTATGAGTTTGATGAATGGTGTATTTAAGAATTACTTGGACAAATTTGTACAAGTGTTCCTCGATGACATCCTAATCTATTCAAAGTCCCCAGAAGAGCATGAGCAACACCTGAGATTGGTGTTGCAATGCTTAAGAGAAAATAAACTTTATGCAAAAATGTCCAAATGTTCTTTTTTCCAATAAAAAATCCATTATCTTGGACACATTATCTCCAGTGAAGGAATTGTTGTTGACTCAGCAAAGATCGATGCAATTTCAAAATGGCCAACACCCTCTAATGTGCATGAAGTGCATAGCTTCATGGGTATGGCAGGATACTATCAGAGATTTGTGGAGGGGTTTTCAAAAATAGCCAGCCCTATCACTTCATTGCTTAGGAAGGGAGTATGATTTAATTGGACAAATGAGTGTGAGCAAGCATTTTCCAAGCTCAAACGATGTTTGACTACAACTCTGATACTTAAGGTTCTAGATATGGATAGACCATTCATAGTATGTACCAATGCTTCAAAAGATGGATTGGGTGTGATGTTATCACAAGATGGTAGGGTGATTGCATATGCCTCTAGGAAGTTAAGGACGCATGAGGAAAACTATGCAACCCATGATCTAGAACTAGCACCTATAGTTCATGCCTTACGACTTTGGCAACATTATCTAGTGGGAAAGAAATTTGAATTGAAAACAGATCATAGAAGTTTGCAACATATATTTACTCAGAGTGATCTAAATGCTAGGCAAAGAAGGTGGTTAGAACTCCTAAGTGAATATGATTTTGACATAACTTACATCAAGGGTACATTGAACAAAGTAGCCAATGCACTGAGTCAAAGACCAAAAGTATTTTCAGTAATTCCATTGAAGATTCATTTATGGGAGCGTGTCTTGAGGGCACAATATGTAGATGAAGGGTGCAAGGAAGTTAAAGTTTCTCTTTCTGGGGAGGGCCTAAGACAAACAAGGTAGAAGGCTATTCTTGTGATGACGATGATATGGAGAGATTCATGAAAAAGATTGTAGTTCCAGAACAAGATGGGTTTAGTGAGTTCATTTTGAAAGAAGGTCACCGTGCAACATATATGGCTCACCCAGGAGTCCAGAAGATGTATACTAATTTAAAGCAAATTTTCTTTTGGCCAAGCATGAAGAAGGATGTAGCAAATTTTGTGGTAAAATGTTTGGAATGTTAGCTAGTTAAAGCAGAACATGGTCATCCAGTAGGATTGTTGCTTCCGCATAACATTCCTAAGTCCAAATGGGAAGCAATATCTATGGATTTTATTGTTGAATTACCTGAAACAACCAAAAGGCATAACTCCATTTTGGTGGTGGTAGATAAACTTACTAAGAGTGCCCATTTTATACCCGTTAGAGATACTTACAAAGCATCTGAAATACCACAAGTATTTATCAAGGAGGTGGTTAGATTTCATGGTTTTCCTAAGAAAATCATATCAGATAGGGCCTCTATATTTACATGAATATTTTGGACTAGTTTCCAAGGATCCCTTCAGACACAATTAAATTTCAATATAGCTTATCATTCGAAGATTGATGGTCAAACTAAAAGAGTAAATAAAGTGTTAGAGGACATGCTTAGAATGTACGTAATGGATCAACAATCTAAGTGGGAAGATTATCATCCTCTAGTGGAGGTTGCTTACAATAACAGTTACCATCACTCCCTTGGTATGGCACCTTATGAGCTATTGTATGGAAGACCATGCAGAACACCTTTAAGTTGGGATAGATTAGAGAAAAAAATCTCAGTAGGTCCTAACATTCTTCCAGAAATGGAAGAAAAAGTGTGCCATATAAGGCGAAGATTAAAGCAGGCACATGATAGACAGAAGAGCTATGTTGATATGAATAGAGTGGATTGTAGTTTTCAAGAAGGGGAATTTGTTTTTCTTCGAGTAAAACCTCAGAAAATCTCTATTAGGTTTGGAAAAGGATCTAAGCTCTCTCCTTGATTTGTCGGGCCTTTTGAGATCATTAAAATGGTTGGACCTGTGGCATATAATCTTGCTTTACCACCAGTCTTTCATCGCATGCATGATGTATTTCATATTTCGGTACTACGTAAGTATATTCATGATCCTTCTCACATTTTAGATTGGCATCACTTACAAGTAATGGATGAAGGAACTCTTAAGGCAGAGCCAGTTTGCATTTTGGATCATCGCACTCGACAGCTCAGACGTCGCATGGTGGACCAAGTAAAGGTCCAATGGGACTCGTACAATCCTAGTTCCGTCACTTGCGAAGATGCATCTTCTATGCGTCTTGCGTTTAGTTAAACTTCAGGCCAAGTTTACTCCAAGAGGGGGAGTATGTAGTGTCCTAATTTTCTAGTATAGTTTTGTCACTCCTATCAAGGGCTATATATATATGATAGGTTGATCACTTGATTAAGGAATAATGTTTTACATACATAGTTATATTTCCTTTTATGTTTATGTATGACAGATTGATCACTAGATTGGGGAACAATGTTTTATATGGTTATATTTCCTCTTATATGTGGCATCATTGATTATCTGTATTAGATGGTTTTGGTTAAGTAAAATGTTATAGATATGCTTTTCTATTTGTATCCGATTTATGAAGTAGGTGTATGACATGGATGGGTATCCAAGATTGAGACACATATACCCATGGATTCTCATGGTTATGCGGAATATATGGTTAATTATGATTTATGGATGATGCGTTATTTGTGTGATTATATATGTCTAATATTGTACTAAGCAGGATGTGGTAGTGTACCTGGTCATTTTCCAACAAGGATGTTCAATTATGAATGACTGTGGAAGTCATTTCTTCAAAAACAAAATGACTGTGGAAGCCATGCACCATTTTGGGTAAAATGTGATTAAGTTAATTTCATTATGAAATTCATTTGATTCCTTTGATATATGAGATTGTAATGTGTGCAGGTCTTTGAACAAGGCCTTACCAGTGAACCATCAGATGGGTAAAAGCTCACAATCAGTACCATAAAGAGAAACACAAAGTTTCAAAGCACAGTAGATGAGAGGGCATGGAAATTAGGGTGTAGAGTCCTAAATCCAAGAAAGATAAATATGTGGAGTCTTGTATATTTAGGGCGCAGAATCCTGAATATTTAAAAATATCAAGTTGTGGAAGCTTGGATCTTCGGAGTAGATCAGGGCGCAAAGTCCTCAATCTACTAAGGCACGGAGATGCATGAAATAGGGGTGCAGAATCCCTATTCTCTAGAATAAAAGTACCACTCATGGATGATTTTCCTTAAATAAAATTTCATTCTCACAATTCTCGAATGACTTTCTAAAAATAGAAAGTCATGTCCAGCATCTCAAGCACGACTTTCCAAAAAATAGTAAATCATTTTACATAAATTGGTAATCAAGCGAAGTTGAAGAAAAATGAATTAACTTATTAATCAATCCTAATAGTTCAATCTTGATTGAATCCTCAATATTATTAATATTATTATTATCTTTTATGAGACTATGATATTATTATTAAAAAGGAATTACAAGTCAATTTTTTCTCCTCAATCAATTCACACAGCTCCTTCATGATTCTCATGGATCTCTCTCTCTCTCTCTCTCTCTCTCTCTCTTTTAAATAATTCATTATACTCTATTTTATGCACTCATTAAAAATATGTCATAAAATATTCCTCTTACGCTCTCTTTAATGCATAGGTTACACTCTCCTTAACTAAGGCATGCATACGTCTCCTTAATGGCCTAAGTTACACTCCTCTAAATGGAATCCAATGCATGCACATTACTCCTCATTTATGACAAGAATTGGTTGCTCCTCCTATATATGAGTCTCATGTATTCTCACTTGGGGATTAGGAGGCCAAGAGTGGAAGAGACTTGAGGAAAATAGTGAGAGGGAGATATATGGAGAGTAGCCAATTGCTTCGATAATAAATCTGAAATTATTGTTAAAAGCCTAAGATCTCTAGCTATTGAGGTTGACCATGAGTGGTATTGAGAGGAAGTGAAAATTTGCTTCCTTAGTTTTCCTTGCAAATCTCTCTACTATTATCTTTTGGTACTGCTTGTGAGCTTTTGCAGCTCGGGGGTTCCAGGGGGAGAAGTTCTTCCTGGATATGGTTGGGAGGAAAACTGGGTGGTTCACACTGATTTGGTAAGGATATTGGAGCTGGAGCATACTCCCATTTTTTGAGTTGTATAAACTCACTGCCATGTATGTTGACAAAATTATATTGTGTTTCTTTTTGTAATTCATTACATGGTTTTGCTTATTTGGTTGTTGATATCAAATGCTGCACACTAAATGTTGAAGGAATTTTTCAATAAGTGTAGTTTATTTTATGTAAGTATATATATATATATATATATATATATATATATATATATATATATAAGTTTCATTACAAGTTGATTTACATCATGTGTTAGTACCTGAAGCATTTAGGCTGCCATGAGTTTTATGAAAACATGTTAATAGCATAAATTTGGGTTTTCCTTCTCTTTTTACAGTTGTAGATAAGTTTTCAGAGTATATGTTTGACAAAAGGGATAAATGAGATAGTATGAATTTGTTTTTGGTTGTGGTTTTAAATAATCACATTTCTGGGCATTTATGTTTCGATATATTTTAACTTCAAGGGGTATATGTACCTTATGGCCATGTCGCCCCAACTTTGATTTGAAAAATCAGAGTTTCGAAATCCGGTTCTGTAACTTTCTATATTTTACAGATTTGTTGCTACTGCCTGGTGGTTTGTCTTGTTTTTTTTTTTTTTTAGCTGCGATTTACCTGGTGATCTCTTTTTATGAAATCAGTTTGTTATATAAACTTGGAATTATTATTTTAAAGTATCAATGGTTAATACATTGATAGTTTAATAAACTTGTGACTGCTTGTTTGATAGTTTAATAGTTAGCAGCTTGTTTTGTGACTGCTAACCGTTGTTAAAATTTCGCAATGGTTGTAGCTACATCGCTGCGAGCTATTTTTAAAAATTCTTAAATATTTATAGTCATTATGTGCCTAAATTTTTGTATATGCAGCAATCAAGATGGATGACAGTTCTACTTATGTATTATGTTCACTTCCTGGCATTACTGACAATGAAAAAGAAATTATGTAATCTTAGATTCATGTTAGTAAATTTTGGTGAAATCGCCTTAAGGGTTATTCTTGTAAGTGTTTGACAAAATGCCTGAATGGCTGTACATTTCATGCTTGCAAACTGTTTGACATAATGCTTCAATGGTTGTAGCTAATTACATCTAAGAATTTTCTATAAAAATGACTAAGTAAATTTAGGATTTGCAACCAAGGTGTTTTTAGAAATATCTCAAATAATAAGCATGATGATTCCATTGAAGTAAAAACCCATGGAAGGAAAATTGATTAGGTGAAATTTTGCAATTGTTAGCTCACATATGAATTCATACTAATTGGAAACCACTCCTTTAGAAGTTGAATTATCTTGTTTTTCTTCCCTTTGTTTTACCAAATAATTCATAGGCATATTATCTATAACAAAATCAAATTAGTCACTCTTAAACACTCTTAATTGAAATAGAATGAACAATTAGCTTATTGGAAATTGTGGTTTGTAAATATTGATATTATTTATCTCACTAAAGACTCTATCATTTAAATGTGATTTTAAGACTTATGGTTGTAAGTTTTGGATCTTGAAGAACCATGACCTTGTAGCCTTAATGAGAAGTTTAATATTACCATGGGTTAGTTAGTTAGTAGAAATTAGTATGTAGTGTAAAGAATACCAATAAAAATAAAAATAAAATATAGATATATAACCTTGCATTAACTTTTATGTCTTAAAAACTTAAACTTAAATTGCATTAAGCTTTAGTATAATATTCATGGTTGCTAAGGTGGGACCTTACAACTTACAGGACAACATGCAAGAAACTAACAGGACATACACCTTTCCTGTTGGTTTATGGCGTGCAAGCTGTCATGCCAATGGAGTATATTGTGCCTAGTCTGCGCATAGCAGTGCTCACAGGTATGATGGGCCACGAAGCCCTAGAAGAGAGGCTCGCGTAGTTGGAAGAACTTGAAAAGGAACGGTTCCTGGTTGACTTCCATCAGCAGGTACAAAAGCAACGCGATAAGGCCTGGCATGATCACCATATTAAGTTGTGCACCTTCAAGGTAAATGATTTAGTGTTACTGTATGACAGTAAGTATGATAAATTCCTAGGAAAGTTCAGAATGCATTAGTTGGGACCATACGTTGTTAAGGAGGTCATAGACGGAGCGCGGTATAGTTATTAAAGCTAAATGGAGAACCTTTCCCAGGCAAAGTGAATGGCAGTCGATTGAAGCCCTACATGGTTGGCTCAACTATCTGACTAGCCAACAGAAGCACAGTCTTCACGCTCCAAGTAGCTGGATGAAGGTGCAAGACTATAAACAAATGCAGGGGATGTAGGAACAGATGTAGGGAAGTAGTTTCGACACCGCGGTCTTAGAACAACGGGTATATGAGATTCAACAGGCAACCGCTTAGTGCACTATCGACCTTGCAGCAGTTCGAGCAGAGTTGGAGGGACTCCATGCGAAGATCTTCGCACCGACATAGTGACTTGAGGGAAAATCACGATGTTTGTGTTGGGGGCTTGTTAGGCGTGGAATCCCCCCAAGGCATGTTTTGGGGCTTAAAGCCCAAGTTTTGACCAAGTCCTTTGTAAAGACTCGCACGATTTGTGGGCGCGGAACACGAATTCATAACAGAGTCTCAGGGTTGTCCACCCGTGTTTTTGTAATGTAATGTCGGCTTGAAAGATCTACCCATGGTTTGCGGACCATGGGATTGAATAAATAGAGAAAGGCTCTAAGTGTATAAAATAGAAAAAAGGGAATAGAATCTAAGCATGATGAGTCTAAGGGATTGAGTCAAAGTGTAAAGTGTGCCTTTGGGTCGTAGAGGAGGAGAAGGCTCTACAGCTGTGTGTGCAGAGGCCTAGTAGTCCACAGCTGAGTGTGTACACCCCTGCAACTGAGTGCACAGGGCAGGTCGAGTCTGTAACTGTTGGAAGCATCAATAAAGAGAAGTTTTATCATATTTCTGCGTATCTTTTCCTGTTTATTTATTATTGGATATGAATTGCAAGTTTACCGTTTATTTGCTACGCGAACTCATATGAATGTGTTATATAAATAAATATAACATAAGGCATCCATTTACGTGAAGATAACTAACTGCGGTAAGAAGATAAGTGAGATCTCGGGTATGAGTTAGGGAAATAGTGCAGAGTGCTACAGCAGTGGTGCGAAAGCACCATGGCCCCTGTTTAGGGTTGTGCGAAGGTGAGTATATCAGGGCGCGAAGGCCAAGGAAGTACGCGAAGTAACCTATGTGAAGTTGAACCAACTCAAACCCTTAGACATCTCAAGGGTACGAAAACCTGGTTCCAATGCCCCCACATACTACTTTGGGTGAGACCTCAGTTCGCGCTCCATGGAATATTGCCGAAAGGGCCAGTAGTACAGGGATTTGTTTGGCTAATTAACTTCAAACCTGGGTTAGGCCCCAATAAGCTAACACTTCATTAGGGCATGGAAGGACCCTACGAAGACGTGGCATGAGCTACCTTACTTAGGGAATGGCGATGTAATTTTTGTGGTCCTTGAGTATTGGCCACAAGAGTGGCACGCTCCAGTTGGCTCTGCGGTAGAAGCAGAGAAGTCCGTCATGTAGAGGAAGAAGGAAGAAACGAAACTATGTATGGTGCAGCTGCCAGAAAATGCAGTGTTGGCATAGTGGGTCCCGACCTAGGTTTAGAGGTGATTTAGCCAAGCAAATCCCAGTACTATTGGCCCTTTCGACAACAGTGCGTGGAGCATGGACTGAGGTCTCACTCGAAGTAGTATGGGAGGGTGCTAGAACCAGGTTTCTGCACCCTTGGGATGTCCGATGGGCTTTTGGAGGTCCGCGGTCTGACCTGTCGCTACGTGCACTTGTGATCCCTTCATGACCTATGGTGTGGCTTCCACACAGCCCTACTGGGGGTGCGACCCATATAATACCCACGATCCTTGCTAATTAACCAATTATTTATCTCATGGGCGTAAGATTTACGGTTATTATAACATATTCATCAATTATATCAATGCGCACAATATATAACCAAATAAAAACATAAAGAAGATAATGCATAGTAAATACACAAGAATAGAAATCAAATTCTCTTTTATTAATCTTCAATCGTGCTTACAAACCCGTCACCTCCATGAGAACTTAGTTGTAGGGGTCCATGCACTCAGCTGCGGACTCTACAAGGCCTCTGCGCATTGAGCTGCAGAGCCTCTTCCCAATACTACAACCCAAGACACTTAGAATTCTACTCTAAGCTCGAACCATTCCTTCACTATTCTCTCTATCCATCTCTCATTAACTAACTTTACAACTTAGAGCCTTGCTCTATTTATACAGTCCCATGGTTCGCAGACCATGGGTAGGCCGAATTTACACTATTTTACAGTACAATGTTTAGGGCGGACAACCCTATGACTCAATTGTACACTTCACGCTCCGCGCTCGCAATTCGCAGAGTTTTACAACATCTCTGACAAAAAATTGGGCTTTGAACCCCAACAACCTATTGTGGGGGGATTCCATGCCTAACAGGCCCCCAACACAATCATTGGGACTTGTCCCGAGTCACTCTGCTAGTGCGGTGATCTTGGCATGGAGCCCCTCCAACTGTTCCTTCGCTTCTTGGAGGTCCGCGGCACATTGATCTCTAGTTTGCTAGATCTGCTCCAATCTCACAGCGGAAGTCTTGCTTTCAGGGGCAACTCCCTGTATTAAGGCATGCATCGCCTTCATCTATGTGAGCTTTCCTTTGATTTCTGCAGTGATGAGGAAGGCCTCATCAATCCAAGGCTAGACACGTGCTTTAAGGACCGCCTGCCATGCAGCACCCACCTGTTCCTTCAATGCCTTTGCCTACTATAGCTTCGCAAGCCGCTAGGTCAGGGCAACTATTTATGCCATTCCGTGCACAATGTCATACTGCATCTAAAGCTCCCATGCCTCTATTTCTAGGCACTGTATGTTGGGGTCATCATGTATTAAAATGAGGATTGTGAAGGATTCTTCCAACATAGCAGTGCAATTCTGTACTACCTGTCATATTTCCTCCAGCCGTTTTTGAATAGCACCAACACGTTTTTCCTTGACTTCCGAGGGTGTATAAGACTACATATTTAATTGTAGCTCAGAAATCTGAAGGTTGAGGTCCAGCTCTACCCACGTTGCTTCCTCCTTTGCCTCGCAGAATCCAGTCGCTAATCGGTGGATCCGCTCCGCTACTAGTAGATCTACCGGGACGACCAATTCCATGACATTTCTACAAGTATTATCTGCCGCCTACTCTAGTCCTTGAGTCTATGTAACCAGTTCATCACTCTTCTGGCTGCATTGTTCCATATTGATCTTTTGTTTGCTCAATACCTGTAGCACGTGGCCTTCTCTTGCGCGGAGCTCGACTGTGATCCCATCTTGTAACTGGTACAAGGTTTCTCGTGGAAGGGAAGCCAAGTTTAAGCCTAGTCCCTTAATCCTACCCACCACAGCTCAGTCAAATTCGTTCACTGCTACTAACGCGCCCTCAGGGAACACAAAAGTGTTGTCATTCGGGTGCGCAACATCTGTTCCACCTCTGATGTACCTGCTATGACATATGGGGCCATCGTTCTTGTTTGTGGAATTTGCACCTGTAGTTCCTGTAGCTATGCACTTAGCACCTCCAACACAATGTTCTACTCTGTCATCACCTCTTGGAGCACGTCCTCAGTGACATCACGAACCATTTCATCGATGTCAAAAAGATCACCTTCTGTAAGCATGATTGGGTCGATAAACATCTTCAATGCCTTAACCTTCTTTCTGGGGACTGGTTTCTCAGGGACGCACTGCTGTTTCAACTGTTGCAAGGTGGTTTCTGGGTCCACGCGCTCTTCAACCAGGTCTATGTCCTCAGCCCCCTGCCCTGTGGACATGTCACATCCCTCTTCGGCCTCTTATATTGGCGTTGTTATTGTTTATGCTGTATGCATTATTGCTGCTTCATCAGCTGGCTTCTGTTGTGCGGCTGCCTCTGCTGCTGCTTTTTCCTGGTGCCTCCTTTCAGCCAGCTGTGCGATGTGCAGCTTGGTGTCCTTCTTCCTTTGTTGAGCTATGGCCCTTTCCATTCCTGCAAAGTCCAGGGTGTGCCACTCTAGAGACCATGTTTCCAACGCCATGAAGATGGTGTCATCAATAGCAATGAATGGGAGCTTCATCCATGCCTTTGTCAGATCCTTCCACGCCCAGACATAAATGTTGTGCATGTTTGCTTTAAACTCTATGAAGCTCTTCAAAGTGGCATACATTGTCGGAGACAACCGTGGTATTCTATTGATCCACATTCGGATGCTCGCCTCCATCAACACCCAAAAATCATTGTTGGCATGAATCTGCTTTGCATACTTAGTGGCCCAAAGCGAAGCGTACTCCGCAGCCACAGGTATGTCCCGGTTGATATCCAAGAACTGGCTATCTTCTGGTAGTTCACTTGCTATCAACAAGATGAATAAGAGAAACCACACATTGTGGAAGGTCTTACCCTTCTCTTGGGCCTCCTTGCAGTTTGTCAAAAATTCCTCACAGAGGAACTTCGCCCAGTTCAACTGGACCCCCTCCACACATTGCTCAGCCAGTGCAACCACAGGTGCTGGCACTTTGTCGGTGCGAAACTTCTGCATTAATTTTCCGGCCAAGAGCTGGGTGGCTATGCGCATGCCTTTGTCCTTGATACTCAAAATTGCATAGCCTCACTTCTTCTTTTCCAGCTTGTATTTAGTTTTCATGGCTTCTGTGAGAGACAAATCACTACTTTTGCCTGCCATCATTGTGAGGTCCTTTCCCTTACCGGGAAGTCGAGAAATCCAGTGAATAAGCTCCATCGTGATGGGAATATGCTCCTCCAGCCATAGATACCCATCATGCACCAGGCACAGCAACTTCCCGATGACGAAAATGGTGATGGGAACATGGTGAAAGTTGGTTATCCATCGTAGATGAAGTAACCTGTCCTTCTCCACACCGCGCAACAATTTTCATGGCTCCAACGTGATTACTGGCCCCTCTGAATTTTGCTTCATCAAGCTCTCCATCGCTAGGTGAAGGAACTTCTCATTATCCGCGAGGTCCCAATCTTCAAATTTCAGGGTAGGCACCTGGCCTAGGAGCAGACCTTCGAAAATAATTCCGTCGAGGAGGAGCAGGGTCTAGAGTGCACTCTTTGCGGCCTCCAAGTCTTTGGGCACCCTAACTTTCCCTTTCCATGGAGGGACATACGTGGGTAACTTTACTGCGAGAGGCATTGTTGGGATGTCCTCCTCCACATCGTCTTGTGCCTCTATTTGATCAATTAGAGCCTGTAAGTCCTCCTCCTCTTCGTTTGATTCAATGGTGACGACCTCACCTTTTTCTTCCTTCAATATCTTGCCAAACCGCAGGTTTCTTGGGGACACGTGGACTGGTCCCATAGTCTGTTTATCTTTCTTCGGTCACAGTGTTCATGGTGATTTTGGAACTTCTGGCACAACTGCCACATCTCCGGGTTCCTCAGTGGTATCTTCAGCAAGTTTCACACCTGGCTTGGTAGGAGTCATCGTGTTTGCACGGGATATGTTTTGTTGCGTACTCAAAGATGGTAGGATTGCTCAATGCTCAATGCTATGCAACTACTCAAATCCAAAACAACCAAGTGTTGTCTCGTGGTTAGTCCTTGGAGTTTTATAGCATCTTTTGAATTTCAATTTGACCATTCCCCCCACTTCTAAGTCATTAATGCATTCTTAGCGGCAGATCGTCCCAAATCTAGCTGTTAATTCGTGTCTTAATTTCCCGCCGCCGGCTCCCTTTTTCCTTAACTTGGACATCTCGTCATGAACAATGACATCAATGGTTACTTCCTAGTTGACCCGCACGGCATCGAAGTGCCCTGTGCGTGGGCATGAACCTTGTACCATGCTGATTTTGTGCTCACCTTCCTCACCGCGTAGTCCCAAACAGACTCTTTTAGAGTCCCACGCTCTCTTTCAACTGTCTGGAGCGCTAATACTATGCTCCCTACGGCTAGTCAGGTGGTCGCACCATCTGTGTGAGACTCCAATTCACCTTCCAGTCTACTCCTTGGACACTCCTCAATTGCCCTCACAACAGTAGGCATAGCACGTTCTACCTCATGTGGTGCACTCCCCTTATTACTGTGTTTGGTAAGGTGCGGTCTCAGCCATGGTAGCAGAGTCATAAATTCTTGGCGACAATTATCTAACATAGGGGTATGATCATCCATATCTCACCTTTTCATCCTTGGTTTATGAACGAGACATGTTTGCATGACCTCGTTTTCCAGTCTTTTGATCTCAGCATCCATCAACATGCTTTTCTTCCTCAATCGTAACCAATATTCTTCGAGTTCATGAAGCCTAAGGTTCCCTCGTTGAATGGCCTCCTGAATTCTTTCATGGTCATCTTCACACAGCTATGTGATTCCTTCATCTTGGTTTCGCACCTTTTGGACTCATTTCCGCACTTAGGTTTTTGCACAGGGTCCTATAGGTCCACCAAATCACTGGCATGCGCAGGTCCCAGTCAGTTCATCTTGCTTGGTAAACCTTGTTCCATACTCCATGCACCCTATGGAATGCTTCATCATGGAGAATTGGTAATGCGTGTCGCCTTTCCTACTGTTGTGGTTTGTTCTGATTCTCTAGGCTGGGGTTGGTGTGCGCTTGTGCGGATTGTACAACATATGTCTATACCCATCTGGAAAGGTGGGCATGCAAGTCGTTCTACCCCATCTGATTGGCTTTCATTCAAAGCTAAGGTTTTCCAAAACGTAGGTGCATCATCCTTCTGCATCCGTGCCAGTCTTCAAAAGTTCCTTGATGCGCACCCCACCATCGTCCGGGTATTGCGTGCAGTGCCCACTTCAGCGCATCAATCCGTTCTTGCTCTGGTACTGCACTTTCAAATTTTCTCATAAATTCATGCACCGCTAACAATCCATCATATGTCGGCAGCTCCCTTGCCTCTATTGTTACACAACACAATGACCTAATCATCATGTTGCAGTTTAGTGTTGTTACTTTGTGCAGCCAATTCTGCCATCGCTCTATCTCTTCATCTGAATCCGAAGTGCAGGAGCTTTTGTGCTCCCATGAAATCCTTCTATTTACCGTCTGATTCACCTAATACTCGCCTTGTGTAGTTATCTTATAGATACAGTTGAGATTGTCATCACTATCGTCGTCATGCACATGCTCAGTGTATCATGCTCCTTCGGCTAGGTCTAGCGGTACTACTACACGTAGTGACTTTTTCTCAAAGGTCATTTTGCGCTTCTTCAGATTTATGAATCCATTCATATCGGTATCCCAGTCTATCCCTAATAGCACGTGATAGGGATTGTTGTCATTGACAATCTCTATCACTACGAAATCCGCCTACACACTCACGCCTTCAATATTAACTGTCACCCATTGCAATCTTCCCATGGGAAAAATATTCTGTTGGTTTGCCATTCATAATTAAATAGGGGACCATTGCAACACGAGTCTGCCCATGCATTCCCACATTTGCTTTGGTAGTACATTCACTTCCGAACCCAGGTCTAGGATTACCTGATCCATTTCGTACTCGCCTATTTGCGCAGTCAACCTCATCTCCCTTCCTATACGTAATGCATGCTTTCCTAGTTTTTGGACCACACACAGTTCTCCTAACCCCGTGCACCTAGTGATAAGTTCTTGTAGTCCTTTGACTACCTTGTTGTCGCACAGTAGTTTCATGCATGTCTCCAGAAAGGTAGTGAGCATTGAAGGATACACCCTTGGTTGTAGTTGATCCTTACTACCTGAAGTGGAGGCCTCTGCAAAGCTCTTCTTAGCTTCCATGAATGTCTCCTTCGCACGTTCTATATCAAACTCAGGTTCCTTTATAGGAGCCTTGCGAACCCATGTGCTTTCTTCTGGCTGCTTCCCTTTATCAACTCTTGTTTCACACCACTCCTGAGCATCATGTTGACATTTGGGTCTTCTTCACGCGGTTCAGACCTCATCATTTGTAAATTTTGGGTCGGAGGGGGTTGGAGTACCCCCTTTTCGCACATCTTCGCTATCAGCAAAGGGCAATCCTCCACCTCATGATCAAACTAATTATAGTACCAACATGATATCCTAGTTGGGTTCGTACAATAGTGGGCATAATTCCATGGCCCTTCGTAATTGTAACAAACTATCTCGTCGTGACCCCTTCTTGGTCCCATTCCACCTCGATTCCAACCACACCCCTGAAACCCAGCACGATCCATCCCTGCATTTGGGTCGAGGGCTCGTGTTTCAGCTTGCACCCTGTATGCAGGAGTCTGATCCATCATTAGTTCATAGCTTCGGCAGGTGTGTTCGTCATGGCCTACCAACCTATAGAAATTACAAAACAAATACCGAGACATCTGTGTATACTTCTGCAATAGATGAAAATTATCTATGGTATGCTTTCCTCCTATCTGGCAGATTGTGCACCATAACGTAGACGTCGCGCTCAACCCCGCTTGTGCCTCCGGTCTTAATAGAATTGGCCCTCCTCCTACCAAGTATTTCACGAACACTGGACAATGATCTTTGTCGTGGCCCTGGCCCTTGCATTTTATGCACCATACTTCCTCGCGTGCCTCTAGCCAAGGTGCCCTATTCTGTTTCAAACTATGTATTTCCAAACACAAATTCTATAGCTGTGCGTGGATATGTTGGAATCCCAATCTAGGGTCTTGTATAGGGGTCTCATGCAACCTCATTTCCATCTCCAATGCTTCAGCTTGGGTGGAAAGTTTTTTCTGTGACAACACCATCCTTAAGTGTGGTGTAAGTGAGGCCACAAACCATGCGCAATGTTGTGCATCCGTTAATGTCATGTTGGCTTCACGGATTGTACTTTTCAGCCTTTGGTCCAGATCCTAGGGGGTCTTGCCCGGGTGCATCGTGATCTATTTAAACCTGATGATTGATTGTGTCTTTGACTTTGGACTGCTAAATTCCCTGTTCAACACGGTCTGGATCTTTGCAATTCCTGCATTCGAGTGGTCATTAGAATTCTTGATATACCACATTAATCCACGATCCTGCAGCACACTCACCAACGTATCTTTTTTAATATTATCATCCACGGCACCCCATGCTTCCCATACTGCTCTTACCATGAACTAGAATTGGTTCGGGTCTTCGTTTCCTACTCCTTTGAACACCGGCAATTTGATCACACTTTCCATACTAAACTGTGAAGGTGGCAGAGGTGAAGTGGGTGGAGATGGAGGTGAGGGGGGTGAAGTGGGCGGCGGTGTGGGTGGAGGTGGTAAACACGGAATTTTCTACCTTATCAAACTAACCGCGCTTCTTGGAGAAACCTTTGCGAGCTCATCCTTGCTCTCCCGCGAGGGTGAAATTAAGGTACTATTTTCTAATTCTTCACTACTTCCGCTTCTGTAGATCTTTCCACTCTGCGTAGTCCCAAACATTAATTTATTCGCATAACCCGCTTTTCACACAATAGAATCTTAATCCAAGTGTTCAAATATTTAACATACTTACCTTGCGGTCCCTTGAGAAAATGTCGCTCTGCCTTGCTGTAGTTGATGGTCATGTCTACCGTGAACTCAATGATAAATCCTCCTATTATTCGGTTGAGCCAGTGGTCCACAACTCACACTATCTTATCTTCTAAGGATTCTAGTCTGCGCACTAGTTCCGGAGTCCACATTATTGGTTTGTCGAGCCTACACCTTCCCTAGCTATTTGCTAACTTTTTGATCCACTCATACAGCTCAAATGGAAAATATGCAAAGAAAATTTCATGGATTTCAGTGTACAAGTAGCGATCCAACCACTGCTCCTTAGATACTCGCGGATTTCTGTTTTCCTGCGCTGTGAACTCATGAATATTCTTGTCCAACCACTCTTCAATTTATTTCTTTGTAGGGCTCCAGTGGCACGACATCATACATCCTTTATGCAGATCCCAGTCCCGGCAACGGAACCATTTGTTGGCTTAGTGGGGCCTGACCTAGGTTCAGAGGTGATTTAGCCAAGCAAAGCCTGATACTAATGGCCCTTTCAGCAATATTCCGCGGTGTGTGGACTAAGGTCTCACCCGAAGTAGTATGGGAGCGTGCTAGAACCAAGCTTCTGCTCCCTTGGGATGTCTGATGGGCTTTTGGAGGTCCGCGGTCTAACCTGTCGCTATGCACACTTGTGATCCCTTTGCGACTTGTGGTGCGGCTTCCGCGTAGCCCTACTTGGAGTGCGACCCATATAATACCCATGATCCTTGCTAATTCACCGACTACTTAACTCGTTTGTGTAAAATTTATGGTTATTACACCATATTCATCAATTATATCAGTGTGCGCAATACATAACCGAATACAAACATAAAGAAGATAATGCACAATAAATACACAGGAATAGAAATCAACTTCTCTTTTATTAATCTTCAATGATGATTACAAACCTATCACCGCCCTCTGCACTCAACTATAGGGGTCTGCACACTTAGTTATGGACTCTACTAGGCCTCTGTGCACTCAGTTGCAAAGCCTCTTCCTACTACTACAACCCAAGACACCTAGAATTCTACTCTAAGCTTGAACCATTCCTTCGTTATTCTCTCTATCCATCTCTCATTAACTAACTTTACAACTTAGAGCCTTGTTCTATTTATACAATCCCATGGTTTGCGGACCATGGGTAAGTCGACTTTACACTATTTTACAATAAAATGTTTAGAGCGGACAACCCTATGACTGAATTGTACACTTCGTGCTCCGTGCCTACAATTTGAGAGTTTTACACCATCTCTAACCAAAACTTGGGCTTTGAGCCCCGAAAATCTACTGTGGGGGGATTCCATGCCCAAAACATAGGAAGGAAGAAGCAGCGGCTAAGGCCCAGGTGGCGTGAAACATTGCGAATTTGGCTGAGGAACAACAGAAGACAACAGAAGAAGAGCACGAAGGACAAAAGTCACCTTCACCCGAGCCAGAAATAGACATAGAACAAGGTGGCGCGGACCTGCAGACAATGTCCACCCAGCTAAAATGTCCATGCACAAGAGAGTAGGTAGGGCCGCAAAAGAAGAGAAAAGCCTCAAAAACTTCATTTGACCCAATCACCCTCAATGAGGGGGTTCTACATGATATCGGTAAAATGGTGCAGGATATCACCGCAAAGGCCCTCCAATAGTTTGAGGAGAAACACCAGATGGTATTGGGGGCTCTCTGGATGTAAATATAGGAGTTAGAGGTGCGCACTTCATAGGCTGGCACAATGTCAACCAACCTCAGAGTCAGCACACCCATGGCCGAGGAAATGTTGCGCACCTGGATGACCAACACAATAGTGCTACCAGATGGAGCACTCATTACAGAAAATGAGGCCAATAGGCCTATGGTTAGCAGCTTTAAAGGAATCAGGTTAAACATGGTTGCGCTCCCTTAGGAGACGCTCTATTTTTGCAGGATGTACTCACTATAGAACTATGTGCCAAGGAGAGCCGTGCGCTATAGGTAATCAGCAAGGAGTGCATCAACATTGAGAAGTTGAGCCTACAATGCAATGAGGCAGTGATGCAGAATAGACAAATAGTGTCCATCCAAGTAGAGGAACGGATGGAGGCGCATGTTCGAAAGTTAGCAGTAGGGGTACACGACACCACAATAGAAATTGCTAAGGTTCAGCTGGAGCTGAACCTCCAAATAGCAGAATTGTAGTTGAAGGCACAACCTTCAACTCCGTCAAAGGTTAAGGAAAAACGCACCACTACGATCACAACATCAATGGTGGCAGTTAACGGGGTAGTGAAAGACTGCACGGAGTTGTTCGAGCAATCGTTCAAGGTCCTCACCACCTTATAGGAGGACCCAAACATAGAGCGCCTGGAGATAGAGGTGCATGAGCTGCAATAGAGATACAATGAGGTAAAAGGGACCACATAGATGGTTTCCCTTACACAAAGGCTCACAAGGATGGAGCAGGCAAAGGCGGTCAAGGAGCAAGTGGATGTTGCTCGACATAAAGAGGCAGTTTTGAAAGCACGCCTACAACCATGGATTGATGAGGCATATACCATTATAGCCTCCATTCAAGCAAAGATCATGTAGCTGCAAGCAACTCAGGAGAGGATTCAGGGTAGAAGTTCAATGATAGCAGTCACCGAACAACACGTAGAGGAAGTTCAGCAGGCAGCCACTCAGTGCACTACCGAACTTGTAGCGATCCAATCAGAGTTGGGAGGTCTTCGCGCAAAGATCTACGCACCTAAAGAGTGACTTGAGGGTGAGTCATGATGTTTGTGTTGGGGGCCTATTGGGTGCGGGATCCCCCAAAGAAATTTTTGGGGCTTACAGCCCAAATTTTGGTCAATTTTGTAATTCCAATGTAAAGACTCCGCATTTTGTGGGCGTGGAGCGCGTAGTTTGTAAAAGAGTCATTGGGTTATCTGCCCTTAATTTTGATAATGTCATGTCAACTGTAGAATATCTACCCATGGTTCGCGGACCATGGGATTGTATAAATAAAGCGAAGCTCTAAGTAGTTAAGGTAGCTAATCACAAAATGTCTAAGGAAGAATGATGTATGAAAGATAGTTTTGAAATGTAAAGTCTAATTTTGGGTCGTAGCATAGGAAGAGGCTCTGCAATTGAGTGCATAGAGGCCTAGTAGTCTGCAGCTGAGTGCAAGGACCCCTGTAGCTAAGTGCGCAGGGTGAGTTGAGTCTGTAAACAATGGAAGTATTAATAAAGAGAAGTTTCTATCAATTCTGCATCTTTATTTCCTGTTTTATGCATCTATTATATTGGGTATGAATTTCACTTTTAATGCTTATATGATGCATGAATGTGTATAATTGTATTGTCTAAGTGAACACAAGATAGAATATCTATTTACGTGAAGATAATCAAGACTTGTTAATAAGATAATTAAGATACTTGGCGTAGCTTAGGAGATATCACAGTTCGTTGCCTTAGCAGCACAAAAGGACTTCAACCCCTGGTTAGGGATGCACAAAAGTCGATTATAACAAATCACGAAGGTACAAAAGGGTAGAACGGTGCGCGAAGCGACATGCATGAAGGCAAGTTTAGTTGGACTAAACTGACATCACATCTATCTCAAGGGTGTGTAAACTTGGTTCCAGCATCCCCCCATATTGCTTCGGATGAGACTTCAGTCCGCGCTTCGCGGGCTGATGCCTAAAGGGCCAGTAGTGTAGGGATTTTTTTTTCTGAACAACTCTAAACCTGGATCAGGCCCCCATAAGCCAACACCTTATAGGATGAGCACTCCAGAGTTAGTGGAGTTGAAGTTGTAGTTAAAGGAGATGTTTGATAAGGGATACATTAGGCCAAGTGTATCACTTTGGGGTGCACCAATATTGTTCGTGAAGAAGAAGGATGGTACTCTTAGATTGTGCATTGATTACAGGAAGTTGAACAAGGTGATGATCAAGAATAGGTATCCACTGACGAGGATTAACAAGTTGTTTGATCCATTGAAGGGAGAAACAATGTTCTCAAAGATTGATCTGTGATCAAGATAACATCAGGAATTCATCAAAGAAGAGGACATCTACAAGACTTCCTTTAGGACAAGGTTTGGGAATTATGAGTTTGTTGTAGTTCCATTCGGTTTTACTAATTCTCCAGCTAATTTTATGTGTTTGATGAATAATTTATTGCCTCCTTATTGGACAAGTTTGTTATTGTATTCCTTGATGACATCTTGATATATTCTAAGAATGACGAAGAGCATATCAAGCATTTAGCAGTAGTGTTGAGGTTGCTAAGAGAGAATCAGTTGTATGCTAAGCTTATCAAGCGCGGTTTATTTTGTTGAAATGCGGCAACAAGAATATTCCAATTTTAATTTGTCCTTGAATTAAAATTCGAATTTAGTCTCACCAGCTGCTTGAAAAATAATTAATTAATTCATCTTGAGCTAATTAGTTGGAGAAATTCAAGTTAGAAGTCTTTCTGAAGTCATGCAACAGTTATCCCTTAAATTAAGAAGATTATCCCTTAATTAAGGAGATAAGATTGAGTTATATTTGAGTTGTAATTAGTTATCTCAGTTTACTGAGTTAAGTCTAGTTAAATTAGTTCCAAACTGTTTGAGGAACTAATTGTGAGTTATCAGCCAGTTGATGCATGCATGCACTCAACTAGTGTACTCCAGATAACTGAAGATTCTCTCATCAGTAACTCATGCATGTCTATTCTTAGAAAGACCCAGTTTAGATTAAAGATAGGGACAATGTACTATCAGTTGCATGTGTTTTCCTATAAACAAAACTCATGCATGCAGAAGGAATTTTTTTGCTTGAGGATTGTGCAATTTTAGAGGGTGTGAGGTCAGTGTGAGTGATCAGTGTTCCACATGGTAACAGGAGGATCACCCAGGAGAAACAACGCAAGGAAATAGGAGATGAGGAGGGTAGAGGAGGAGGCCTTTGTGTAATTCTGAGATATTTCCAACTTGTAATGATAATATAGATACTGGGGTTTTTACCTGAGGCTTTCCCTTGAGCATTTTTTGTGTTTCATGTGCTTTGATTCTTCTCTGGTTATATGTGTTCTGCTTGATCTTGCTCAAATATTTTAAGCTTCCACTAATTGATTATAGAAGTAGATTAAATTATTTTGATTTAGATATATTGCATTATCAGGTTAATCTACAGTAAGAATTTCTACATTGTATCAGAGAAAAGGTTATCGAAGCTGTGAATAGTATACTGAGAAGAGAATTTGAAGTTTGAAGTTCGAGGTTGCAGGTGCAAAATCGAATTCTTATCATACTTCAAGGTTGGCCAATGGCGTTCAATGGCTTGAGACTCGAGTATGAGTTGGATGGTAGCTCAAATTACATAGCATGGAAAGATCACATGGAGGCTGTATTAGAAGACAACAGCTTGAAGGAGTTCATTGATCAAGAAATCCAAAAGCCAGCTTCAACTAATGCACAAGAGTTGGCTGAGTGGAAGAAGTGTGTGGCAAAGGCGAGACGGATCATCCTTGAGGGAGTTCGAGACCATATTATCTTGAGTCTCCATGGGAAGGATACTCCATTTTCAATGTGGAAGACATTAAAGGACCTCTACCAGAACAGTAGGGACCAAAGGAAATTGGCGCTCAAGGATAAGCTTCGAAGAATCAAGATGGAGAAGGGCGATACTATTTCCACATATCTGAACAAGCTCACCACCTACAGAGATGAGCGTATCAGTGTGGGAATAACTATTGTCGATGATGATATGGTGAGCCTCGCTCTCCTTGGCCTTCCAAAGAGCTCGAATAGCTACCAGGTCTCTGTGAATGGAAGGGAGAAACTGTCGGATTGGGAACGACTGTGGTCGGATCTCATGCAGGAGGAGATCAGGAGGAGCACATGAGATGGTTCTTCATCCAAGAATGATGATGAATAAAATCTGGCCTTAGCAAGTAAGGCAAGGAAAGGGAAGTGCACGGCTTCCCTTTCCAAATCGAATTCTTGTCATGGAGGGAAGAAGGTTGACAAGTCTAAAGTGAGATGCTTTAATTGTCATGAGATGGGACATTATGCGACTAATTGCCCATCAAAGAAGTCCAAGAAGGGATCCTTGAAAGGATGGGAAGGTGAGGCATTAGCCTCTTAATTTGAAATCGAATTTACCCTCATCAAATGCATGGTGTCATCGATGATGGTTTGTGTCTGGTATCTTGACAGTGGAGCCTCATTGCACATGACCAGTGATAAAAATTTTCAGTACCTTGGAGGAGAAAGACCTCAAGATGCACATAGAGATGGGTGACGATGGAAGGTATAGTGTTTCAAGAGTGGGCATGGTTTCTTTTCAGAGGAAGAATGGAGCTCCTCTCACCTTGACTGATGTGATGTATGTACCTAGGCTAAAGAAGAACTTGGTATCAGTCGCGATGTTGGAGGAAAAAGGCTACGATTTTGTCTTTAGTAAAGGAAAGGCGTTCCTAAGACATATAGCCACGGGTCAGACGAAGAGGATAGGGATTCGGGTGAAGAATCTCTATAAACTAGAGGTAAATGATTGTGTAGCATTAATTATGAAAGAAGAATTGGTGCAAATCCAAGACATTAGTGAGTTGTGGCACAGGTGGTTGGGCCATTTGCATCATGGGGCCTTGAAGATAACGCAACATATATCTACAGGACTTCCCAAAGGTAAACTTGAGCAATTTGATACACGTAAAGGTTGTACCTTGGGAAAGTATACCAAGTCTTCCTTTCATGATCGAGACAATCGAGCAGAGGCTATCTTAGAGCGAGTTCATATTGATGTGTGTTTATCATTCTCGACGGCATCCACAGCGAAGCAAAGGTATTATGTGATTTTTATTGATAATTATTCTCGTAAATGCTGGATTTATTTCATGAAAAAGAAGGACCAAACCTTCACAAAGTTTTGTGAGTTCAAAGCTTTGGTCAAGAAAGAGTCAGGGAAGAAGATCAAGGTCTTGAGAAGTGACAACGATGGATAATATGTCTCTCAAGAGTTTAAGGACTTCTATGCAGCGGAAGGAATTAAACAAGAGTTGATGGCACCTCATAACCCACATTAGAATGGGGTGGCCAAGAGGAATAATAGAACTATTGTAGGGGCAATGCTGCATGACCAAGGCCTACCACTTCACTTGTGGGCTGAAGCATGCACACAACGGTCTATTTGCATAATAGAAGCTCGCATCGCATACTTGGGATGAAGACACCAGAGGAAGCTTTCTCTGATAAGAGACCATATGTGGGTCACTTCAGGATATTTGGCTCATCGGTATATTTCCATGTCACAAAGGATGCACGGAAGAAGCTTGAGCCGACAACTCTAGATGGGGATACTTGTGGGGTACACTGATACACCTCATAACTATCGGGTCTACTTGTCTACCAGTCGGAGGACAGTGGTTCACAGAGATCTCAAGTTTGATGAGAAAAAGTCCATGCGAGTTTCCCTTGAGAGGGAGCTCCAGCTACAGGCTGTGGAGGAACTGTTGGTTCCTAAGGAGGAAGAGCATTAGACTGATGTGGAGTAGCCACATGCAGAGGTTCTAGGAGTGGACACATCCACTCAAGCAAAGTCTTCTAGAGATGGACGGAAGCGCACTAGAGAAGCTGACATATTGTTGACGGATGCGAGATAGAATGTAGGAGAACCATCTTCTCAGTGTAGATAGAGGAGGTCACCTGAGAGGTACACTGGATACATGGCCCTTGTTGGGAATGTGTTGAGACCAAGCAATCTTACTTTGAGGAAGTAGTGCAATAGCTGATTTGGGTTGATGTTATGGTGGAGGAGTATGAATCCATAGATCGTAACATTGTTTGGGACGTGGTTCTGAGACTAGAGAACAAGCCAGTTGTGAGTTCCCGTTGGCTTTACAAGGTAAAGCAAGCTGCTGATGGTAGTGTGGAGAAGCATAAGGCAAGATTTGTTGGCCGTGGCTTTTTACAGGTCGAGGGGATTGACTATGATGAGAAATTTTTCTCCTGTCACAAGGTACTCATCTATCAGATTGATGTTGGCACTATCAGCACAGATGGGTTGGAAGATCCATTAGATGGATGTGAATACTGCATTCCTCAATGGCAATATTGAGGAAGAGGTGTATATAGAGCAGCAGGAAGGTTTTGAGACCTTTGATCGAGAGTCACATGTGTGCCAACTCAAGAGAGCTTTGTAAGGGCTGAAGCAAGCACCTTGTGCCTGGTACACCGAGATAGACAACTACTTCACTGGGTTTGGCTTCACAAAGAGTGAAGTGGATGCGAACCTGTACCACATCATGGTGAAAGGTAAGCCGTTGATCATTGTACTTTATGTTGATGATCTCATATTGACAGGTGATGATCAGTTGATCATGTCTTGCAAGGAGGACCTTGCAAGAGAATTTGAGATGAAAGACATGGGTCTCATGCATTACTTCCTTCGCATGGAAGTGTGGCAGAAGGATGGGGAGTTTTTTGTGTCCCAGGGCAAGTATGTGTTGGCATTATGATACAGGTGTTGTCCTTGATGGCAACTCACTTAGATGAAAAATCATAGTGCAGCAAGTCAATAGCAAAGATTTAATGATAAGAGAAATGTATACGCAGGTTCACCTTGACAAAGATGCATATACATGCGGGTTAACAGACCAAAAGGGGTGTATAACGTACACACGCAGTTTCATAGAAGGAAAGGCACGTACATATTGGAAAACTAAGCTTTGTTCCGAGGTATTTGGTCCATGGTATTGGTCCAAGGTATCTGGTCCGAGGTATTGACCCCAGGTATTTGGTCTAAGGTATTGGTCCTAAGTGGTTTTGGACCATGGTATTGAGAAAGGCCTAAAACTATAAAAGGAGGAGAAGATCATTAGGCCAAGTGTGCAAGTATTGAATATTTGATGAAGTGTGAGATCCAGTATGCAAGTTATGGGTTTGTGATGCTTTGCTTAATCTGAACCAAGGATGCACCTATGTGGATGATGATGGATGATGGATTAAGATCTTAAGGCTTGGAATGTATTATCATTATGTGGTTTGATCATGGATAGACTAGATCTAAATACTGATGCATGTTTTATTTTTCAAATGTTATGATCTAGGTATGACTGAATACTGAAATAGTTGTGAAGTTTATAAATTAGTATTTGCAGATCTGTACGTGGGTTCACTTTGATAAAAGCGCGTATACATGCTGGTTTAGCTCATCAAAGTAGTGTATAAATTATGAAATATGATATCTGAATTTGCAGTTGGTTCTAGTAGGTGTTGTAGAGTTTTGGGTTCTGCTCTGTGTTCTGGTGACTATGTTTTGATGATAGGGCTTTAGTGATTCATTTGTTGGGTGATTCAGGGATTGATGATTGAGTATTCAATGATTGGTTAATGCAATGGTTGTATTGTAGTGGTGATTTATTTTGAGCTTCAATGTTGTTGATGGGTCCAGTATGAAAATTGGATGAAGCGTGGCCTTCAAATTATGGTGTTGTGTTCCAAGGGTATTCAGTCTGAAAATTTATGAAACATGGTCCCTGGAGGAAGAGTGAAGGTTGGAGCCTTTAGTAGGCCAGTGCTTACATACTGGTAAACATATCGGTCAGTACAAGGGCCAGGGGGTTGGAGCTCCCTTCCAGTAGCAACTGGAAAACGAGAGAGGGTTGTAGCCTTTTGTAGGCCGACACATATGTACTAGTAAATATATCGGCTAGTACAAGAGCCAGGGGGTTGTAGATCCCTTCCAGTAGAAGCTAGAGAATGAGAGAAGGTTGTAGCCTTCTGTAGATGGGTGCCTGCGTCCTGGTATGAGTCTGCGCCAGTACAAGATTGTAAATAGGTTTTTCTTATATTAAAAGGAAGATAGCAGCAGGTGGTTTTTGTCTCGCATTGGGTTTCCACGTTATATCATGGTGTTCATGTGTGTTTCTTAAGTGTGATGATCTATTCTGTTTTTACTGCACCTGGTTACTGTTTATTTGGTTAATGAAGTTCTGATGCACTGATTAAAGATCAACATATGATGAATTGACTTAATCATAAGTTTACTAGATATACGCTAGTTACATTAAACACAATTGTGTGTACACGCGGGTTCCCTTAATTGAAGTAGCATATATGAATCTGATTATGGAAATGAAAAAGTTGTTGATTTGCTAATACTGATTCAACCCCCCCCCCAAAATAGTATTATTTCCAAAAATTGGTATCAGAGCAAGTCCTCTTGATCGCTTGAAGGAGATCTGTAGAACAATGGGAAAGAAGCTAAAGAACAAAAGCACCTTAGAAGAAGAACACAACTCAAAGGAACGGTGACAATGGGAGAGACAATTGGCCGTTAGATGGAAGCAAGGATTCAGAGTCCAAATCACCTCAAGATGAAAAAGAAAATGAAGCATCAGATCAACAAGATCTATTTAACAAAATATAAAGTGCCCTCAAAGAAGAAGTTACTAGGTTAAAAGCTCAACTGGAGTGTGCTTTCAAAGTTCGTCAAATGCTATAGGATGAAGTGATATCATTAAAAAAATAAGTAGAATGAAGAACTACCTCAAGCAGATAAAGAACAAGAAAATGAGATTCGCAAATTAAGGAAACAAGTGGAAGAAGGAAGAAAGGATGAAGAGATCTTGAAGAAGCAACATCTAGAAAAGGAAGAACAACATCAGATTGAGGTAAATATATTAAAAATTAAATTAGAAGAAAAGGATAAATTGTTACGATTTCAAGACAGTACTAAGATTTTGGATGATATTCTTAGTAGTCAAAGATCTTCTGCTATCAATACTGGTCTTGGTTTTTATGAATCTATTGAAGGTGAATCTAGCTCACAGGGTGAGGCAAGGAACTCTATGCAAAACCTGAAATTCTCAAAAAAGAGATAAGAGGTCAACCCCATCAACAACCAAGGAAGGAAATCCTTCAAAGAAAATATTTTACTCCAAACTATGGAAGTGATAGTCGGCTATTTTCTCAGATGAATAATGTTAAGTGTTATGCATTTCATAATCTTGGACATGTTGCAGTGAGATGTAGAAGTAGAATGGTGCAAGACTGTCGCACAGAAAGATCATCATGTTCTATGTACTTTAAGGGATATTGTTTTTCTTACAATATGTTTGGTCACAAAGCCGTTGACTGCTACAGAAGGAATATGAAACATGTAAGATATTATGCATGTAACAAGTTTGGGCACATAGCAAAGGAATGCAGGAGAAGGTTTTGGGCACCATACCAAAAGGAGAAAACATCATCACAGTCAAAGATATGGAAGAAGAAGGAAGTACAGTAAGAAAGATGTGGCATAGCAGAGTATACAAACATGACAGACTCGGAGGGAGTTGAAAGTGTGAAACTTCAGTGTTCTAAATCTCATACGCAGGTTTCATGAAGACAAGTCATATATATATGCGAGTTCAAAGCTACACAGTCACGTATATGTTGGTTTGAGGAAAAGTATTGGGAAAAACTCAAGAAAAAGGGTCTGATATGGTTTAGACAATTATTTGATATGTTTGATGATGGTTACAATCTACTGATGATGTGTGGAAATGTGTTGGTACTCATAAGATGTTATTTAGAAGTATTTTTTATCCTCACAAGTTAACTTGATGTATATCTGATTGATGATGATGCCTTGATACTTCTTATATGCAGGATCAGATTTGACAGTGAACAGATGGAGCAGGTTCAGGGGGAGCATATGCTTCGAATAATAAATTGTTGGCATTATGGTTAGAAGTCTTTGGTGATGATGCTTATGTGGCTAAATGATACATATTGTTACTTATTGTTGGTTGGTCAAGAGAATGGTATTGCAGGTTACAGGTTTGGATGTTGTTGACATATGCCTATGGTGCAGATCATATATGGTGTATGATAGTTGCTAATGACTATCATGGTCTTGTTTAGATTGCTGGTCCTTGTTATAAAATTCATTTATATCATTTGATGTAAAGGTCATGAAAAGACCTAATTTGTAACCCCACTTTGCATGGGAAGGATGATGTAATAATGTCCAGTTTAGTCATGTATAAACATTTGGTATATCCCCACTTGGTTGGGTGGATGAGTAAAAATGGTGTATCCCCACTTGGTTGGGAGATTGATGTATGTATGATTCATTGGTGATAGGAAGGTCAAACTCACTTAGTTGAGTTGTAGAGTCATGTTATTCTTTTGAAAAATATTTTTTTATAGACTCTGCATGTGCTCAAGGGGAGCAAGGATGATTGGTACATCTTAGCATGTAAAAAGGGGGAGTTAGATCAGAGAATTCAACATGTGCTCAGGGGGAGCATGGATGGTTTAGTGCATCTCAGCATGTACAAAGGGGGAGCTCAATCAGAGAGTTCAACATGTACTCAGGGGGCATATGGACAACATAATGTATATCAAAGGGAGAGAATATCCTAGTCTGCCCTTTGCCCTTGATGTCAAAGGGGGAGAGTGACTTGGTATAGTTATTTCCATCAAGTCCAAAGGGGGAGATTGTTGGCATTATGATACAGGTGTTGTCCTTGATGGAAACTCACTCAAATGACAGATCATAGTGTAGCAGGTCAATAGCAAAGATTTAATGATTAGAGAGAGATATACACAAGTTCACCTTGACAAAGATGCGTATACACGCGGGTTAACAAACCAAAAGGAGCATATAACGTACACATGTAGTTTCACAGAAGGAAAGGTGCGTACATGTTGGAAAACTAAGTTTTGTTCCAAGGTATTTGGTCCATGGTATTTTGATCCATGGTATTGGTCCAAGGTATCTGGTCTGAGGTATTGACCCCAAGTATTTGGTCCAAGGTATTGGTCCTAAGTGGTTTTGGACCATGGTATTGAGAAAGGTCTAAAACTATAAAAGGAGGAGAAGATCATTAGGCCAAGTGTGCAAGTATTGAATATCTAATGAAGTGTGAGATCCAATATGCAGGTTATGGGTTTGTGATTCTTTGCTTGATCTGAACCAAGGATGCACCTATGTGGATGATGGTGGATGATGGATCAGGATATTAAGGCTTGGAATTTATTATCATTATGTGGTTTGATCATGGATAGACTAGATCTGAATACTGACACATGTTTTATTCTGCAAATGTTATGATCTAGGTATGACTGAATATTGAAATAGCTTTGAAGTTTATAAATTAGTATTTGCAGATCTATACGTGGGTTCGCTTTGATAAAAGTGCGTATACACGCTGGTTCAGCTCATCAGAGTAGCGTATACATTATGAAATATGATATCTAAATTTGCAGTTGGTTCTAGTAGATGTTGTAGAGTTCTGGGTTCTGCTCTATGTTCTGGTGACTGTGTTTTGATGACAGGGCTTCACTGATTCAGTTGTTGGGTGATTCAGGGATTGATGATTGAGTATTAAATGATTGGTTAATGCAATGGTTTTATTACAGTGGTGATTGATTTTGAGCTTGAATGTTGTTGATGGGTCCAGTATGAAAATTGGGTGAAATGTGGCCTTCAGATTATGGTGTTGTGTTCCAGGAGTATCCAATCTGAAATTTTATGAAACGTGGTCCCTGGACGAAGAGTGAAGGTTGGAGCCTTCAGTAGGCCGCCGCCTACATACTGGTTAACATATCGGCCAGTACAAGAGCCAGGGGGTTGGAGCTCCCTTCCAGTAGTAGCAGGAAAATGAGAGAGGGTTGTAGCCTTCTATAGGTTGGCGCCTTCATACTAGTAAATATATCGGTTGGTACAAGAGCCAGGGGGTTGTAGCTCCCTTCCAGTAGAAGCTGGAGAATGAAAGAAGGTTGTAGCCTTCTGCACGTGGGTGCCTATGTACTGGTATGAGTCTGCGCCAGTACAAGATTGTAAACAAGTTTTTCTCATATTAAAATGAAGACAACAGTAGGTGGTTTTTGTCCCGCATTGGGTTTCCACCTTATATCATGGTTTTCATGTGTGTTTCTTATGTGTGATGATATGTTCTATTTTTACTGCACCTGGTTATTGTTTATATGGTTAATGAAGTTCTGATGCACTGATCAAAGATCAACATATGATGAATTAATTGAATCATAAGTTTACTGGATATACGCTAGTTGCATTAAACACAGTTGCGTGTACACGTGGGTTCCCTTAAGTGAAGTAGCGTATATAAATCTGATTATGGAAATGAAAAAGTTATTGATTTGCTAATACTGATTCACCCCCCCCCAGTATTATTTCCAACAGTATGCCAATGAGATACTCAGGGGATTCCACATGGAGAAGTGCAAGCCCATGAAGACTCCTCTAACAGGTGAATTAGTAGAGGCTACTGTGTACATGTAGCTTGTGGGTTCGTTGATGTACTTAGTGAACACACGACTCGATTTGTGCTATGCAGTGAACAACTGAGTCAAGCAATGGTTTAGCCTACCAAGATGTTTTGGAAGGCAGCAAAGCATGTATTTAGATACCTCAGAGGCATATCTCAGTATGGATTATGGTACGAACGGACAGAGGGAGTGAAGCTATAGGGCTTCACTGATGCAGATTGGGTAGGGAGTCCATCAGATCATAAGAGCACCTCAGGAGGAATTTTCAACCTTGGGTCAGCGGCAGTTTCTTGGCACAGCAAGAAACAAAGGTCGGTTTCACTCAGCTCGGCAGAGGCTGAATACATGGCTGCAAGTCAAGCAACATGTGAGGCCATCTGGATGCGGAAAACATTAGTTGGTTTGTTTGATCAGAGGATGGATCCAAATCTGATCTATTGTGATAATCATAGTTGTATCAAACTCTCTGAGAATCTAGTATTTCATGATAAGTCGAAGCACATTGATATCTAGTACCATCATCTCAAAGACTGTGTAGCAAGGAGGATCATGTTGCTGCAATATATTTTGACAAAGGAGCAAGATGCTCACATTTTGACAATGGCATTGTCAAAGTGTAAATTCAAGTTCCATAGAGATAGTATCGTGGTGTCAGATAATCCCTTTCTTGTTGAGAGGGAGTGTTGAAATGTGGCAACAAGAATATTCCAATTTTAATTTGTCCTTGAATTAAAATTGTGAATTAAAATTCGAATTTAGTCTCACCAGCTACTTGAAAAATAATTAATTAATTCATCTTGAGTTAATTAGTTGGAGAAATTCAAGTTAGAATTCTTTCTGAAGTCATGCAACAACTATCCCTTAAATTAAGAAGATTATCCCTTAATTAAGGAGATAAGATTGAGTTATATTTGAGTTGTAATTAGTTAGCTCAGTTTACTGAGTTAAGTGCAGTTAAATTAGTTCCAAATTGTTTGAGGAACTAATTGTGAGTTATCAGTCAGTTGATGCATGCATGCATTCAACTAGTGTACTCCAAATAACTGAAGATTCTCTCATCAATAACACATGCATGTCTATTCTTAGAAAGACACAGTTGAGATTAAAGACAGGGACAGTGTACTATCAGTTGCATGTGTTTTCCTATAAACAAAACTCATGCATGTAGAAGGAATTTTTCCTTGAGGATTGCGCAATTTTATAGGGTGTGAGATTAGTGTGAGTGATCAGTGTTCCACTTGGTAACAGGAGGATCACCCAGGAGAAACAACGCAAGAAAATAGGAGATGAGGAGGGAAGAGGAGAAGGCCTTTGTGTAATTCTAAGATATTTCCAACTTGTAATGATAATACAGATAGTTTTTTAGTTGAGGCTTTCCCCTGAGTATTTTCTGTGTTTCATGTGCTTTGATTCTTCTCTGGTTATATATGTTCCACTTGATCTTGCTCAAATATTTTAAGCTTCCGCTTATTAATTGTAGAAGTAGATTAAAGTATTTTTCTTTAGTTATATTGCATTATCAGGTTAATCTACAGTAAGAATTTCTACATCTTTCAGTCAAAAGTAAATTTCTTGGGACATGTCATTTCTAAGAATGGCATAGCAATAGGTCGAGAGAAGATAAAGGTTATCATGGAGTGGGAAGTTCTAGAAATGTGGAGAAAGTCAGATCATTCATGGACTTAGCAGGTTACTATAGGAGGTTCATCAGGAAATTCTCATGCATTTCATATCATATTACATCATTGCAGAGGAAAGGTAAGAAGTTTGAATGGACAGAGCAGTGTGCGGCCAGTTTTGAGTAGTTGAATCTGTTATTGACAAATGCTCCAGTGTTAAAGATTACAAATCCAAACAAAGAGTTTGTATTATGTACAGATGCTTGCAAGAGAGGACTCGGTGGAGTCTTGATGTAGGAGGGACAAGTGATATGCTATGAGTCCAAGAAATTGAATGAGCATGAGCATAACTACGTGACTCATTATCTTGATTTGTTAGCTATTATTCATGCCTTGAAGATGTGGAGACATTATCTTCGTGGCATGAGGTTTGTGTTAATGAGAAATCACAGTGGGTAGAGATATTTGTTTGACTAGCCGAATCTGAATTCCAGGCAAGCCAGATGGTTGGCTACTCTTAGAGATTTTGACTTTGAGATTAGGTACATTAAGGGAAAAGAGAACAGGGTTGTAGATGATCTTAGTAGGAAAGTGCATTTGAACCATGTTACAACAGTGAGCTCATATGGGACAGATTTACAAAATCAGATCTTACAGGAAGAACAACAGGATGAAAGGTATAGGGACCTTATTCATAGGTTACGGTAGGGTATAGGTGATCAGGATGTGTATTATCATCTTACAGCAAATGACTTGGTGAGATTTAGGGACAAGATCTTTGTGTCGGATGACAGTGAACTCAAGAGGCTTGTCTTGAGGGAGTTTCATGTAAAATCATATTCATGCCACCCAGGATATCAAAAGACATTGACGAAAATTAATAAGTTATACTACTGGCCAAATATAAACAAGGGAGTGAAAGAGTTCATCGCAAGATGTTTGGACTGTCAGTAGGTCAAAGCAGAGTGTAAGCATCCAGGTGGTTTGCTTCAGCCCATTCCAATTCCAGAGTGGAATTGGGAGGTCATTTCCATGGATTTCATTACAGGTCTTCCAAGGACATCGAGGTAGCATGATTTAATCATGGTTGTGGTAGACAGGTTGAGCAAGGTAGCTCACTTGATTATAGTGAAGACTACTTATTCAGCTAGTGAGGTAGAACAGATCTTCATTAGGGAGATCATGAAATTGCATGGTGTTCCAAAGAAGGTTGTGTTGGACAGGGATGCCACGTTCACTTCCAAGTTTTGTAAGGTGTTGTTTGCAAGATTGGAGATAGATTTGGCCTTCATCACAACTTATCATCCACATACATATGGACAAACAAAGAGGACCAACATGATACTAGAGGATATGTTGAGGATGTATGTGATGCATCCACTGAGGAGATGGGAGGAGTACCTTCCATTGGTTGAGTTTACATGCAACAACAGTTATAAGGAGTCACTAAGGATGAGTTTGTTTGAGGCACTGTATGGGTGGAATTGTAACACTCCCATCTGCTGGAGTGATCCATTGAATAGGGTAATTATTGGAACAGACATGTTGGCAGACATGGAATAGGAAATGCAGGTTATAAAGAAGAATCTAAAGGCAACACAAGATAGGAATAAAATTTATGCATACCAGCATAGTGCACTTAAGGAGTTTCAGGTTCAGGAGCATGTGTATTTGCGCATCAATCCCAAGAAGAGCTCCTTGAGGATTGGATCATGTGCCAATTTGGCACCATGGTATTACAAGTATTTTGAGATCCTTGAGAGGATTGGATCAGTGGCCTACAGACTTGCACTTCCTCCTACAGTGAAAGTCCATGATCATGTTGATCATGTTATTGATTGGTCTATATTTCAGGTGGAGCAAGAAGGAGAATTTGATCTGGAACCCAAATTTTATTGCAACGGAAACATCTCATGCTCTGGAATAGAGTACTTGAGTAGGTTAAAGTGAAATGGAAGCTCTTTGGGCCCGATGAAGCTATATGGGAGATGGATGATCATATGTGGGCTATGTATCCTTCACTATTTGACAATGAAGGAAAATGAGTCTTCGTATTTGAACATATTTATGTGTGGTTGTTATTGTAAATACCACAGTGAGCTAAGTTATAAATCTCCAATAAGCGGTATGGTTTCCAGGTTTTTATGTTTTACATGATGGTTTATCTTTTGAGTAGGATTTTATTGTAAATATTGCAACGAGTTGGGTTATAAAGCTCCATAGGCAGTATGTTTTTTATCTCAGCATTTTTTCTGGGTATAGGTGTGGTTTAACACTGAGGACGGTGTTCCCCTAAGGGGGAGGGGTCTATAACAACCCTAGGTTAAAATTTCATGTAATAAAAGTTAATAAAGGTAAAATAAGTCTACGGGAAAAGGACACTTATTCGAAGCTGAATGTTGGGAAAAATATCCTAGTGGGTATCACTTGATGTGTTTATGGCTAAGGCTTTGGAAAGGAAAAATGGCATTAATTGGCATATTATTTATTGAAATAAAGGAAATTAGGAGAAAAGGAAGGTGAAAGGTCATAGGTTGCATGTGAGGAGGGACATGAAGGAAAATAAAGGAAATTGAAGAAAATAGAGGCCTAATTAATAAAAAGGCTTTTGAGCATCACTTGGTAGCTTTTTGTCACCTTTTGTCATTTTAACCTTTTGTAAGCTTAGTTTTGGAAGTAGCTTCAGAGAGGAGAAGAGCACCAAGAGGAGAAAGAAAGTAAGCAAGAAAGGAAAGGAAAGGAAAGAAAAAAAGGACAAGGAAAGAAAATGAAGGCAAGGATAGGGCAGCTTCAATGGGAATACTTCTAGGTAACAAATTTCATGTGTGATTTCCTGGTTGGTTTTGGCATGCATGGTATGTTCATGTTGGTATATGGTTCTTTTGATGGCGTTGGGATGGATTTTTCCGAAATTGACACTGGATTTTAACCTAGCCTTTCCATCTATGGAAAACCATCGTGTGATGGGATTATTCTTAGTTTGAGCTTTGGATTGTCAGATGGTTTTGGAATCTGTGGTGAGGTGGTCTTAGGAAAATTTGAAAAGGCCTAGAAATCCCTTGACTGGTAATGGTGGGATACATGGTAAATCCTGAGGGTGGAGACAGAAAAATTCCTCAAGGATGGTGAAGAAATTCTGAGGCATCCAAGTTTGGTTTAGTTTTGTGATCACGGTATGGAGAGGGGTTAGGTGGTTTAACCTATGTATTCCCTTAGTTGTCTTTGGATTGGTTATCCCATGAGATCCCACATTCATGCTTGGAATATGACATGGGGGTGATTGGCTAAAATAAAGGTATGGTTCATCCAATCTATGGTTGGGTGGAATGTGGAAGTCCTAAATTGGGTTGGTATTTTCCTATGTTTAATAAAAGCTAATTTATATTTCTTTTGGTAAGGAAATGTATCACTTATTATGTGGCTTTAATGGTTGTTCCCTTATTGTTATTTATCTGGTTATATATTGGTTATAAGCATGGTTATATGGCAGTTCTTAGTCATGGATCTATTCATGTTTTTACTTGTAACTTAATAAATAATGAATGCGAGACCTAATTGATGATATGAAAGCTAATATGAGAATGTAGAGACCCTTCTTCTTAAACCTTAGTTGATTTTTTAGTCCCTTATATTCAGACTTACATTCAGGACCTGTAGGCTGCATATCTACTAAGTGTTTAAGAAAATGTTAGTCCCGGTTGGGTTGTCAGGTCAATTCTTGGTTCTAGTTTTGGTTTGTAAGAATTTTATTCATGTCTTTTATGAGTTATTTAAGTTTCATGGATTTTTGGGTAGAGGCTTAGCCCCAGGCTTGGTAAAGTAGCCTTAATTTCCACATTTGATGGCATAAAATTGGCACAAAAAGGCCACAGCTACACTGTTGCAAACCTATGGGAGTGACAGGGAACCCATAGTCACATGGAGGCCTTGGCAAGGGAGAGACTTGGGCTCAAGGTTAGGGAAACAATGAGTGATCTCAGGGGTTGGACACCTGGAGGGGTTAGGTTATTCCATGAGGTCTTGTGGCACCTAAGGGAAGTAAATAAGGTCTTCAATTGTCGACTCCATTTCCTTAAGGTAACATAGGTGGCTGAGTCATATCATAGTGACCTTTAGCTCATGTTTGCCATTGGAAAGCTAGTGAAAGTCCTAAATGTGGGAGGACGCATTACATCAGACTGCTAAACTAAACTCAAGAAATCAAGTCTATCTCTATTATAGTATTAGAGATCAGTTAACTGACAGACACTAGAGTTTAACTCCTCTAGATAGCTAAATTTTAGCTATCAACTAGTACACCACACTCCAAGCCATCTAACTCGAATTTACTGACAATAAACTAATGATAGACCAAATCAAACATGTTAATTGATAGCTAACACAAGTATCTATGAGACTGAATTTGAATTAGCATCTTCGACTAAGGCACAAGTCAAAGAATCCCTTCCTTGCTACAAATTCAACACTCCCCCTTAATGAGGAACAGATTCTTAGATGAACCTTGTTCACCTAGATCTGTCTTCAACTCTACCAAGTTCTCTATTGTTGTAGCTTCTCCCTTTGAACTGGAAGGTTTCTCTGCTTCCTTCTATGGAACCTACTTTAAAGACCCATTCTTTACCACCATAATCTATGAGTTCACCAATTTAGACATAAGTGTCATGTACCTAGTGTACATGGGTGTCTGCTTCTTGATGTTGGGAGACCCAATTCTCTTATGAGCTCCCTTAACCAAATCCTTTTCCCAATTGGCTCAAACTTTCCCTATACTAGAAGTCTCTAACTGAGTGGCTGCCTCCACTCACCCTAGGCTATGGTACTCATCCTCATCTTCCTACTAGTCAACCTAACTGCTGGGTGTCTGCTTCTTAACGTTGGGAGACTCAATTCTCTTATGAGCTCCCTTAACCAAATCCTTTTCCTAATTGGCTCAAACTTTCCCTATACTAGAAGTCTCTAAATGAGTGGCTGCCTCCACTCACCCTAGGCTATGGTACTCATCCTCATCTTCCTATTAGTCAACCTAACTGCTGGGTGTCTGCTTCTTGATGCTGGGAGACTCAATTCTCTTATGACCTCCCTTAACCAAATCCTTTTCCCAATTGGCTCAAACTTTCCCTATACTAGAAGTCTCTAACTGAGTGGCTACCTCCACTCACCCTAGGCTATGGTACTCATCCTCATCTTCATACTAGTCAACCTAACTGCCAACTAGCTTAACCTGAAACTGAGATACTGACTAAGGCTCCATAGTGAGTGTTGGGTGTGGAGCCTAATTATCTTCCTAATTGTTCAGATGTTTTTGTTTTAGTCACGTTGGATCTTGTTCCTAATGGTGCGGCAACTCCACCTGTTTAATCATCATCAGGGGGGTCCATGGGTGGTCGCTAATGACTTTTGTGAGCCCCCCCTGGTGAGGGTTCAGGGGCAGTGCCCTCGAAGCTAAAAAGAGATGAAAATTTTGCTTGTAAAATATTGTAATTTTGTAGTCAATCCGAGTCGTTCATTAGGCAGTTAATCTGACAGTAGAAGTTATGTTAATTTATGGGTTTTTTTTTTCCCTAGAAAGATACCCTCGATTTATATGAGGGAATTGTATTGTGGTTTTATATGATTATTCTAAGTGAGCAAGAGAGAGGAGGTTGTGTGAGAGCGAAGAGGAATTTACAACGGATTTGTTGTAGGTTGTATCTCTTCATTTTTTTGGATAATATAAAAGGAAGGACTGGTTTTTTCTCTGTGGACATAGCCCAAATTGGGTGAACCACATATATCTATGTCTCTCTTGTTTTATGTGTTTATTTATTTTTGTTTCCGCAATATTTTTCGTATTTCATTGCTCCATTAATAAATTTCTAACATCGAGAACTCCATCTTGCTCTTGCTCAACCACCACATATTTACTATGAGAACCCTTTGCCTTGTTTCTCACAGTTACACATGCATCAATGTCAAATTTGTAGAGGTTCTTGATCCTTACTCTAATCTGCTTGACCTTTCCTAAAGTAGAATGCTTGAGGTAGGCCTTCCCTTTGTTGAATACTAAATCATACCCTTTGTCTTCAAGGATTACTACTAAGACAAGGTTTTTCTTCAATCCTAGAACATACATCACATTCTTGAGATGGAGAAGGGAACCAAACTCCCTATTAAATCTTATTGTGCCAACTCCTTGGGTCATATATCTGCCATCATCTCCAACCTCGATATGGAATTGTATGTCTTTTTCCTCCAAACTAGTAAATAAATTTTTATTCTCTGTAATGTGGAATGAAGCCCCTGGGTTAATGTACCACACATTACCTTTTGTTGCGCTTTCCATGCAAGTGATCAAGGAGAAATTCAATTCAAATTTAGAATATAGTGCTTCTCCTGCTACAACATTCTTGTTGCATTTCTTATTTGGACATTTTGTAGCATAATTTCCAAATTCATGAAAATGAAAACACTTGATCTTGCAAAGATCCTTCTTTTCCTTGCCTACATTCTGACTAGACTCGGTTTGGCCTTGGGCCTTCTTTCCATTGGATTTCTTCCATTTGCGAGCTAAAGAAAATTTCTCCTCATCTTATGTCCTATTGTGCTGTACAACAACCCCCCACTTTGTAAAATAATTTAGATAACAAATGGGGACCCTTTAAAAATAAATTTGATTTAAAATCCATTAAAATATAAATAAAAATCCAAGAACCCCACTACATAGTGAAACCACATTTTTCATTTTGCAAAGTCTTGTGTGCAACACTTAACATTGTCATTTGAAACATCACCAAATTGAGATATGTGCAGAATCTTGGAATATTCCTTTCTAGTCAAATCATGTCAGAGTTTTTGCATCGCAAAAAGCAATAAAACATGTTAAACCTTCGTTTACATATTACGATATAACAATGGACCCGACAAACGAAAAAACTGTAATAATAAAACATGTTCACATCTCTCAGATCGCAATCTCGCAAATCGCAAATTGACAAGCAGACTATTATGTGACATTGTGAATAGCCGATTTGAGAAAGAATCTGGACCCACTGACATGTCATTAAATTATATTTCACGTATTAAGGATGGTATGTTAACACATTTTAATGATTTTCTCTGAAATGATCGTTGGAAATAGACTACATTAATGAGAGTTTATCTGAATTTTACACGGATATCATTTCAGGTTATGGATATTTATGATCCCGCGGCTCAAGAAATTTGATGTCTTCTCACCATTATGGGTGCATTTAAGTGTTTCAGTTTCATTAATTTGAATAAGGTTTTCGTATTTTCATGTCGTTATAGTTTATTTCTCATCCTTTACACTATCACTCTTGTCTTCTTTGTGGTGATAGGACTATAACAGAGATTCAATTACTCAGCTTAATGGTCAAGATGAATAAGGGAAAGGTTACATAGTCCACGACTGAAGATGTACTGGAATCATCACCTTTATTTTCTGATACAACTTGTCTACCAGAGTGTGGTGTCACCTCCTCGGAGAATTTTTATGATATATTCGAGAAGGAAATATAGAAGGAAATGATGATAGATGATATTCAATCCTCAAACGCTTCTTATCCTGAGGTTGCATGGTCTTTTCTGCATAAGATAGCAGCTAGGCCAAAATTATTACCCTACACTGATATGGTGAAATGGGTTATTGAAATTGTGGACATTGAAGACAGAGAATTTTTTACCTCAAGGAAAGTGGTCATCGGTTCTTTTGAACCAGAGGATATCAAAAGAATGTACCATTTAACTCGGCCACAAAAGGTTCTAATAAAGAATTTGGTTAGAAATTTTCAGATGAAAATGAAGAACCCTCCGAAGTTATAAAGCAATGGAGGTCAAATCCTGGCAAGCACAAGATGGATAGAACTAGTATGTATTCGGTAGCCTCTCTTGTTGCTCCTTTTTTATACATTGCTGCAATGTTATTTATATTATTTGAATATGTAAAAGCTACCAAATTTTCAGTTGAATGGGTGCCTCTCATTGATGCGCTTCTAATTCTATAATAATGGATTGGGCCACAATTTTGTCAAATAACTTAGCTCACTGCATAATAGAATATAGGAAGAATCGTTTTGTTACTACAATAACCATTCCTGCATTTTATATGTGTGCCTATGTCATGGATGTTCTATGTTTCATTTTTTATTTTCCAATTATGGGATGGAAGTGGACTCCTCGGGATTCCACGCCAATTCATGTATATCATAAAGCCCTTTGGAAATATCATTTCAATGAACATTTCTATCAAATTTGTGAGGGGGTTATGCTCCCTATTCATTAGGTTCTCTTTGAAAAGAAAGCCCCAAGGTTATCAGAAGAAGCAAAAGCTGAAATTAAACCTATGGCGAGATGGTTTGGAGAAGAATTATTTACATATATTAGATTTTTTGGAAGCATTTCTCCACCACATGTACTTCAGTGGTATGTCCCTAATAAATTATTAGCCAGAGAAATTACATACCAGATAGTTAGCAAGGGCGTAACCAGGTCTCTCAAAGAGTCTAAAAAATATCTCTGGCCCACTTTTCCACTTTGATGTGGTGCTTATTGGTTGAAGTAAAACACATTCAAAGTTTAAACCTTGTTGAGTTTCGAGAAAGGAAATATGACCCCATTAAGGTCGTGTAACATTTTACCTTTGCTGATAAAGTTAAGGCATTTGTTCATGACGACGATTGTTTTGACGATCTTTTTGAAGTAGCTAATCAATTTTCACAAGTATAGAGTTTAGCTTCCCTTAGACAGAATCCAACCGAATGAGAAGAATTTAAGGAGTACAAATATCAAAGGTTAATGCATGTAACTTTGAATCTACTTAAAATAATCCCATAGGAATGTCAGGAAGAAAGGGTTTCTACTAATGTCTCAGAAGAGGATGAAAATAAAGCATCCAAAGATGTTGAATCACAAAAAGAGTATGCTATAGAGAAAGACATAGAAGAACCTTCCAACAAGAATAGTATTGATCGGGACTTGATTAGGACCAAATGTAGAAAGAATGGGGACAATTTGAATAGATCATCATGTTGGAAATAATACTGAGAGGGGGGTGAATCAATTTGATTTGTATACGATACTTCAACTTAGTGAACTAGTGTGTATACGCAATTGTACTTAATGCAACTAGCGTATATGCAGAGACCTTTTGATTTACCCAAATTATCATGCATTCAACTTTAACCAATATATCAGGTATTCATTAGATAGTGTAGTAAAAACAGAATAAAGCATCACACATAAGCAACACATATGAACACCAAGATATAAGGTGGAAAACTAATGTGGGTGAAAACCACTTGCTGCAATCGTCTCTGTCTTCTTTTAATAATAAGATAATTCTGTTTACAATTTTTGTACTGGTGCAGTCTTATACCAGTACGTAGGCTTCTACTTGCAAAAGGATACAACCTTCTCTCATTGTCCAGCTTCTACTAGAAGGGAGCTACAACCCCCTAGCTCTTGTACTAGCTGATATGTTTACTAGTACGTAGGTGTTGGCCTACGGAAGGTTACAACCATCTATTTTCTTCCAGGGACCACGTTTCATAAATTTTCAGACTGGATCCATCAACAACATCATTCAATCATCAAATATATCTACATCAACCAATCTCCTTTTGAACCAACCACAACCGAATCAATCAATCACTCCATCAATTTGATCATTCAGAATGTTGTCACCAAAATACAGTAACCAGAACCCAAGCCAGAACCCAGAACACTGCAACAGCAAACAGAAGCAACTAAAACATATTTTATAAGGTATACGCTACTTCCATGTGTCGAACCTGTGTGCATACGCACTTTCCTCAAAGCGAACCAGCGTACAGATCTGCAAATCAAATTTATGATGTATACGCTGCTTTGATATGCAGAACCAACGTGTATACGCTCCTTTTCTAAAGTGAAACTGCGTATAGATCTGTAGATGATGATTTAAGCATTACAACTATTCCAAACTTCGATCATACCCAGATCATCATATTTACAAACTACAACATGCGCCAGTTATTCAGATACATGATCAAACCACATAAAGATAATTCACTTCAAGCCTTAAGATCCTGATACATCGTTAGATCTTATCCTTCATCAAACACTAAGATTCATCCTTGGTTCAGATCAGGCACAACACTATAAGCCAATAACCTGCAAATTAGATCTCACACTTCATCAGATATTCGATACTTGCACACCTTGGCCTAACAATATTCTCCTCCTTTTATAGTTTGTAGGCCTTTCTCAGTACCATGGACCAAAACCACTTATGACCAATACCTTGGAACAAATACCTAAGGTCAATACCTCAGACCTGATACCTTGGACCAATACCATGGATTAAAATACCATGGACCAAATACTTCAGACCAAACTCTTAGTTTTCCAAGGTATACGCGCTTTTCCTTTTGTGAAAGTGTGTGTGTACATATACGTGACTTGTATATAGTGAACCTGCATGTATACGCGGCTTGGTCAATGGTGAACCTGTGTATATCTCTCTTTCTTTATTTTGTGTAGTCTGATCTGTAACTCTATGTTGTTAACTTGTAGTACTGTGATCTGTCATCTGAGTGAGTTGCCATCAAGGACAACACTTGTATGATAATGCCAACAATCTCCCCTTTTGGACTTGATGGCAACACCAAGTCACTCTCCCCCTTTGACATCAAGGGCAAAGGGTCATGCTCCCCCTGAGTACACCCTGAATTCTCTGATATGTTGAAGGGTACTGATTGAGTTCCCATAATCGAGTCCATGCTCCCCCTGAGCACAAGCAAGGTCTGCAAAAACATGACTCTATACATACATCACCAATGACCTTTCTATCACCAATGAATCATACATACATCCATCTCCCAACCAAGTGGGGATATACGGAATTTGACTCATCCACCCAACCAAGTAGGGATATACCAATTGTTTATACATGAAAAAAAAGAAACATTACATCATCCGTCCCATGCATAGTGTGGTTACAAATTAGGTCTTTTCATGACCTTTACATTAAAATATATACATGACATATATAACAGAGAACAAATATCTTAAACAAGGCAATGATAGTCATCAGGAACTATCATCAACAACATCTTTCAAAAACATCCATACCAGCAACTTGAATATGTCCATCATTAGTTCCCAAAATATCATCAACCATGTTCTCCCCCTAAACATATTCCACTTGTTCACTGTCAGGTCTGATCATTGCATATGTCAGTAAGAGATATCAAAGCATCATAATCAATCAGATATACATCAAGTGATCAACAACACTATGAGGACCAATATATCAGCAGACAAAACCATAACAGACCCCTTTCTTTTTGAGTCTGGCCCATTGTTTTTTCTGCAAATGAACATATACGCAACTGTGCCCATAGAAACTCGTGTATGTACGTGACTATGCTTCATGAAACTTGCATATAACCACCTTTCTCTTAAAAATAGGATTTAACAACAGGATTATGCAGAAACTACTCCCAGCTTTTGTCTGAGATATTCAAATGTCTCTCTGGGCAGTGGTTTAGTGAATATATCAGCGACCTATTCTTTGGAGGGAACATACTCCAATTTGACCTTTTGTTCAAGCACTTGTTCAGGTAGGAAATGATATTTGATGGGTATGTTCTTGGTCTTGGAGTGCATGACTTGATTCTTTGAAATACTGATGGTGCTTGTATTATCACATGGAATGGAGATGGGTGGAGTACATGTGATCTGAATATCTTGCAAGGTTTTCATCATCCAAAGTAATTGTGTGCAGCAAGATGCAACAACCATGTATTTTTCTTCAGCTATAGATAATGCAATTGAAGTTTGTTTCTTACTGAACCAAGACACTAACCAGGAACCCATATAGAATGCATCATCACTAGCACTTTTTCTGTCATCAACACTTCCTGCCCAATCCGTATCTGTATATGCATGAATTGTAAGATCTGTATCCCTAGGATACCATAAACCAAAGTTATGTGTTCCTTGAAGATATTTGCTTGGAATCTTCCAACTATTCCCACTGCATGCATGATGTCCGGTCGGGTACCTATTAGATAAAGCAGACTGCCAATCATGGATCTATAAGTTGGGTGATGTACTACTGTTGATTCATCATTTGAGCTAATATTGCATCTTGTTACCATTGGGGTACATACTGGTTTAGAATCTTCCATGCCGTACTTTTTCGGTATTTGTTTGAGATATTTGGTTTGTGAGAGAAAAATACCATCTTTATTTTGTTGAACTTGTAGACCAAGAAAATAGGTAACCTCACTAAGCAAGGACATTTCAAATTCTTGCTGCATTACTGAAGCAAAATTCTAACTCATGGATTCTTCATTGCTACCAAAAATGATATCATCAACATACAGAACAATTATTAGCAATTTACCAGTGTCCATCTTTGTATATAGATTGCTATCTACTGACCCCTTTGAAAAACCCTGTTGGTGGAGATATTTGTCAAGACGGTAATACCATGCCCTTGGAGCCTATTTTAGACCATAGAGAGATTTTCTGAGTTTGCATGCAAGTTTTGCATCATTTCCAATAATGAATCCTTTTGGTTGTTTAATATAGACTTCTTCTTCTAAGACTCCATTAAGAAAGGCAGATTTTGCATCCATTTGGTATACTTTGAATTTCTGAAAACTAGAAAGAGCAAGAAACATTCTTATGGCTTCAAGTCTAGCAATAGGTGCAAAAGTTTGTTCAAAATCTATACCTTCTTGTTGAGCATATCCTTTACAAACAGGTCTGGCCTTGTTTCTAATAACTTCTCCATTTTCATTCAGCTTGTTTTTGAATATCCATTTAGTTCCTATGATATTCTTATCATTAGGTCTAGGAACTAATTCCCAAGTATTATTCTTTTCAATTTTCTCAAGTTCTTCATTCATGGCCTTGATCCAACATTCATCTCTACACGCTTCATTTACATTTTGAGGTTCAGTGGAAGATAGTAATGCTAGATAGCTTGAAGCTTCGGCAATGGTTCTTCTAGTCTACACATCTGCCCCTTTTTCTCCTAAAATTTTAGTTTCTGGATGATTTTTCTTAACATACCTGGACGGAGTCTTTTCTTCTATCATTATCTCTTCTTCTGGTGCTTCATTGATTTCTTCTTTAGAATTAGTGTGATTTGATGTGGGAAAATGATCCTCATCTTCTTCATTGTCATAATCTTCAGCTTTTATCTGTTTTGGATTTTTGCATGCTTCATCAACCACAACTTCAATACTTTCAATAATTTTCCCAAGTCTTTTATTGTAACATTTATATCCTTTACTTTGGGAAGAGTAGCCAAGAAGAATACCTTCATTTGCTCTGGGTTCAAACTTACCAAGTTTTTCATCAGTCCTTTTGATGTAACATTTGCTTCCAAAAACTTTGAAGTATTTTACAATAGGAGTCTTATCATACCAAAGTTCATGTGGAGTTTGAGTGTTGTTTACTTGAACATTTGCTTGGTTGAGAATAGTGACGACGACGAATGTAGCTTCACCCTAGAAGGTTGTAGGAGTTCCAGGTTCATCTAGCATAGCATGAGCCATTTGTTGAACATTTTTTTTCATCCTTTATACCAGTCCATTTTGTTGAGGAGTCCTTGCAGTGGAGAACTGCATTTTTATTCCATGTTGTTCACAAAAGTCAAAGAATTCATCCGAGGTAAATTCCCATCCTCGAAAAAATATGAGGTATTTGATTTTGCGATCTGATTCATTTTCAACCAGAGCTTTGATGGCCTTGAACTTTTTAAATTCTTCATCTTTATGCTTTAGAAGACCTATCCAACACATTCTGGAAAAATCATCAATGAACAATCTAAAGTATTCTTCTCCACGAGGTGACTTTTTCCTTGGTGGTCCACATAAATCAGTATGAACAAGTTCAAGAGGCTTACTAGCTGACCCTTCCTTTTTGATGAAGTGAGATCTGGTTTTCTTACTGAATTGACATGATTTGCATATAGTATTTTTAGGAATGTTGATATCTAGAAGATCATGAATGGCTTGGAATCTGCATGCTTTTCTTATTTGAGAAAAGCTTAGATGTCCCAATCTTCTATGCCATAGCCAGTTTTCATCATTTTTGCTTAGATAGCATTGTTGTTGTCCTCCCTTGAGTATGTATAGGTTGTTTGGAGTTCTTGTCCCTTTGAAATCATGGTTTCTCCTGTATCAAGCTCTTGAACAACACATCCATTTGATCGAAACACTACTTCATTTCCTTGATCACACTCAATAGGTTATGCTTTAAGCCATCAACATACATAACATTCCCAGCTTTAACCTTTTCTTTCAAGAAAACAAAACCTTTACCTTTTATGACAGCAGGAGTGTCATTTCCAAATGAGACACTCTTTTCCTTTTCTAAGGCATTATATGAGTGTAGTTTTTCTTTGTCACCTGTCATGTGTTTTGAGCATCCACTGTCAATGTACCACTGGTTTTCTTGTCCTTCTACATACTAGACTATACCACATATTTATGTTTGTGGTTCTTTCTTTCTCCATATTTTCAAATTTAATGGAGTTTGCTCCTTTTGAGCCATTTGCCGAAATGTACTCCTGCATTCAGATTCTTCATGGCCAAAGTTGTTACAGATTGAGCATTCTATTTCATTTTCAAGAAGAGAAAAGTTATTATAGGAAATTTTCTTGATCCTTGTCACATTCCTTTGATTTCGTGCTTCTCTAGTCATGATAGTTTTGTAAGCAACACATTGAGTAGCTTTGTGTCCAAAATTATGACATGAGAAACATTGACCATTAAAGAAGTTCCTGCAATTATCGAATCTACTGACCTGTTGATTATAGTTTCTATTGATATTTATCTTTGAAGTAAATTGAGTATGATTTACCTGAGGTTGATTGTGGCTTCTATTTATCCTTGAAGTAAATTAAGCCTGATTCACCTGGTGATCTGCTTTATGCCTTTGCTGACAATTATCAAAATGTTCACTGCTCTTTGCTACATCAAAATAACTTTTAGTGGAGGTTGACGACTTCTGTGATTGAGATGTTTCTTTAGTATGTCCAAGACCTGTCTTTATCAGAGGAGAGTGCTGCACTTTGATAATTTCATTTAAGGTTTCTGATCCTTTAGCAAATCTGAGATTGAGAGATTTTGTTTTCTCAAGATCCTTTCTTAGACCCACAATTTCACATTCTAGCTTTTCATTGTGTTTTTCTCTTTCAACAAGTTGGTATGTCAAGGTATCTATAATCATATTCTTTTATTCTAAACAGATTTTGAGTTTAGATATTTCTTCATGAAGGTCATCTTCATCTAAAGCATCCAAGAAATCATCATCTTCATAAGCCATCAGAAGTCTATAGTCATTACTATTTTCATTTTCATCACTATTTGATAAACCATCGCTATCTTCATGAGTATAGTAGATCTTTTTACTTACACTTTGTTTTCTATTCCATTTTGCAGATCCCTTATCTTTATCATATTTATCTTTATGAGGACATTTGGCAGCATAACGACCGACTCTACCACATGCAAAACATTTGAAAGGTAGTTTACCTTTGAATCTTCTGGAGCCTTGTTGAAGCTTCTTAACAAAGTTTGCTTCCTTTTCTTCTTTTGAAATATGTCCTGATTCATTGAGTTCTTCTTTTCCTTTTGCTGAAGCTTTAAATGTGGCTTCTCTCATATCTGATGGACCTCCTTTTCTCATCTCAAAGGCAATTAAGATTTCGTGAAGCTGTGTCATAGTAACAGTCTGTAGATCCTGCTTTTTTCTATGGCAAATACTTTTGATTCAAATTTAGCAGATAAGGATCTTAAAACTTTTTCAATTAAGGTAACTTACTTTATCTCTTCACCCAGATTCTTCATGCAATTAACAATCTCATCTATATGTAAGAAGTAACTAGCTATGCTTTCATCATTGTGCATCTTGAGAGTTTCATATTGAATTCTGAGAGTTTGCAGTTTAGCACGTTTTACCTGAGAGTCTCCTTCGTAGCTTAGAACAATTTTGTCCCATATTTCTTTGGTTGATTTAAGCTGCATAACTTTGAAAAACTCTGATTGTGACAGACTTCCCAATAATGTATTGACAGCCTTGGCATTGGTTTCATATTGCTTTTTACCTGCTGTATCTGTAGGAATTGTTGATGGAAATGTATATCCTCCTTCCACGATTTCCCATACATCTGTTCCAAGAGATTGAAGATAGGTTGTGGTTCTTACCTTCCAATAAACCAAGTTGCTGCCATCAAAGATTGGCGGTCTGATGGATCCCCTGCTTTCTTGATTACTCACGATGATGGATCTTCCTTCAAGTGATCAAGCTTCTTCTGAAGGACCTCCTCTGATACCAATTGTTGGAAATAATACTAAGAGGGGGGGTGAATTAGTATTATCAGATCAATAATTTAATTTTCAAAACTCATTTGTATACCCTGCTTTAGCTTAGTGAACCAGTGTGTATATGCAACTATACTTTATGAAACTAGCATATATGCAGAGATCTTTTGATTTACCCAAATTATCATGCATTCAGCTTTAACCAGTATATCAGGAATTCATTAGATAGTGTAGTAAAAACAGAATAAAGCATCACACATATGAACACCAAGATATAAGGTGGAAACCTAATGTGGACGAAAACCACCTGCTGCAATCATCTCTGTCTTCTTTTAATAATAAGAAAATTATGTTTACAATTTTTTTACTAGTGTAGTCTTATACCAGTATGCAGGCTTCTACCTGTAAAAGGCTACAACCTTCTCTTGTTCTCCAGCTTCTACTGGAAGGGAGCTACAACCCCTTAGCTCTTGTACTAGCTGATATGTTTACTAGTATGTAGGTTCCAGCCTACGGAAGGCTACAACTTTCTCTTTTCTTCCAAGCACCATGTTTCATAAATTTTCAGACTAGATCCATCAACAACATCATTCAATCATAAAATATATTTGCATCAACCAATCTCCTTTTGAAACAAAAACAAACGAATCAACCAATCACTCCATCAATCTGATCATTCAGAATGTTGTCTCTAGAATACAGTAACCAGAACCCAAGCCGGAACCCAAAAAACTACAACAGCAAACAGAAGCAAATAAAACATATGTGATAAGGTATACGCTACTTCCATGTGTCAAACCTGCGTGCATACATGCTTTCCTCAAAGAAAACCAGTGTACAGATCTGCAAATCAGATTTATGATGTATACGCTGCTTTGATATGCAGAACCAACATGTATATGCTCCTTTTCTAAAGTGAACCTGCGCACAGATTTGTAAATGATGATTTAAACATTACAACTCTTCCAGACTTCATTGATATCCAGATCATCATATTTACAAACTACAACATGTGCCAGTTATTCAGATACATGATCAAACCACATAAAGATAATTCATTTCAAGCCTTAAGATCCTGATACATCATTGTATCTCATCCTTCATCAAACACTAAGGTTCATCCTTGGTTCAAATCAGGCATAGTACCATAAGCCAATAACCTGCATATTATATCTCATTGCATATTAGATCTCCAACTTCATCAGATATTTGATACTTGCACACCTTGGCCTAATGATCTTCTCCTCCTTTTATAGTTTGTAGGCCTTTCTCAATACCATGGACCAAAACCACTTATGACCAATACCTTGGACAAAATACCTAGGGTCAATACCTCAGACCTGATACCTTGGACCAATACCATGGATCAAAATACCATGGACCAAATACTTCGGACCAAACTCTTAGTTTTCCAAGGTATACACGCTTTTCCTTTTGTGAAAGTGCATGCGTACTTATACACGACTTCTATATAGTGAACTTGCGTGTATACGCGGCTTGGTTAATGGTGAACTTGTGTATATCTCTCTTTCTTCATTCTGTGTAGTCTAATCTGTAACTCTGTGTCGTTAACCTGCAGTACTATGATCTGTCATCTGAGTGAGTTGCCATCAAGGACAACACCTGTATCATAATGCAAACACATCAATGAACCACAAGGTGGTAGGGGTTAAACACAAATTTTTCCTGAAACACCAAAACCTCCTGAGAAATCTTCAGAAAAAGTTCTCACTACTTCAAAAGATATCGAAGTTATTCTTGTTTTTCCTTCTTCAGAAATTGTTTTGAAAAAGGAGGAAATTCCTCCTTTAGATATTTTTTATAGCCCCAAACATCAAGCAGTCATGAAGAGACAAAGGAAAGAGAGAAAAATTGACCATGTTGCTATTAGCTTTCCAGGAAACAAGCCAATGGACGTTGTCTAGAAAGATACACCTTTAGATCCATTCGAAAATTCAACCAAAATATCTCAGTTTGTAGGAGCTTATGCTTCTGCAACAATTGACAAATCTGAAGAAGTGAGAGATTTGATGAAAGAAAAGGAGGAAAGAATAAATTAGCTGGAAGATTAACTCACAAAAGAAAAGGTGAATACATAGGAACAGATTAAATCACAACTTGAATAAATGCATTAGAGTTTTGAAAGCCTAAGAATTCGAGGCCAAGAAAAATTAAATGCCAAAGACGCTAAAATCGCACAGCTGCAACTTACTGAAATCAAATAAAGGATTACCCTAAACTTGATGAATTCATCAAAGAAGCTTTAGAAATCAATGTGTTGCTATTAAAGCAACAATCAATATTTTGTAGGAAATTAGTAGAGATTAGTCTATTGTGCCCAGAAGCTGATGCATTAGTGAGTCAATTCACAGATGCTAAAATCAACTTTGAGGAAATAGATGAGAAGATTTCAAACTTGATCACATGGCAAGACAATTCAAAAGGAAAAACAACAGAATTCCCAAAGATCAAAGAATCTCACAAGGAAATTCTCTTTACTGATTGGGAAATCCAGGTAAAACAGGCTGAAAGGGAAATTTTTAGTGAAAGTGAAACATCAAACCATCTGATAGAAACTTATAATGATAATCTTTGGTATGCAGGTTTTATTCAAAAATGTTCACGAGGAAATCTCCCCGAGATCGATGATTTGCAATCAAGTTGGCATGAAAGTCTTGCAGCAAAAGAACAATGGATTAGACATATTTTGCATTTAAATTGGGAAGCTTATTAGTCATACTTGGTAAAACCGCATAGTCAATTGATGGCCCTACGATGCTTAACGAATTCTATCATCCATATGTCACCATCACTTTCAGATACAATTTATGCAGGACAAGTAAATATAAGAATTAGGCAGCCTCCAGGAGTTCAGGCGATGATAAATATCTGCGAGAAGTGGAAGCAAATCAGAAGCCAACACCAATCAAGATTAGATTTTTAAGTTTTAAATCAATTTTAGTTTTGCATTTTTGGCACTAATTCTAAGCAGAGTCATTTCACTCCTCATAATTTAGTGATTATTTATTTTTGTAATATTTTTTGATATTTAAACCCCTTTCATGTATTTAGAAAGGGGTTTGACAATTTTATTTGAGACTCATTAAAATACATACACTTCTGCAATTTTTTAAAGTTTTTCTTTAATTTTGAAGATCTAGTCCATGAAAGTTTATTTGATAAAGTTTGCTAAGAATGGCACTTCCATTTTTTGTGATCGATCTTGAAGAAAATGCATGGATTGCATCTTTATTGTCTATGGATCAATCATCTCGCATCGGGTACTTTTATCATTGCGCAGTGATTATTTTATGAACTGTTAAGTTGTTTCTTCTATATGTTCATTATTTGTCAATTATGCTTTAATACAACCTATTATATATTCACTTTTGAAATATAGTTGAGTTGTCATTCTCTTTATTTTTTATAAGAAAAATTATGCTAGATATTTGATGTGATACGTTTTACAGCCAGCCATTTCGATTAACTATTTAATCAATATAGTTGTTTTTACGAATGTTTTATACTTCTTGTATGAATAATATTCATTATCATTCAAGGTAGTCATTTGTGAAGATTGCACAAGTATTGATTTAAGCTCGGGTTATATATATATATATATATATATATATATATATATATATATATATATAGTTGGATATTTCTATTGAAACCACCCTCATCTACCAAACCAACTTTGATAATCAAACACATACCTCATCCTACCATCTTTCAGATTAGGAAACTGGTCCCATAAATCCAGACGGAGCCACCAAACAAAATGGATAAGGGACGGTATTCAAGCCCCCATCCGGGTGGTTATTCCCCATGTTGTCGTAGTGAATTTCGGGTCTTCAACATTTTGGCACTAGAAGGAGGGCTAGGGCTATGAATGGCAAGTAAATATAAATAGGAAATTCATTCTAACACTAAAAATCCCTTACTGCCACCTCCAACTTCCCGGTCACATTCCATATCTCCAAATCCCATACATGAAGTTGTGAAAAATTCTTTGAAATCCACTAGTGTTTCTCCAAAGAAATCAGATCAACCTTCCTCTGCAGAAAATCCTAAAGTACAATCTTTAATTCATAAAATAGAAAGGATTTCTTTGTCTCAAGAAGAATCTGAATTATCTGAAGCCAACATTTCTTCATATTTTCCTTCCTCTCGAAGATTAACTAGATCATGGAGTGAAAAAATTGGAATATCACCATTTGAATTTCCTCCACCTCCTCCTCGAAGGAAAACCAAGAAATCTGAGTGTAAAACTCATAGTGATATTATTTCACCATCACAACAAACTCCTTCATTTATTCAATCATCTTGATCGCAAACTCACTCTATCCAATCATCCACTTCCCCATCTCAAATAGTCATTTATGGCGGTACAGGAGCACAATCTTCCTCCATCCAATCACCTTCTACTACTGGTGCATATTCTTCCACACAGATACCCATACTGGCTCAAAGACCATGGACAAATCCAGGAGTCATTCAAATGGCAAGACCATTACATCCATTACCTTCCCATCTATAAAAACGGTTGCCAAAATTTAATCCCGATGATGGTCTTCCTGCTGAAGAGCATATAAACAACTTCATGTTATCTGTAAATCTAAATGGAGTTGTTGAAGAAGATATTGTTGTACGATTGTTTCCTTATACTTTCAAAGGATCAACAAGATCTTGGTACTTTTCATTACCATTTGGTTCCATTAATAATTGGAACGTGTTCCAAGAACAATTCCTAACCAAGTTTGGAGATGATTGCTCAACATCTACTCTTCTTAATGATCTCTCCAACTTAAAATTTGAATCTAGAGAACCAATTAAGGATTTCAATTCACGTTTTAACAAATTTTTAAATAAAATCCCAGTAGCATCCAAACCAAGTGCCGAAGTACAAAATGAATGGTACATTTCTGCTCTCCCTTCAAATACAACTATTTTTGTTGATAGAGATGATAAGCCAACCTTGGTTGAAAACATGAAAGAAGTTATAGTTGTAGAAAAACGAATTTTAGCCTTAGAGAAGAAAATTGCATTAGAAGAAAGAAAATCCAAAAAGGTCACCTTCAAAGACGAATCTAAGAAGGAAACACCTAAAGACCCTTTCAATATTGAAGGTCTGCAAAAAGTACTTAAAACCATGTCCAATGAAATGGTTGAAATAAAGAAGCAAGTAGCTAAAACTTCTTCTAAAAAACCTTTTAGACCTTTTAAAAGAAATCCAATCTCTAATCCTGCTGATGCCTCTAAAATCATAGCACCAACATTGGGGAATAACCACCCGGTTCGGACCTTAGTGTAGCTCATTTTCCATTTGGTATGGTGGCTCCAACTGGATATTATGGGACTAGTTTCCCAATAAAGTATGATTTGATGAATGGGTGTTTTAAATGTATAAAAAGATGATAGGTGGTTTAATCTGTAAGCTCTAAAATATACAGATATATCTATATAACCTGGGTGATCTCATAATAATATGATTATTGATGATTCCTAGCAGACAAATGATAATATAGATTATTCACTAATCTACAGAAAGATGTATTTAAATGATGATTACTTTGAATAAGAAATTAAACAAATTGTGAAAACATATCGCATAACATACTAATATTTATCGTTGACATATCTATACAATATAAAAATTCTAGATCATTCAAAAGTGAAATAATATAGAGCTGTTTGAAACATGAGAATATATCAACAATAAATAATCAATGGAATGATAATTACATAAAACAAGACAAAAATAACAATGATAGAAGTAACATATGCATTAGAGTCTCGTTATGCAAGTAACGATTTGGTTCAATCTTCTTATTCTGAAAACTCCAAGAAGATACAAAAATTCAAGTTTTTATGAAACTCTTTCACAACAAGTCTGAACCTCGATCCATGGCTCATAAGAAATAAATTAAGAAATGCAGAAGTGCAAACTTCTCAAGTCTAGTTTTATACAAATTGAGGACCCTTTATAAAATGACATGAAATGGTCTTTATAGTAAAATTAAAAACAAACTGTCCAAAAAAAATGTTGAAGGTTGTTGGAATTGCCTTCATCAAAGTATGGGATTTGAATTTCAAAAATAGAATTTTCTCTTGTATCTTCAACTGACAAATCGAGAGCATGGCTTGGATTTCTGGAGGATGACTCATCCTAGAGTGTAACTATCCTATGTATGTGGCATCTAAGAGCTCGGGCATCATGCGATCAATGGCATTAACAAGGCACTTGATAGTCATCAATTGGCTGTGTGGCTTGATGTTGCACAAAAATTGTCACCATGACATTCTACAATCTGTGTGAGTCCATTATCACTCATACTTTCCTCCTTTGCAAGTCTTAAGCCTCAGTTCTTCATATCAAGCCTTGAAAATAAGAGAAAGCCCTCAAAAGTCTATAAAACTTTGGTTCCACACTTTCTCTTAGCATTACCTATGGTCCCGCACCTAAAGGTCATGTCCCCTGCGCATCCGACCACTCTATCTATGTGTAATGGGTGCGGACCCCTGTAAAAGTAAAAAAGGCGCAAGTATATTCTTAAAAACTCACTTTGAGTCATTTCTAGACGCTTCTAGAATGAATCTTGACGTGGCAAGTTCGCTCCTTTAAGGTTCATGCATCCCATACCTTAAGGAGCTAACCCCTTGATGTGAGGAACTTATCCCTTTGAAGGAGGACTCTATCCCTTCATAGGTGGACCTGTAACCTCCTTCCTTTGCACTATAAAATGAAGCATTGGGTTGGTTACTAGGGTGGTTGAAAACTGAATATTTTGAGGTAAAATGCTGCTGGAACTTAGTCTTCCTAATTGAGCTTTTGTGAGGAGAGATTACATACCTCTTTTATCTCATTTGGAAGAGTGTGCGGCTTGTCAAAGTAGAGGAGATTCCTATTTCGGACCCTGGGAAGAGCTTGTATAGCATCAAGGCACCAAAGGTTGTAAAGTTCTTCTATATTCAAAGTTAATACAATCAAGTTTATTTTTCTCAATAAGCTGTGCTTTATGGTTTATTTTATGAATTCCTTGATCATCATAATGAACATGATTTATTATATTAGCTATGTGGGTTTTATTTGATGTGTGCTTGTTTGTGATTGCAAGTTTTCAAAAGGAAACTCTTTCCGACAGTTGAAGGATGGCTGCCACAAACTAGTGTTGGACTTAAGGTAGGGTCTAAAACACCTCTTTAGTTTTTATTAATGAATCGCAATATGTTTAGAGAAAGGTAGATTTGCTTGTCATGCTTGTTGCTAGATATTCTATTGATACTAGGGAGATCGGCCTTGTCTGCAAAAATGATTTATCCGGCCAACAAATTGCCGACTCCGCTGGGGATTTGAATTTTGTTTTTGATTTTCCTTTGTATTTGACTTGAGAAACTTGTTCTTGTTTCTAGTTTTTGCTTGATGTGTGTGGGATTGGGAAGTTTTTAGGATCTAGAGTAATTTTTGTTTTTACGAAATTTTAAAGAGGACTGCACTTTATTTTTACAAGACAGTGCAGACATATCCGCACTGTTCCTTTAGTGCATAGAGAGATACCACATCTGGTTCTACTGGAAGCCTGCGGACCCTGTTAAATTTTTTAAAAAGCCTAAAATGTTTTCCTCCAGTTAAGTTTAGGTTTTATTTACGACTTTTAGTGTCTACCCATATCTGCATGTGTTCTGTCAAAAATCTCTTGTGAGTGAGTTCCATTGGCATTTTTGTTTTAGGTGATTTTCTAGAAGCTTTGCGTGCCTGGATTGGTTTTCACTTGGTCTGTGGTGACTCAGAGATTAGAAGCCTAAGAAACCTTAGATTACCCCAGCTTCTTTTTGTCTTCTTGATGAGTCTGACTAGTTTGTGAAATTTTCCCTCGGTGAGAAATAGATTTCATTTTCTCTTTGCAAAGCTTTGAACAAACTTGCTTATAAGTTTTGAATTTCATTTTTATAAAAGAAAACAAATTTGGATGTTTTTTGATTGATTTTTTACTCTGAACGAATTAATCCTTAGTTTATTGAATAAATATGTTAAATGAATTCAAAAAGAATTTGAAGCTTTTATTTCAATTAGGTTTTTAAAATTTTTTAGATCTCAAGATTAGTTTTTATAGTTTTGAGTGTTTTCTAGAAATTGTAGAATCTCTTTTGAAAGAAATTGTTTTTTGTAGTTTTTGAGTGTTGAAAAAGAAAGGGATTTATTGTGAGCATAACTAGTAGTCTCCTTTTAAGTTCTTATTGAAAAAGACAAAAAGATTTTCTTTTCATTTAAATGTTGAAGGAAAGATTTGTTTTTCAAAGAATTGCATTCTCAACTCTTTCTTTTGGCTAGAAATTCTTTGAAGGAAAAACAAATTGTTTATCATTTTAGGTGCATTTTTAGTGTTTTTGGAGTCAAGTCTTCACACCATAAAAGTTTCATTTCCATATCTATTGACTTAAGAAACAACCCATAAAAATAACGCTTAATTAAAATTGATCTAGCAATATTTTTATTTCTAGGGTTCTTATCACCAATATAGCTTAGGCTAGTATCTTGGAGTAGGGAGTAATTAACTCTCCAAGATAGTTAAAACAAACAAGTAGCTATATCTTGTGGTAGGAAATAAATCCAATCGTAATTGATATAATCTGGGAAGCTCCTCTTAAAGGAGTCAATCACGAGATCATGTCCGAACCTTTGAGACAATCAAGTCTGTCTCATTGGGAAAGATAGAAGATTTGTCCGTATTAAAAATAGTAAACCTCAGATTAACCATTATCGAGGAGCCTGGGGTCACTTGCTGGTAAACCTCGGATTGATCATGTCGAGGAGCCTTCAAGGGGATTGAGCTTTGTTACTCTGCCCTTGCACGTAGATCAGATCATAGACTGTTTCCCTAGTTGTATTTGTTACTGTTGGTAACCTTAGTGACCATAATCTTAAGATTCTTTCCTAAGGTGATGGTGAAGGATGGGTCTCACTGTACCTGGAGCAGACTTCGACTAGACTCACTTGGAATCTCTGGGGGTTTCTCTTCACTCGAGACGGTTTTGTGAAGAAACTTGTGCCAGTCTATTTCATTAAGCAGGTTGTTGAGGTAATTGTTCCAACTACCCTTTCTGTGTTGAATTCTACGATGTTGGATTTCATCACCAACTAGTGTTTTTGGTATGGAAAGTTACTGTTTGTGTGTGGTTTGAACTCTTAGATTTTTTAGGCGTGTGATTCAATTGTTTGGTTCTTTAGAGACTTTAGGTGGTTTTATTGAAATTTTTCTTTGTTTGCGTGTGAGTAATTAAATATTTAATCATGGCTGAATTACCAAGGAAATCCCGTAGACTTCAAGGGCAACCTACCGAGTATACACCAAGCCAGCTTGAAGGGCTACGAGCTCTTGTATCACCTAGTGACAGTAGAGTTGGGTCACCGGAAGCCGGAGAGTCATCTTTAATTGTTCATCCTGATTATCAAGTTCAAGCAACAGAGTATATTTCTGAACCAATTTCATTTTCTGAAGTTACTGGTAGTATTTCTTCTACTAGTGAATTAGCTGAAGAACCTAAAATTTCTGAACCTGAAACTGAACCTGCTGCTACTCCATCTTTAGGATTTGCTTCTCCAACTTCTAGTGGTCCTGGTTCACCCAAGGTAGGAAATATCATTACCCAAAATCTTCATTCTAGACTCATTTCTATCGAAGAACTTGTTAGTCCGGATGAAGACATAACTCTCCCTGAAAATCAACCAACCTTAGAACTTAGGGAGCATGAATCAATTTTCTACAGTCCATTTAGGAGTGACGCTTGGTACATCTCATTGACCAACTTTTTAGAAAATCCAGGTCTTAGTTTTTCACCACCTCGAATTCCTTTTCATCCTACGCCAAGAGGTTATTGTCCTCCTTTGAATATGTCAAAATGGTCATCCATGTTTTCCCAAACACCGGAAACATTTTTATATGGCGGTCCTTCTGTTCCTTCTGGGTATTAGTCTCTCACTAGAACTTTTTCAGGAGCATCTCCTCAACAAATTGAACTTGGGATATCAACTGGTAATAACGGAACTCAAGCATCGAGCGTAGAAGAAATTCTTATGATGTCTAGTACTATTCCAAATCTGCAACCTCAAGGTAGTCAATTACCGCCTGGGGGGCAACCTCAAGGATAGTACATGCCTTCGGGATAGTACATACCTCAAGGTCAACCCTAGACTCAGTACATACCCCAAGGTCAACCCCAGTATCAATATATACCTCAAGGTCAACCCTAGTTTCAGTACGTGCCTCAAGGTTATCAACCTCAAGGTCAATACCCAACTCAAGGTTTCCAACCACCTTCTGGTCAATCATTTGTACAAGGAGTTGGAAATGTACCATTTAATTATCAGCCCTATGCTCAACCCAGTTATGGCCCTTCATATGCTCAATATTTTATGGGCCCATACCTTGGAATGAACATGGTGTGGGATCCATCTCAAACTCAATAGAATTTGCAACCTAATGTGCAGTTGTCATCTCAATCTGGACAACCTTTGGTTTCTGGTCCAACCCAAAAACCTGTCCAGCCTACTATTCAAACTTCTACACCTGGTGTAGTTCATCAGTCTAGGCCTAGTTCACCTCAAACTTTGCCTCAAACGGCTGCTGCAACTACTGCAGCTTCTGTTCAATCTACCCCACCTACTTCTGGAGTATCAGCAGCTCTGGTTTCTACTGTTACTGCATTAGTGCAGACTCATCAAGCCTCTTTACCACAGTCAGGACCTACAATTCAAACTTTGGTTCAGATGCCTGTAGGACAACTTGGTCCAAGTACGGTTGTCACAAGTCAACCGCAATTCACTTATCAACTGTACCAGGGAAAGTATCAATTCAGTCCTACTGTACAAAATCTGGCTTACTAGTATCAACCGTACCCTGGATATACTTATCAGCAACCTCAACAACCCCAGTTTGGTCTCGTTAATCCTGGTTTTCTAGGAGCTTATAATATTCCAAATGCAAATTCAATTCTAGGTTATCCTGGATATCCTCCTCCTGGGGCTGGTCTTATTACCCAAGGTTTTTGAGACCCTAACCATCAGTTACCTTTTATTGCAACTTTGGACTTACCTAATTTGTCGCACCTTGCGAATGATCCAATTTACTATCTTCCGTATTGGTCGCCAATGCCTAATAAGTTGCCCAGTGATATCCCGAAGTTCAAGGGTAAGTCAGGAGAAGATCCGTCAAATCATGTGATGAATTATCACCTCTGGTGTGCATCTAATTCCATTATTGATGATTCAATTCGCTTACATATTTTTCAACGCACTTTGATTGGTCTTGCTGCCAAATGGTACATTGAGTTACCACGAGCTTCTTTTTATAATTTTAGTCAGTTAGCTACTTCTTTATTAACTCATTTTCAGTTGCCTATCAGATACGACAATGGCACGGAATTATTAAATTCATTAAAACAGTCCATGTCCACATATATTTCAGATGATATTCATGAATGGCGACGTAGACGACGTTTAGTGAAATTTTTTATTCCAGATCAAATTTTAGTAGAATGGCTCGTTAAATCATTATTACCTAAAATCACTGAAGATGTAGCTAAGGCAGGAGTTGTTATTGAAGAGCAAGTAATTGCTCAAGCTCAGTACCTTGACCTCGTTTATACGCAGTCAGGTACTTTACATGAAAAATTCCCTGACCTTTCGAAACAAAATCAAATAACTGCAGCTCCTTCCGGGTCTCATGCCACTGATGGTATGATTGGTTCAGTTAGTACCAAAAGCAAGAGGAAATCTACAAAGAATTCTTCTCCTATTATAACTTTACTAGATTCCTCGACAGGAGACTCTTCTGCTGAAATTCCTACCGATATCCATGTCGTAGAATCATCTACAGCCAAATCAAAATCTGATGGTAAAAATCAGGGGAAGAAGAAAAATAGACAAAACTCAAAAGAGAAATCATATAAAAATGAATCTACTGAAGAGAAACGTAAACCTCGTTATCCTTGTCTCATTTGTGATGGGGAGCATTTTACAAGAGACTGCCCACATTGAGCTGAGGTTTCAAAAATCATCAAAGGTTCTCCAACGCTTGTTTTCTTGAAGGATCCTTTTCCTAGCCAAGATAGTAAGATGATTAGTTCTTCCTCAAATGCCTCAGAAGAACCCATTATCATGATGTCTCATGTCAGGATTGTGATGCGATCGCAAGATTATGGTAGTAAAAGTCCTGTTGGTGGTAAGGAAGCAGAATCTTCTAATTCAAACCCATAAACTTCAACTCCTTCTGGTTCTGATCCGCTACAGATCGAGAAACCTAACCCTGACTTAATAATCAAACCGCCTGCTAAAGGTATACTTCGAAATTTAGCTTTCAATCCACATGCGAGAGCTGCTCAGGATTATAACATTGTTGAAGACTTAGCTATTTCCCCTTTAGCGATGTCGGCTTTGGAGGTGCTACAATCATGTCCAGCACAACGTAAATTACTATTGTTGACTATAGGAGTTGTTGATATTCAGGATTTGAATCTTATAATCTTCTATTTAGAGAATAGTACACCTCGCCTACCTCATCAAATGGCTTTCTAGATTCCAGTGTTAGTAAAAAATAGACCTTGCTTTCGGACTGTAATTGATGAGGGAGCTTCTACGTGTATTATGTCGATCTAGTGTTGGCGATCGCTTGGTTCTTCGACACTCAATCAGTCCCCGACGATTCTAAAGGCTTTTGATGGCCAAGGGTTCCATCCTTTTGGCATTTTGTAGGATTTACCTATAGGGGTTGAAGGCAAAACTGTAAATCTAGATGTGGAAGTGGTTGATGCCCCTTTAGATTACAACCTTGTCTTGGGTGGCAGTTGATCTTATGCTATGACTATTGTTGTTTCCTTGGTCTTTCGGCTTATCAAGTTTCCTCATAATGGAAAGATCGTTACCATAGACCAGCTGACTTATTTTTCGTCTGACCCAGCCTCTTTAGATAGTATTCAACATGTCGGTAAAACAACTATCCCTTACAAGGATGTTGGGGTAGGTTTGATTAAAGATTCTGGTTTTCTAGGAAATTTTTCTTTCCCTCCTCCTAACGTATCACCTTCTATTGCAGCTATTCATATGATTTCATCCAACACCATCGATTTGATGATCCTTGGATCATACCTTCCGATTCTGAGCTGGATTCATTTGGTAACACCATGCCTTTGAGTCCCTTTGAAATTGCATATAAGGCTGTACAGTCATCTTCTGACTCTTGTTCAACCGAAATCGATCCAATGAATGTGGTACATGGAGAATCACTTTCAATATCAACCTCATATTCAACAACATTTTCTAATCCTGTTCATACTGATGAGCAGATTTGTGAACTTTTGTTTGTTGATGATTTACCATGGGAAGATCTTCATCATCGATCTTCATTCTTATCTGAGCTTGATCATTTTGAAAATGATGTTTCATCTATTTTTACTACTGATTATGTCAAAGAACCACAGAATCCATTGCAACATCCTGATTCTGAGTTAAATTTGGGAAATATCTCTCGAATGATTCTTATTGACATTTCAGTTAAACCTGGAATTATTGAAAACATTCATATAGGTGCTTCCTGTATGGACGATGAAATCCAGACTTATAAAGCCCTATTTCAAGAATTCTGAGACGTGTTTGCCTCGTCATATGAAGAAATGCCAGGAATCAATCCATCAATTGTTGTCCATGAAATTAAAACTTACTCGGATGCTAAACCTATCCGGCAACGTTTGCGTCAGATACATCCGCGAAAAGCTGTTGCTATTAAAGCTAAAGTTGAGAAATTACTTTGAGCAGGTTTCATTTATCCAATTCCCTTAACGGATTGGGTATCGAATATTGTTCCTGTTAACAAAAAGCAAGGAATAATAAGAATATGTATCGATTATAGGGATATTAATCGAGCTTGTCCTAAAGACAATTATCCAACCCCCTATATCGATCAAATTATTGATGATTGTTCTGGTAGCGAAATGTTCTCCTTTATGGATGGTTTTTCCGATTACAATCAAATCAACATACTCCCTGCTAATCAATAAAAAATGACTTTCATTTGTCCATGGGGGACATTTGCTTATTGCAAATTACCTTTTGGATTGAAGAACGCTGGAGCAACTTTTCAAAGAGCTATGTCTTACACATTTCATGACATCAAGCACATTGTGCAGCCTTATCTTGATGATTTACCTGCCCATTCATTACGTAGAGCCAATCATCTCACTCTTTATGAACAACCTTTATGAGATTTAGGCATTATCGAATTAGGATTAATCCACACAAATGTGTTTTCTGTATAGAAATGGGTCGTTTACTGGGATTTGTCATTTCGAAAGCTGGCATTCGTGTCGATCCCTTGAAGGTTGAAGCTATTGTTAAATTACCTCCTCCTTCGACTCTTTGCCAACTCCAAAGTTTGCAAGGGAAAGCAAACTTTTTACGTCGTTTCATTCCTAACTACATCGAGATAACGAAAGGTTTTACCAGGTTGTTGAAATAGAATACTCCATTCTTTTGGGATGAGATAGCTAACAAATCTTTTGATGCACTTAAACACGTGTTGACCCATGCACAGTTATTGCATCCTCCCAACTACAACCGGGATTACTTTTTGTACCTCGCCACTTCTCATTCCACTATTGGGATGGTTTTAGTTTAGGAAGATAAATTCAACAATGAACATGTGATTTACTATCGTAGTCGAACTCTGAATCTGACTGAGCTTAAATATTCGCATGTGGAGAAATTGGCATTTGCAGCTGTTCAAGTTGTCCAAAGATTCCGTCACTACATCTTATTACACAAAACCATGGTAATTTCTGACTATAACCCTATGATCTATATCTTGACCAAACAATTGCTAGGGGGCAAGTATTCCAAATGGATAGTTATCCTGTAGGAATTTGACTTGGAATTTGAAAAATCCAAGGCAAAGAAATATTTGGTTTTTGTGGAATTGATGTGTGATTTCCCGCGTGCTGATACTGAAACTGTGGTGGAAGAGCCCATTGCGGACGAATCTTTGTTTCTTATCAATACTCTTGATCCAATCCCAACAATACAATATTATTGGTGATACACTCTATCATCGTGGGGCAGATTATGTTTTCCAACGTTGTTTAACCCATGAAGAAGCTGAAAAGGTTCTAAATGTCTGTCACTCTGGAGCATGTGGTAGTCATATGTCTGGGTATGCCACAGAGATATTGCGCGCTGGTTATTTCTAGCCATCTTTATTCAAAGATTGTATCTATGCAGTTCGTAAATGCCACAATTGTCAAATTTTTGATCGTAAGATGCGTGCTCCACCCACTCCTCTCCACCCTATAATTGCCATCGGTCCTTTTGCAAAGTGGGGTATCGACTTTATTACATGTAACCCTCACTCGGTTGAGGGCATGCATATATCATCCTTGCGGTAGAATATTTTACTAAGTGGGCTGAGGCAATGCCTACATTTTCGGCAGACGGAAAAACTGCTGGAACTTTCATTTTCAATCATATAATTTCTAGATTCCGTGTTCCTCAAGCGATTATTACTCATCATGGGAGTCATTTTCGAAACATCATGATGACTGAACTGACAGGTCAACTTGGCCTGCGTCACGATAGTTCTACTCCATATTACCCACAAGCTAATGGTCTGGTTGAAGCTATCAATAAATTCTAGTCACTATGATCCAACGAATCATTGGTATTCATAGGTCGAATTGGCATAACATGTTATTTTCAGCACTTTGGGCATATCGAACCTCAGTAAAAACATCAATTGATTTCACTTCTTTTCAACTAGTTTGCAGTTTGGAAGCAGTGTTACCCATTGAATGCGAAATTCTGTCATTGCAAATAGCCATAGAATTACTCCCAACCACTTCCGAATAGGAGAAACATTTGTTTTACTTAGCTCAACTAGATGAGAATCGATGTGATGTTGCATTAGCAATCGAAACACATGCCAAATGAATAAAAGCTCAGTACGATCAAAATGTTACACCTCGTAATTTTTCGGAAGGAGACCTAGTATTACTATACGATCAAGCAAACGATAAGCTAGGGGCTGAAAAATTTGTACCTATGTGGCATGGTCCTTATATTGTTAAGCGAAAGCTGGCAAAAGGGGCTTATGAATTGATAGATTTTGACGGTGTCTCTTTGGGTAAACCCAAAAATGGGCTTTATCTAAAGAGATATTATGCTTAAACCTTGGTGTGGAGATCTTTGTTAGATTAGTTTATTTCTAGTTGGTGTGTTTTAGATTAGAAATGTGTGCCTAGTTTAGAGAGTGCTTTTATCATTATTCCTACTTATCTTGATTTTACTCTTGATATTGCAGATGTTGACGTCTCTTCAAATGTACATTGGTTTTGCTGATGGTGCTTGTCGTAATACATGGAACATTTCTTCCACGGCTTGGGTTATCTATTCACACTATGATGAGTTAGTATCTATACATGGGGTAAGCCTCGGTCAAACAATGAATAAAATTGCAGAGTATAGTGCAGTGATTGAGTTATTACCTGAATCCATCTCATTTGGGATTCGGAGTTTGATTGTTAGGTTAGATTCTAAACTCATTGTATTACAGCTTAATAAAGTTTATGCCATTAGAGATCTAGTTTTATTAAGAATATTTTTGAGAGTTTGTCTCTTGGAACATGAATTTGACTACATTGAATATCAACATATTCCTAGATATTTAAATACATTAGCAGATGCAGTTGCTTCTTGAATGTTAAATAGACATTTGCAATAATCAAAAAGTAAATTTAAAACATTCCATAACATGTTATACAAGATAGCCAGTAATAGTGATATATCATAGCATAGAAGTGTGTCAAATATACATCGTCTTCTATCATAGGTTGAAAAACACCTTATGACCGGCGAAAATGATAATACAAAAAGACATAAAATGTCGTGTGAGTCTACAAAAGCAATCATCCTATCCCTGGTGATGATCATGATAAGAAACCACTGCTCAGGCCACCCTACAAAGGAACCTCCTAAAAGGTCCTGGGACCCCAATCACATATCGTTGTAACCTAAGTGGGATATCATCTATGCCAGTCTCTAGGATATCTGCTGTCAAACACTCTAGATGATTCTCCAATTCGGTCAGGGTCTCTGTAGATTGATCCTATGGGGCCAGTACTGCTGCAGCTAGGTGTCTCCTCTCATAGGGTTGGAGAGTGGCTGGTCGCCAGACCCACATCTGCATTTGAAACTTTTTGTTATCAATTTTGGATGATTTAAAAAAAAACAAAAAAAAATTAGAAAACTTAGAAAGTGTTGAAAATGATTTTACCTGAATCATCCCACTGCTCTCTTGGTGGAAGAGTCATGTTTGGGTCACCACGATAATCCATCCCAGCATATGGAAAATCCTGAATCACAAAAAGTTGGTTTCCCAACAAACAAAAATACTCAGGTGGAAATTGAACAACCTCTGAACCCTCCTCAGGATGACGGGCCATCACTGCAACCCAACGCATTATCCTAGGCTCTTGAGGAAGTCTAGCATCAATGGAAAGCTACTGCGGGACCAACATAGGGACCCTCTCTAGACCAAAGCTCACAACCAGAAAACCATATCCAAAGTTTTTTAGTTGTTCGTTCTTTGCTCTAGTTAGTTGGCCTTTTACATTCGCCAACACAGCTTCGCACCAATTGAAGATGGTACCTCGATAACAGTCTACTGCCATTCGAATCTGGGATCCAGTAGCTACATGAAATGCTGCACTCCCGCATAGTTTGGTGACAGTGAAAGCAATAACCTTAAGTTCAAGACGAGTGATAGTTTGAATATCGATCCGTTTGTCCTCTGTTTGATTATTGCGAAACTCCAATCGGAGACTAGCAACAGACTGGCCACCTGGCCTAGTCCCAAAAAGAGATAATTGTTCGCCTCTCTTGGGCAAACCAATCAAAAAATATATGTCCTCTAGCTCAATTTCGAGCCGTTGGCCACCAATCATGAAACACTGGTCCTGTATGTTCCACCTGTCTACCAGCCATTGCAAAAAGTCTACTTGGGCCCTCGTGCTGGGTATGGCCCAAAATTTAAATAGTCTGCATGCTCTCAATGCATCCAATGTGGGTTGATGATTTATTGCGGCTAGGTCCACATCCTCGTGCTCTCGTTCCCGCCAAATAAGCATTTTGTATGTCCTACATTGCACAAAAGACATATTAGAACAATTTAGTTCAAAAATTTTGGGCGGAAATAGAGAAATTTGAAATTTTAAAACCTATTTCACGGGGTCCGCACCCGCTGATTAGGGACAGTGCGTAGGTCCACACTCGTTCTAAGAAATAGGTGTGGAACCATGAATTTTTCCTTTGTAGCAAAAATTCGGGGTCCGCAGGGGCCTCATGTTGCACCTGCGGACCCCCGCGAGCGTTTTTCGAAAACAAATTCTCCTTAAAAAAGTCAAATTTAAAGCCCTAAAGTGAAATGCAAATGGTTGAAATGCAATATAAGGATGATGTGGATTACCTGGAGCTGACAGTTTTCGATTCCAACGGAAGGATTTTTCGTAATCTTCACAGGAAGTTTCTTACCCAAAAGCTCTCTTTTCTCACTTTGAGGTCAAACAGTAAAAATGAATTTACAAAAGCCCTTTTTATAAGATTTTTTGAATAAATGAATTTTTAATTTATTTATTTTTTACTTTAAAAAGATAACTTTTTGATGCATTTTTATTTATCTTAAACAGGTATGAGTAATGTTTTGAGTTTTTGTGCAGAATATTGGATTTTTTAGGGAAAATTGATCATTTTCAGCAAAAAACATTGGAGTCCTCTTTAAGCTCTTTTCTGACTCGTAAAATATGAAAAAATTGCCGAGTTTTTCCTTTTTAAACTCGTTAAAATGAAATTAAAAGGACGGTCCACTTACAGCTCTTTTCTAACTGTATAAACATGAAAATATCACCGAACTTTTGTCGTTTCAAGTTCAATATTGGTTATAAAATGACGTGTCTTTGATCGCTTTTTTAGTTTTTTAGATAAGGGCCACTAATTATGAAAATTACTCTTTGATAATAATGGTCAAGCGATTCTCTCAAGTATTATTTTATACTTTTTCGGGCTTGGGAGACAAAAATTTATGAAAAAGGACATCCATGGAGTTTTCTTAAGTTTTTCTTTTGACTCCCTAAAATTGAAAAACGCCGAGTTTTTCCTATATTGGACTTGTTAAAATTTAACAGTAAAGGACCTGTTCAATTTTAAACAAGAAAAAACCACTCCTTCTTAGGGTTCGACTTTTAAACTAAGTTGGACTCATCCGAAGGATGAGCTTATAACCAAGCAAATGTTATCCTCCTCAAGCTTGTAAAAAATAAAGAGGTACTTGCCAGAAATGGTGGGGGAAAAGAGAGGAAAATGAACCTGTTTGTTACACTTTGTGTTTTAGAAAAGCAATTAACCACTCTTGAACACGACACTTTTTGTTCACCTGGGTTGGGAAATCCTTTTCCTAACAGTTAATCAAACCATATTGAAAGTCTTCAGCTGGTTTTCGCGTATTAGCTTTGGGTCGATTGTCACCAAACCATCTGCAGTGTCGTTATGTGTTCAAGAGGTCAGTTCAAATAAACCATTCATCTACAAAATATCTGTCATCCATTTTGACCATCCCTGAGTTAGTCCTTGCCAAATATATTTCTTCAAACTTGATCTATGATTTCGTGTTGTGGGCTTGCCTACGACAAATCGCTTTCTATCGAATTCAGCTCATTATCTAGAAAGATGATCTAGAAATCATCAGTACCTTGGAATCTGCATGCCCTAATGGCAGATTTCTCACCTTCGACGACAGGTTTCATCATTGACCTTCAATCAAAGGATTCTATGACATGTTCGACATCAGCTCATCTATTCACATTTCATGGATTGTACTGAGTACTTTGAGAGCCATTGACATTACTGGTGGTTTCTCTGACACTTGTTAACAATTCACATCATTGACTGGTAATCAAGTGGTTTCTACCATGTTCGACTTCGACACATTCATTCACATGGATAGAATCGTACTAGTTTGGGAAGTAGAAATCAAGACCCTAGATCTAGTTTCCACCATCCACGTTGCGAGGAATTTTTTTATTCATTATACAGTGGACTATTCATAAACAGATGGCTACACCCATACTGTGTCTACATATCTCTATACTTGTGATGTATTGCAAAATCATTCCTATATCAAAGAAGTTTAGTTAGTTTTCTAGTCAGTTTTGATTTGAGTATAGGAATGCATACCTTAGCGATGATATGTTCACACACAAATATATATATATATATATATATATATATATATATATATATATATATATATATATATTGCATTGAATGTTTTTACAGGTTCTGACTGGGGTGTCCATAGGATGATCCTTGAAATGATAAAGTACTTCACTCTTCATACATGAAAGACTTCATCTTCATCTATTACAGACTTTGCACTTTAGGGGGCAAGCTGTTGCACAAAAATTGTCACCATGACATTCTACAATCTGTGTGAATCCATTAACACTCATACTTTCCTCCTTTGCAAGTCTTAAGCCTCAATTCTTCATATCAAGCCTTGAAAATAAGAGAAAGCCCTCAAAATTCTATAAAACTCTAGTTCCGCACTTTCTCTTAGCACTACCTGCGGTCCCACACCTAAAGGTCATGTCCCTTGTGCATCCGACCGCTCTGTCTGTGTGTAATGGGTGCGAACCCCTGTAAAAGTAAAAAAGGCGCAATTATATTCTTAAAAACTCACTTTGAGTCATTTCTAGAAGCTTCTGGAAGGAATCTTGAGGTGGCAAGTTCGCTCCTTTAAGGTTCATGCATCCCATACCTTAAGGAGCTAACCCCTTGATGTGAGGAGCTTATCCCTTTGAAGGAGGAATCTATCCCTTCATAGGTGGACCTGTAACCTCCTTCCTTTGCACTATAAAATGAAGCATTGGGCTGGTTATTGGGGCGGTTGAAAGATGAATATTTTTGAGGTGAAATGTTGTTTGAACTTAGTCTTCCTAATTGAGATTTTGTGAGGAGAGATTACATACCTCTTTGATCTCATCTGGAAGAGTGGGAGGCTTGTCAAAGTAGAGGAGATTCCTATTTCGGACCCTGGGATGAGCTTGTACAACATCAAGGCACCAAAGGTTGTAAAGTTCTTCTATTTTCAAAGTTAATACAATCAAGTTTATTTTTCTCAATAAGTTGTGTTTTATGGTTTATTTTATGAATTCCTTGATCATCATAATGAACATGATTTATTATATTAGCTATGCAGGTGTTATTTGATGTGTGCTTGTTTGTGATTGTAGGTTCTCAAAAGGAAACTTTTTTGGACAGTTGAAGGATGGCTGCCACAAACTAGTGTTGGACTTAAGGTAGGGTCTAAAACACCTCTTTAGTTTTTATTAATGAATCGCAATGTGTTTAGAGAAAGGTAGATTTGCTTGTCCTGCTTGTTGCTAGATATCTGTTGATACTAGGGAGATCGGCCTTGTCCGCAAGAACGATTTATCTGGCCAACACTTGACCACAAAGGACTAATGTACATCCCAGTTAAGACTTTGTACTCTGTTGAGTTGCTTCTACTTGGTGTCCAAATCTTGCTTCCATTTCTTCTCTAAAACTTTCGCCTTTGGAAGATTTCCTGGGGAACAGTCAGAAATTAAATTGGCACCATATAAGTTATCATTCAATAGCTTAATAACATTATTCATTATAGCCTTGGCCCTAGAGGTAGCTCTTTCTGCTTTTATCAACTGTCTTTCCCATTCTGAAAACAATATCTCTTTATGAGACTCTTCAATTTTAGGTAATTTAGCAGCTCTTCCATCTTCTATGCTTTTCCAGGAGAGATAATTTGTGACTTTATCATCTGCATCTTCAAATTCTAACCTGGTATTAACTGCTTGGTCAATTAGTGATTTTGTTGTGATGCATAATGGATCAATAAGAGATATTCTCTGGCAAAGTAGATTCAACTATTGAGATAAAGCCTTATTTTCCTCTGAGGCTTCCTTCTTAAACTCCTCAACCTTGGGATAATCTTTGAACTGTTCTATAGAGAGTTGTAACTATGTGATTTTCTCTTCTGTAGATTTAATCTCTTGTTGATATGTTAATTTAAGCTGCTTGAGCTCTTCAGACAGCTGTTGTTGTCTTTGAATGGCCTGCTGATCAATTTTCTATTTTTCCAGATTTAATTGTTCTTCAAGCTGCTCATTGTTCTGTTTCTCTACCCTTAACTATTCCTCAAGCCTATTAATCTTTTGATGCTCTACTACCGACTGTTCTTCAAGCTGATTAATTATTTGATCCTTTTCTTTGATCAATTGATTAACTTCAGTTGCTTTATCAATTGTAGTAGTTGTGTATGACCCTGCAAATTGAGATGACTTGGTCAAATCCTCAGAAGGATTGACCTCTAAATATTTCCATATAATATTCATAAATTCAGATTGAGGAGTTCTGGATGATGTTTCGTCTATTTTCCTCTTTTTTCTTTGCCTCTTGACTACAGCCCTATGTTTTGGGCTGTAAAACACATACAAGGGTGGAATTTCCTCAATGTTCAATGTAATCTCTCTTGAAGGATTTTCAGGGATTATTTCTATCTCTTTTTGAATTGTGCCTTTGCTGGGTGTCTCAATCACAAAATTAGGAATAATGGGCCATTATGTTTCGGGAGGCATTGATGTGATAATGTTTTGAGGATCATTCTGACTTTTGATTTGATCAAATTGCTCCCATTCTTTAATCAATATGGGGTCAATGTGAACATCAGTGTTTAGTTGTTCACTAGCCTTTCCAGAAATCTTTTCTATAACCTGCTCTCCATTGTGTTTTGCTTGCTGAATGATTGGTGTAGTACTTAATAAATCCAAAGGTACTGTTAGTAACCTCTGTGTCCTGTATTCAATGAATTTATCCATTTTCTCAGCACACAATTTGAATTTTTCCAGATGACTTACTATTGAGAATACTTCTGCTAAAGAAAATAAGTCATCAAACTCATCTTTCTCTTGTAGGAATTTATTAAGTTTCATCTAAGTGGTGAAATTGAAAGAAACCTTATTTGGGTCATATTGTCTTTTAGGGATAACAGCTAGACTCAGATCCTTTGTTTTGTTTGCTTCTTTCTCGGCATGTTTAAAATCATGCAATGAGTATGTGTCACAGTGAATAGGAAAGGGAGGCCACAACTGTTTCTTGGAGTCTTTAAGATTTCTAGACATCCCTTTTTCCACTATTTGGTAGACTAGTTCCCTGGCTAATAGCTTATCTAGAATGTAAAGTGGAAGGACATGAGGATCTGTAATGTTACAAAAAACCCTAACATAGGTGAACCTCTCTTCCCTGAACCAACTGTCGATTGAGGTTAAATCAATGCTAGCCTTGTCAAACAGCCAAGGAGCAGGTTTATTAAAGATAGCTTGATGGATGGGAAGAATGAAAGCATGGCAAATCCTGTATAAATGATTCTTGTATTTATACTTCCATAAGTATTTATGGTGAATATGAATGGGGGTTGGATCCTGAACAGTCCATTTCCAAACTAAGATGGGAAAGTCAAAATTAAAACAAATTGTGTCAACTATGTAAGCACTCATATAGAATGGGGGCACAACTCAGGTAGTGACAAATCTATTGTTTCTATAATCCAGTATTTGACTAGCCATTTTATCTGATAGGATAGTTTCCCAATCCATCACAAAGGAGTTTATCGCTGCTTCTATCAATGGAACCATTTCAATAGAAAATCTAGCAGAATCGGGGCTTCCAAAGAGTCTACACATCATAGTAGCAGCGTAACAATATGGAGACACTGAGTCCACAGAATACATACCAGATGATTCATGTTTGTGCTTGTTAGGAAAGTGTCTCCATTTCTTGATAGGATCTTATTCAATCTGATATCCTTGGCAAAAGCTTCCATGAATGATTTGTTGTAGTGTCACTGGGGATTCGGCAAGTGATACATTCTCTTGACGTCTTCAGGTTTGAAGGATCTGAACATCCTTCCATCAGCTGTGAGGAAATATTTGTTCGTTATGTTAATTATCTTGATTACACATCTTACCATATCATTATATGGTAAAATATTTGCACGGGCCGCTATTCGATGGAGGAAAGAGCTGGCCAAATCATTGAGCGTGTTTTCTGATTCATCAATTCCATCAGTTGTTGCTTCTTCTTCTATCTCCTTCGGATTTTCATTTTCAAGCAAAGCATATATGCCTTCCCACGAGATCTTACCAAAGCCTTGACAGGTAGTATCTGAGATTAACACCAATTTTCTTTGTCCTTCTTCCATTGTAAGGGGAGCCCTTGTCTTTCGAGCTTTCTTACACATCTTGACTAACTGTGTGATTCTGGATTTACACTGCAAAAAAATTGAGAAAGAGGAGCATGATAGGCGAAAAACTTTGAGAGTAGCCAATACAAATAATTACAGACTAAAATTAGTGTATGTGCATTAGATGCAAAAGATCTCATATTGTACATAGTCACATAGGATGAAATTCTTAAAGGATTGCAACCATAACTGCCTCTTAATGCTTTACCGTATCCTCATGACGTGAAACTTTAATGCCGAATTAACATATATTTCATCGCACGTTTTCCAATGGTCCTTTTAGAATAAATTCCATAACTCTCCGATTTTGCGGTTAGTGATTGTATTATTTTAAAACTTGTAGAGCCATCACATATCGCAAATCGAGAGTTATAGCTGCTGTGTTCGAAAGAATTCTTTGTATTGTTGCGATTGCGATGAGTGATGAGTTGGGATGTAGAGTTGGCGGGTTCCTTTTCAAACTTGGAAAATCATGTTTTCCTTTATAATTGATTTAACACTATATCGCGAGTCTTCATAGCATATATTACTTGCTTCTGTTGGGAGTGCGATATGCAATATGCAGTCGTGATAGTCATATCACAATGTAAAGTTTCAACAGAGTGATCTCAATGTTTTCCTATGGATCAGAAATATGCCATTGCGATAGCCATATCGCATGGAAAGGTTTCAACGAAATGCCATAACTTATTACTTAGGATTAACAATATGCGAAATGCTATAGTTATATCACATTGCATGTTTATAAATGAATCATTTCAATTTAAAACTTTGCAATGAGGAATTTGAGATGACTTTGATCACATCGCAACTTTTCAAATGGATGTTCATTGGTCTTAAGCAATTGCGATTTGCGATGACCAGTTCCAAACACTCATAAAGCAACTTTTATATGAAAAATTATCGAAAATCTATTTTTACTCAAAAGGTTTTATTGCTTTTTATATCCTAAAGGGGACCTATTTCTTATTTAGCATCTTTAGACTGATTAAAAATTTGAAATGGGGGGGGTTGTTGTATAGCACAACAATTGGTGATTCACTGGAAGAACTAGTTATCTTTGAATAAAATAATGAAATTTCTAACACTTTCTTAAGTAGAATCAATTGAGGAAAAGGGAACTATTTTGGAATGTGTTAGAAAAATAAAATTACTCTGAATAAGAAAAAATTGCTCAATTTTTGCAATCTCTTTTACAAACCCTTATTATTAATGAAAACATTTATAGTTTCTTCAAGCCTTGATTGGTTATGAAAGATAAAGTAAGGGGCTTCTACAACTTAGCTTTTGAATTTACTCTTTTGTCATAGGTAGAGCCATTGCTACCAGAAAACATCTATAGTCTCGACAACGTTACCATATAACCATCAATTATTCATTGTCCCATCCATCTAAGAGTATAACCTTTTAAGGATAAATTCAGAAAGATATATATACATATATCCATATTTTTATTTTATTATTTTATTTAATTAAAAGCCATTGCCCTGGTTTGGTAGCCAGAAGATGACAATGCCATTCACTAGTTGTAATTAAACTAAACAAGTTGGCTCGTGATGAGACCCCTTATATTTTGATTATAAGCCATTACCCAGTTTTGGTATGCAATATTGGTAATGTTAGCTTAATTAGCTCCATATGATGATGGTAAGTAGGCTCGTAATGAGACCTCTTATCTTTTAAATTTGATATATTTTAGAATTACACTGTAAAAAATCATAAACCTAGTGGATGGGGTGAATGCTTGACTCCTTAAGAGTTTAAGGATGACAATTATAGAGTTGTAGACGCTTAGTTGGAGAAATTCTTGACCTTTTTATAAATAACCTTTCTCAACTGATAAAACTCAAAATGATTTACTATGTTTTCAAGGTTTGAAAGATTTCAAAAATTTAAAGAGGATTTTAGAGTTTCATGTTTTTATCTAATTTCCAAAACTGTAATCATTTCCTTGAAAGTTTCTAATTTTTAAAAGCAAGTAGTCACAATATTCTTTCAAAGAGCTTTTCAAAACAGTAAAAAGCCAATGATTATTATTCACAACATTATTTCTAAAAGAAACGAAATTTGCATAAAGAATATGTACAGGTAAGAAGGGGTTACCTCCTTAGGAAAATAATTTATTTAAGATAAGCCCATTCACAAGAAGAGAATCTCTCTTTCCTAATAAGTCTTGCAGTAGAAACATTGATGAGCCTATCTTTTCAACGATCTAAAACTATCCAAGCCACATCTTCTGAAATTTGGTATGCTTACCTTTGTCTTCATGTTCTTTGTCCCATTTCAAAACGAGATCACCAATAATGTTTTTGAGCCAGTTCAACTTGCATCAAAAGAATATTTAACGACTTGCTGATGTTTAGCATGAGTAATTTTGGCCTTTTCTCTTTCCTCGTCCAATTTAAAATAGAGGAAGAAGGAGTTTCTTCAATGAATTGTACTAGGGCTAGAGATGGGAGGGCTAAATTTGGTAGAATTACAGCTTCTTTCCCATACACTAAGTTAAAAGGTGAAGTACCTATTGAGGCCTTCTGAGTTATATGATCTGCCCATAATGAAAATATTAAAGATTTATGCCAATTCTTTTGGCTTTGATCAACAATTCTTTTAATACTCCTGATGAGATTTTTGTTAGTTGACTTTGCTAAGCCATTTCCTTAAGGATAGTAATTTGCAGAGTATTTTAACTTAAAACCTCTCGTAAGAGAAAATTCAACTATACTATTTCTAGAAAAATAAAATGCATTGTCAAAGATAAGCACATTAGGTAAACCAAACCTTGTAATGATGAATTGATTAATAAATTCAATAATCGCATCAGAATTGGCTACATTTAGTGGAATTGCTTCTACCCACTTTGCGAAGTAGTCCATGGCTGTGAGGATGTATCTGTGGTGCTTGGAAGAATGTGGAACAATCTCTCCTATAATATCAAGCCCCCACCATTCAAATGGTTGCTCAATGTTAATTGGTTGTAAAGGAAAGGCTGGTTTCCTTTGTCTCCCGCTAGCATTTTGGCATATCTTACATTTCCTTACGTATTCATGTGCATCTTTGAACAAAGTCAGCAAATAATATCTAGCATGTAGTATTTTGTGGGCTATAGTGTCTCCTCCAAAATGTCCACCTGCTGGGCCATCATGTAGTTCCTACAAAACTGTTTGTGCTTCAGCTTTTTCAAGGCATCTCAACAAAATAGAATCATAGTTTCTTCTGAATAACACATTATCAATGATTTCATAGTGTTTGGATTTTAACCTTAAGGCATGTTTGTTTTTGTAGCTGAATTCAGGGGGATCATATCCATTTTTTAAGTAAAAGATCATATCAGCATATTGAGATTCAGAGTCAATGATACTTATCTCATTTACTTGTGCAGTACTATCTGAATATTCATGATCTGGTATATTGGAAGCTCCTACCAATAACCTGCAAAAACCTTTCCCTCTAACAATTTTCATTGGTTTAGTATCAATGTCATACTCTTGTAAAGTTGTTACCCAGTTAGCTCTTTTCTCTCCTACTTCTCTTTGAACTAGCAATTGTCTCACTCCTGAGAATGGGACTATTACTTTGGTGTGTGTTTTTAGGAGGAATGGCCTAAAATGTTTGATAGATTTAAATATAGCGAAAGCTTATTTCTCAACTTAGGAATAATTGAGCTCAGCACCCTGTAAATTATAACTAAGGAAAGATATGGGTGATTCCACCTGCTAATCATTGATTTGTGTTAAAATAGCAGCATAAGATGTTTCAGTGGCCAAAGTATACAAAATAAAATGACTAGAAAAATTCGGAGTATTCAATGCAGGAGCATTAATGATCGCTTGTTTGATCGAGTCAAAAGCCTCTTTTTCGTTATGTCCCCATTTGAAGACTAATTTTTTCTTAATCATGGATTGCAAGGGTAAAACAATATGAGAAAAATCAGGAACAAATCTTTTCACAAAATTTATCTATCCTAAAAATGATTGCATAGATTTCTTAATATGTGGCAAAGGGATATAAAAAATTTCTTTTATCCTGTAAGGATCAATGTATATTCCATTTTTGGATACAATAAACCCTAAAAGTTTACCTTCATTAAGAGAAAAGAATTATTTCTTGGGATTTAAGGAAATCCCATATTTTTTGCAATGTTCAAAGATCTGCCTTAAATCATGCAGATGATTGCTCTTTTTCTTAGAATAGATAGTTATGTCATCTAAGTAAACAATGACTATCCTATTGATCAAACCTTTGAAGGCTATATCCATGGCTCGTTGGAAAGTAGCTCCCACATTTATCAAACCAAAAGCCATTTCCTGATAAGCATATGTTCCCCATTTGGTTCTGAATGTAGTCTTTAATCTATCGTCTGGATGTACCACGATCTGATTGTATCCTGAAAAACCATCAAGAAAAGACATTAACTTTGAGCCAGCTACTGATTGAAGTATTTGTTCCATTGTTGGTAATGGGAAATTATCTTTCTGACATGCTTTGTTGAGATTCCTAAAATATATGCAAATCCTAATATCACCATTCTTTTTTCTCACAGGTACTAAATTTGAGTCCCATTTAGAATGTCTGACAGGAAGGATTATTTTGGCTTTAAGGAGTTTATTCAACTCTTCTTTGATTTGACTTTCAAGATTTGGGTGAATTTTCCTTAGTTTATGTTGTATAGGTTTCTCATCAGAGATAATTGGAATTGTGTGTTGAATGATAGAGGTATCATAAGTTTTCAGATCTTCATAATTCCAAGCAAAAAAAAAATTGTATTTCTTCAATAAACTGATGAAAGAAAATCTTTCATCTGATGAAAGTCCAAGTCCTAGATTGAAATTTTGTGGTTTGGCATCAATGTAGATATTTACTAATTCGAACCTTAAAGTTGAACTTTGAAGTTTTGCATTAGTGACCTTTTTGAATCTATCCTTAATATCATAAAGATCTTCTAGCTTGACCACAGATTTAGGAATAGGATTTTCATTGAGCCTCTACTTTAATTGAAGATCATGATCACTTTCATTGATAATTTGTCGTCATCAGATCCTTTAGATGTCAAGAAATTTAAGATATCCTCATCATGATTGAACACATGCCAATTGGTGACATTATCTGGGATAGATGGCCGAAAAATTAATTCAATAGAAAATCTATCTGGACTATAATGCTCGGATGGAAGGAGTTTAGAAGCAACATTAGCTAGGAGATCTGCTGCTGCATTCTGTGATCTAGGAATAAGAGAAATGTCAATGCCAAAAAATGAGTTATGAGATCTTAAACAAGTGATTGATAATGTTTCAGATCCCCAAAAGACAATGGATAGTATTTCTCACTTGTTTAATGACAATTTTAGAATCACCAAATACTTTAAAATATTCGATATTCAGGCCTATTGCTTTATAGAGACCCTGAATCAATGCTTCATATTCTGCAGTATTGTTGGTTACTCAAATTCTAATCTACATGATAACATCGTTTTTTCTCCTTCATGACTGACTAAAATACATCTTGCTCCTGCATCGTCATTAGATTTAGATGCATCAAAATACAAAGACCAAAATAAAGGCTTATTTACACGTTTATCTACAAGTTCATCTACAACACTAACACACTTAGAAGTATCGGTACGGGAGAAATTTTCGATTTGTGATATGACACTATTAACAGGAAAAGGATATTGTTGAGCATTGAAATTCCCAAAAAATGATTTAGCAGAATAGTTTCCAAGGATGTTATTATTGAAGGCTACAGGTTGATTTTCTTCTTCAAACTCAGTTTCTGTGTGAGCCAAATGTTTTTCGCTACCAATTCTGATTTGATTTGGTTTCCCATTATAGGGAAGCCACATGTGAGACCAATCAGTTGAAATATAACCATGAAGTTTTTCATACCAATCTTTGCTAAGAATTAAGCCATAAAACTTAGGGACAGTAGCAATTAATATATCAATTCTTTGGACAACCCTAGGATCAGCAAATAATCTGATAGTAACTAAATTTATTTCTCCTAAAACTTGAACCTTAGTTTGATCTAATTGGACAATATGAACTACAAACTTCTGGGGTTCAATATTTAACTTGGAGCAAATCGATGTTGGCATTATGTTTGATGAAGCCCCTGAATCAATCAAGCAATTATGCAAATTTCTATTGTAGATTTCAGAAGTCAAGGGAAAAGGAGGAGTATGAGAATTTGATCTATCCCCAATTAAAACGGAATCGGTAGCATCCACCTTATCAGATGGTGGCTTACCTGATCCTCTAGAAGCCTTTGATAATACACTAGTTGGAAGAGGAGAATAAGGTACTGTATTTAATTCTTTAAGCAACAACTTTTATTAATGCTTGAGCTTGCTAAGTTCATGCAGAGAAATATTTGTTTGAGTCTTCTTCATATCTTCCACTCTGTTATAATCCATGGAATCTGAAACTACTAGCATTTTAGATGATGAGGGAGGGTTGTACGAAGATGGTTGATTGTGGGGAGATGCAATTAGAGCTTTCTTTGCAAGAACTTTCGCTTTAGTAACAAGATTTGAGTTTTTCTTCTTTTGATTTGCTTGATTAGGCTCTACTATACTTTTACTTCTGGTGTTTACTGGCAGAGCTTCCTGTTCACTTTCATTATCAGAGTTGGGTAGGATAAAGTCCCACATTCCATGACATTCAACTGTTTCATCTTCTTCCATTTCTTCAGCTGATAAAACTGTATCTTCTTCTTCATCATCATCCAAGTTAGATTCCGCATTAGATATAGCATTAGGTGGTTTAGGATCAGTTGGCTAATTTCTTTTAAAGTTCCTAAATGGTATTTTAACACATATTTCATTAAATTTGGAATTATGTAGTGGATATAGAATTTCAAATTAACCAAGAAACACAATTCTAGTGAAGTCCTTATAACAAAAAAAAATCCATTTTTAATGAAATATGTGTTTTTTCGTAGAAGTTTCAGCTACCTACCTTTTTATTTCAACCATTTCATTAGACATAGTTTTACGAACTTTTGTAAGCCTTCCAAGTCATATGGATCCTTGATTGCTTTCTTCTTTGAATCATCTCTAAAGGTAAATTTCTTGGATTTCCTTTCTCCTAGAGCATTTTTCTTTTCCAAAGAAAGGATACATTTTTCAACAGCTATTGCTTCCTTCATATTTTCTGCTAATGTTGGTTTGGCAGCCCTATCAACAAAGATGGCTATGTTTGAAGGCAGAGCAGAAATGTTCCATTCATTTTGGAACTCCTCACTAAGCTTGGACGCCACAGGTATTTTATTCAACAACTTATTGAAGCATGAGTGGAAGTCTTTAATGGGCTCTTTTGATTCGACTTTCAGGTTGGAGAGGTCATTAATCAAAGTTGTTGTAGACATATCGTCTCCAAACTTAGTTAGAAATTGCTCTTGGAAAGCATCCCAGCTATTGATAGAACATGGTGGTAACGAAAAAGTACCATGGTCCTGCTGCTCCATGTAGAGTGTATGGAAATAGTTTAACAACAACATCTTCTTCCATTACTCCATTCAAGTTAATCGATAACATGAAATTGTTTATATGTTCTTCCGCTGATAGGCCATTGTTAGGATTAAATTTAGGTAGCCATTTTTTAGGATGTGCTGGCAATTGGGTCAAAGGTGCAGGCATTCTGACAGCTCCTGGGTTGGTCCATGGCCTTGGTTGAGGTTGATTATGTGCCATTGTTGATCTATTAGTAGAAGAGGGTGATGAAGCAGTGGAAAGTGATTGGGTAGAGAATGTTGAAGTTCATGTACCCGTTTGGACTATGATCTGACGTTGGGAAACAGATGTATGACCTTGCAATGGTATGGATGGAATGGACGATGATGAGGACAAAGTCTCACTATTAGATTATGATGGTGTCTTTATAGCCCTTTTTCGACTTGGTAGAGGGAATTCAATTGGTGGAATGCCAAGCTTTTCACTCTTTGCCCTAGTAAGCGGCTACAATGGGATATATTGGGAAGTAACGCTGCCATGGGATAATTCGGAATCTTCTTGGGATATTCAAATCCCCTAGAGTTTATGAATCAAATATTGTACTTTAGGAGGTTCAGGAGAAGAATTTTCTGGCTTGTTTAAGGTTTCAACAGTGGGTTTTGTATTTTTCTTTTCAACTTCTCGCTTAGGAATAGGAGATTTAGAATGCGAAGGAGAAGTTGGAGGTGGTGGTGGGGGAGTTTTACCCTTAGAATGGCCTGTACATTTCGATTTACTCGCCATTCACAGTCAGGGCCTCCTTCTAGTGCAAAAAATGATGACGCCTCTAAAATCGTAGCACCAACATTAGGGGATAACCACCCCGTCTGGACCTTAGTGCAGCTCCTTTTCCGTTTGGTATGGTGGCTCTGACTAGATATTATGGGACTAGTTTTCCAATAAAGTATGATTTGATGAATGGGTGTTTTAAATGTATAAAAATATGATAGGTGGTTTAACATATAAGCTCTAAAATATACAAATATATCTATATAACCCGGGTGATTGCATAATAATGTGATTATTGATGATTCCTAGCAGACAAATGATAATATAGATTATTCACTTATCTATAGAAAGATGTATTTAAATGATGATTACTTTGAATAATAAATTAAACAAAGTAATGTGAAAACATATCACATAACATACTAATATTTGTCATTGAAATATGTATACAATATAACAATTCTAGATCATTCAAAAGTGAAATAATACAGAGTTGTTTGAAACATGAGAATATATCAACAATAAAAAATCAATGGAAAGATAATTACATAAAACAAGACAAAAAGAACAATGATAGAAGTACCATATGCATTTGAGTCTCGTTATGCAAGTAACAATCTGGTTCAATCTTCTTATTCTGAAAACTCCAAGAAGATACAAAAATGCAAGTCTTTATGAAGCTCTTTCACAACAAGTCTGAACCTCGATCCATGGCTCATAAAAAATAAATTAAGAAGTGCAGAAGTGCAAACTTCTCAAGTCTAGTTTTATACAAATTGAAGACCCTTTCGAAAATGACATGAAATGGTCTTTATAGTAAAATTAAAAACAAACTACTAAGAGTTGTTCGAACTGCCTTCATCAAAATATGGGATTTGAATTTCAAAAATAGAATTGCGATAACCTTTGAAGAGATTCATCGCATCTATGTTTTCTCTTATATCTTCAACCGACAAATCGAGAGCATGGTTTGTATTTCTGGAGGATGACTCATCCTAGAGTGTAATTGTCTTGTGTATGTGGCATCTAAGAGCTCGGGCATCATGTGATCAATGGCATTAACAAGGCACTTGATAGTCATCATTTGGCTGTGTGTCTTGACCATAAAGGACCAATGCGCATCCTAGTTAAGACTTTGTACTCTGTTGAGTTGCTTCTCCTTGGTGTCCAAATCTTGCTTCCATTGCTTCTCTAAAACTTTCGCCTTTGGAAGATTTCCTGGGGAATAATAAGAAATTAAATTGGCACCATATAAGTTATCATTCATAGCTCAATAACATTATTCATTATAGCCCTGGCCCTGGAGGTATCTCTTTCTGCTTTTATCAACTGTCTTTCCCATTCTGAAAACAATATCTCTTTATGAGACTCTTCAATTTTAAGTAATTTAGCACCTCTTCCATCTTTTGTGCTTTGCCAGTAGAGATAATTTATGACTTTATCATCCGCATCTTCAAATTCTAACCTGGTATTAATTTCTTGGTCAATCAGTGACATTGTCGTGATGCATAATCGATCAATAAAATATATTCTCTGGCAGAGTAGATTCAGCTATTGAGATAAATCCTTACTTGCCTCTAAGGCTTCTTTCTTAAACTCCTCAACCTTGGGATAATCTTTGAATTGTTCTATAGAGAGTTGTAACTGTGTGATTTGCTCCTCTTTAGATTTAATCTCTTGCTGATGTGTCAATTTAAACTGCTCGAGCTCTTGAGACAGCTGTTGTTGTCTTTGAATGGCCTGCTGGTCAATTTTATGTTTTTCCAGGTTTAATTGTTCTTCAAGCTACTCACTCTTCTGTTTCTCTACTGTTAATTGTTCCTCAAGCTGATTAATCTTTTGATTCTCTACTGCTGACTGTTCTTCAAGATGATTAATCTTTTGTGTTGAAAATTCAACAAGATGATGGAGCTTAGTGGAAAGGAGTCACCTTCACTAAGTGGTCCCACAGGCTATTTTTGGCGCAAAGTCTATTTTTAGACATATGGATCATGGTCTATGAGTTGCAGGATGCTATTTGTGGATGATTGGTCATGTTGGTAAAAGTAGATGGACTTCTATTTTTAGACATATGGGCGGAGTCTCTTTTTAGACTGCCAAGCTAAAAATAGAACAGTCGAATATTATTAGCTCTTAATAATATTTGGACTATAAACATTATCTTATCCACTTGGAGCACTTCAGTTCGAGCTACAGATGTGGCACATGCATCTATCAGAAGGAAATACGCTTTTCTTATGGGTCAGTTGAGCTATTGCATGGTGGACTTCAGTTAGAACTCAAGTGGTTGAGTTTTGGTGGAGTTGATTGAGGAGTTGATGGAGTTGTGTTCAGTTTGACTTTTTTGAACTAGTTGTATTTAGTCTAACTATAAATACACTAGTGATGAGTGTGTGAATTAATTGTTAATTAATTCAGTAATTATTAACTCATAAAGCAACTAAAGAATACATCAGTTAACTCAGTGCATGGACAGTTTAGTGGAGACAAGTGTTAGAGGTGAGTGAAAGGGCAAGACAGCTGTCAGTTGTGACTATAGTTGTGCATCAGATTTGCACAATCATTGGGATTAAGTAATGCCAATGAGGATTTCATGGTTAAGCCAAGGAAATATGAGTTTTCTTCAGCCATTCTCATCTATTCTCATGCAGGATTGCGCAGTGGAGGCAAGCAAGCAAGAGAGGAGATTTGAACCTGTGATTGATTCAGATCTGAGCTAGTTTGTGTGTAACAGGTGGAGGTAGTACTTAGTACTTGTGAGGAGTATTGTACTATGTATTGTTACATTTTCTCAATCATTATAATATACAGATAGTGTGGGGTTTTCAGCTGTATGCTTTCCCTGGGTTACATACTGTGTTAATGTGCGCATGCGATTGATGTTTCATTGTTTTTAATGCTGCTAAATTGATGATCAACGTAGAGGAGGTTATGTATTATGCATGTATTCCGCAATAGTGTATAATCGGGATAAGTGTCATATTATTCAAAATTTCTACATGGTATCAGAGTAGAGTTGATCATCAGATCTATTATTCAGAAAGTGTTTACATTTTATTTCTTCAGGCAGAGTCTGTAATCGGGCCAGGTAGCCTCTGGATTCATCCTTCTTTTGGAAGGTGAGATATCCCTTAAAAGCCCATACAGTCAATCTCTATAGGAGAAATACTTTGTTCTCTCGAATTTTAGATCAGAAGCGGTTGAGTTTTGAGCTGGTGGAATTCAAATTTGCAACAGTGTTTTCTTGGTGTCAAAGTTGAAATGTCTTTCAACGGATTGCGATTGGAGTATGCTCTTGAGGGCAGCTCGAATTATATTGCATGGAAAGACAGGATGGAGGTGGTGTTAGATGACAATGGGTTGAAGGAGTTCATAGAGGCTGAGGTCCCAAAGCCTACTAATGCTGCTCACGTTGAGGTTTGGCAAAAGAAGATAGCAAAGTGTCGAAGGATTCTGTTGGAGGGTGTGAAGGATCACATTATGTCCAGCCTGCATGGAAAGGCTTCTCCATATTTGATGTGGAAAGCATTGACAGATTTATTCCAAAGAAAGAGCGACCAGAGGAAGTTGGCGCTCAAGGATAAACTCAGAAGCATTAAGTGTGAGAATGGAGACAGTATGCCCAGGTATCTCACGAAGTTCACCCAATGCCGGGATGAGCTGGGAAGTGTGGGGGTGACTGTCGATGATGAGGACTTGGTGAGCTTGGCTCTCCTTGGTCTTCTGAAGAGTTGGCATTCCTTTTAGGACTCTGTCAATGGTCAGGAGAAATTGCCAGGATGGGAGATACTTTGGTCAGATCTTGTGCAAGAGGAGATCAGGCGGAATACCAGGGACATATCTTCATCAAAGGCATCTGATGAAGAAAATTGCACTTTGGCTGCCAAAGCAAAGAAGGGGAAGGAGAAGGTTTCTCTTTCCGAATCCAGTTCTTCCAATGATGGGAAGAAGGTTGACAAGTCAAAGGTGAGATGCTTTCGTTGTCATGAGGTGGGCCATTATGCTGCAAATTGTCCATGGAGGAAATCGAGGAAGGGATCCAGTGAAGGATCTGAAGGTGAGGCACTTGCTTCATGGTTTGAGTTGGATTTCACACTCTTCGCATGCATGGTTTCATCCATGGTGGGAAGTGGTTGGTTTCTTGACAATGGAGCTTCTTTCCACATGATCGGTGACAAGAGTTTGTTCAGTACTTTGGAGGAGAAAGATCTCCAGATACTCATAGCGATGGGTAATGATGAGAAGTATAGTGTCTTAGGTGTAGGCACAGTTATTTTTAGAGGGAGCATGGAGCTCGCCTTACCTTGACTAATGTCAGGTATGTACCAGGACTGAAGAGAAACTTCGTGTCGATCGCGATGCTGGAAGACAGAGGTTGTGATGTAGTCTTCAGTAAGGGAAAGGTTTTCCTTAAACACATCATCACTAGACAGGTGAAGCAAATTGGTTCACGGGTCAAGAACCTATATGCTCTTGAGGTTCAAGATGCATGCAAAGCCTTGAGCAGCGAGGTAACTGATGGAGACTTGGTGGTTGAGAGGGAGCGTATATCACCTCTCAACATGCAGAGCCAGAAGAAGTCTCAGAATATTGTGGAGGAGCCACGATTGGTGCAGCAGCTTCAGGAGGTTGTGGAGCAGCCACAACAAGGGAAGCTGAGAGGAGATCAAGTAGAGACATCTACTCATGCAGAGACCTTCAGTAGGGTGAAACTTCGAGCCAGGTGGGCTGAGGGATCACATGCAGCCATACCTCCAGGTAGGATGTGGGGCGATATAGAGTGATCGTCCCAAGGAGGAGGGGCAAGATCCTTGAGGTACCCAACCTCTTGGATGAGACCTTACTACGGGAGCCCCGATGTGGAGTAGCAGGTCCTGATTGATTGGGTAGAGATAGATGCAGATGTGGAGAGGCAGAGAGAGCGATAGTGTAGGGAATCCCAGGACAGCGCATAGCTAGCAGGCTGCAGCAATGCGAGAGGCACAAGCGTTTTGCACAGTCCTAGGTGGCACAGAGAGGTGTGTAGTGGTGCGAGATGCATGGAGATGTTGCAGTAGCACAGATGTCAGAGAGGGAGCACTTGTCAGCAGCAGGTAGAGCTTCAGCATCAGAGTATGTTCCTAGCCCAACAGAGTGGTTAGTTGGGAGTGTTTTTGTTCCAAGTGTTGTTGGAGCAAGTGAACCGGGAAAATGTGTTGCATGCAGAACATTCTGAGGCAGGATAGGGGTTGTTGATAATCCATATCTTGTTGAGAGGGAGTGTTGAAAATGCAACAAGATGATGGAGATTAGTGGAAAGGAGTCACCTTCACTAAGTGGTCCCGCAGGCTATTTTCGGCGCAAAGTCTATTTCTAGACATATGGATCATGTTCTATGAGTTGTAGGATGCTATTTATGGATGATTGGTCATGTTGGTAAAAATAGATGGACTTTTATTTTTAGACATATGGGCAGAGTCTATTTTTAGACTGCCAAGCTAAAAATAGAACAGTCGAATATTATTAGCTCTTAATAATATTTGGACTATAAACATTATCTTATCCTCTTGGAGCACTTTAGTTTGAGCTACAGATGTGGCACATGCAGCTATCAGAAGGAAATATGCTTTTATTATGGGTCATTTGAGCTATTTCATGGTGGACTTCAGTTAGAACTCAAGTGGTTGAGTTTTGGTGGAGTTGATTGAGGAGTTGATGGAGTTGCGTTCAGTTTGACTTGGTTGAACTAGTTGTATTTAGTCTAACTGCAAATACACTAGTGATGAGTGATGTGAATTAATTGTTAATTAATTCACTAATTATTAACTCATAAAGCAACTAAAAAATACATCAGTTAACTCAGTGCATGGACAGTTTAGTGGAGACAAGTGTTAGAGGTGAGTGAAAGGGAAAGACAGCTGTTTGTTGTGACTATAGCTGTGCATGAGATTTTCACAATCAGTGGGATTGAGTAATGCAAATGAGGATTGCGTGGTTCAGACAAGGAAATACGATTTTTCTTTAGCCATTTTCATCTATTCTCGTGCAGGATTGCGCAGTGGAGGCAGGCAAGCAGCAGAGGAGATTTGAACCTATGATTGATTCAGATTTGAGGTAGTTTGTGTGTAATAGGTGGAGATAGTACTGAGTACTTGTGAGGAGTATTGTACTATGTATTGTTACATGTTCTCAATCATTATAATATACAGATAGTGTTTGGTTTTCAGCTGTATGCTTTCCCCGGGTTACATACTGTGTTAATGTGCGCATGCGATTGATGTTTCATTTTTTTTAATGCTGCTAAATTGATGATCAACGTAGAGGAGGTTATGTATTATGCATGTATTCTGCAATAGTATATAATCGGGATAATCTCTGTGAATAAGTGTCATATTGTTCAAAATTTCTACATTTTGATCCTTTGCTTTGATAAATTGATTAACTTCAGTTGCTTTATCAATTGTAGGAGTTGTGTATGCCCTTGCAAATTGAGATAACTTGGTCAAATCCTTAGAAGGATTGACCTCTGAATCTTTCCATATGAAATTCATAACTTTAGATTGAGGATTTGTGGATGATGTTTGGTCTATTTTCCTCTTTCTTCTCTACCTCTTAACTAGAGCCCTATGTTTTGGGATGTAAAACACATCCAAGGGTGGAATTTCCTCAATTTCCAAATGTAATCTCTCCTGAAGGATTTTTAGGGATTATTTCTATCTCTTTTTGAATTGTGCCTTTGTTGGGTGTCTCTTCGATCACAATATTAGGAATAATGGGCCGTTGTGTTTCGGGAGGCACTGATGTGATAATGTTTTGAGGATCATTCTGACTTTTGATTTGTTGATCAGATTGCTCCCATTCTTTAATCAATATGGGATCAATGTGAACATCAATGTTTAGTTGTCACTGGCCTTATCACTTGTTTTAAATTCTCCAGAAATCTTTTCTATAACTTGTTCTCTATTGTGTTCTGCTTGTTGAATGATTGTAGTATTTAATAAATCTAGAGGTACTGTTACTAGCCTCTGTGTCCTGTATTAAATGAATTTATCCATTTTCTCAGAACCCAATTTGAATTTTTCCAGATGACTTACAGTTGAGAATACTTCTACTGAATCAAATAAGTCATAAAGCTCATCTTTCTCATGCAGGAATTTATTAAGTTTCATCTAAGTCGTGAAATTGAAAGCAACCTTATTTGGGCCTGTTATCGGGAAACCTAGTGTCTATGCAGAGCTGTTAGTCCCACTAATATGGGTAGTTATCTTAGGAACAAATAAATTAAAGTTACTTTCATTTTCCTTTATGAGAAGTAGATAGGAGAGGATCAAAGAATACCAACCTCGATCTTTCGCTCAGTTCTTTGCTTGTTCCTTCTCCTCACCGACAGGTCTTTGCCACTTCTCCCTTGACCACTCCGCTTCAAAGAGTACCTGTAAAGTCAAAGCAGCATAATACCTTCAAAGTACAGAGATCTACAATCATAAACAATATAGGACCAGATATATATTGACCACACAAATTCATATACTATCAGACATACAAGAATGTGGAGGAAAACTTGAATAGCTTTATTAATATAAAGATTATAAGAGAGGATTACAACCCATTGATCTGACCCAACGTCATCCTCCCAGCATGAAAGCCCTTCTTCACCTCATGAAAATCTTAGATCACCCAACGCTATGATATTCCACCAAGAAACCAACAACACTTCCTTCCAAGATGCAAAATTCCAGCCTCTGGATCTCTGGGATGAGGGATCCATATGTAGATGATTGCAGGGAGGTGAGTCAGCTTCTGGGATTTTTATTAGTGTCTTCTCTCTGATAGTTCTTGATTCCACTTGGAGATTGATGATCTCTTACTCATCCCTGGGCGAATTCAGAGAGGCAAGTGTCACAGGAGAAGTTTCTGGAAGATTCCATGATCATCCACCTCGCAAACTGTCTCTGCCATTTGTCCATTCTCACCCATCGCACGCTACAGAAGGAATTTCCAGTATGCATCGCACCTTTCACACTGGGCAGGTGAGATGCATCATACCCTTAGCACTGAGAAACCTATATGGTCTAGTTTTGACCAGTTCTGAGCAGTTTTCTGTGGAGAACTTCTGGGAGATGATGTAATCAGCTGACCTTGTTCCTTTAGGGCATGAAAAAACACTTTTAGGGACTCAGAAGCCCTTGGTTTATGGACATATATGATTGGGGTTGCAGTGCCCAAAATGTCTATAACATTTGCCCCCTAAAGCATGAGGTCGTTAATCTTTTGATGTCAGGTGAAATGCTTTATCATGAGGATCCGAGGTTTTTCGAACTGGAAGGCGACCTGTAATAAGATACAATACAATACATCAATTTCATAATATTTTCATGATCTAGCTGAGGCAGGCATTCCCATGCTCAACTTTATAAATTCATTTTCATGTACATAGGATAGACAACCATCTATGTTGCAGACTGATGATTCTAATAGAGTCATCATCCTTTGATTCGGATGATCATCTGTGCAGCAACGATGTACATTTGATGTCTTTATTTTCCTGAATATATCGTATCCTAGATGGATGAAACTAGATCCGGGGTCTTCAAACTCATCCAATCTTCGCTCGAAGTACAAGTCGATCCATGCGAAAAATGTTTTGGGGTCGAACATGGAAAGACATCGCCTGATTACTAGCCAATGATGTAAGTTGTTAACAGGCGCAAGAGGAATCAACGATAATGATGATGACCCTCAAGGTATGATAGTACAATTTGCGTGGTGTGAAAATGGGACTTAGCATCGAACACCACACAAAATATCTCGGTCGAAGGCCATTGATGTAAACCTGTCGCCGAAAGTGAGAAACTTGCCATTGAGGCATGCAAGCTTCAAAGTACTGAAAGGGTTGTTCCTAGGTTGACTTCTTGGATAATGAGTTGACGTCGACAAGAAGTGACTCGTCGTAGGAGGGCCTTAATGAATCCCACATCTATGACACAAAATGGAGCAAATGACTTTTGTAAGTGAAAACGATCTAATGATACGGGGTTCAGGGTGGCGGTCATGAAAGAATGAAGCGTAAAGGTATTGCAACATATGAGACACAAGATGGGTTGGTGAATTCTCTGATCGACTTCTCTTGAACATATCTGCGACACTGAAATGGATTGGTAGCATTAACCCCAAAGATGGATGGTAAGGAGGACCAATGGTAATATGCCCGGTGAACGGAATAACCCAACCTGACTCAATCATGGTGATGGAGTGAAAGTGTCATGTTCAAGAGCGACTCGCTACTAATAAAGTTTCTTCAAGTTTTCTTCCCAATTTTTCCCTAGTCATTGCTGACCAGTACCTCTTTATTTTTATCAAGCTTGAGGAGGATAACATATGCTTGTTCTATAATTTTCCTTTCAAGCAAACCCATCGCTATGTTTTAACGAGCCTAGCGACAATGAAACTTATTCTTGTCTGTATGGACAAGTTTTTCACTATCGGTTTTAATGAGTTTAACGACAAAGACAACTTAGTCCTTTTTCAATTTTAGAGAGTCTGAAAAGGGACAGAAAGGAAACTCTAGTGGTCCTTTTTCGTCATGTAATCCCTTAAATCCGAAAAAGTATAAAATGATACGAAAGGGATGAATTTTTGATAGTTTTAACGAGCCAAACAAGACAAGTGCTTGATCTTTTTGTGTAATAATCCATCAGGTCCAAAAAGATTAAAATCTAGAGGAGGGATAGCACTCTCGATAGCTTTAACGAGCTGGAGAGGCCAACTGCTTGGAAATCTTTTCATATTTTACGAGTCAGACGAAAAGAGCTTAAATGAGACTCATTTTTTGAGGAACGAGTGATAATTTTAGGTAGCAGTTGATTCCAGGTAAGGTTTGGAATTTTCCAATCACAGCAGTGTCACAAGGATGGCTAATAGAATCACTCTTCGCATTTTTTCCTCAAAAGGGGTAAACAATTAAATGGAGGTGAATGATCGGCTAAAACAGAGTGGAGGTGATGATGAGAACACGACCAAGGCTCAAGAGCTGATGATAATGCATCCACAATGGTTATTTATCGGAAATTGGTTCATTTTTTAATGAGCTTAAACTCTGGGGGGAATGTTTGCTCATTGCTTAGGTTTAATTTTTAACGAGCTTGAACTTCACATAAAAACTGCTCGTGCCAGTCGTATGATAAGGACATCTCATCGGTAGATTCCATTTTTATGGAGCTTGCACCTTTCGAAGCTTTTCTCCATATCCTTTCATTATGAAAATTAGGAATGACCAATCCTACGAGTTTAAAGGGTTTGAGAATCTACAAAATAAGAAAATAAATGGTCGTTCTTCACTTGCACGCAAAAAGGTTTGCATGCCCCCAAGTATAGTGAAGTAGAGTTTCCAGGTTACCCTTCAATTTGCAGACAAAACATTTGTTCTATCAGGAAAGGTCTACCTTTTAACGGAGGTATCTTATTCCAGTCTAATACCATCTTCCTATATGGATGGGTGTCGGACCAGTCATATTCCTCCGTGGAAACCTACTCTATACCCAGAGTTTTCCTACCGAAGCAGACCAGGGTGCATGCCCCCTGGGTTTCAGTCCTGACCCCTGAATTACTCGCGTTCTTCAGGTGGATGGACTGGAGATTGATGAGACATTCCTCGTGTAAAAATACCATTTAGGGATGGCATTTGACTATTAGCTATGTGTGAGCTAGGAAACAAAAGCTGGTCTATGAGCCGTACCACTTAGCCTTCATGCGGAAAACACATTACTCGAAAGAGTGAGGAGACAATAGCTCCCATGCTATAAATATAGTCGCGCCCAAGGAGTATATTATAATCTAAAGGTCCTTGGACTACCATTACGTTCATATAAATGATTTTCCTTCTCAAAGTTATAGGCAAACTTGGAAGGATCCCTAACGGTCGACTGGTTCCTTTATCAAATCCTGTTAGATTCTTCATCTCAGGTAGAAGCGATGGCGAACCAAGCGCTTTCCAAGAAGTTGAGGAAAGGATACTCACAGAAGCCCCCTCATCTATGATAGTACCGACCATGACCATTCTGTAGGTTTGAACAATGATTCGGAATGGTACACTAGCTGGTAAACTGGGTCTGCCTAGTAGATTCTAATCGAAGGAAACGACTAGGTTGCTCGGAGGTGGGACCAAATAAACGGCCAGGTATGACTCTGATGAACTTCCTTCCTGTGGTAAAGGAGCAGGTATATTGCCCCCATATTCATCGGAGTGTGTGTTTACGAAAATAATTTGAACGGTGTCGTTCTCATTCTCTTCGGTGATTATATCATTTGAAGATGGACCTTTCGAAGACAAGACCGGGTCGACTGCCGCCTCAACCTTTTGACTTTCATCTGGTATGGATTCAATGGATTTATCTTCAATGATAGGTTCTTCAACCGACCACAAAGTTGTGTCGGTCAGATTTTCAACTAGCGATGGACTCGGCAAGAGTTTCTTATATCCAGGAGGAAGCCGCAGCGGTGAAGCGGGAAAGTTATCCAAGACTCTTTTAGCTTCATCTAGGAAGGGACAATGGTGGATGGCATGATTGCCTTCACACAGTTTGCAAGGAAATTTACATCTTCCTTTCTGTCCAGAGACTTCGTTTTCACTAGTTGATGGTGTGCTTTCAACATGATCGTCAAAGGTTGATGACACCGGATTGTGCAAACGAGGAGACCAGTCCCTTAAGATCTGGGGGATACAAGGACAATGTCGATGATAGTGGTCCCCTTTGCAAATGACACATGGAGATTTAGGTCTGGACGGTGTCGTGTGTGGATTTTTGCTAGATGATGCATGGTTACCCCTTTTTGCCTTTGGCTCCTTCTTCTTCTTTTCCTTCTTCTCCTTCCCCTTCTTCTTCTTCTTAGTTACTTGATTTTTTGCTTTACCAGCTTCATCAAGGGAAGAGGAAGGAGGAGAGGGGGAAATGGACGAAGTAGAAGGTTGAGGGGTAACTCTAGTATCATCTAGTTGCTGACTTGATTGTTCAGGAATCATAGTATTATAAATGATAGAGGTCAAGAAGAGCCATATTGGCAAGCCAATTATCAATCCTGGAAGTGCCAATGTGGCCATATGAGGTGCACCAACATCTCCCCAAGAGGAGAAAGGACCAGGATTTCCTCCAAGGGGAAATCCTTGGTTGGTGGAATCCATTTTCTCAACCTAAGACCAACAAAGGAATAGTGAAGTTATTCCGATTAAAATAAATTTTAGATGCTTTGACACAACTTGCTTTTTCAATTTTTAAGAGTCGAGAAAAAAGAAAAGATGATTCTAGTTGCCTTCGATTTTTAATGAGCCTGAAGTGATAAGTGCTCAGATGGACCTTTTCCTTTAAGGAGTCTAAAAAGGAACGAAAGAGACTACTCTGGAAATCTAGACAGAGGAATTACCAAACCAATCGTAAAACTGCAGAATACCTTTTACGGTATGGCAGTCAATCTTCCCAAATGTTGTGTTCAGTGCATTGCGGGCGGCAGACACAGCTTCCTATGGATAAAGGATATAGCCTGTTGCGGTCTACCAATATATACTTGACGGTACGTGGGAGCACAAGTCCGTACTGGCACTTGTCGTCTCAAAGAGGAGGAATCACCCAACCTATGATGAAAGCGATAGTTGCCAGGCTTTATGACGCCGGAATATGTCTCTAGCCTAGACTTCTAGATGTTGTGTGTTAGGTTCCAAAGCATTTTTATGTTCATTGAATTTATTTTACAGTTGATCTTTCTTAAGAAATTTTCCTTTCAAGTTCACCGCATGATGTAGATATACAATTCCTAAAATGCAATCTAAGATGATAAACAATCGTTTAATCTTCTTTTTGCAATGAAAATCCTAGCTACTAAAGAAAGAAAGATGATATTCTTTCAACATAGAGCAGAGAGCACACACTAGATGCACTGTCCTAAATCAAACCAACGAGCAGTCTAAATGAAAATGCACATGCATGTATTCGTTTTCTGCTTTCTTAATGTGTGAATGACATAAACAATGCTGAGTACATATCTGAATTATCTTTTCAAAGTGACATTACTAACAAATTTCTCTTCAAAAACGAAAGGAAGATAATGACGACACTTTGCGACTTTGAATTGAAAATTGCTTTCGACACTTGAAAAAATACTAATTCAAATCAAATACAAGAGTAACTGTATAATCGACCATCAAGAATGATAGGATTCTTTTCTTTGACTGAAAATGACACTTGCGACACTTCCAAATCAAAAGACGACAGTTTGATTACACTACTTTTTGTAAAAGAGAACTGTAAATGGCGCACAATACATAAAAAAATTCACAATTCTTTGTACTATGGAGGCGGAATCATGCAAAGGAAGGGAGTTTCCACAGTGGTATATTGATCATAGCCAGCAAAACTCCTGAATAAAGCTGAAGAGAGTGAACAAAGAAACCAAAATATGGAAGCCGAAGAGGTCTTATCTGATCAGCGCACCTGCAACACAAGGAAAGTGCGATGCAGAGCACCTACTGCACACGGGAGGTGCGATGCATCTAGATTCCCAAGAGGAGAAAGTGCGATGGTCCAAGGACAAGACTTCAACTTGATTCTTGGTCACAGTTTGCATGTTAGTTCAGGGATTTAGGCTGAGCTAATGATATTCAGTAAATAGAAATCACAGGGGCTGATCTAATGAGGTTACTAGAGCCACCACTAGGGCACTTAGGATGTTTGAAAATCGATTGTTTAGTTTATAAACAAAACCCGGAGATAGACTAAAGCAGCATTGATCTACTTTTCACTTGCATAGCAAATGCAGTTCGAAGGATATCTAGCTTAACTTTAGGCTCCGTCTGTAATTTTATAAAGAAAACAAGTACATACAATCAAACAAGCTATTTGCTCCCCAGTGGAGTCGCCATTTTGTTATCGGGAAATCTAGTGTCTATGCAGAGCTGTTAGTCCCACTAAGACAGGGAGCTATCTTAGAAACAAATAGATAAAAGTTACTTTCGTTTTACTTTATGAGAAGTAGATAGGAGAGGATAAAAGAATACCAACCTCGATCTTTCGCTCGGTTTTTTGCTTGTTCCTTCTCCTCACCGACAGGTCTTTGCCACTTCTCCCTTGACCACTCCACTTCAAAGAGTACCTGTAAAGTCAAAGTAGATACCTTCAAAGTGCAGAGATCTACAATCATAAACAATATAGGACCAGATATATATTGACCACACAAATGCATATACTATCAGACATACAAGAATTTGGAGGAAAGCTTGAATAGCTTTATTAATATGAAGATTAGAAGAGAGGATTACAACCCATTGATTTGACCCAGCGTCATCCTCCCAACATGAAAGCCCTTATTCACCTCATGAAAAGCTTAGATCACCCAACACTATGATATTCCACCAAGAAACCAATAGCACTTCCTTCCAAGATGCAAAATTCCAGCCTCTGGATCTCTGGGATGAGGGATTCATATATAGATGATTGCAGGGAGGTGAGTCAGCTTCTGGGATTTTGATTAGTTTCTTCTCTCTGATAGTTCTTGATTCCACTTGGAGATTGATGATCTCTTACTCATCCTTGGGCGAATTTAGAGAGGCAAGTGTCACAGGAGAAGTTTTTGGAAGATTCCATGATCATCCACCTTGCAAACTATCTCTGCCATTTGTCCATTCTCACCCATCGTACCCTATAGAAGGGATTTCCAGTATGCATCGTACCTTTACACTGGGCAGGTGAGATGCATCACACCCTTAGCACTGAGCAACCTGTATGGTCCAGTTTTGACCAGTTCTGAGTAGTTTTCTGTGGAGAACTTCTGGGAGATGATGTAATCAACTGACCTTGTTCCTTTAGGGCATGAAACAACACTTTTAGGGACTCAGAAGCCCTTGGTTTATGGACATATATAATTGGGGTTGCAGTGCCCAAAAATGTCTATAACAGGGTCATATTTTCTTTTAGGGATAAGAGCTAGACTTAGATCCTTTGTTTTGTTTGCTTCTTTCTCTACATGTTTAAAATCATGCAATGAGTAGGTGCCACAGCGAAGAGGAAAGGGAGGCCAAAACTATTTCTTGGAGTCTTTAAGATTTTTAGACATCCATTTTTCCACTATTGGGTAGGCTACTTCCTTGGCTAATAGCTTATTTAGAATTTAAAGTGGAAGGACATGAGGATCTGTAATGTTGCCAAAAACCCTAATATAGGTGAACCTCTCTTCCCCGAACCAACTGCCGATTGAGGTTAAATCAATGCTAGCCTCGTCAAATAGCCAAGGAGCAGGTTTATTAAAGATAGCATGATGGATGGGTAGAATGAAACCATGGAAAATCCTATATAAATGATTCTTGTATTCAGATTTCCATAAGTATTTATGGTAAATATGAATGGGGGTTGGATCCTGAACAATCCATTTCCAACCTAAGATTGGAAATTCGGAATTAAAAAAAGTTGTGTCAACTATGTAAGCACTCATATAGAATGGGGGCACAACTCGGGTAGTGAAAAATCTATTCTTTCTATAATCCAGTATTTGACTATCCATTTTATCCGATAGGATAGTTTCCCAATCCATCACAAAGGAGTTTATCACTGCTTCTATCAATGGAACCATTTCAATATAAATTCTAGTAGAATCGGGGCTTCCAAAGAGTCTACACATCATAGCAGCAACATAACAATATGGAGACACTAAGGAGTCCACAAGATACATACTGAATGATTCATGTTTGTGCTTGTTAGGAAAGTGCCTACATTGCTTGATAGGGTCTGATTCAATCTAATTCTCCTTGGCGAAAACTTCTAGGAATGATTTGTTGTAGTGTCGTTGGGGATCCGGCAAGTGATACATTCTCTTGACGTCTTCAGGTTTGAAGGATCTGAATATCCTTCCATCAGCTGTGAAGAAAGCTCTATCCGTTATGTTAATTCTCTCGATTACCCATCTTACCATATCATTATATGGTAAAATCTTTGCACGGACCGCTATTCGATGGAGGAAAGAGTTGGCCAAATCATTGAGCATGTTTTTTGATTCATCAGTTCCATCAGTTGTTGCTTCTTCTTCTATCTCCTTCAGATTTTCATTTTCAAGAAAAGCATATATGCCTTCCCACGAGATGTTACCAAAGCCTTGATAGGTAGTTTCTGATATTAACACCAATTTTCCTTGTCCTTCTTCCACTATAAGGGGAGCCTTTGTCTTTCAAGCATTCTTAGACATCTTGATTGACTGTGTGATTCTGGATTTACACTGCAAAAAAAAGAGAAATAGGAGTGTGATAGGCGAAAAACCTTGAGAGCAGCCAATACAGCTAATTACAGACTAAAATCAGTGTATGCACATTAGATGCAAAAGATCTCATATTGTACATAGTCACATAGGATGAAATCCTTAAAGGATTATAACCATAATTGCCTCTTAATGCTTTACCGTATCCTCATGACGTGAAACTTTAATGTCGAATTAATATATATCACATCGCAAGTTTTCCAATGGTCCTTTTAGAACAAGTTCCATAACTCTCCAATTTTTTGATTAGAGATTGTATTATTTTAATACTTGTAGAGCCATCACATATCGCAAATCGGGAGTTACAAGCACTATGTTCGAAAGAATTCTTTCTATTGTTGTGATTGCGATGAGTGATGAGCTAGCACATAGAGTTGGCAAGTTCCTTTTCAAACTTGGCAAATCATGTTTTCCTTTATAATTTATTTAACACTATATCGCGAGTCTTCATAGTATATATTACTTGCTTCTATTGGGAGCACGATATGAAATATGTGATCATGATAGTCATATCGCATCACAAAGTTTCAACGAAGTGGTTTCAATGTTTTCCTATGGATTGGCGATATGCAATTGCGATAGCCTTATCGCATCGCAAGGTTTCAACGAAATGCCATAACTTATTCCTTAGGATTAACTATATGTGAAATGCGATAGTTATATCACATCACATGTTTATGAATGGATCATTTCAATTTAAAACTTTGTGATGAGGAATTTGAGATGACTTTGATCGCATCGCAACTTTTCAAATGGATGTTCATTGGTCTTAAGCAATTGCGATTTGCGATGGGTGGTTCCAAACACTCATAAAGCAACTTTTACATGAAAATTATGGAAAATATATTTTTACTCAAAAGGTTTTATTGCTTTTTATATCGTAAAGGGGACCTATTTCTTATTTAGCATCTTTAGACTAAGATTAAAAATTTGAAATGGTGGGGGGGGGGGGTTATTGTATAGCAAAATAGATCCTATACCTTGAAATACTATATCAAATGGCGAATAATATTTGGAAGAAGAAGAAGTATCAACAGTTGATGAACAAACTAATGATGAAGAGTTAGTGGAAGTACACGTAATGTGGGATTTCATTCTTCCTTTACCAGGCAATGAAGAAGAAGAAGCTTTACCTATTGCTACCATAAGTAAGAGTGCTACTGATTCACTGCAGTCAAGTCAAAAGCAGAAATTATCAACTCTTGTTGTCAAAGAAAAAGAAATTGGTAAAAAATCTTCTCCCAAGTCTACTCAAACATCCCCACCTCAATCTAATCCTTCGCCTTCAGCCAAATCCTTGTTAATTTCTAATGATATGGAATATAGCATAGTCAAAGACATGAAGAATACTAGAGAAAATATTATGCTATATGAGCTTAGCAAGCTCAAACATCAACAAAAGCTATTTCTCAAGGAATTAAATGTAGTTCCCATGTCTCCTCTTCCTGCTGCTATAATTTCTCAAGCTGCTCAAGGAATGGGTAAGCCTCCCAGTACTTCATCGAATAAAGTCAAATCAACCGATGTTGTTTTAATTGGTGATAAATCCAATTCTCATACTCCTTTTATTTTGACTTTTGAAATCTTTAATAAGAATCTGCACAACTTCTTATTTGATTCAAGGGCTTCATCCAACATTATGCCAAAATCAGTCTACGTGAAATTAAATGTTTTACCCCAAAAATCTCCTGTTCACTTCGTAGAGTTAGATTGAACTCAAGTTGAATTCATAGGTGAAATTAATTCGGTTACCATCAGACTCTCTTCAAATCTGATAATATTTCTAGTAATTAACATATTAGTCATTGATAGTCCTGAATTATATGGATTGATCGTTAGTAGAGATTGGTCTGAAAAACTTCATGGCTAGTTTGCAACAGACTGGCCTCATATGTGGCTTGCTTACAATCGAAAGCCAAATATTATAAGGGTCGACCATGAGAAGCATTTAAAGTACATCGTGACTGAACTAGAAGGATAAAATGAACCTGTTGCATACACAATAATATCATTGGAAATTATTCGGTTGAATAATTTTTGGGAAATTTTAATGCATAAACTTCACCTTTTCTGGAGAATTATGTTACCTCACAAATTGAAAATTATTCACAAACAGATTCTTCTAAATGTATCAATTTTGTAGATAAACCAGTACTTAATTTTTTTTTTGGAAATTATTTTTTGATGGATCTAAATCTAATGATGGAGTAGGGGAAGGTTGCATATTAGTTAGCCTTGAAGGAGAGAAAACTATGTTGGCTTGCAGACTTGAATTTTAATGCACAAATAACACTACTAAGTATGAGGCATTAATTCAAGGATTGTAAAAAGCCATAAGCCTTGCTATCAAATACCTCCAAGTCTTTGGAGACTCTAAAATTGTGATCAAACAGGTAAGGAACACTATTTATTACCTTTCTATACATTTAAAGCATTATCAATCATTAGTCCAGGACCTTACCTCACATTTCTTGGCATTTAATATCTCTCCAATACCAAGACTTCAAAATGCAAGTGTTGATCTCTTGTCTAACATTTCTTCCAAACTCATACCTTGAGAAGATTATAGTCCTGACCGATTTTCTATAGAATTAATTTTTAGACCTTCTATTGCCGATAATATTACCAATTGGCGAGTTTTTAATGACGATTCAGATATCATAAACTTCTTAACATCTGAAGGTTCATACGACAACCAAATAATAGATGAAGAAAAACATGAAAGTCAACTTAAACAAAAGAGAAATAATCCCATACCCAAATCTGTAGTTAAGCTAGAAGATCTGTATGATCTTAAAGACAGATTCAAGAAACCAACTAATTCAAAACTTCAAACTTTAACATTGAGGTTTGAATTAGTAAATCTTGAACTGATCTAAAACCACAGAATATTAATCTAGGTATTGGTCTTGCACCTGATGAAAGGTTAGGATTCATTCATTTGTTGAGAAGATATAAAAAAGTTTTTGCTTGGAATTATGATGATCTTAAAACGTATGATACTTCTATTATACATCACACTATTCCTATGATATCCGATGAAAAGTTTGTATAGCAGAATTTGAGAAAGATTCATCCAAATATGGAGAATCAAATCAAATCTGAATTAAACAAACTTCTTAAAGCCAAAATCATTTTTCTTGTTATACATTCAAATTGGGTTTCTAACCTAGTACAAGTCAAGAAAAAGAATAGTTATATTCAAATTTGCATAGACTTTCACAATCTCAACAAGGCTTGTCAGAAGGACAACTTTCCGTCGCCTCCAATGGAACATGTACTATAGTCAGCTGCAGGTTCATAACTAATGTGTTTTCTGGATAGATTTTCAGGTTACAACGAAATTCTTGTATGTCTAGATGATCAACTGAAAACCACATTGAGAACCAAATGGGGAACATACGCCTATCAAAAGATGTCGTTTGGATTAATCAATGCTAGTACAACTTTCTAGAGAGCCATGGATATAGATTTCAAAGGTTTGGTGAATAAAAGTGTGGTCATTTATTTAGATGATATAATAGTATATTCAAAGAAACGTAGTAATCACTTAAAAGACCTAAAATAGATCTTTGAACGTCGTAAAAAGTGTGGAATTGATCTAAACCCAAAGAAGTCTTACTTTGCTTTAAGCGAAGGTAAACTTCTCAGATTTATTGTATCTAAAGATGGCATTCACATAGATCCTAATAGGATAAAATAAATTTCTGAAATCTCTTTGCCTCACAACAAAAAATCCATGCAGTCCTTCCTAGTCCAAATAAATTTTGTTAAAAGATTTGTCCCTGACTTTTCACAAATTGTTTTACCCTTGCAATCCATGATCAAGAAAAAATTGGTTTTTAAATGGGGACATAATGAGCGAGAAGCTTTCAATCTTATCAAATAGGAAATTATAAATTCTCCCTCTTTAGCAACCCCGAACTTTTCTAATCATTTTATTTTATATATTTTTGCCTCCGAAACATCATATGCATCCATTTTGACACAAATCAATGATGAGAAAATTGAAGCACCAATCTCTTTTTTTAGCTCCAATTTGCAAGGCGCTAAATTAAATTACTCAGACATTGAAAAATATTCTTTTGTTGTTTTCAAATCTATAAAGAGTTTTAGACCTTTTCCTCTTAAAACACACACTAAAGTAATAGTCGCATTCTCATCTGTGAGAAATTTACTAGTGCAAAAATAATTAAGAGAGAAAAGGGAAAATTGGGTGACAACACTGCAGGAATATCACATTGAAATTAAACCAGCTAATATCGTCAAAGGACAAGGTTTTTTCAGGATGTTAGCAGGAGCTTCCAACATATCAGCAGATGAAGGTTCAGGTAATACTTGTTGACACCTAATGCTTGTGATTGGGTGAATTTAAGTAAATAGATAAATTAGAAATATGAATAGTCATCGGGAGATGAACTGAACAGTCTCTCCCTCATGTATATAATGAAGACCTACCTGATGGAATAAAACACATGAATCATTTTTTCCTTATGGAGTTACTGCCTGGCCTGACATGGTATCAAAGCCAGCTCCTTTTTTAGCCTTTATGTCCTTTGTAACTCCCTAGTCTACTCCTCTGCTCTCCATATAATTCAGTACCTGACATTTTCGTTGTCCATAAAATTCAGTGCCTGTACGCCTGTCTACTACACTGCCTGCGCTCTCTAGCTCTTTGGACTGTCCATAAATGTTGTGATTGTTCCCTCATAACCAGTGGTCAGACCCGCGATTGTTCCCTCAAACCGGTGGTCAGACCCGTGTGGTTGTTGGTGCGCATCTAGCATTAGCCAAAGAATTATGATCTAATAATCACCCTATGAATGACCTCAGTGAAGATTTATTAAAAAAAAGGTATTACAGACCAATGTGCTGGTGTGTGTGTTTCTGTGTTATTGAAACATTGGATCGATCAGATTGCCAATACACAGAAAGTAAATGGAAAGACAGCAGAGAAATACAGTAAGCAACACAAAGACACAAACAATTTTAATAAGGAGTTCACCCTATCCTCCAGGGCTAAGTCTCCAGTCCAGCTTCAGTGGTGGCCTTATTTTATTGTGTCTTTCAGTAGAGAAATTACAATGCAGGGACTCAATATGAGTTCTCATGAAGCAGAGTTTGCTTGGCAGGGTGGTTCTTGGATTCCCCAAGCCACTTGGAGTACACAGACTCTTGTTCTTCCTACCAGCTCTGTGACCCTCGGTCTACAGTGGAAAGTTCCAACTGTGATGCTCAATCCGCACAGATTCCTCAATGGGAAGGCTTGATTCTTCAAGCTCTCTAGTGCTCGATGTTGCCTATGGTCAGCTCGGCCCTCTGTCTCCTCTGCTTGGCTTTACCGTTCTCTATGCTCAGTCCTCCTCTCAGGGTTCACTATTCACTGTCTCTCTTGGTTGCTTAGACTCTTCGTTCTCTCTCTCTAAATCCCTGTTCACTGTCTCCGTTCATGGATTTAGCCACTCGACCTCCATTCCTGTTCGTTTCCTCTCCCGCCTGCGTCGATTTGCCTATCGGTTGCGTGCTTGGAATTCCTTGTTCAACATCAGCATGAACACTCGAGAAGTAGCCATGCATCCCCATCAAAACAATGCCAGCCTGTTCATCGATTCGTTCCTTTCTCCATCATTGCGATCAACGGATTCCAAATCCTCTTAAATCGCGGCTTAATCCCCTATCAATTCTACTTTGTCTATCGAACGCAATCTTAACCGTCTGATCTGGGCTCCTCCAAATCCAATGTCATTCGCACGCTGATCGCGGTTGACTTGCTTGACCGATAATGTGCGATCGTGACAGTTTTTCTCTTATCTCCACTACCACGCATCGATCGTTGAGGTTGATCACTCCGTTTTCTCCAAAACCACTTACTGTTCAAGGGCGCCCCGATCAAACCACCAGTTTCCAGGTTGTGGGTCCCGCCTTCGTACGATGGCGCTTTTTGTTTCTCTGCCCACGGTCCTCTGGCCCCCAACATGACTGAGTGCTTAAGGCTCCTCCTTTTCGGCCCTATTTTCCCAACAATATATCAGCTCCTTTTCTCGATCTAGGGCTCCCAGGGGCTATTTTGACCTCCTGCGCGGTCTCCGTGGGCCTTGGTCAGCGCGCTTTGATCGAGGTCCTCGTCGTTCCATGCCGGCTGCCATGGCCATTGGTTCAGGGTGTTTTCGATTGCTGTTTTGAATTTCATTCAAGATTTGTTTGACTTGATTTAGTCATGGTTCTTTGACAGTCGTTTATGGATCCGATTCGGATCAATTTATCACAAATCCTATTCCCTTGTTTTCGTATGCGTGTAGTTTAACCATAACAGCAGATGAACTGGGCTGAAGAAGGCGCGCATTTGGGGAATGGTTTTGAAAGCCTCCACGTTGGTAACTCTTGTGAAAATCTGCTATTGAACATTGTGATAACCTGTACCGTAGAAATCTCAGGTTTGCAAGTGTGTTCTCAGAGCGAGTTGTTGAATGTATATGTTGTTCGATTTATGATGTTTCATGCCTGTTGAATGTATACGCTCCCATTTTTTTTTGAGTATGGCTTGGGTCAAGAAAATAGGCCCCTCAATTTGATTATATTTGATTATATTTTAACTGTTCTATTGTGACTATCGATGCGGGCTCGCCCATTAACAGAGATCTCCACAGATTAAGATCTTGAGGAAGAAGGGCCATTCATAGTCGGAGATAATTAATGAGAGTGTGATTGAAGCCGTGGACTCTTTAAATCCTTTCATGCATGCATGGGGTGTTTCCTTCATGGTATCCACTGCTACTTGTGGAATCCGTCCACATTTAGAAGTGAGATATACACTGCTCCGTTGAACTCCTAACCGGTAGCGGATGAACTCCTAACCAGTGCTTCTCCTGTAGGAAACGATTTGATCTGACCGGCTTCAAATGTCGGTGCAGAAATACTTTCTACGACTTTCACCGAGATTGATAAACTCTGACTGGTGTTTCATTTTATTATAGCTGAATATTTGTTTAGAAACTACTGGTGGTAGAAATTTTTGTTTGGGGATCATAATCTTCTAATACTATGATGCATTGGTGCACTGGCTTTGAAAATTAAGGTGTATGGTTTGTTCTAGTTGAATCATTTTGTAAAGATCTCGGAGCAACTCCTTATATAGTATTGTGCTTCTTGAAGTTTTGATAAATATTACAACTATTTTGCTATCCAAAAAAAAAATTACCACTAGAAGTACAATTTTACAGTATATTGGCAGAAGTATTTTTTACAGTATGCATTCAATCATATCCATGGTGGGAATAGTTCTCACTGGCAAGGAGAACTATCCTGAATTGTCCCAGATGATAAAACACACTCTCATTTTCAATGAGTTGTGGAAAGGAGTGTGTGTCGGAGACGGAGACAATGAACCAGTATAACCTACCTCACACAAAGAGCTCGTCATTTGGGAAAACAAGAATAGCAAAGCTTATGCATTAATCGCAGAATTTGTAAATGAAGAGGTGAGTCACCATATTTTGTCATATTCAAATGCCTTTGAAGCCTTACAAAAGTTGAAAGAACTCTATGACTCACATTCTGCACTTGAAGTTGTTCAACTCATGATTAAACTCTTCACTCTTGAACTGCAAAATAATGAACCTCTTGCTCTTGCATCTGAAGTAAAGTCTATAATTCATGATATTAAATCCACTAAGATTGAATTGGATATTCCTCTTATTTCTTTTCTCAAGGCACTTTATCCTACTTACTCCAATTATCTTGAGTCATTGCAAGCAAATGGAAATCTCAAGGATATAACCTTTGACTCTCTTGTGAAAAAGTTTGCTAAAAGAGAGAAAGCTTTTGGAAAGAACACAGCCCCTGAATCTTCTGAAGAGGCTGTGTGCCTTGCTCATAAAGAAAAGCATCCTGCTCAAGACTCTAGAAGAGTAAGAGGTGGTCGAAGAGGAAGAGGAAGATATTTCAGAGGTAGGGGAGGCAGACATTCTCAAGGAGAAAAGGCAGATTTGCACTGCATACGCTGCAAAAGAAATGGATCACATGATGCCTCTACATGCAAGCTACCATGGGATAAAATTGAGCAGAAAAGAAACCAACAGAAAGGTAAAACTGATGTTACAGACAATGGTAAAGCACCTGAATCCGCTCACTATGTTGTGGCACAATGTAACATTGGAGTAAATGAAGATTTATTTAATGCTTCACTTTCTTCTTCGAAAAATGATTGGTTGCTTGATTCAGAAGCAACCTGCCACATGACTCATAGAAAATATTTTTTGAAGATTTCACTGTCAATGTTGATGGAGTAGTATACTTTGCAGACCAATCAAAAATCAAGCCATCAAGGCTTGGCGCAATCAGGCTTAAACTGTCTGGTCTTCCAGACTTTCTTCTGCATCATGTTCTATATCTCCCAGAGCTGAAGAGAAAATTTCTATCCTTGGTCCACATCCGCCAGCAAGGTCACTCAATTCATATGTTTTATGGCAAGCTTGAGGTAAGAAAAGCATCTGACCACTCACTTGTCATGAGGGGAATAGAAGAAGAAAGGCTTCTCAAGCTACAAGGAACCTCTGCTGATGCACAACATTTCTCATACAATTCTCATCGTGAAGAAGGTACACTTCCATCAAGTTTATTATGGCATGCTAGATTTGGACATTTGAACTATGACAGCCTCCACTTGTTGAAGAAAAATTGTGTTGCTGGTTTGCCTACAATTCCTAGGAAACTTAAGCAATGTGATGCTTGCATTCTAGGAAAGCATAGCAAACAGTATTTTCATGATTGACATTCAAGAACACATAGAAAACTTGAACTCATTCATTCATATTTGTGTGTTCCAATGCCTATTCCTTCTACAAATGGAAATAAATATATCATGACATTTATTGATGACTACACCAGAATGTGTTGGGTTTATTTATTGAAGAACAAATCTGATGCTTTTAAAACATTCAAGAATTTTTATAAATGGATTGAAAATGATGCACAATCTCATATTGGGTCTATTTGCACTGACAATGGAAAAGAATACACATCAAATGAATTTGAAAACTATCTTTGCCAACATGGGATCAAACATCAAACAATTGTGCCTTATAATCCCAAACAGAATGGTGTAGCTAAAAGAATGAATAGGACAATCTTAAATATGGTACGATCCATGCTCTTCTTCAAAAATGTAAAGATAATTGGGCTGATGTTGTTCTATGTGCTGCATTTATAAAGAATAGATGTCCATCTAATGCTATTAGAAACAAGACTCCTTATGAAATGTGGTATGGACATGTTCCTTCGGTAAAGCATCTGAGGGTCTTTGGTTCCACCTGTTATGCCTTGATACCAAAGGTACATAGAAACAAACTTGGTGCTAGAAGTCGTAAGTGTATCTTCCTGGGGTACTCAAACACCTCCAAAGCATACCGTCTCTATGATGAAGTAAATAAAAAGTTTGTTGTATCTAGAGATGTAATTTTTCTTGAATCATCCAAAACTGACAATGTTGTTGAGCAGCAACTTGATCGCTTGGATAGATTCACAAAAGCAAAATCATTTCAAGAATTTGGTAATCAGATTCCACATCTTGAAGGGGGAATTCCTATACTAGATCAACATGTGGAATCTTCTTCTGAAGAACACTCTCCCCCGCATTAAACTCCAACAACGGATGATGCTTTAAGTGATGTAATTGATAGAATTGGGAGACTCAATCTTGATTCAGTCCCAAATCAATCAACGGAGCAGCCTAAACCATCTGAGAAAGGTCCCCCAAAGTGGCTGACAAAGACAGTTGAAATTTTTCATCTTGATGAAGTTGGAAATATAGGAACCAGAAATTCAAACTGGCAAAATGGAGGTGATGTAGATGACTCTAATTCACCTGTTGATATGGATGTTTCTTATGATTGTGAATTGAAATTGTCTACAAATTTTGAACCAACTTCCTTCAAAGAAGCTGCTTCTCATGATGAATGGAAAGAAGCAATGCAAAAGGAGTATGATGCCCTCATAAAGAACGGCACTTGGAAGCTAGTTGATCCTCCATTAGGAACCAAACCAATTGGCTGCAAGTGGGTCTACAAGAACAAGTATAAAGCTGATGGCTCACTTGACAAGCACAAAGCTAGGCTTGTGGAAAAAGGTTTTGCACAGAAGGAAGGGGTTGATTATGAGGAAAATTTTCCCCCACAACAAAATGGGCTACCATCCAGACACTCTTTGCACTAGTAGCTCAGAACGGTTGGAAAGTCCATCTAATGGATGTAAAAACTGCTTTCTTGAATGGAGATCTAAAAGAGAATGTTTTTATGTCCCAGCCTAAAGGATTTGTTGTGAAAGGACATGAACATAAAGTATGCAAACTTGTGAAGTCCTTATATGGCCTCAAACAAGCACCGCGAGCCTGGTATGAAAAACTAACTTAGCATCTTCTGAAACTCAATTTCAAACATTTTGATCTTGATGATGCAACTTTATTTGTCAAGAAAGTTGGAAAAATAGTTGTATATCTTGTGGTATATGTAGATGATCTTTTGATGACAGGGAATAATGAAAGCTACATTGCATCCATAAAGAAGGAATTTGGGAAATGTTTTGAAATGACTGATTTGGGCTATGTCCATTATTATCTTGGCATTGAAGTAACCCAACATCCAAAGTCCATATTTATTTCTCAAAAGAAATACATTGGAGATCAGTTGAACAGGTTTGGCATGACAGAGTGCAATCCTCTTACTACTCGAATGGAACAAAACTTAAAGCTCACATCTATTGAAGGAAAAGAATTTGACGATGCAACAAAGTATAGACAACTTGTAGGAAGTCTCAACTACCTAACTAATACCAGACCAGACATTTCGTTTGCTATTGGAATCCTCTCCAGGTTTATGCAAAAGCCTTGTGAGGGACATTGGTCTGCTACAAAAAGATTTCTAAGGTACTTGAAGGGAACTCAAGACTTTGGAATCAAGTATACACAGGTGGACGACTTCAGCTTGATTGGATACTCTGATTTAGACTTCGATGGAGACAAAGAAACTGGGGCATCAACTTCAGGATATGCTATGAGTCTTGGATCAGGAGCTGTCTCCTGGAGATCACGAAAATGATCAGTTCTAGCAGATTCCACAATAGAAGCAGAATACGTTGCAGCAGCTGAAGAAACAAAAGAAATTGTGTGGCTCAGGAAAATTCTTGAAGATTTGCAAGTAAAACAAGTACAATCAACTCCACTCATGATTGACAATACCTCTACAATAAAGTTGGCCAAGAACTCAAAATTCCATGATCAAACGAAGCACATCAATAGTAAATATCATTTGATTCAACATCGTGTTGAGGCCAAAACAATCCATCTCCGTCATTGTTCCACAAATGAGAAAATTGCAGACATCTTCACCAAAGCGCTTGGAAGAGAAAAGCTTGAATGATTCAGAATGATGCTTGGACTCACCAACATCCCTTCAGATTAAGGGGGGGAATGTTGACACCTAATCCTTGTGATTGGGTGAATTTATCTAAATAGATAAATTAGAAATATGAACAGTCATTGGGAGATGAACTGAACAGTCTCTCCCTCATGTATATAATGAAGACCTACCTGATGGAATAAAACGCACGAATCATTTTTTCCTTATGGAGTTACTGCCTAGCCTGACAATATTGTGCAAATATCTGAGGTAAATCTAAACGAGTCTAAATCCCAATATGTTGGTCTGATTTTTTATTTGAGAAATGGATTTGCTCCTCTTGAACTCAATTATAAAAGGAAAATAGGTTTAAGGCTAAAAGCTAATCAATATCAAATCATTAACAATGTGTTATTTCAAAAAAATTATGATTCCATTTTTTTAAGATGCCTCAAAAAATCCGAAGCAGGAAAGGTTTTGCAGGAACCCCACTATGGCCTAGTTAGTGGAGATTTTGGAGGAGATACAATAGTACACAAAATTGTTCATGTTGGTTATCATTGGCCAACACTGTTAAAATACACTCATGAATATGTGTGAAAATGCAAAGTATGTCAAACAATTGCTTGAAGACAAAGGAAACCAACATTTCCTGTTAAGTCCCTATACTACTAGTGTAACCCCTTATTGTTATTAGTACAACCCCCTTACTATATTTTTGTGCCCATGTAGTCCCCATATTGTTATTACTGTGCCCCATAGATGTTGGGTTGTGTTATATTCTTTCCACGACTAACCTCCGTAGTTAAACGGGGGGTTAGAGGGGGGCGGGAGCCCCCCTTCGTTGCGCTGATTGCGCAGCGGGGGGGTCATAGGGGGGGCGGCAGCCCCCCTTGTCCGGGGGGTTTGAGGGGGGCGGGTAGCCCCCCTCTGCGGGGTCTGGGGCAGCGCCCCAGGAAAATTTTTTTTGGACCCTATATTAGGTTGGGCGAACCTACCTATGGTTTTGTGCATGATTTTCGCACATGGTATTGGACACATGGTTTTTCGGTCCATGGTATTGGATGCTTCGGCATGTATAAATATGTATTGTAACATTGAAAGAAAATAATGAAAAATCAAGCTGGTAGTCCTGGTTTTGGGATCCAGGGAAAAATCTCTGTGCATATGTGTTTTATGGGTTATGCTCTTGCATTGTTTATTTTCTTTGTTTAAGAATTCGTATGCAGGTAATTTCTGTACAGGGTTAAAACCTACATTTGGTATCAGAGCTGTTTTGGCTTCAAGGGGACGCCTTTGTTGCTGAGGGGTTTCGCTCGGGCCTGTGGTAGACCCTGTTCAGTGGGAGATCTGCGAGATCGATTCTGGTGGTGAAAGAAGATGGCGAGCAGTGGAAAGATCGAGATTGAGAAGTTCAATGGTCAGAGTTTTGAGTTGTGGAAACTCAAGATGGAGGATCTGTTGGTCGATAAAGATCAGTGGATCGCGGTAGATCCGGGTACTAAACCATCGAGAGTGACCGATGAAGAATGGAAGAAATTGGATCGGAAGGCAAAGAGCACAATACGATTGTGTGTCTCAGATTCAGTATTGCTGAATGTATCAGGGGAAGCTACGGCAAAGGCTTTGTGGGTCAAGTTAGGGACTTTGTACCAATCTAAGTCTCTGGTGAATAAACTGTTCCTGCGGAAAAAGCTGTATAACCTGAGGATGAAAGATGGAGACTCGGTGACAGAGCATCTGAATGCGTTTAATACTGTGGTAAGTCAATTATTATCTGTTGATATTAAAATTTCAGATGAAGATAAGTGCATCAGTCTATTGTGTTCTCTACCAGATTCGTGGGATAGTCTGGTTATTGCAATAGGTAGCAATGCAACTGCTTTGCAGTTTGATGAATTAGTCTCAGCCTTGCTGACGGAGGAGATGAGACGGAAGAATATGGACAACCAGAATGGTGATGCCTTGTCTGTACGAGGACGGTCCCAGAATAGAAACAAAAATAAGTCATCGAGTGGGAGATCTAAATCTAGAGGGAGATTTAAATCTCCAGGAAAACCTACAAAGGTGGTGTGCTGGAAATGCGGAAAGGAAGGGCACTTCAGAAGGGATTGTAAATCTAAAGCTCCTGATAAAGGAAAGGGATTTGATGATGCTCCTTCTGCAGAGGCGAAAACCACCTCATATGAAGGTGGGGATGTGTACTTGGCTTCTTCAAGTACACATGTAGATCATGAGGCATGGTTGATTGACTCAGGTGCATCCTTTCACTTCACTCCCCATAGAGAGTGGTTCTGCGAGTATGAGAAATACGATGGTGGTGATGTCTTCTTAGGAGATGATAGGAAGGCTAGAATCATTGGTCGGGGAAAAGTAAAGTTGAAGCTGCAAGGTGGAAGGGTTAGAACACTTCCGGGTGTTCTACATATTCCTGCATTGGCCAGAAATCTGATTTCTGTAAGCAAGTTGGATGATGCAGGTGTAAAGACGGTGTTCGAGAAAGATACCTGCAAGATGGTTCGAGGAGCACTGATATTGATGCCGGGAGTTCGGATTGGAACTCTGTACAAGCTGCAAGGTAGCACTGTTGTTGATGGGTGCAATAGTTCTATGGTTCCTGAAAATGGAGTAGAAAATCTAGTGGTCTCTGGAGAGAAGACCATGTTGTGGCATCAAAGGCTTGGACATATTGGAGAGAAGGGCCTTCGAATACTTCATGGTAAAGGTATGGTAGAAGGTATGAATGATAGCTCTCTGGATTTTGATTTCTATGAAAATTGTGTGTATGGGAAGCAGAATCGAGTGAGTTTCCCCTCTGGTGGTAAGAGGACGAAACAGATATTAGAGCTTGTGCACAGTGATGTGTTTGGACCTGTGAAGGTTCCATCACTGGGTAAGTCTGTGTACTATGTATCATTCATAGATGACTTCTCAAGGAATACATGGATATATTTCCTTAAGAAGAAATCTGAAGTCTTTGACAGGTTTAAAGAATTTAAGGCTCTGGTGGAAAATCAGACAGAGAAGAAGATAAAGGTGCTGAGGACAGATAATGGTGGAGAATTTTGCAGCAAGGAATTTGAAGAATTTTGTAAGAAGTGTGGTATAGCACGGCAGAAGACTACTCCATATACACCTCAACAAAATGGAGTCGCAGAAAGAATGAACAAGACGTTGATGGAAAGGGCAAGAAGCATGCTCAGTGGTGCCGGGTTAGGACAGGAATTCTGGGCAGAGGCGGTGGATACTGCACGTTACCTGATCAACAGATCACCCTCATCAGCGTTGGAGGATAAGACTCCACAAGAAGTATGGACTGGTAAGAAACCCTCTCTTTCACATCTGATGGTATTTGGATGTGATGCATATGTACATCTTCCAAAGGAGAAACGAACCAAGTTGGATAGTAAATCTGAAAAGTGCATCTTTATTGGGTATAAGGATGGTTTAAAGGGTTATAAGCTTTGGAACCCAGTCACACGGAAGGTTGTGTACAGCCGAGATGTGGTGTTCAGAGAGGTAAAAGATGTTATTCAACATGAAGTCCAACCAAAGGAACCTGAGAAGATAGAGTTTGAGCCAAAGGAGGAAGAATCGGACTCTGTAGCAGAGGAGGAATCAGAAGATGAAGAGCCACAAACTCCGGCTGTGAGAAGATCAGGTCGAGAAAGAAGGCAGCCAGAAAGGTATAGTCCATCTGGTTTCAGTTCAAATTTTGCTTTGTCTGTTACTGATGATGATCCCAGAACTGTGAAGGAAGCAGTGGATTCAGAGGATGGAAAACTCTGGAAAGAGGCCATGGTTGATGAAATGGCATCTTTGCACAAAAATGAGGCTTGGGATCTGGTAGAGTTGCCGGCTAGAAGGAAACCCATTGGCAGCAAATGGGTGTTCAAGAAGAAGACTAATGCAGAAGGAAAGGTGGAGAAATACAAAGCTCGGTTGGTAGCAAAAGGTTATTCCCAGGTGCCGGGAATTGATTTTGGTGATATTTTTTCTCCTGTTGCCAAGGTAGCTTCTATTAGATTACTTTTATCTATTGCTGCTGCTTTTGATTTTGAGGTAGAACAGATGGATGTGAAGACAGCATTTCTTCACAGGGATTTGGAAGAGGAAATCTACATGAGGCAACCTGAAGGCTTTGCGGTGAAGGGTAAGAAAGAACTGGTATGCAAGTTAAGGAAGTCTCTGTATGGGTTAAAACAGTCACCAAGGATGTGGTATCGGAAATTTGATACATTTATACGGGGACTTGGCTTCACCAGAAGCAAAGCATATCATTGTGTGTATTTTAAATTAATTGGTGACCGTGTTATTTATCTGGTCTTGTATGTGGATGATATGTTGCTGGTTGGAAATGACAAAGAAATTATCCAGGATTTGAAAACCCAATTGTCCTCCAAATTTGACATGAAAGATCTTGGTGCTGCAAACTATATTTTGGGCATGGAAATTAAAAGAGATCGGGCAAAGAGAAAGCTCTGGTTAAACCAGAGGAAGTATGTCGAGACAATACTGCAGAGGTTTAATATGCATGATAGTAAACCGGTGAAGGTTCCTATTCTTGTAGGTGTGAGGTTATCTTTTGAACAGTGTCCCAAGACACAAGAAGAGGAAGAGGACATGTCCCGTGTTCCATATGCAAGTGCAGTTGGTAGCCTGATGTATGCAATGGTCTGTACTAGACCAAACATTGCACATGCAGTGGGAGTATTGAGCAGGTTTATGTCAAAACCTGGGAAGGAGCACTGGACAGCAGTGAAGCGGGTTTTCGGGTATTTGCGTGGCACTAGTGATTATGGTTTGTGCTACCAAGGAAGACCAGGATTGGACAGAGTGTTGGATATTCATGTTTTTGTTGATGCAGACTGGGCTGGAGATCTGGATCAGAGAAGATCTACAAGTGGGTATGTGTTTAACCTATTTGGAGGTGCAGTCAGTTGGATGAGTAAGAAACAATCTGTAGTGGCACTATCAACTACAGAGGCAGAATACATGGCAGCCACTCATGCAAGCAAGGAAGCAGTTTGGTTGCAAAGATTGTGTTCAAGTATGGGGTTAGTACAGGGAGCTATAAGAATAGACTGTGACAGCCAAAGTGCAATTTTCTTGGCAAAGAACCCTGCTTATCATTCAAAGACAAAGCACATTGATGTTCAGTATCACTTTGTGAGGGATATGATAGAAGACAAAAAGGTGTTGCTGGTAAAGGTGGACACTTTGAAGAATACTGCAGATTCATTGACAAAATCTATGAGCTCTGAGAAGTTCTCTTGGTGTAGAGAAACAATGGGTGTTTCAGGGCTGGAAAAATGACTAAGCTCTCCCGTGGCCCCCTGTGGAAAGAAAACAACAAGTGGGAGATTGTTGGTTTGTGTTATATTCTTTCCACGACTAACCTCCGTAGTTAAACGGGGGGTTAGAGGGGGGTGGTAGCCCCCCTTCGTTGCGCCGATTGAGCAGCGGGGGGGTCACAGGGGGGGCGGCAGCCCCCCCTGTCCGAGGGGTTTGAGGGGGGCGGGTAGCCGCTACCCTGGGAAAAAAAATTTTGGACCCTATATTAGGTTGGGCGAACCTACCTATGGTTTTGTGCATGATTTTCGCACATGGTATTGGACGCGATGGTTTTTCGGTCCATGGTATTGGATGCTTCGGCATGTATAAATATGTATTGTAACATTGGAAGAAAATAATGAAAAATCAAGCTGGTAGTCCCGGTTTTGGGATCCAAGGAAAAATATCTGTGCATATGTGTTTTATGGGTTATGCTCTCGCATTGTTTATTTTCTTTGTTTAAGAATTCGTATGCAGGTAATTTCTGTACAGGGTTAAAACCTACAATAGAAGCCCACTATTGTTAATATAATCATAGCCGACATAACAATAATAATGTAAGGGCATAATAATAACAATATTGAGCTTCTATGGGCCACAATAATAACAATATGGGGACTACATGGGCACAACAATATAATAAGGGGGTTGTACTAATAATAGTAACGGGTTACACTAGTAGTATAGGGACCTAACATTTCCCTTACAACCAGTCAACATTGAACAACATTTTGAACAATGGGGATTGGATGTCATAGGTGAGGTCGTTCCTAACTCTTCAAAGCAATAGAAACACATTCTTACTACAATAGATTATTTTACCAAGTGGGTGGAAGAAATTCCACTAAGAGTAGTCAATTCTGATGCAATTATTGAATTCAATGATCAATTTATCATAACTCGATTTGTCTTACCCAATGCACTCATGTTCGACAATGCATCTTATTTTTTTGGAAACAATATTATTGAATTCGCACTAAAAAGAGGTTTTAAATGAAAGTATTATGTCAATTACTGTCCTCAAGGGAATGGGTTAGCAGAGTCAACTAACAAAAATCTCATTATAATAATTAAACAAACTATCGATCAAAGTCAAAAGAATTGGCACAAATCTTTGAAATTTTCTCTATGGGTAGATAGAATCATTAAGAATGCCTCAATAGGCGCTTCTCCATTTAATTTGGTTTATGGGAAAGAACCTCAATAGGCACTTCTCCATTTAATTTGGTTTATGGGAAAGAAGTTTTCATTCCATCAAATCTAGCTATTCCCTCTTTTTCTCTAGTGCAATTCATTGAAGAAATCCCTTCTTCTTCATTACAATTAAGGCAAGATCAAATTCTCAAATTAGAAGAGGAAAGAGAGAAATAAAAGATCACACATGTCCGTCATCAACATTTAGTTACAACTTCTTTTGATGTAAGTTTAGTTTCCACCAAGTCATTTCAAATCGGAGATCTCGCCTTGAAATGGGACAAAGTGAATGAGGAAAAATGTAAACATGCCAAATTCCAAATACTGTGGTTAGGACCATTTCAGATTCTTGAGCAAGTAGTACCATCGACCTTCATCTTACAAGATTTATTAGGAAGAAGTGACTCTCTTCCTGATAATGGGCTTATATTGAAGAAATTCTTTTCGTAGGAGATAACCTCTCCTAATTGTAACATTATCGTATTTATCTTCTTTCATTTTTTTATGCTTTCTAGGAAAATAAATGTTGAATAGAATTTACTTTTGGCCTCACAAAAAATCTTTTTGAAATATTTTGATTCTTCGCTTTTAGGAGTAGAGATTGTTAAGGAAACAATTATAACATTTGAAAAATTAGCTAAGTTCCATGAATCTCTGAAATTTTCTTTTCCACCAAAATTATTTATTCTTTGAGAAATCTCCAACTTTATAAAAAAAAATTGTTCTATTATCAGTCAAGAAAAGTATCTTTAACAAAGTAAAGACTATTTGCGGATAAGCATATTTAACTCTATAATTGTCATCCAAAACTCTTAAAGTTTCAATGGTTCTCCCCATCCAGTAAACTTTTCTCTTTTTAGAGTGTAATTCTAAAATATACTAAAACTCAAAAGATAAGAGGCCTCATCAAGAGCTTGCTTACCATGTTCATAGGGAAATAATAAGGCTGACATAACGAATACTGCGTACCAAAACAGGGTAATGGCTTGAGATTATTTTAATCTTAATACAAGGGGTCTCATCACAAACCAGATTGTTCAATCAAGTTACAACCGGTGAATGGCATTGTCATTATTTGGCCACCAAACCAAGACAATTACTTTTGAGTAATACAAAGATTTTTTTTTGCAAAAACATAAACTGTTTAAAAAAGAAAAAAAAGAGAATAAGTATATGATTTTGAATTTTTCTCTAAAAAATGCATTCTTATCTGGATGGGATATTGAATCATTGTTGGTTAAAAGATAACCCTGTCAAGGCTATGGATGCCTGCTGATAGTAGGGGCTCTACCTATGACAAAGGAGTACATTAAAAAGTTGATCTGCAAAAGCCCCCTACATTATTTTTAAAACTAAGTAAAGACTGATATAAACAAAGGAATTTTCATCTTTAAGACAATATCAAATGAATTGTAATTAGGTGAACTTTTTTTATTATTCAGATAAATGTTACTGATCTAAAATTTCATGCAATTCCTATTTCTTGGGCTATCTTTACTTTGAAAGTTTTAGAAACTTCAAACTTATTAGAGATAATTGGTTCATCCAATGGATTGCTAATTTTTGTGTTGTACAGCAACCCCCCATTTGGTAAAATAATTTAGATAACAAATGGGGGCCCTTTAGAAAATAATTTGATTAAAAATCCATTAAAATCTAAATAAAAATCCAAGAACCCCACTACATAGTGAATTGCATTTCGCATTTCACAAATTCTTGTGTGAAACACTTAATGTTATCATTTGAAACATCACGTTACTTAAAATAATCCCATAGGAATCTTAGGAACAAAGAGTTTCTACTAACGACTCAGAAGAGGATGCAAATAAAGCATCCAAATAGCAGTGAATCACAAAAAGAGTCTATTATATAGAAAGATATAGAATAACCTTCCAACAAGAAGAGTATTGAGAAGGGAATTGATTAGGACCAAATGCAGAAAGAATGGGGACAGTTTGAACAAATCATCAATGAACCACAGGGTGGTACGAGTCAAACACAAATTTTGCCCGAAACACCAAAACCTCCCGAGAAATCTTCAGAAAAAGTTCTCACTACTTCAGAAGATATTGAAGTTATTCCTGCTTTTCCTTCTTCAGAAATTGTTTTGAAAGAGGAGGAAATTCCTCCTTTAGATATTTTTTATAGCCCCAAACATTGGGAAGTCATGAAGAGACAAAGGAAAAAGAGAAAAATTGACCATGTTGTTATTAGCTTGCCAGGCAACGAGCCAATGGACATTGTCTGGAAAGATACACCTATAGATCCATCTGAAAATTTGACCAAATTATCTCAATTTGCAGGAGCTTATGCTTCTGCAACAATTGACAAAGTTGAAGAAGTGAGAAATTTGATCAAAGAAAAGGAGGAAAGAATAAAGCAGCTGGAAGATTAACTCACAAAAGAAAAGGTGAATACAAAGGAACATATTAAATCACAACTTGAACAAATGTAACAAAGTTTCGAAAGCCTAAGGCTTCAAGGCCAAGAAGAATTAAATGCCAAAGACGTTGAAATCGCATAGCTACTCAAATCAAATAAAGAATTACTCAAAAGTTGATGAATTCGTCAAAGAAGATTTAGAAATCAATGTGTTTCTATTAAAGAAACATTCTATCTTTTTTAAGCAATTAGTAGAGATTAGTCCATTGTGCCAAGAAGCTGATGCATTTTAGTGAGTCAATTCATAGATGCTCAAATCAACTTTGAGGAAATAGATGAGAAGATTTCAAACTTAATCACATGACAGAACAATTCAAAAGGAAAAAAACCAGAATTTCCAAAGATCAAAGAATCTCACAAGGACATTCTCTTTACTGATTGGGAAATCCAAATAAAACAGGTTGAATGGAAAGTTTCTAGTGCAAGTGTAACATCCAACAATATGATAAAAACTATTAATGATAATCTTTGGTATGCAGGTTTTATTCAAAAATGTTTCCCAGGAAATTTTCTCGAGATCGATGATTTGCAATCAAGTTGGCATGAAAGTATTGCAGTAAAAGAACAACAGATCAGAAAATTGTTGCATTTAAATTGGGAAGCTTATTGGTCATACCTCGTAAAACCGCATAGTCAATTGATGGCCCTACAATGCTTAACTAATTCTATCATCCATATGTCGCCATCACTTTCAGATACAATTTTTGCAGGACAACTAAAGATAAGCATTAGGCAGCCTCTAGGAGTTCAAGCGATGATAGATATCTACGAGAACTAGAAGCAAATCAGAAGCCAACACCAATAAATATCAGATTTTTAAGTTTTAAATCAATTTTAGTTTTGCATTTTTGGCATTGATTCTAAGGAGAGTCATTTCACTCCTCATAATTTAGTGCTTAGATATTTTTGTAACATTTTTTGATATTTAAACCCCTTTCATGTATTTAGAAAGGGTTTCGACAATTTTATTTGAGACTCTTTAAAAAACATACACTTTTGTACTTTTTTAAGTTTTTCTTTAATTTTGAAGATCTAGTCCATGAAATTTTATTTGAGAAAGTTTGCTAGGAATTGTACTTTTGTTTTTCTGTGATCGATCTTGAAGAAAATGCATGTATTACAGCGTTATTGTCTATGGATCAATAATCTTGCATCAGGTACTTTTATCATTGGGTAGTGATTATTTTATGAACTATTAAGATGTTTCTTCTATATGTACATTGTTTGTCAATTATGTTTTAATACAGCCTATTATATATTCACTTTTGAAATATAGTTGAGTTGTCATTCTCTTTATTTTTTATAAGCAAAATTCTATTAGATATTTGATGCGATACATGTTACAGTCAACCATTTTGATTAACTATTTAATCAAAATAGTTGTTTTTACGAATGCTTTATACTTCTTGTATGAATAATCTTCATTATCATTCAAGGTAGTCATTTATCTATATTGCACAAATATTGATTTAAGCCTGGGTATATAATAATATATATATATATATATATATATATATATATATATATATAGTTTGAATTTTTTGTTGAAACCACCCTCACCTACCAAATTAGCTTTGATAATCAAACGCATACCTCTTCCTACCATATTTCAGGTTGGGAAATTGGTCCCATAAATCCAGTTGGAGCCACCAAACCAAATGGAAAATGGATGGTATTCAAGTCCCCAACCGAGTGGTTATCCCCCATGTTGTCGCAATGAATTTCGGGGCTCAACATGTCCCAGATGAGACTCCATTACTTGTGTTCCTCATATCTTCCTACACAAGATCTAATGCAGCCTAACCCCATTATCACCTAACGCAACCTTCATTTTGTCCTTCCATGCACAAAAGTTCGAAGTCGCTTCTAGGGCATGATCTATCCTCAAACCATAGGATGAGATGATTCATGCACTTATATAATTCTTTCACTAACTGATCTCCTCTTCAATTCGCATTGAATATGATCCAGAAACTTGGTCTATATCTTGTTTTCAGATTTGATATCATGTAGAAAATCCTTGAAACCTTGCAAATACTAATGATGGAAAACTAATCTCAAAATACACAATATTTGTCTACCAAAATTCCACAGAAAGAAAACAATGAATAGAAACACAATCACACATAGAACACAATAATTTATTTGGGGAACCCAAGTGAGAGAAACCCTTCTTTCTTGTATTAAATCAACTGAGAAATTTGATCTATTATATAAAAATTGCTTCAAGCCTGAAGCTCCCTACAACACTGATCAACTCTCAACAAGACTTTCCCAACACTTAGGCAAATAAGGCCTGCTAGGAGCTCCTATTTCCTAGCACAAATTTGCCCCTAAAAGATAGGATTTTCTCCTATTTCCTTATGAAATTCCTAAGAGAAATCACTCTACTTTCTTCTCAAGCCTCTACACAAAAACATATGTACAATGAATAAATATATATGTGTGTTCATTCAATCTCAATAGGCAATTCGAATTGCATGACCTACTAGGGCTAAATTTAGTAGTTGCAACTAGTTAACTGAGAGTCAGTTGAGTTAACAAAAGTCAAACTACTCAACTAAACTCAAGAACTCAAGTCTATCTCTATTCTAGAACTAGAGATCAGTTAACCAATAGACATTAGAGTTTAACTGCACTAGAAAGCTAAGTTTTAGCTATCAACTTGTACACAACTCACTAAAAGCCATCTAACTTGAATTAATTGACAATAAACTAGTAATAGGCCACATTGCACATGTAAATGGACAACTAATTCAAGTATCAATGAGACTAAATTTGAGTTAGCACCTTTGACTAAGGCACAATTCAAAGAAGTCATTTCTTACTAAAATTTCAACAGAATTTTCTACAAATTAACATTGTATTATTAAAATGAAAAATTATAATTGTCATTATTATAGCACGTGTTGCATGGTAGTTTAGTCCCTACAAAAATTAGAAAATATGTAATAAAAAAATAAACTTAATATACATAAATAATAAATGTGGTTAGAAGACAACTAAAACAAGAAAAACATTATTGCACCAAGAGGCACATTCTACACCCCAATATGAATGTGATGTGTAATTTCTTCCATGCTTAACGTTGAGTTGACATATGTCCCTTTTAAAATAATAACAAAATATTTTCTAAATAAAAAATGATGTTCATTATAGTAAAAAAACATATATATATATATATATATATATATATATATATATATATATGAAGGTGGTGTGGTAAAAGTATTTCACTCTTGATTCATTATTGTTATGAAATAAAAACAAAATTCAAACTCAATTATGTAAATATTATATATGTTTAAGAAAAAAGTGAAAAAAAATAAATTCTTATGGATAAAAAATTTCAATTAGTCTTACTCTTCTACATGTTACCCCTTCTAATATTTTAGCCAATTTTGTGAATTGCAGTAAATATTTGTTAGAGTTGTAATTTAAAATGCATAATCTACACAATCAAGTGCCCAATGGGATTTTGAACTCATTGAATCCATTTATACATGAAAAAATGAAAATTAAATAACAAAAAATTACACACACACAGACGGGATCATATTTCTCAAAATACATTTTGTTTTCAAGTTTTGCACTTAAAAGAGGTTTTCACCTAGAGAAATTTGATCCCTCTGAATGCTTGCTAGATCCATGGTTAAGAGGGATCCAGGGATCATATCTCTCAAAATAGAAATGTTTTTTCAAATTTTGCACTTAAAAGATGTTTTTACCTTAAGAAATTTCATCCCTCTCAAAATGGATCTATACTGGTTTACTTATAAAATACCTAAAGGATGTTTGAACCCTCTATCCTAAAAGAAAAAAGAGATTTAAGTATTTTGAAAAGAAAGTTATGAGCACTTATCAAATGTAAATAAGATGTCAACACCATCATAATAGAGGATATCAGTACCATTTCATGTCTTACTTATTAACATTGTGCAACCAATAAAAAGTAAAATAAATATATAGAATATATTGTGTTAAAAATAATTATATATAGTACTCTTATATTTATATTATATTCATTAATGTATATAATGTTATTAAAAAATATTCATAATTTTAGGAGTTAAAAGTGAAAAAACAATTGAAACAACTTTTATCTTTTCCTATTAACCATATATATTTTTTCTCTTTCAATTTATTCCCTTTTAATTTTGACTTTTCCAAAAAATTTAACCTTTTCCTTTGTTTGTTGTTTTTTTCTTAATTAATTTACTTAATTTTCAATTCAATTATGCAATAAAACTTTAATTTTTGTCACCAATAAAATGATACAAAAATAAAATTTTAATATATATTGATATTGGATTATTATATTGTTTTTCATCCATCTCAATACTTTCATAGAGCACACAGTAGAGGAATCACCTCACATGATACATTTTTACTAGCGGGACCCAATTTGGAAAATTAGGGTCTAAAACATTTCATGGGGATTTTGAGGCATCAAATGACATTTTTTGGGGTAAAAGTTTGTCGATTTAGCACAACATCTTTTTTTCCTTTTCTACTCACATAGTCCTTTCCAATAACGCAAGAATTGCATTAATCAGAGTAGGTATGCAAAAGTTATGCCACTCAGATGTCAACCTTCCTATTTTAACCACCATAATTCAAGAGGATGCCATGTCAAACCCCATTATTCATGGAAAAGGGGCTAGCCACATGATTATGATGAATAAAACTATAGAAGTTTCCATATTTTAAATCTGGTTAGTAGTTGAGGGAGTCAAACCTAACCACTAGTAAGCTATCATGTTATGTTACAACTAGACCACTAGGAGGAAAAGGGGTTCCATTCTTTTCGAGTGTATCTTGTTCCATATATGAGAAGCATAGTTGAGAAGGATATGGAGAGAGAACATAGAGAGGATTTGTGCATTTTAGTATCCCATGGGCCACACACCTTACTTCATTATTCTTGTAGCCATTTTCTATTCAAAGAAAGAGAGCAAAGTGACCTCACCTTCCTATTGGGTTTTTCTCCTAAAAGGGTTTTGTTGAATGTCAATGTCATTGATGCAAACATTTTTCTATGAACACTCATGATACTCATTTATAAATTGCATTGATTGGGAGATCCAATAGCCAAGATGTCCTAGAAGCCCAAATGCCTGATCATATTGCCCCACACTTATTGAATAATTTGAGGACGAATAATTGTGAAATTACTTGCATAACCATCGCCATCATGTTGTCTTTGTCATGTCGTTTCCAATAGTTGGTGGCATGCCACATGGATCCTCACCATTTGAGATATATGTCTTCTAGAAGGTAAATACCCCCCAAGCATGGTCATGTTACCCAAAAAACAATTGGGCAAAATCAATTATTTACACACATGGAAGGTTGTGCATGGAAACGTTTACATTAAGCTTAGCCCATCAAAAAAATATTTCATTAATTAAAATAACTTGGTAGCTAAGAAAAGGACCAAGTTGTCCCCTCAAATGGATAAATTAATTCTTTGAAAATATGATTAAATTGGTGGATCAAGTCGACTTCAAGTCAAAGATGATTTTTAATTAAATTTTGAAATTTAAATCCAAGTTGTCCCTCCAAAAGGTCTTGCCTTTTTCCCCCTCCATTAAGTATATAAAGGGGATTCATCTTCCCTCAAATGAAACCATATTAATGCTTGTTTTCTTCATGAATCTTATGTCTCCATGTGTAGTAACACCCAATTAAAGGAGGTTGAGTTTGAAGTGGGTTTTTAATCTATTTTTGGTTCTGGTTTCGTTGTGGAAACAACAGTATGTATGTGTGGAATTTTCAGCCTTCCAAGGGCTCTGATTTGAGGCATAACTATGGGTTTATTTGCCTACCTCAAAGGCCAAATTTGGGCCCTCTCTGAGGCTACTTTCGTCACTGAACCGCAGGTTGTGAGGCTAACCTTAGAGCAGGAGAACCTTGATGTTTTCTGAGGTTATTCACTGGCTTTAAAATTGATATATCTGTGGGAGAATTTTCAAATTGGTTGTGGCAATATTCTGAGTCCCATTCGACCCTTTTGGAAGACTTCTATGGATGAATTTTGAGGCATAATATTATCCTTCCTCAAGTATGTATTCATCCTTGTTTCAAGAGATTTATGGATTAGCTTCAAGGACAATCTTTGACATCAATTCAGTGATATTTCAAATTTTATTGAGGTGTCTTCTAGGGCCAATCCAAAAGTAGATGTGATATCCTTTTTAGGGAAGTTTGAAGTAATATCAGTTGAGTTGTGTCAAAATAATTTTTTGGGGGCTTCATGACAGCTGAAACTTCTGTTGTTAGGGGTTGGGTTAGCACAATGTAGGAAGCCTAATTACTTGTTTTGTGATTGATTTTTGGACTGCGTTTTTGATGACTTTTAGTGGCATGCTCACAATGTTTATGGTGGGTTTGGAGTAGATCTTAGCCTTAATATTTCTGAAGTGTTTTCATGTGTTGTTTCTATGGTCTTTCTAGGGAAAATCAGGGATCTCATATTAGCCTCTCCTCTATGGCTATTCAAGGATAGATCATATATCAACACTAGAAACTTGTTCTAACAAGTCTTATGACAAAGATATGAAGAAACATGGGGTGGTTAAGTAGTGCTATGATTAGAAAACTAAAATATTCGATCATATTTGAAGCTTGAGTTGACATCTCCATGTTTAAAGCTTCTAAGTATATAACTTGTTCAACTGAAGAAGAAGTGTAGTTTGTTGAAGGCTTATTCAAATAATGTTAAGGATGAGCTATGAAGTGGTCTCTAGGGTCACAAGAGCCTCATGTTCTGAGTAGTAAAAGAGAACAAACTAAACCATAGTGATTGAAGGGTGTGAAGAAGTTAAAGGTTTGATTATAGTGCTACTTAAAGGACTAAATGAAGGCTATAAGATGACACAAATTAGGTGTATTTTTGTCCTCATCCAAGAATTAAAAGACAAAGTATGGTTCCATGAATCATATTACAAATGTTGGTTTGTATTTTTGATGCTATGAGGAACAGAAAATTGCTGAAGATACCATACATTTTTCATAAACATATGTTATTATCATTTATAAGCATAATATTATGAAGATATTACTCTTAGGGTTTGATACATTATTGATTTATGGTTTGGCTTGACATGTTGCAACAGAGGTTTGAATTACCAGTGTTGAAATTGTTAAAAATTCAATGCATATTGTTCCTAGGATATGACTATATGAGTTCACGCAGGTAATGTCTGAGTATATTGTTATGCATTTCTATTGTTGAGTATGGTAGTATGTGGTTGAGTATGTATGAAGGATATTTTTCTGAGCAGAAGCTCATATTTTAAATAGGTTTGTATCTTGTTGATATATGTTGATAATACAATGACTAGATCATCTTGATGATTATGTATTACTACTAAATTCCTTTTGTCTAGAATGAAGATGCTAAGGTTTTGTTGTATTGGCATTGAGGGTTTTCTTATAACCAAAATATCTAGGGGTTGTACTATAGTTTTCTAAGATGCTACCCAAATAATAATATTGATGCATTAAGGAGGTGTTGAGACAATGGTTTGTATTCAGCAGAGTTATTTATGGAGGATCTGCAAGAGGGAGTATGTTATCATTGATTGATCAGTTAGGGTTTGGTGATTTTGTGATAGTATTGCAGATCAAAAAAATTAATATATTTTTCTTGATATTATTCATGCTGAGCATAGGTGTATCTAGTCTAAAAATTGTGAAACTTGGTCCATTGTAGTGAATTGAAGGCCATAACCTTTAGGGAAAGTGGTGGCTTGCTGAGGAGGGTGGCAAGGTGGTACAAGGCAAAGATTGAGGTCTCCTTTAGGTTGAAGCCTGATAACACTCCAGGGTGACAGGGTGGTACTAGGGAAAGCTAGATCCTGTGCAAGTTTTTGGAGTATTCTTTCAATTAGATTTGATAAAACCAGGGCATTGGGGAGTCCTTCTTGTTGGACCTGGTGAAGTAGGGCATTGGAGAGTCCTTCCAGTTGGAGCTAGTAAATTAGGGTATCAGAGAATATTTTCAGTTGGAACTGATAAATCAGGGGGTTGGGGCCTCCTTCCAGTTGTTTCTAGAGAACCTTGGAAGTTGGAAGCTTCATGTTGATTTAAGCATTAAATACCTATATTAAAAGTGTTTGGTGGTTTTTATTCCAAAAGGGATTCTACCTAAAATCTCTTGTGCATTGTCTTGGATGTTGTCCATTGTTGAATGGTATTTGTAAATGTTTTGATCTAATGATAATTATAATTGATTCTCTGTGAAGTTAAAATTAACTAGCTGAAGTGAAATACTTATTCACCCACTCTCAATATTTCCAGCAATTGGTATCAGAGCAGGTTCCTCTAGTTGTAGCCCAATAGGCAGATATAAGAATTGCAGAGATGGGAAAGCCAAAGAAGTGTACATCCAAATGATTGAAGGAAGTCTCTTGTATTACATTAGCCTAAAAAATGTTACAGCTAATGAAGAGAATCTAGTTGGTCTATCTTCTCAGTTCAATGAAATAAATTATGATATATGAGAATCCAAAATGGAAGGTTATCTGAAAGTTCGTGGATAAGATGTATGGAATTTTGTTTTTTATGGAGACGCATATATCATTGAATCTAGAGAGCACAATAAAACAAGAAATGAATTCCACTCTAATACCTCTGCCAGACTCCATGAAAGCTAAAGTGGATCAATGCTCATCAGCCAAAGGGCTTTGGAGGAAGATTCACAATCTCTACTCAAAGAAGTATGAAGGTCAAGATGAAGGTGATGATGATGATTATGATTATGATTCAGATGAAGTAGGTGAAGAAAAAGAAGAAGCATTCAACATGGAGGTTGAATTGATTAGTTCCTTATATGATCTTAACAAGGCAAGGAAGTGAAATCATGTACTTGAAGATGAAGCTTCCCTTCTACAACTTCAAGTGGAGGAAGCAGAGAAGAAAGAGAAAATATTGACAAACCAATTAAAGGAATTTGTTCAAAACTACGAGACAGAATTTAGTCAAGAGAAAAAGGAACTTGATCACTCTAGATGAAATCAACCCAATCAAGGAATCACAGAAGGAGAAATCACAAGATGTTGAAGATGAAGGCCAAAGAATCAAGTGAAGATCCATGCAATGAAGGCACAAACTCCAAGCCCTCAAACAACAAGGTTGAAGAGAAGCCTAATAGAAAAATCCTTCAAAGGCCAAATCAAAGTGAATGTTAGAAGAAGGTTGAAAATGTTGTTGCTCCAAGCCTATAATGTCAAAGTGATCAAGGAAATGGATAAACAACAGGTTATACCTCCTCCAAGGAAGAATGTCTTCAGAATATCAATAACATAAAAGCAAGGCATTTCATCTAGGTACCCTAGCATATTTTCGGAGTATTGTTTTTCATGTAATAACTTTGGGAATAATATTAGGGATTGTAGAGCTTATGATAGGTATGATTATCAAGGCCACTATAAAAACCATAGAAGTAAGCTTGCAGGAACACAAGACAAATATTCAAATGGATTTGTTAGAAAAAAGTTTATTTCAGTTGCTCCATCATTCACGTACCATATAGAGTTCTTAAAATTCCATAACTATGGACATACAGCTCATGATTGCAGATACAAGATGGAATATTTCATGAAGGATAACTCTAACATTAGGTACAAGAAGGTCTGGAGAAGAAAGAAAAATAAAGAGGATAAGGTAAATGAAGAATTCCTAGCTGTCATGCTCTCAGGTTTTGTAAAGTCAAAAGGTAATGATGAATCTACAATGGAAGATATCAAGGTTCAAGATAATCTGACTGTAGATTTGGTTCATACATTACCCTGAAGAATCTAGATTGATGAATCCTTATCCTATGAATGTTGAAGAGGGGTAGTTTAAGTAGCAGTGGTTGGAAATTTGAAGATCTATCTTTTGACAGTTTGATTTGGATTGGCAGTAATGCGATGACAAATATGTGGAGTGTCTCATGTCATATGGGTTGATTTAGTCAGGTTTGATTCAATGGTTCTTGTAGCAGTTTGAAGAAATCATCACATGTTTATTTTTCAAACTTTGGCAAGTAGTGAGAGGCACAACAAGTTAGGGGGAGATTGCAGGAAGACAAAAGGAGATACTTCACCAAGGGGAGTAACCCTTTTCTATTAAATTCAAAGGGGAGAGAAGTCAGGAGAAGAAGATCATAAGCTTGAAGATAGGGGGAGTGTGTGTGTTTCCAACAATGAAAAAGGGGGACATTATTGAATGGCGTTATCATTTATGCCAACATTGGTTTATGAACGCTATTAATATACATCTATAAATTAAAAAATTTGTAAGCTCCAATATTTAGGATGTCGTAGAAGCCCAAATTCCTGATCATATTTCCCCACACTTGTTGAATAATTTGAGAATAAACTATGAATTTGCTCACATGACCATCACCATCATGTTGTCTTTGTCATGCTTTTTCCAACATTTGGTGGCATGCCACATGGCTCCTCACCTTTTGATAGATATGTCTTCGATAAGTTTAAAGGCCCCAAGCATGGTCATGGTACATCAAAATATTTTGGAAAAATCAATTGTTTACACGCATGGAAGGTTGTGCATGGAAAAGTTTACATTGAGCTTGACCCATAAGAGAAATATTGTATTAATTAAAAGATCTTGGTAGGTAAGAAAAGGACCAAGTTGGCACCTCAAATGGATAAATTCATTCTTTGAAAATAGTATTAAATTGGTTGATCAAGTCTGCTTCAAGTCAGAGATGATTTTTAATTAAATTTTTAAATTTAAATTCAAGTCAACCCTCCAAAAGTTCCCACCTTTTTTCCCCTCCATCAACTATAAAAATGGGACTCGCCTGCCCTCAAATTACATCAAATTAACACCTATTTTCTTCATGAATCTTCCATAGCCCTGTGTAGTCACACCTAGTTAAAGGAGGTCAAGTTTGAAGTGGGTTTTGGATATTTTGTTTTCTTGTTTTTGGTTTTGGTTTCTCTATGGCAATAGTGGTTTGTATGTGTGGCATTTTTTTCCCTCCAAGGGCTCAAATAGGAAGCATAATTATGGGTTTATTAGGCTACATTAGAGACCAAATATTGGCCCTCTTTGAGGTTACTTTTCATCACTGAGCTACAGGTCTTGATGCCAAAAATTTTGGCCCTAGAGTAGGAGAACCTTCATGTTGTCTGAGGTTATTTTCTGGATTTAAAATTGATATATTTGTGGGATCATTTTCGTATTGGTTGTGGCAATAATATGAGTCCCATTAAACCCTTTTGGTAGACTTTTGTGGATAAATTATGAGGCTTAATCTCAACCTTCCTTAGGTATCTATCCACCCTTGTTTCAAAAGATTTATGGATCAACTTCAAGGAAAATATTTGGCATCAATTCAATGGTATTTCAGAGTTTATTGATGCCACTCCTAGGGCCTATCCTGAAGTAGATGTGGTATCCTTTTCATGGCAGTTTGAAGTAATATTAGTTGAGTTGTATTAATAAATAAAAATTGGTGGATCTGTGACAACTAGAAGATATGTTATTAGGGCTTCATTTAACACAATTCTTGAAGCATAATTACTTATGTTCTGATAGACTTTTTAAATGAATTTCAGTGGCATCCTCACATTTAAGGTGGGTTTGGAGTAGATCTAAGCCTTAATTATTTTGAAGCTTTTTGATGTGTTGCTTCTGTGGTCTTTTTAGGGAAAATCAATGATCTCATATCATCATCTTCTCTATGGCTATTCAAGGAAAGATCAAAGATCAACACTGGAAACTTGATCTGAAATTTCTTATGATAAATATTTGAAGCAATATATGGTGGTTGAGTATTTTTGCAATTATAAAAATAAATTGTGAGATCAAATTTGAAGCTGAGTTGGCATCTATGTTTTTAAAGGCTGTGACAATAGAAATTTTTGAATTGAAGAATAAGTGCAATTTGTTGAAGGTTGATTCAAATTGTGTTAAGGCTAAGCTATGAAGCAGTTTCTAGGGTCACAAGAGCCTCTTGTTTTGAGCAGTATAAGAGATCAAACCAAACCACAATTTTTGAAGGATGTGAAGAAGTTAAAGGCCTAATCATAGTGCTACTTAAAGGATTGAATGAATGTTGTAAGAGGACACAAATGAAGGTATATTTCAGTCCTCATTTAAGGAGAAGAAGATAGAGTATGGTTCCATATTACTAGCTAATTACTATTGTATGTGCCATGAATCATATTGTAAATGTTGGTTTGTATTTTTAATGCTATGAGGAACATAACATATTTGAAGCTACCATACATTGTTCTTAACTTATTTGTTATCATTGCTAAAAATAATATTGTGAAGATATTAATCTTAGGGTTTGATGAATTTTCGAGTTAGGTTTAGCTTAACATGTTGCAACAGGGTTTAGAGTCAATGTTGAAATTATTTAATAGTCAGTGTATATTATTCCTAGGATATGATTGCATGATCTTTTGTGGATGATGTCTGAGTGTATTGCTATGCATTGTTATTGCTAAGTATGGTAGTATATGGTTGAGTATGTATGAGGGCTATTTTTCTGAGTAGAAGTCCATATTGCAAATAGGGTTTTATCTTGTTGATATATGTTCAATATAGTGACTAGATCATCTTGATGATTATGTATTTCTTCTAAAGTCCTTTTTCTCTATACTAAATATGCCAGGGTTTGGTCGTATCATTATTGAGGGTTTTCTTATGAACATAAGATTTAGGGGTTGCACTATATTTTATTGAGTTTCTATCCAAAAAATACTATTAATGCATTTATCATTTGTTGAGACAATGGTTTGTATTGGGTAGAGTTATTTATGTAGGATATGCAAGAGAAAGAATATTGTTATTGATTGATCAGTCAAGGTTTGGTGATTTTGTGACAATATTGTAGATTGACATAATCAAAAAAAAAATCTTGGTATTATTCATGTTGAGCACAAGAGGATATAGCCTAAAAATTATGAAATGTGGTCCATTGTGGTGAACTGAAGGTTAGAGCCTTCAAGGCAAGTGGTGGCTTATTGAGCAAGGTGGTAGGATGGTGCAAGGGAAAGATTATAAGAGTCTCTTTCAGATTGGAACTTGATAATACTTCAGGGTGGTAGGATGGTGTTAGGGATAGTTGGATCCTGAGAACACTTCAAGGTTGTAGGGTGGTGATAGGGATAGTTGGAGACTGTGCAGGGTGTTGGAGCATCCTTTCTATCAAAGTTGATAAAACCAGAATGTTGGAGTGTCATTCTAGTTGGATCTAGTAAATTAGGGAATTGGAGTGTCCTTTCAGTTGGAGCTGGTAAATCAGGTTGTCAGAGAATCCTTTCAGTTGGAGCTAGAAAAACAGGTTATCAGAGGATCCTTTCGGTCAGAGCTGATAAATTAGGGGGTTGGAGCCTCCTTCTAATTATTGTTGGAGAACCTTGTAAGTTGGAAGCTTCTTGTTGATTTGATCATTAAAGACCTATATTAAAAGCATTCAATGGTTTCTCCCAGAATGGTTTCCACCTAAAATCTCTTATGTACTATCATGGATGTTGTGCATTGTCGAATGGTGTTTCTCATTTATATTTTGATCTAATGCTAATGATAATTAATGCTTAGTGAAGTTAAAATTAACTAATTGAAGTGAAGTATTGATTCACCCACCTCTCACCATTTCGAACAATTGGTATCAGAATGAGTTTTTTTAGTTACAGCCTAACAACTAGAAGGAAAATATCAGAAGTGCAAAGATGGGAAAGTCAAAGAAGTACACATTGAAATGAATAAAGGAAGTCTTAGGTATTGTAGTAGTGTCAAAATCTATTATATTCAATGAAGAGAATCTAGTTGGTTTAGCTTCTGAGTTCAATGAAATTAAATACGATATATGGGAATCCATAATGGAAATCTATTTGAAAGCTCATGGATATGTTGTATGACATTTGGTTGTTTATGGAGACACGTCTACCAATGAATCTAGAAGGTACAATACAAAAGTAATGAATGTAAATATAAGAGATTTGAAAGATTTTGTGAAAGCCAAAGTGGATCAATGCTCATCATCCAAGGGGATTTGAAAGAAGCTTAACAATCTCTACTCAAAGAAGCATGCAAGTCAAGATGAATATCACGATTATGATTATGATTAAGATGAAGTAGATGAAGAAGAAGTAGTAGTGGACATGGAGGGAGAACTGATTAGCATGTTATGTGATATTAACAAAGCAAGGAAGTGAAATCATGTAATCAAAGAAAAAGTTTCCCTTCTAAGACTTCAAGTGGAGGAAGTAGAGAAAAAAGACAAAATATTAACAAACCAATTACAGGAATTTGTTCAGAAGTGTAAGACGAAATCTAGTCAAATGAAAAAGGAACTTGATGTCAATCTAGATGAAATCAACCAACTCAAGGAATGGAGCAATTAAAATATGTCGAAAGGAAAAAACATGGTATTAATGAGACAGATCAAGAATTTTCTTAGTTGAATATGAAGACCAAATAAGTAAGTGAAGCTCCATGAAATGAAGACACAAGCTCCAATCCCTCACAAAGAAGTTTTGAAGAGAAGCTTGATAGCAAAACCCTTTAAAATCCAAATTGAAGTGAAGGTCAGAAGGAGGTTGAAATGTTGTTGCTCCAAAAATGTAATACTAAAGTAATCAAGGACAAGGATCAATAAAAGGTTGTACCTCCTCCAAGGAAGAATGCCTTCAGAATATGAATAATGTCAAACCAAGTCTTTCATCTAGGTACCCTAACATATTTTATGAGTATTTTTTTTCATGTACTAGCTTTGGGAATAATGTTAGGGATTTCATAGCTTATGACATGGATGATTGATATGTTTTTGTATGATTAGTTTTGTTGTGCTAATAGAAACTACAGATTTATAAATATGTGCATGCTTATTTCTCCTTGTGTTGAGGTTTCATTATTTGTTTTTTCATACAATCAGGTAAATTTCTTTAAGTTTTAAAAAGACATTCATGAGCAAAATAGCTTCAAAAAGAAATATTGAACAACAAACATGTAGAGTGTAGCAAACCATCAAAGAGACACATTAACACAATGTTTTTATGAAGTATTTCACCCCTCCTGGGCTACATCTCCTTGGTCCAGCTTCCATGGCTTGGGCCTCTGTATTAGCTCAATGTGGTAAAGATGTTATTTACAAAAGCTCTATGGCTCCTAATACTTGCACCAATGTGTTCAAAATATCCAAATTAGCCAAGAACACCTCTTTCTAAGCTCAATTTGGTCGAAAATTTCTCAAGATATGTTTCATTCAATGTTTCCCTAGGAAACTCCACTAAAACTGGAGAAGACTCCAGTTAGCACCGCCAAAATTAGCAATCCCGCCGAATTTGGCGTGCCTCCAAAACTACCACCAACATAATAATTCAAATTATATGAACTTAAACAAGATTAGCGGTGCTAATCATGCTTATCTGTTAGTGTTGGCCCGTGGTTGTAGTGGGTGGTCGTATGGTGGGGGAGTTGGCCCGCGAGGCTGGTTCCCTCCGCTCCGCCGTTGGCATTAAATATAAGATTGTGGCTACCATTTTCAAGGTCCGCCGCCTAGTTCAATGGTAATGCAATGATGTTGGGAGGGGGAGCTCATGATTTCGACCCTCCCTCTGCCCATCCCTTAATACATTTTTCCCACTGAAATATTTGCGCCATTCCAATAGATTGATGCCTTTGGATTTAATGTGGAACTATGTAATGTTTATATATATGCAGATTTATATAATGTTTGATATATATATATATATATATATATATATATATATTTGAAAAAAAAATACACATAATATTCACCATAAACCCATAATTCCGCCTTGGAGGACATTGGGCAGTTTCACCTTCACACAACCAAACTGGCGAATCTTGAAGTGACACTTTTCACAACCTCATTGGGAAAAAACTAAAGAAGATTCCTATCATGTTGACTATACTGCCATGTAATCATTCTGTCCTGTTCTGCAAATTTTTGTAGTTGTTTAGGAAAATGAACAGCATGCATTTTCTCCTTCATTCGGACTCAGTTTTCAGTGAAAAAACTTGTGTTGTAATCGTCTTGACAAGATGGACGCAGTCGTATAGGTTTCGATCCAATTTGAGAGCTTTAATTTTTGAGCTAAATACTGAGCACCTGATCATTCCTCCCCACTAGAAGACTTTTGGACCCCAAAATATACTATCAATTGTTCACCAGGTGAGGGTACAACTCCCTCACCTTCTCGTTCTACAACCATTTGGCTTGAGAAGGCTTTTGTCCCTTGAGTCCCACTCTAAGTTATTTAACATCCCCTCTCTTTGAAGTCATGGTTCTTTTGTCAAGTATGAGATCATGTTGAAGTTCATCTAGATATTCTTGTGAGAAATCATCTATTGATGGCAGCTAAACATGCTCTCCTTGATCATCAATCAAAAGAGGCTCAAACAATCTCAAATTCTCAACATTAATAACAAAGTATATTTTCATATAAGGAGGCAAATCAAGCTTAAATTCATTGTTACCATTCTTTTCCAAAATTTTAAAAGGACAATAACAAATTGGTTTAAGATTTCTACCTTCCCCTTGAAGTCTCTCTTTGCTAATATATAACCAAAATTGGTCGCCAACTTCAAATTTATGATCAACCTTGTGCTTTCCATGCCTTGCCTTGTAGTTGTTTTGACTTTTCTCAAGTTGTTCTTGCATTGTAGGATGTGTAGATTATCTTTCGGATTCATCTCGCATTAGGTTTCTTGTTTTGATCGATGTTTCGAACCAGAAATGGTGGTTCATCTTCAGGATGTGAAATATTTGTGGAAAATTGGTCTTATTATTCAGTTCAATAAGTAGATGTTTGAGATGCATTGCTGACAGATCTTAGGGATTATTAATTTATTAAATTATTGTTAAATTATAATTTATTAGGGTCATAATTGTTCTAATTTATATTTTATTATTTTAATTATATTTCATTTTAATTTTTCTAATTTATATTTTATTATTTTAATTTATATTTCATTGTAGGATGTATCAACCGACTTTTCTCTATGAACTTCCTTACCTTATCAAAGTCACTGTGACCATCGATGGCAACATATTTCTCAAAGATGAAGTCCAATGGTGATGTGTTTGTGGAAGAATGCTTTGCCCTATTGTATGCATGTTGTATGTAGTGCAATTGTTCATCCCACAACTTAGGATGTTTGCTACTATATCATCCTCTAAGAAGATGAATAATTGTTCTATTGACCACCTCGGTTTGTCCATTTGTTTGTGGATGAAAGGTTGTTTTCTTCTTCAAATTTGTGTCCATCATGTCCCATAAATTTGACGAAAAATTCCCAACAAATCGAAAATATCGATCACTTACAATAGAAGTTGGAAGACCAAAATGAACCCAAATGTTTTGGAAGAAAAGTTGAGTTGTTTGTTCAGCTGTAGTTTTATTTTTATATGGTTTTAGTATGCACATCTTGTTGAACCTGTCTACAACTACATACAAGTAATCATTACCTTTCCTTGAAAATGGAAGACCTCCTACAAAATCCATTGAGATACTTTCCCATGGACGTGAAGATCCTGGAAATGGAGTGTATAAACCAAGTTTCCTATTGCTAGGCTTACTTGTAGCACATAAAGAACATCCTCTTATGAAATGAGAAACATTATCCAACATGCATGGCTAACAACAATACCTTTGAAGCTTCACTATTATTTTGCCCACACTAAAGTGTCCAGCAATCAATGAAGTGTGGACCTCCCTTATGATAATGTTTCTTTCTCCATGTGGAATACACAACTTGCCAAAGTGATACAAAAAATTGTTATGTACATGATAATCCAACTCTTCAATTTGATTTCCTTGACTCAAGCTTGCATATACTTTTGAAAGTCACTATCATTTGCATATTGTTCTATGTAACTTTCATGCAAAAAATAATTATGCTTGAGTATAACAGATGAATTTACAATAGGCCTTGAAATAATATCAGCTACCTTATTGTAGATTCCCTTTTTATACCTAATAACCAAATGAAATTGTTGAAGAAAACCCATCCATATGAAATGTCATGACTGCTACAACTTTGACTGTGACTATAAATACTGCAGTGGTTGATGGTCAGTATGGATGATGGTCTCCTTCCCCATCAGATAGTGCTTCCATTTCTTAACACTTTGTACCAATGCATAAATTTCTTTGTCATATGTGGGATTGTTAGTTACAGCTCCATTAAATATTTCAGAATGAAATGAAATGGGCTTACCATGTTGCAATAGAACTGCTCCCATGGCATATTTCTTGCATCCGTTTGAATCTCGAATGGCTAGAGAAGATCTGAAAGTGCTAATACCAATGTTGAACTTATATTTTTCTTCAAAGCATCAAATGCTTTTTTTTGTACATCTCCCCAATGGAAGACTTTCTTGACACTTGTTAATGCATGTAATGGAGCTGCAATGGAAGAAAAATTAGCAATAAAATTTCTCCAATATTGTGTTGCCCCTAAAAGGATTCTTACCTCTGTAACTGTATTGGGCTTGGGCCAATTCAGAATGACCTCAACCTTAGAGGGGTCTATCTTCAGTTCACCTCCTCCAACAATGTGTCCCAAATACACCAAAGAAGTCTTTCCAAATTCACACTTTGACATATTTAAAAACAATTGTTCTTTTCTCAAGACATCAAGTACTTTGTTTACATGGATGACATGTTCATATCTTGACTTACTGAATATGAGGATATCATCTAAGTATACAATGAAAAAATCATCTAGAAATGGTCTCAATACATCATTCATTACCCTCATGAAAGTAGTTGGAGCATTTGTAAGACCGAAAGGCATAACAAGCCACTCAAACAATCCTTGTTTAGTTTTAAATGCAGTTTTCCAAATGTCTTCTTCAGCTATCCTAACTTGATGATAACCACTTCGTAAGTCTAACTTAGTGAAATACTTTGCATACCTCAACTAATCAAGAAAATCATCAATTCTTGGGAGTGGATAATGATTCTTTACTGTGATTTTATTCAGTGAACGGAAATCTGCACACATGCACCAAGTTCCATCCTTATTTGGAACCAAGACAATGGGCAAGCCACATGGTAAAGTAGATGGGCGTATGATACCTTTTCTCAACAATTATTGAATTTTATTTTTGATTTCCAAACTCTTCATAATAGACATGTGATACATGCCAATGTTCGGAAGTGGAACATCCTGTTGCAACTGAATCTCATGCTGAATTCCCCTCTTGGGAGGTAACCCCTTTGGTTCCTGAAACATCTCTCCATGCTTTCTTACCACATAAAACAAATCAGATTTCAATTTATCATCACAACCTTCAAAAGATTCATAATCAATATCATTAGTTTTCTTAATCATGAGAAGCACAAACTTTTTACTTGCATTTACTAGTCTCTTCATTTTCCCTACATTAACCAAAGAAATGTTCAGCTTCTTGCAGGGGGATCTCACTATGTACTCCACCCCATTCTTGAGAAATATGTATTTGTTGTCATGGCGATAAAATACTGCTTTTCTATCATACAAATAAGGACTACCCAAAATGATTCTTGAGATGTCAAGTGGAACTATATCTAACTCAACTTCGTCAATGAACTTTTTAGCTGTGGCGAACTTGAATAAACACTTCATTGTAACCTGTAAGTTTGCATTGTTTACTATCCAACCCAATGGATATGGCTTATGATGAGGTACAGTTTCAAGGTTTAGTTTTTTAACCAAGTCTTATGAAATAAATGTTGATTGTGACGCACTATCAAATAATGCATCAATCTTTGTTTGATTTGAAATGACTCTAACATGAAACAACTCTATTATTGACTCTTCATTTGCAGTGTTGTTTTGACTATGTGATGAACTAGTGCTTGCAATAGTTTCTTTTCCTTTTGTAACCATGGCTGAAATCTTGGTCTCATCACCAGAATCGTAACCAAGGTCATGTTGTGTGGTAGCAGTTGTCTTTTGTTTTCCCTTATTGTTTTGTTTCTTAGGCCTTAATTCAGGATGTAATTTCCAGTAGTGTACTTCATCATGCCCCTCTTTGGAATAGTGTTTTCATGGGATTTTATCCCCTTCCTTCTTCACACTTGCATTTTTCTTTCCCTTCCATTTTTCACCCTTTTCTTTCTCCTTACCCTTGAATGGCTTCCTCTTACTACCCTCTTCCTGAATGTTCTTTCCTTTAGATTCAAGGTGCGTGGCTTGCACACATACCTCATCTAAGTTATTTGGATTAAAAATAAGGATAGTATGTTTGAGATAGGAATGTAAACCCCCAATATATTTCAGTAGTGTGCCTTTGGAATTCAAATTCACTCCTAATAACAAAGCCCTTTTCCTAAAATCCTGTGTATAATCTTGGACTGTTTAGCCTTTAAGCTGCCTAAAATTATTCCAACTCATAATGGCTTTTTGCATATAGGCTAAACGATAAAACTATATTTTAATTACATAAACAAATTAAACCCAAGTGATGGATATCTTACCATGGATTTTCATTTCCTCTTGAGTCTTTGCTTCGCACCAAACTAGTGCAGCTCCTTCTAGCCTCAATGAAGCCAACTAGATATTTATATCGTCTTCTTGAAGGTTTTGAATTCAATAGTATACCTCTAACTATCGAATCCAATTGCCCAACTTTTCTACATTCACCTCTCCATTGTACATGGGAAGTTCAAATTTTATGTCCAATTTCAGTAATGGAGTTTTCCCTCTTGGTGTTTTGGAATGAGTATGGGAAGTTTCAATGGTGGTAGTGGAAGACGATGTTCTGTGAGATGGTGAAGATGATAAGGATGGTGGAGATGGAGGTGGCTTTCCACCATTCCATTTGGAATCCTTCTTCTCATCTTTTTTTTCCTCTGAGCTTCCTTCTCCATGTGGAGGTTTAGAACTTTCTCCAACCATTCTAGTGTTCCTCTCTTCATAGAGTACTTTAACAATCATAGTCAAAGTGTAGAAATATTTATTGAATTCTTCCTCCTTTGAAGAGGGACCTTCAGGCACTCTTTCTCCAAACATAATGGCTATGGATTCAGGCTCAGAAATTTGTACTGCTTGTATTTCTTCAATATTAGTTGAAAGCAAAACATGAGGAGTTTCAAGTGCAACTGGAACTGGAACTTTGGGTGGTGGAGATTGTGGCCTTGTGGCTCTCCTTCTTCTGGGCATTACCTCAGGAGTTGCAACCAATAGCTTCCCTTCTCCTTTCTATAACTTTAACCTTGTAAGCATCACAATTTTGCAACCATTAAAACCATAATTTCACAAACTCAAGCAATCAAGCAATTCAACATTTTCCTCTAATACCAACTTGATCTGTTTTTGTATGATTAGATTTGTTGTGGTAATAGCAATTATATATTTATAAATATGTGAATTCTTATTGCTCCTTGTGCTGAGGTTTCATTAGTTGTTTGTGCATACAATTAGGTAAATTTCCTTAAGTTTTAAAAAGACATTCATGAGCAAAATAGCTTCAAAAATAAAAAATGAGCATCAAACATGTGCAGTGCAGTTTGATCAAAGAGACACATTAAGACAATGTTTTTATGAAGGAATTCATCCCTCCTGGCTACATCTCCTTAGTCTAGCTTCCATGGCTTGGGCCTCTATATTAGCTCAATGTGGAAAAAATGTTGTTTACAAAAGCTCTATGGCTCCTTATACCTACACCAATGTGTTCAGAATTTCCAAATTAGCCAAGAAAACCTCTTTCTGAGCTCAATTTGGTAAAAAATTGCTCAAGATATGCTTCATTCAATAATTCCCTAGGAAACTCCACTAAAACTGGAGAAGACTCCAATTAGCACAGCCAAAATTGGCAATACCATCGAATTTGGCTTGCCTCCAAAACTACCGCCAACATAATAATTTGGATTAACTAACTTAAACAGGATTAGTGGCATTAAGAACGCTTATCCATTAGCACTAGCCCGTGGTTGTAGTGGGTGGTCGTATGGTGAGGGAGATGGCCCATGGGGCTGGCTCCTTTCGCTCTACCGTCAGCACCATTATCGGCATTAAATATAAGATTGTGGCTACCGTTTTCAAGGTTCGCCACTTGGTTCAATGGTAATGCAATGGAGTTGGGAGGGGGAAGTCACGGGTTCAACCAGCGCTCCGCCCATCCCTTAATCCATTTTTCCCACTGAAATATTTGTGTCATTCCAATAGTCTAATCCCTTTGGATTTAATGTGGAACTATGTAATGTTTATATATATGCAGATTTATATAGTGTTTGATCTTTAATATATATATATATATATATATATATATATATATATATATATATATATATATTCAAACAAAAAAGAATTCCACATAATATTCACCATAAACCCATAATTCCACCTTGGATGACATTGGGCAATTTCACCTTCACACAACCAAACTGGCCAATCCTAAAGTGACACTTGTCACAATCTCATTGGGAAAAAATTGAAGAAGATTCCCATCATGCTGACTGTACTTCCATGTCATCATTTTGTCATGTTCTACAGTTTTTTTAGCTATTTAGGAAAATGAACATGAGGTCTTTTCTCCTTCATTCAGACTTGGCTTTTAGTGAAGCGAATTGCATTGTGATCATCTTGACAAGACGGACGTAGTCGTATATGTTTCGAGCCAATCTTAGAACTTCGATTTTTGAGCTAAATAATGAGCACCTGATCAATGATTATCAAGGCCAATATCAAAATATTATAAGCAATAATGTAGGAACATAAGTCAAAAATTAAAATGGTTTCATCAGTGGAAAGTATATGTCGGTTGTTCCATCATTTAGGTACCATATAGAGTTCTTCAAATTCCATAACTATGGACATATGGATCATGATTGCAAATATAATATGGAATCTTCCATGAAGGAGAACTCTAACATTAGGTACAAGAAGTTTTGGAGAAGAAAGAAAAAGAAAGAGGATTATATAAAATAGGAATTCCCATTGGTTATGATATTAGGTTTTGTAAAGTAAAAAGGTCATGATGAATATAAAATGGATGATATAAAGGTTCACCATGGTCCAACTGCAGAGTTGTTTCATACATTAATCTGAAGAATCCAGCTTGATGACTCACTATCTTATGAATGTTGAAGAGGGGGATTCTAAGTATTATCGGTTGGAAATTTGAATATCTATCTTTCGATAGTTTGATTTTGATTGGCAGTAGTTTTATGAAATTTTTTTGGAGTGCCTCATGTCAAATAAGTTGATTTACTCAGGTTCGATTCAATGGTTCTTGCAATAGTTTGATGAAATCATCACAGTTATAGTTGTCATACTTTGGCAAGTAGTGGGAGACACAATAAGGTAAGGGGATATAGCAGGAAGACAGAAGGACATACTTCATCAAGGGGAGTGACCCTTTGCCATTGACGTTAGAATGGGAGAGAAGTCAGGAGAAGAATATTAGAAGCATGAAGATAGGGGGAGTATGTGTGTTTCTCTTAATATCCATCTATAAATTGCATTGATTACAACCTCCAATGGTAAAGATTTCTTGGAAGCCCAAATTACTAATCATATTTCCCCACACTTGTTGAAGAATTTGAGGACAAAGAACTCTGAATTTTCTCAAATGACCATCTTCATCGTGTTGTCTTCGTCGTGCGATTTCCAACAGTTGGTAGCATACCATGTGGCTCCTCACCGTTTGAGAGTTGTGTCTTCTAGAATGTAAAATCCCCCAAGCATGGTAATGTCACCCCAAAACAGTTTGGTGAAATCAATTTTTTACACGCATGGAAGGTTATTCATGGAAAAGTTTACATTAAGCTTGACCCATAAAATAAATATTGCATTAATTAAAAGGACTTGGTAGTTGAGAAAAGGACCAAGTTGGACCCTCAAATGGAGAAATTAATTCTTTGAAAATAATATTAAATTGGTTGATGAGGTCGACTTTAGGTCAGAGATGATTTTTTAATTAAATTTTGAAACTTAAATTCAATTCGACCCTCCAAATGTTCTCTCCTTTTTCCCCTCCATCAAGTATAAAACGTGAACTCATCTACCCTTAAATGACATCAAATTAATGCCTATTTTCTTCATGAATCTTCTATGGCCCTATGTAGTCATGCCTAGTTGAAGGAGGTCACGTTTGAAGTGGGTTTTGGATCCATTTTTTCCTTGTTTTTGGTTCTAGTTTCTCTATGGCAACAACAGTATGTATGTGTGGCATTTTTGGCCCTCCAAGGGATCTAATATGACACATAATTCTTGGTTTATTAGGATATCTTATAGGTTGTATTTTTACCCTCTATACAACTACTTTTCATCACTGAATCATAGATCCTAAAGCCAAAAATTTAGGCCCTGGAGGAGGAGAACCTTCATGTTCTCTTAGGTTATTTATTGGCTCTAAATTTGATATATCTATGGGATAATTTTTGAATTGGCTATGCCAATAATATGAGGTACATTCAAATCTTTTGGAAAAATTTGTGGATGAATTCTAAGGCTTAATCTTAGCCTTCCTCGGGTATCTATTTGCCTATGTTTCAAGAGATTTATGGATCAGCTTCAAGGAAAATCTTTAGCACCAATTTGGAAAGATTTCAAAGTTTATTGAGGCCTCTTCTAGGGCTTGTCTTGAAGTAGGAGTGGTATCCTTTTCAAGGTAGTTTGAATTAATATCAACTGAGTTGTGTCAAAAGAAATTTTTTAGTGGATCCATGACAGCTGGAAGGTCTGTTATTAGGGATTGGATTAACACAATGTCTAAAGCTTAATTACTTGTTTTGTGATTGATTTTTAGATTTAGTTTGTGACAAACTTCAATGGAATCCTCACATTTAAGGTGGGTTTGGAGTAGATCTCAGCCTTAATGTTACTGAAGTTTTTCCATATGTTGGTTTTGTGGTCTTTCTAGAGGGTGCCTTGAGCCCTAAAGCAGCGTGATTGTTGGGTTGGGCCCCTCATTCATGGAGATAATGATATATTTTTTTTATCGTTGCCTTTGGAGTTGTCTTCCCAACTCAGGGGTGAGTCGGTGGTTGACTTTATGAAACATTAGGTCCATGGTTGGGTGGAATGTGTAGAGCCTACAACTAGTCAGCTCATAAATATATATAAGTACCATACTCCCCTATATTTCTTTTTATTTTTGTGTATGTGTTTCAATTATAAACCCTAATTTAGGAATTGTCATATTTGAACGCTATGCGACTATTTATGTGATATATATGGCTGAAAATCCTAACCAGGGTTGTAGGCATGAACATTTTGTTGTATATGTGAATTTTATGTATATGTTTACATGTGTTAACATTAAACCTTAAAATAGGTACTTGTTGTATTATATATTGTGTGTGTGTGACGTGTATTATAATTTATGTATTATTGGACTATTAATCCCAGTTGGTGATTCACATAATTACATGAATATTTTTGTTGCAGTGCTTAATTGTTGTTATATGCAATGTAGAAAATAGATGGTTGATTGAATTGCAATGCATAATTAATTATAATTTTTTGGCACCGGCTAAATTATGGAAAAAAAAATTCTAATGTATATACTTTCCGCATATTAATTTATTTATTGTTGCACAATACCATTGAGTAGTGTTGCCCGGCCAAGGTTGGGGACATTACATTGGAAGTTATAAGCTTCCTATTGATGTAATCATTAAATACATATATTAAAAGTGTTCGTTGTGTTTTCTCTCGGAAGGGTTTCCACCTAAAATCTCTTATGTATTGTCTTGAATGTTGTGCATTGTTGAATGGTGTTGCTTATTTATGTTTTGATATAATGTTAATGATAATTAATGTTTTGTTAAGTTAAAAGAAACTAATTGAAGTTAAATTCCGATTCACCCCCCTCGTAGTATGTCCAATAGGTTTCCCAGGATATATCTTGTGTCAAATGTGGTTCGTGAATTTTTATTTTGTTTTTTTCTATTTTTCTGCATAAATTTCAATTTACATGCATATGAAATAAACACTAATATAAATATCTAGAAATCTAAAGAGAAATAAAACCTAATAGTGTAGATTTAATATTTTTAAGTATAATTTATCTGATTTTTTGTGGCAAAATATCTAGTGGAATATCCAAGTCAGTTTACATATCATGTTGGTATTAGAGTAGGTTTCTTTAGGTATATTATGGATATTTGTAGGGGATCTAGATTGGCTAAGCCAAAAGTTAGAAAACCCTAGTCATGGCCTAAAAAATTATGAATAACCATCCCAATCTAGCAGAGTAGAGGTTTTCATGGTTGGAAGCACAACTTGTAGATACAAGTCGTAATGTGAATCTCCTCATTTTGGCCCTTAGCAATAATCTCAGACTATTTGGATAAAATGGGGCTTCTAATACATAGGACAGATCAAAGGGGTGATCAGGAGATCAGGAAGAAACATAGAACCAATCAAAGAAAGGACCCAAAAGAGATCAAATCAGTTTGAGTGTTGTGAACCATTCATAGTCCTTATTCAAAATGGAAGCAATCAGTTTGAGTGTTGTGAACCATTCATAGTCCTTATTCAAAATGGAGGCAAAAGTTGATAGCAAGTTTTACTAAGTGGAGATTGACACTCTGAAGCTAAATCATTAATTGCAACAACTATAAGTTTTTTTAGTGTTCATCATATCGAGGAAGAATAGGAGATTTCATTTGCGTGACTAAAATTAGAGGGCCATGCCCTAACTTGATGGGAAAGCCACACAAAGACCTTGAGGTTGGAAGGAGATCCTCTAGTTACTAAGTGGGAGGGCTTTAAAACCCTTAGAAATTCACAATTTTACCCTATTATGTATGTAGAGGACCATTGGATCTCATGGCACTACTTCAAGTAGAAGTAGGGGCAGAGTGTACAAGAGTACATCGCATAATTTATAAAGGTGGCCATCAAGTTGGGTATCTCCCCAAAAAACCCTGATGTATTCCTCAAGTATTTTGAGGGTAAACATACCCATATGCAAAATCAAGTGACGTTGCTCAAACCTAAATCGGTGGATGAGACTTGTGCACATGCACAATGCATGGAGAACATAGGCCTTAAGAAAGGGAAATAAAGTGGATCGAAGTAGAAGGAGCAACATGATGATTGTAAGGAGGGGAAGAAGAAGTGGAAGGGGTAAAAGATAAAAATATAGCAACCATAAGACACCAGTGAAACAATCCTAGCAAGCATTATGACCATTATAACTTTGATGGTTATATAGAGGAGAAGTGTTGGAAGTTGCATCCAAAGCTTTACCCAGAGAACAAAAAGAAAGATAATAAGAAGAAGAATCTCATGGCCACTGATTTGAGAAACCAAATTGAAGCTCAGACTTAGATGATAATATTGTTTGTACATCAATGCAAAAGGAGGTGAATCTAAGTAGCCTTTAGCAATAGGAAGAGAGAGAAATGACCAAATTCTTCCACATAAATATACAGGTTAAGAAGACAAAGATTGATGCTCTATTTGACTAAGGATCGCAAGTGAATCTCACTTCAATAGATATTGTCAACAAATTGAGATTAGGAGTTCATGATCATCCAATCCCATAGCCATTGGTATGGGTAAATAAGGATGTATAGTTGTTGGCTTGAGGGGGCCTGACCCAGGTTCAGCTTTAATTAGACAAACAAATCCCTACACTACTGGCCCTTTCAGCATCAGCCCACGGAGCATGGACCGAAGTCTCACCTGAAGCAGTATGGGGGGATGTTGGAACCAAGTTTCCGCACCCTGAGATGGTTGTGATGTCATTTGATTTCTTCTATCCCTGACTTCGCGTATGTGTTTTCAATTTAGGGCTTGCAAGACAAACCCTCTATTCTAGTCCTCAATATATTCACGGAAGTATATGATCAACCTTCGCACAACCCTAACCTCTAGCTCAGGTACTTTCGTGCTGCTTTGGCAATGGGCCGTGTAGATTCCCCAATTATCCTAAGTGATTTTCTTATCTCGTCGAATACTTAAGGTTAACACTGCGTAAGAAGATACTCGTAATTAAGTTCAATTATTCAATGTAATTGCATTCATTCACGCATCTTATATGCATAATAAAGGAAATTCATACATAATATATCCAAACCCATCAAGAGAACAAAGACATAGAAATTTCAAAATAACTCCTTTTATTAATACCTCCCAAGTGTTACAAACTCTATCCACCATGCGCACACATCTGGAGGGGTCCACACACTCAACTGTGGACTTCTACCCTAGGCCTCTATGCACTCAAGTGTAAAGCCTCTATCTACACTACGACCCATGACTTAGACTTCTTCTTTAGAGCTATCACTCTATTACATGATCTGCCATTCTATTGATCGATTGATCCCTAAACTACTTAGAGCTTAGCTCTTTTTATACAATCCTATGGTCCATGGACCATGGGTAGGTATCTTAAAACTGACTTTACTTTACAAAACTAAGGGTGGACTACCCTTTTTGACACATAACACCTTCGCACTCCGCGACCACAAAATTCGGTGTCTTTACAATTATATTGCAAAAATTGCCTTAACATGGGATTTTAGCCCCAAAACTGCCCTTGGGGGATCCATCTCCCAACAAGCCCCCAACACAAACATCGTGACTCGCCCTCGAGTCACTTGGTAGGCACAGAGATCTTTGTGTGAAGCCCATCCAGCTCGACTCTAATGACCGCAACTTCGACCGTGCACTGAGATGCTACCTGCTTCACATCTTTAATTTTTTTCTCAGTTACTGTCCCTATGCTGCCAACTTGAAGTTGTTGTTGTGTCCCTTGCAGAGTCGCAAGCTTTACTTTAATGTTTCCTGTGACTACATAAGCTTCCTCTAGCCAAGACTTTAGTCACACCTTCAGCACTTCTTCCTTATGCAATGCTGCGTCCACCTATCCCTTCAGCTACTTGGCTTCCTTCAACTTAGCTAACCTCTGTGTCAAAGCGACAATTCACATTGTGCTCATAACTTCGTCATAACGTTTTTGGAGTTTGCGTGCTTCCATCTCTAGCATTTGTATGTATGGTCCTCCTGCAAGCTGGTCAAGACCTCAAACAATTGTTCGAACAACTGTGTGTAGTCTGCTACTGCACTCTCCACTGTTGTGACTACTTCTGTGACAGCGGTTGCCCGATGTTCCTTTACCTTTGGTAGTGTTGAAGGTTGGGCCCTCAACTGGAGCTCTGTAATCTACAAGTTCAGCTCCAACTGAACCTGTGCCATCTTTGTCTATGTTTCGCGCATGCCTGTGGCCAAATTTTGGATACAAACCATGATTGGATCCTCCTCCAGAATGGCCAACACTGGGACCATTCTGCATGCCTCCTCCATGACCTATATGCTCTTCTGGCTCTAGCTGATCGCCTCAGCCTTAGCAGCGATGGAAACATTGCTCTGTAGGGCCATCTGCTTGTTGTTTATCTTATGTTCACTAATCACCTGGAGGGCGTGGTTCTCATGGGCCCTTAGCTATGCAATTACTCCATCCTATAAGAGGTGGAGTGCTTCAAGCGAAAGCGTTGCCAAGTTTAGTCCAACTCCCTTCAAGATGCTAACAGTGGGCCTGTCAGCCTCATTTTCCATGGTCAGTGCTCCATCTGGTAGCACTATCACACTAGAAGCCTTCGTGCGTAGCATATCGGCAGCCTCTGACGTGCCGATAGCTAAGTTGGTGGACAATGTACCAGCGTATGACGTGCGGGTCTGCAACTCCTACAACCAGATCTGGATGGACCCTAGGATTATCTATTACTGCTTTTCAAATTGTTGTAGGGCTTCCACGGTGACATATCTGACTATGTCAACGATGTCATATAAGTCGCCCTCTTTCAATGTGATAAGGTCCTGCAAGGTCTTGGTTGCCTTGGATTTCCTTCTAGACCCTCCTTTCTCCAGCTCTCTCGGGCACTTATTGCGAGCGGACGTCTCCTAAGGGTCTGCACCATGCTTCTCTGTGTCCTCCTCTTCAATATTAGGTGAAGGCAACTATGCACCTTTGTCAGAGCCCCTCTTTGTGCCACCTGTCCATTTTCCTACCTGTTCCGCCTGGGCATTCTTAGCGGCCTCCTTTTTCCTCTTTTTGACCAGCTGCACCATCTTCATCTTGGCCTCTTCCTTCTTCTTCTGTGCAGTGGAATTACTTCCACCCACCACCAAGTCCGTGGTAGTGCGCCACTCCTCCAGCAATTTATCAAGCACTGCCTTGATGGCATCATCTGTGGCTAGGTATGGCAAATCATACCACTTCTGCGCAGGGTCCTTCCGTGCCCTGATTGATATACGATGGAAATCAGCTTTAAACTCGGCATAGCTCTACAGGTTATTGTATACCATGGGAAACAATCGTGGCTTGTGATTGATAGCCATCCTAATATTCATTTCCATCAATATCTAGAAGATCTTGTTGTCCTGAATTCCCTCCGCGTCCTTGGTCGCCCACAGTGAAGCGTACTTCGCTGCTTCAGGTAGGCCTGGTGCGACTGAGGGAAATTTGCTCTCCTCTGGTATATCCCATGCTACTAGAACTATTGATATCAAGAACCACGTGTAGTGGAAGGTCTTTCTTTGCTCTTACGCTTTGCGGCAGTTTTCCAGGAACTCTCCGTGAAGGTAGTCCGACCAGTTAAACTGGACTCCTTCCACGCACTGTTGTGCGAGTGCGACAATAGGTGCCAGCACCTCATCAGCTCGGCACTTCCGCATCACCTTCCCTGCAAGGGTCTACGTTTCCACCTTCACAGCGGGGTCGTAGATGTTGGAGATAGCGTAATAGGATGGATTCTTCACCAGTTTGAACTTCTCTTTCATTGATTCTATGAGCACCTACTCGCCATTCTTGCCGCCAAAGATCATAGCTGGATTTTTGCCTTTATACGTTAGGTGTGTTATTCTATGAATCAACATATCAGTGATGGGTATCAGCTCCACCAGCTACAGACACCCATCATTCACCAAGCACAACAGCTACTTGATGACCAAAACTGTCACGGGGATGCAGTTATAGTGTGGCACCCAGAGCAGGTTGAGTAATCCTGCCTTCTCTACTCCTCTGAGCCACTTCCACAGCTCCAATGCAGTCATCCCCATATTCAGTGTCTATGATGTAGCGCATCAGCTATTCGGTCACCAGGTGCAAGAACTTCTTGTGGTCTGCCAAGTCCCAGTCTTTGAGCTTCAATATCAGCACCTGTGCCAAACGCGGAACATCAAAAGCAATTTCATCTGGGAGCAGAGGGGTTTGTAGGGGAGTCTTTCTTTCATCAATGTCCTTTGAGACCTTGGACTTAGGCTCGTGTTGAGGTACATACTCCAGCAACCATGTAATAGGGTCCGTACCCTGGGCTTAAACCTCCTCTATTTACATTCCCACATCCTCATTGTTCATGGGGATGTCTTCAATATCCTCCTCTTCTGCTTCTAGGTTTATAGTCTTGCCTTTCTCTTGGGCAGTGGGCTTTGGTGGGTTTCATCTTGGTGATGCGTGCACCGATATGGTAGGCTGCTTGCCCTTCTTGTCTTTTAGGGTCTCCTTGGTTGGGGTTGGCTTTAGTGACTAGTCTCAACATTCTCGGGGATTCAGAGACCTCTGCCAATACTTCGGCCACTTTTGGGGAAGCTACTTCGACCCCCATATCAATTTCCTGCACATTCTCCTCAGCTTCCACTCCTTCGGTGTCCATAGCTTCTGCGCGTGTCGACATGACGCTATTCACTAGTGCTTGTGTCTCCTTTGAAAATTGTTCAAATGCCGGACTCGCTACCAGATCTTGAAAGAATTCATAGTTCATGTGCACTTGAGAGCGCAACAACTGAATTCTCAAAATGCTAAGTGTTTTTCGCTGAACAGCCACTTGTAATTTATAGGGCAATTTGAATTCAAATCCGACCATTCCCCCCAAAATCAATTCATTAATGCCAGATTGGCAGCAAATTTTCAAGGATCTAAGCCATAAATTTCGTCTTAAATGTCAGTCACCCACTCCATTTGGCCTCACTTCTATCATCTTTTCATGAACAGTGACTTTAACAGTCACTTTCCGACTGTCCTGCGCGATTTCTCCCTGGGTAGTGCAGCTCCCTCCACACTATCGTGGACCCAGTGACACGTCCTTGCTTCACACCATCTTCCAATTGCACAGTTCCCCAAACCGAGTAGTGTAGTTTATAGTCACGCACCTCCTTTCAACTACCTTGAACGCTAAGACTGTGCTACTTTCATTTAGTCACATGGCCGAACCACCAGTGTATGCCTTCAAGCGACTGCCATTCACCTTTCCTAGGAAGGGTTCTCCATTTAATTTGACTAGTTGTACCACTCCTCCATCGGTAATCTCCTTAATAACATAAGGCGCTAACCAGTGCATCTTGAATTTCCCTAGAAATTTATCAAACTTACTATCATATAATAAAACCAGGTCATTTACCTTAAATGCGCAGCTTGATGTGTCGATCATGCCATGCCTTTTTGTGTTGTTTTTGGGCCTACTGGTGAAATCTAGCCAAAAATATTTCTTCTTCAAGCTCATCCAGCTATGCGAGCCTCTCCTCCAGGGCTCCAAGATCCATTACACGTATGAGTGATGTTATGTGTAGAATAGGCATGATGTATTCCATAGGAATTACCACTTCCACACCATATAAAAGCCGAAAAGGGGTTTGTCCAGTCAACTTCTTGCATGTCATTCAACAAGCCCGCAGTACTGCAGGTATGCGTAGGTCCCAATCACTTCGTTGAGAATTGTAAACCTTGGTCAGCTCGTTTTTGAGCACCTTTTTGAATGCCTCCATTGTCTCGTTAGTTTTGGGTGATAAGGTGTGCTCTTCTTGGTGATATACCTGAAATTCCTCCATCAGTGCGTTGATCATCTCATTCAGGAAGTGCGTACCATGATCACTCATCAAGATCTTCAGACATTCAAATCACATTAGCACGTGCTCAAATAGGAAATTTGTGGCATTCGCGCCTATGCGATCCTTCACTGGGTGAGCTTCTACACAACGAGTCAAATACTCCATCACAATGATAATGTACCTTACTCCTGTCTTTCCTTGTGGATGAAGGTCCTGCAAAATCTACCGCCCACTTCTTGAAGGGTTGCAACATCATTTGTGGATTCAAAGGCATTTCATCCCTCTATGATGGCCTACCCATTCTTTGACATACATCACACACCTTGCAATATGCTTTTGAATCTTAATGAAGGGTTGGCCACCACAACCCTACACATAAATCTTCTACTCAGTTACTCTCCCTGCATAATGTCCTCTCGCAGTGGGTCCATGAGCATCCGCAAGGATGCTGCTTCTTTCGAACTCAGTTACATACTGTCACAATATCTCATCAGTCCCCATCTTGTATAGATGACCAACAATGACAAAGAAATCGGTTGGGCACACCACTAATTCCTTCTTTTGCTAGATAGTGTATCCTTCCGGTGCAGTTCCTGTTGTTAGGAAGTGTATTATATCCTCAAAATGACCATCTGTGACACGCACTACAAATAGTTGCGTGTTAGGAAATCCTTCTTCCAAGTTAGTAGGTTCCTCCCCTATTCCAATGCACAACAAATGGTCTGGTCTCATATTCAATCCTCTAGGATTCACAACAACTTCAAGTACTCCTGGAACAATAAGAGCCATCTGCAGATTCTCCCCCCCAACACAAGCTTATTGGCTAGATACTTCAATGTGGAGTGATCCTTATACATCTTAAAATGGCCTCCTAGCAAGTAATGCCTATACTTCTAGAGTGCATACACCATAGCTAGCCCCTCACGCTCAGTGGTGGAATAGTTCTTCTCTGCTTTGGATAATTTGCAGCTTGCAAATGCGATAGGATGGTCCAAGCATTCTCCACCAGCCTGTGTCCATTTGGCCAGATACGCACGCGGATCATTCTACCCATCATACCTATTTTCTAGTCGCATCTTAGGCTTCCCAAATCATGTACTCATCATCCTCCTAAATTCGCGCCAATCATCAAATCTTCCCTTGTGCATACCTCACCATCTTGCAGGCGTAGCGTGCAGTGCCCAGTCCAAGGCCTGGAAGCGCTGCTTTTCTGGTACCTACCTTTCAAATTAATCCAAAAATATATCTACCTCATTCAGACCATCATAAGTAGGCAAATTTCTTACCTCTTACGACACATAATGCAGTGACCGGGTCATCATGTTGCAATTCAGCGTAGTTACTTCATGTAACTGATTCTGCGAGTGTTCTATTTCTTCATCGGAATCCAAAGTGCAGGAACTCTCGCAGTCCCATGTAATCCATCCATCCGCAGTGGGATTCACCCAATTTTTGTCTCGTGTTATTATCTTATAGATATAGTCCAGGTCGTCATCACTCTCATAATTGCAAACAGGTTCAGTATAGAGCGATCCTTCAGTGGGATCGAGGGGTACTATTACGCGCAATGATTTCTTCTCAAAGATCATATTTTGCTTCTTAAAATTGATTACCCCGTTCATATTAGTAGCCTAGTCAATTCCCAGGAGCGCAGGATATGGGTTTTTGTCATCCACTATCTCTATTACTTCAAAATTAGCCAGCATGCTCACTCCCTCAATATCCATGGTCACCCCGTGCAGCCACCCCATGGGAATGATATTCTGCTGATTCGCCAACCTTAGCTAAATTGGAGACCATTGCAACACAGGTCTCCCCATTCGCTCCCAAGTCTGCTTTGGTAGGACATTGGCAGCCGACCCGAGGTCCAAAATGACCTGATCCATTTCATACTCTCCTATCTATGCGGTCAGTCTCATCTCCTGTCCCGTCCTTGTTTTATGCTTCCCAATATTTCTTAGTACGCATGGCTCACCTAGCGTGGTTCCAACGCATCTATTGATGGGTTCTTGTAACACTTTCATAGCCTTACTATCGCACAGTAACTTCATACAGGTTTCTAGGAAAGTTGTGAGCATAGAGGGATCCATCTCCTGCTCAGGCTTATCCTTGCTTCCTAAGGTGGAGGCCTCAACGAATCTCTTCTTAGCTTCCATGAAGGTTTCACGTGCACACTCCAAATCGAACTCAGCCTCCTTTATCAGGGCTTTGCGAACCCATTTATTGCCTTCTGGTTGTTTCCCCTTATCATCTCTTGTTGCGATTCCACTTCTGAGCACTATATTTATGTTTGGATGTCCCTCGCGTGGCTCATACCTCATCATCTGCAGGTTCTGATTCGACGGAGGTGGTAGTGCTCCTTTGTCACGTATCCTAGCTATCAGCATAGGATAGTAGTTTGTTTCATGATCAAACATTGTGCAATACTTGCACGAAGGATGCGTCGGATTAGTGCAATCGCGGGCATAGTGTCCTGGTCCTCCACAATTGTAGAAAATCAACTGTCCTTGAACTTTACCAATTCCTCCTCCACCTGGCCTCTTTCGCGCCCCTGAAATCCTCTCCACGCCATTCCTTTGCTCTGGTTAAGGGGTCGTGTTTCAGATTGAGCCCTATAGGGAGGAGTTCTATCCATCATCAGTTCATAGCTCCTGCAAGTACGCTCATCGTGCCATATCGAACTACAAAAGTTGAAAAATAGTTGTTGCGGTGTCTGTACAAACTTTTGTAGCAAGCGACAGTTATTTGTGGCATGTTTTTCAGCTACCTGATAGATAGTGAACCATAATGTAGGCCCCGCACTATTTCCTGCTTGAGCTTCTGGCCTTAAAGGCATCGACCCTCCTCTTGTAATATAGTTTGCAAAGACTGGGGAATGGTATTTGTCATGACCCTGACTCTTGCATTTCAAGCACCATACCTCCTCACATACCTCTGGTCGAACCATCCTGTCCTGCTTTAGACTTTGCTTCTCAAGGCATAGATTCTTCAGTTGCACATGGATCTGCTGAACTCCTAGATTAGGATCTTGCATCAGGGTTTCATGTAGTCTCATGGCAATCTCCAAGGCCTCTACTTGAGTTGTTATCTTCTGTTGCGACATCGCACTCCTTAAGTTTGGTAGTAGCGAAGCCACAAACCACTCACGATGCTTTCCATCTATCAAATTCATGTTGGCTTCGCGGATTGTAAATTTCATTCTCTAATCTAGCTCCCAAGGTGTCTAACCTGGTTTCATCACGATCTCTTTGAATCCCACAATTGACTGCACCTCAGAATTAGGCCTACTAAATTCCATATTCAGTGCTGCCTAAATGTCTGCTATTCCAGCATTCAGGTTATCGTTAGAGTACTTAATATACCAGGTTAGCGTGCGTTCTTGCATAGAACTAACCAATTTTTCCTTCTTTATATGATCATCTGTAACACCTTGAGCTTCCCATACAGCCCTCACAATGAACCAGAATTGGTTTGGGTCCTCATTTCCCAAGCCTTTGAACAAAGGAAACTTCACTGTATTTTCCATACTAAACCACGGTGGAGGTGGAGGTGGTATGGGTGAAGTTGGAGGTGAGGGTGGTGAAGTCGAAGGTGGTGTGGGTGGAGGTGGTATTCGCGGGAATCCTTGTCTTATTAATTGAATAGAACTTCGCAGAGAAACCTTCACTATCCCTTCTTTGTCACCTCGTGGAGGTGAAATCAAGGGACTATACTCCGGACCCTTTTTTCCTTCGTTCCTATAAGTTTTTCTGCTTCATGTAGTCCCGAACATTAAGGTAGCTACATAACCCTTTTTTGCACAATATCATTTTAATCCAAGTATTCAAATATTTTATGTACTTACCTCGCCATCCTTTGAAAAAGCGTCGCTCTACCTCATTATAGCTGATTGAGGTGTCGACCGCGAATTCAGTCACAAATCCTCCTATGACATGATCGAGCCAATGATCAACAGCGTGGGCGATCTTATCCTCTGATGCTTCCAACCTTCACACTAGCTCTGGGGTCCACACAATAGGAACGTCAAGTTTCCACCTTCCTTGGTTATCTGCTAGCTTCGCGATCCACTCGTATAGCTCAATAGGGAAGGAGTAGAAAAAGATCTTGTGGATATCTATATACAGGTATCTATCCAACCACTTTTCCTTTGTCAGTCATGGGTTTCTGTTCTCTTATGCCACGAATTCGTGGATATTTCTATCCAACCGGTCTCCAATCTCCTTCTTAGTTGGATTCCAGTGATACGACATTACACATCTCATATGTAGATTCCGGTCCCGACAATGGAACCATTTGTTGGCTTGAAGGGGCCTAACCCAGGTTCAGCGTTAATTAGCAAAACAAATCCCTACACTACTGGCCCTTTCGGCATCAGCCCACTATTATAGCACCATTTACCACTCTTGGTATATGTGATGCTTTGTTTATGCACTGGCCTGAGTCTTTTTTCCGAAATTAACTATGTTTATGCATCAAATTATGTTTTAATTCATATATGAATGTTATTTTTATGTATGATCAATCATTTGTTTATATGATATAAAGTAAATTTCATGAATATGCTTTACTTCTATACTGCTATGTATGTTCAAATTGAATGATTTTCAGGTTTGAAGAACATCGGGAGTTGTAGAGGGTCCGAACCCTGTGGGACCTACTCGAATGAAGGAAATATGGGTACGGTCACTCTTACATAGTTTGATAATATAAGCACCTTGCCTAAACTGTATGAGTATTTCTTGTTGTAGTTTTCTTCTGCTCTATTGGGGTTCTAACTCAAAGCCCTAGGGTGCTTTCACCTGAAATAGAATTAGCGACTCTGCTGGGGATAATAATCTTGTTATTCCTGGTTTGCGTTGTTCATTCTCAATCAGGGTTTAGTCTTTTGTTTGCTTGTGGTTACAGTATTATTTGTTCTACTAGAGTCCCAGGCCTCAAGTCTGATCTTTTGGATTAAACTTTGTTTTTTATTTTTTCTTGCAAAGCTTTGTATACGCTCTTTACTTTGTTTATAGTAGTGTATATACGCTTATTTCTGTAAAGTGAACTTGCATATACGTGAGTTTCCTGTGGCAGAAGCGCGTGTGCACACTTCTGTGTTTGAATATAGTCGCGTATGAAATTTTTTGCATTTTTCAAATCTTTTATCCCAAATAGATTTGTTTCTTGGTCTTTTCAGTCTCTGTGTGGTCAATTGTTGTCTGAAGAATTTAATTACTCTGCAAACTTACTGTTTCGAAGTCTCTTCCTCATTGGAAAGATTTGGCCTAGGTTTTCTTCTTTAGTGAGTTTGTAATTTTTTTTTGGCACAAAAGACTTCATCCTAAAGTTCTTGATTGTTCTGGTCCTCCAGAACACAAGATTGTTTCAGTTTCAGTGTCAAGCCCGGATTTCAAATCTACTTGCTTTTCCTTCCTTTGTTTTGTGGCCTCATGGATTTTCTTGCTTTTTGAAAGTCTTTTTGATGAATTTGGAAGTATTTCTTTCCTAGCTTCTTGGTCAGTCTGTCAAGCTCTTTATTGCTATTTGGTTCATTTTGTACAAGTTTAATTCTTTTTGCTCAAGTTTTTGTTCATTTTCGAGTTTGTAACTTGCAAAGACTCCTTGTGCCCTTTTTCAGATCTTTTGGAGTTTTAGTAGCATTTTGGTGATTTCAAAAAGTTGTTTTGGTTGCTTCTTTAAAAAATAAAATATCTCAAAAAACTTTGTTTTTCTTTTTCTTTTTCCAAGTTTGGTTTATGGTTTCTTTTTGTTGTTGAAAGAAAATTGTGATCTTTTACAATTTGTCCTTCTTGTTTGGAGAGAATTTTGTGCTCAAAATTTGTATCCTCTTCAGTAATTAAGTTGGCTCATTGTTAGTTATAAACAATTGCTTTTGCTTTTTGATTGTTTTTTAGGATCTTGCATCTCCATTGTATCTTGCATTAGGGTAGTTTGCATTGTTAAAGAATTCATAGTCTTTTAGTTTTTGGGTGTGTGAAGTGCGTTTCAAGAAAAGAAGAGAAAAAGTACTTTGCTTTGTAGAAGTTTCATAGAACCCGTAGAGAGATCTCTTTTCATCGAAGAAAAAATGATTGCATTCATGTAGTTAGTTTTTCATTGATTTCTGTTGCATCATACAAACATCATTGGTTTCACTCCCATCTTTACCCTTGACTTAAAGAATAGCCATTAAAATCAAGCGATTAATTAAAATAAACTAGAACTTTTATGTTGTCATCGAAATACACCAACAAGTTTAGGTTTATTAGGGCCTTGGATTAGGCGAGTGGAGAGTTAACTATCCAAGGCCACTCAAAATTACAAAACATAGAAGTTTGATTAATGAGAGAAATCCAATAGTGTTAGGGATACCGAGAAAGCTCCGTAACTAGGAGTAAAGCATGAGGGAGAGTGAAGATAAGGACGAGAGATACCCCCTCTCTTACTTGTCAGATCCTGCCTCACGACTGTTCCGCCCGGCTTCTGATATGAGTTGGTGACCATAGTTGTCTATCCTATGGATCACACAGGTGGCTGCAGAGGGGAATCCCGTGGCACCTAAGGCTAACGTTGTATCATGTTCAATAGTACTTCTAGAGGGTACCCTTGCAAAGCTTAGGTACTTGCACCAACAGAGGCTGTTGTCTGGAGGTCAGTGTAACTGCCTCTAATACCTTCGCTAGTAGGCCTGGGACATAATTACACTAGTCTATTTTCAAAAGGCCCTTGTTATTAACTTTCTTGTATTTTGGTGTCTGGTCCTAATCACTCGGAGCGGAAATACTCGAGAGTTGTTTGTTTCCTGATACCTTTAGGGAATTTTTAGTGAGTGTTCTTTGCTCCTAGTCGGCCTAGATTTATAATTTTTTGAGTCTTTAAGTAGGTCTTTTAAATAATTCAAAGTGATTGATCGACCATCTCAACGATCTAGGTGACTTCATGGGCTATCACCTACGAGTCCTAAGCCATCCCCTAGAAGGCATAGGAGCAATTCTGCCAGTGGTTTTCAACTAGTGACAGCAGGTGCATCTGAGATTGATCCTCCACTTAGGGTCATTAATTCACAAGATAGACCTGGCACTAGTAGAGAGTTAGACAGGAACACACTAGGTCTTTCTCGAGTACTTTTTTAGTTGGCAATATCGAAGTTGAAGAGCTTTAAGAGTTGGTTGCAGCTTCAAATTCTCCTCTTCCTCTTGATCATCCAGACGTTCTATTATGCATCAGAATCACAACTCATAGGCCTTCAAGCCCAAGTTTACACCCATCTATTCCTTCGATGACCACTGCTAGAAGCGTGGCATCTATGACGAGTGTTGAGAGCATGCAAACTCCCATATCTGTATAAGGAGGAGGAACTATTTCCATCCCTTCTATTACTCCCAGCACGACTATATTTGGGTCTACCTCCATTTCATCAACGAGTGGAAGGGCTCATACTACTGCATCCATTTTTGGATTTATCCCTTATGGAATGTCATCTCATGGGATTCCTTCAGTTCCTTTGAACATACCATCAACCGCCTCTACATCCATGATGAGTGGATCGGCTTCTTTTCAAGGTCTCCCATTTAGAAGTGGTCATATACCACATTCCAATCCAAAAGTAGGGTCAATGCCTTTTTATTTTGCAAGCCAAGGTAATAACCCATTCCAGAGTTGGATAATCCCTACGATTAGTGGGATAGGAGCTGGGAATCAGTTTTTTGGCCAACAAGGGAATGTTTCGTATTCTTCAGTTAATTCATTTTAGAAATTTCCACCCTTTGCTAATGCAAGGAATCCTTATCAGGGGCTATCTGCTCCTTTCAACACTTCGTTAGGGGTTAACTTCACTGGTTACGGAGGATTTTCGGTAGGAGTTGGTCAAACTCTGAATTTTGTTGGACCACAAGGAGCACCTTTTGGTTCAGTAGGCTCTACAAGTTACTTCGGGCAGCCTGGTGTTTTTCAAAATCCAAGTCATTCTTTTCAGACCTTTGGGAACCCTGCCCGCACTGGATGGAATTCCCAAGGTCTGCCACAACTCCCTTTTTTGGCCACGCTGAACTTGCCAGACTTAACTAAATTGACAAATGATCTGATTCGGTACAATCTGGCTTGGCCTACGTTCCCAACTAAAATTCCCTTGGATATCCCAAAATTCGAAGGGAAGAGTGGTGAAGATCCGGGAGACCATGTAACCACATTTCACTTATGGTGCTCATCCAACTCCCTGATAGATGATTCGATTAGGTTGAGGTTACTTCAGCACACCCTAATTGGAAATGTGGCCAAATGGTATATAGAGTTGCCAAGGGGCACCTATACTTCTTTTTGTGATTTGGCTAATGTCTTTTTGAAGAATTTTCAATTGCCTGTCTGATATGAAGCTGGAACTGAACTTCTAGCTAACTTTCAGCAAGACACCGCAACTCACATTTTGGATCATATCCAGGAATGGAGGAGGAGGAAAAGGATTATCAAACTTAAAATCCCACCAGAGTTCCTTCTCGAATGGTTTCTCAAATCATTACAACCTGACATCTCAAAGGATGTGTCTCTCTCCAATGTTTATACGGAAGAGCAGGCCATTTTCAGAGCCCAGCAATTGGAACTGATATATTCTCAGTCTGGGGTTCTTCAGAAAATTATACCTGATGCTCCTAGATCTAAGGTCAATTTAGCCAAACCAAAACTAGGTCACCATGCTGATGGTATAGTCAGATCGATCAATGTTAACGCGGTGAACCTATTGAATCAATTACACTAGTTGTCTCTACAAACTGCTTCTTCTAACTAGGCAGCACCGTCTGTACCTACACCTTCCCAAAATACCTCTATAAATGCCATCCAGACCTCTAACCCCAAAGGAAATCAACAATCCGATGGGAAGAGGAAGGGATGAGGTAATAAGAAGAACCAGGAAGGAAAAGGCAATGCAAACAAACCTGGCAATGGTGTCGTAGAGGGTAGGAAAGAGTCCAAGAAAAAGGTAAAATTTCCATGCAAATTATGTAATGGAGATCATCTGACTCACCTCTACCCTAAGATGCAAGACGCTCATCGCTTATTAATACAGCAAGGGTCTTCTAGCTCCCAAGCTATTCTGACTAACCCTTTTCCCCAAGGGCAGCAATTACTTGTTGGCACGAATACTAATGCTAGTACCTCCTCTGGGGGCAACCAAGAAGGGGAAATTCATCAAATGTTTATATGATGAGCTCTCATATCGACGTCACTACGCAAGCACGCAATTATGGTGAATCAGAAACATCTAAGTCTAAATCTATTCCTGGAGCCACATAACCACTTCATATTGACTGGCCCTCTGTTGAGTCTATATCTTAGATACCAAAAGGTTCTGCAAAGTGCTCGACTATTAACCCTAATTCTAGGACAGCCCAAAACTACTCGACTGGAGAAGATCTAGCTCAAAGTCCTTGTGCTATGTTAGCATTGGAGGTACTCCAATCATTTCCTACTCAGAGAAGTGCTTTGCTTTCAGCAATCGGCGCAGTAGATCCAAAGAATTCTTTAGTGCTCACTTTTGATATGTTGAATGTCAAAAAGAGACTTCCTCACCATATGGCTTTCCAGATAAAGTCCACATATCGAAAGACCAATATTTTTCGGACAGTTATAGATGAGGGAGCTTCCACATGCATGATGTCTATGTCATGTTGGAAGGCCATTGGATCACCTTCAGTTGTTCCTTCACCGACACTTTTGGCAGTATTTGATGGACATTCTCATAGGTTGCACGAGATTATCCTGGCCTTTCCTATCTATGTTGGGGGAAAGGTAATGAATATTGAGGTAGAAGTGTCGATGCAAACCTAGATTATAACCTCCTCTTAGGCAGGAATTGGATTTACGAGATGGATGCCATAGTTTCATCTTTATTCTGTACCCTCTGTTTTCCCCATGAGTGGAGGATTGTTAGAGTTGATCAGTTAGATTATTCTCCAGGTGACTCTCACGCAACTTCAGATTCTACCATTCCATTGGTGGACAATCCCCGTCAACCTATTGAGAATTTAGGAGTTGGGATGTACTCTTTGTTAATGGGTATATTTGACCTCCCTACTCCTATAGCTAGAACTAATGCAATTTCATCCTCTAGGGGACCTTCTTGGAAAGAGTTCTTTCGAACTCATTATTTTTCGGACCCTTGGCCCTTACCTTCATCTACCACCACATTAGATGGAGGGCATGTAGGTGGAATGGAATTTCCCATGTCTACAGCGGAACTCACTTAACAATCTATCATTAACTCTGTATACAACCATCCCACTCCTTTTTCACAAGAGGAGTTAGATGGCGATGTGGCCCCGGCTTGGACCCTCGATTCTACTTCAGCTCTGGATTGCTTGGATATAGTTTTACCATCTAAAGAAGAAATGATGGGAGTGGATCGACCATGGGAGGATTTACATCATCGTTCATATTTTCTACCTCCATTGCGTGAAGTTGAATCTCGTTTGTCCAATCTGTCTACTAGTGATGTTTTTACAATTTCAAACCCTTTGGCTCTAGCACAATTTTCTGCCAAAGGTAACATGTTGGTTATCTCACGAACTGTACCTGTAAACATCTCTAGGAATCCTATCGTAATAGAAAATGTCTTCATCGAAGCTAATTGTTCCCCTGAAGAAATTCAAATCTACATTGATCCCTTTAAAGAACTTCGCGATGTGTTCACTTGGTCTTATGAAGAAATGCCTAGAATTGATCCATCTATAGTCCAGCATGAGATCAAGACATATAAAAACGCCAAACCTATTCATCAAAAAATTTGATTGGTCAATCCTTGGAAAGCGGTAGCTATTAAAGTTGAAGTTGAAAAGCTGCTTAAGGATGGTTTCATACACCCTGTTCCTCTAACTTAGTGGGTTTCCAACCTAGCCCCAGTAGCTAAGAAGCAAGGAACGATTCGAGTATGTATCGACCTTAGGGATTTAAATAAATATTTTCCAAAATACAATTACCCCACACCTTTTGTTGATCAAATTGTTGATGAATGTGAGGGTAATGAAATTTTTTCGTTCATGGACGGATTCTCTGGTTACAATCAAATTACTATCCATCCAGAGGATTAGCACAAGACATCCTTTATTTTTCCTCGGGGTACATCTACATAGAAGAAGATGCCTTTTTGCCTTAAAAATGCTGGAGCTGATTTTCAGTGGGCCATGTATTATGCTTTCCACGACATCAAACATGTTATCAAAGCATACTTGGATGACTTAGCTGCTCATTCTCACAAGATAATTGATCATGCCAGCCACATTCGGTTAGTCTTTGAGAGATGTCATTCTTATAAAATCTGGTTGAATCCGAAAAAGTGTGTTTTTGCAGTCACATTTGGTTGGTTGTTAGGATTCATTTTATCGACTGAAAGGAATTCAGTTGATCCTTTCAAGGTTGAGGCAATAATTCAGTTACCTCCCCCGCCTTCCATTCGTCAACTTCAAAGTCTCCAAGGAAAGGAAAATTTCTTTAGGAGATTTATAGCAAATTATGCCGAGATTACCAAAGGATTTATGTGTTTGCTTAAGAAAGGAGTTCCATTTTTATGGGACAATTTCACACAACAATCTTTTGATGCTTTGAAAAAGGCATTAACCTCTGCTCCATTATTGAGTCCACCAGATTATGGCAAAGATTTACTTTTGTATCTCGTTGCAGCAGAATCAACCATCAGTATGGTTCTGGTTCAGGAGGATGATGCTCTCAGTGAACATGTAATCTACTACTTGAATTGAGGCTTAGTAGGACCTCAGCTACACTATTCTCCCATTGAGAAATTGGCCTTAGCACTTGTCCATGTTGTCCAACGGCTTCATCATTACATTCTGCTTCGCAAAACGTTCGTCTTAGCAGCTGTCAATCCTTTTCAGTTTGTCCTCAGTAGGCGAGTGATTGGGGGCAAGTAAAATTGGGATTGTTATTCTGCAAGAGTTCAATCTCGAATTCTTGTCAGCTAAATCTAAGAAGTCATTAGTTTTTGCAGAATTGATTTTGGAGCTACCTTGTGAGGAAGCTATTGTTTATGAGGAAAATTTTCTTGATGAACATTTGTTCCTCATTTCTTCACAGGATCCCTGGTACGGAGATATCATTATATATCTCCAGACTTCGAATTTTTACCTGATTTATCCAAATATGAGTGTCAAAAATTACATCACCTTGCCAAAAACTATGTTATTATTGGTGATACATTATATCGTAGAGGGGTTGACCCAATCCTTAGGCGCTGCTTAACTTTGGAAGAAGCCAAGTCAGTACTTAATGATTGCCACAGTGGAGCTTGTGGTGGTCCTCTATCAGGGTGTTGGGCATGGAATCCCCCCATAGCATGTTTTGGGGCTCAAAGCCCAAGTTGTAGTCAAATGGTTTTGTAAGACTCCGCGATTTGCGGGTGCGAAGTGCGAATTATAGGTTAAGTCATAGGGTTGTCTGCCCTAAAGTAATGTAATGTAATGTAAATTCATGTCAGCCTATGCATGGTCCATGGACCATGGGGTTATATAAATAGAGCGAGGCTCTAAGTTGTAAAGATAACAAAGGAGGAAGAGAAAAGAAGACGAATGGTTCGAGCTTAGAGTAGGAGTCTAAGTGTCTTGGGTCGCAGTAGGAGGAGGAGGCTTTGCAGCTGAGTGCGCAGAGGCCTAGTAGAGTCCGCAGCTGAGTGCGCAGACCCCTGCAACTGAGTGTGCAGGGCAGTGTCGAGTCTGTAATCCAAATTGAAGATTAATAAAGAGAAGTTGATTCCTATTTCTGTGTAGCTATTGTGCATTGCTTTCTTTACATTTATATTGTTTTATTTATCGCGCACACTGATATGATTGTTGAATATGTTATAATAATCATTAGTCTCACATAAACAAGTTAAGTAATTACATAATAACAGATTAAATAGCAAGGAACTTGGGTATTATATGGGTTGCACCCCGAATAGGGCTACGCGGTAGCAGCATCGCGGGTTACGAAAGGATAGCAACTGCACGTAGCGACAGGTCAGACTGCGGACCTCCAGAAGCCCATCAAACATCCCCAGGGTGCAGAAACCTAGTTCTAGCACCCTCCCATACTACTTCAGGTGAGACCTCAGTCCTCGCTCCGTAGATTGTTGTGAAAGGGCCAGTAGTACCAGATTTGCTTGGATAAATCATCGCTAAACCCGAGTTAGGCCCATACAAGCCAACAAATGGTTTCATTGTCAGGACCAGGATCTGCATAAAGGATGTCTGATGTCGTGCCACTGGAATCCAACGAAGAAAGAAATTGAAGAGTGGTTGGACAAGAAGATCCATGAGTTCGCGGCGCAGGAAAATTGACATTTGTGAATATCTAAGGAATAGTGGTTGGAGCGCTACTTGTATATGGAAATCTATGAAATTTTATTTGCATCCTCTCCTTCTGAGTTGTATGAGTGGATCAAAAAGTTAGCAAACAACCAGGGAAGGTGTAGACTCGACAAACCAATAGTGTGGCCTCCGAAATTAGTGCATAGACTAGAAGCATTGGGAGATAATATAGTGTGAGCTGTGGACCATTGGCTTGACTGGATAATAGGAGGATTTATCACAGAATTCAAGGTCAACACGATCATCAGCTACAGTGAGGGGGAACGACATTTTCTCAAGGGACCGCGAGGTAAGTATATTAAAACTTTGAACACTTGGATTAAGATGCTATTGTGTGAAAAGTGGGTTATGCGAATAAATCAATGTTTTGGACTACGTGAAGCAGGAAGATCTACAGAAGTGTAAGTAGTGAAGAGTTAGAAAACAGTCCCTTAATTTCACCCTCATAGGAAAGTGAGGAACAGCTCCCGAAAGTTTCTCTGAGAAGCGCCGTCAGTCTGATAAGGTAGTGTATTCTGCGTTTACCACCTCCACCCACACCACCACCCGTCTCACCCTCCTCACATACATCTCCACCCACCCCACCTCTGCCACCACCATAGTTCAGTATGGCGAGTGTGATCAAACTACTGGTACTCAGAGGAGTGGGAAGTGAAGATCCGGACCAATTCTGGTTCATGGTAAGAGTCGTAAGGGAAGCACAGGGTGTCCTGGATGATAATATTAAAAAGGATATGCTCGTGAGCGTGCTACAGGATCACGCATTAACATGGTATATCAAGCATTCTAATGACCACTCGAATGTAGGAATCGCAGAGATCCAGGCCACGCTGAACAGGGAATTTAGCAAGCCAAAGTCAGAAACACAATAAATCATTGGGTTTAAGGAGATCACGATGCTACCGGGCGAGACCCCTTGGGATCTGGACCAAAGGCTAAAGAGTAAAATCCACGAAGCCAATATGACGTTAATGGATGCACAACATCGCACATGGTTTGTGGCCTCACTCACGCCAAACTTAAGGATGGCGCTGTCACAGCAAAAACTTTCCACCCAGGCCGAAGAATTAGAAATGGCAATGAGATTACATAAGACCCCTATACAAGACCCTGGGTTGGGAGTCCAACAATTCCACATGCAACTACAGAATCTGTGTCTGGAAATGCAAAGTTTGAAACATGACAAGACACCTCAGATGGAGGTACACGAGGAAGTATGATGCATAAAATGTAAAGGCCAAGGGCATGACAAGGACCATTGTCCAGTGTTTGCAAACTACTTGGCAGGAGGAGGGCCAATGTCATTAAGATCGGAGGCACAGGCAGGGCCAAGCATGACATCTACCCTATGGTGCACGATCTGCCAAATAGGAGGAAAACGCACTACAGACAATTGTCATTTGTTGCAGAAGTATACACAGACATCCCAACAATTGTTTTGTAATTTTTGCAGGTTGGTAGGCCATGATTAACGCACCTGCCGAAGGTACGAACTAATGATGGATCAGAATCCTACCTACAGGGTGAAAACTGAAATGTGAGCCCTCGACCCAAATGCAGGAATGGCACGCGCTAGATTTCAGGGGCACGGTCAGGGTCAAGGCGGAATGGGACCAGGAAGGGGTCGCGAACAACTAATTTGTTACAAGTGCAGAGGGCCAAGGCACTATGCCTATGATTGTACAAAACCGATAAGAATATCATGTTGGTAATGTACACAGTTTGATCATGAGGTAGAAGAATACCCTTTGTTGATAGTGAGGATGTGAAAAAAGGAGGTACTTAAGCCCCCTCTGACCCAGAATTTACAAATGATGAGGTCTGAGCCACGCGAAGAAGACCCAAGTGTAAACATGATGCTCATGATGGGTATGACCACGTGAGATGATAAAGGGAAGCTGCCAAACGAAAGTGCATGGGTTCGCAAGGCTCCTACAAAGGAACCCGAATTTGATTTAAAATGCACAAAGGAGACATTCATGGAAGCTAAGAAGAGCTTCATGGAGGCCTCCACTTCAGGTAGTAAGGATCAACTAGAACCAGGAAAGGATCCTTCAATGCTAACTACCTTTCTAGAGACATGCATGAAACTGTTGCACGATAGCAAGGTGGTCAAAGGACTACAAGAACTTATCACTAGGTGTGCAGGGTCAGGAGAATTGCCGTGGTCTGGAAACTTGGAAAGCATGCATTGCGCACAGGAAGGGAAATGAGGTTGACTGCACAAATAAGTGAATATGAAATGGATCAAGTAATCCTAGATCTAGGTTTGAACACGAATGTACTACCAAAGCAAACATGGGAACACATGGGCAGACCCGCATTACAATGGTCCCCTATTCAATTACGAATGGTGAACCAACAAAAGATTTTTCCCATGGGAAGATTGCAAGGGGTGACAGTCAATATTGAAGGTGCGAGCGCACTGGTGGATTTTGAAGCGATAGAGATTGTTGATGAAAGCAATCCCTATCCAGCACTACTAGGAATAGACTAGGCCACCGATATCGACGGAGTCATAAATCTAAAGAAGCGCAAAATGATCTTTGATAAAAAGTCACTATGTGTGGTAGTACCGCTAGATCAACCGAAGGAGCGCTATACACTGAACTGGTGCACGATGATGATAGCGATGACAATCTCGATTGTATTTACAAGATAACTGCACGAGAAGAGGATTGGGTGAATCTGACTGTAGATGGAAGGATTTCATGGGAGCGTGAACACTCCGGCATTTCAGATTCAGACAAAGAGATAAAACTATGGCAGAATCAGCTGCACGAAGTAACAACGCTTAATTTCAACATGATGATTAGATCATTGCATTGTGTGACAACAGAGGCAAGGGAGTTTCCGACATATGATGAATTAACAGTGGTACATGAATTTCTGAGCAAATTTGAAAGCACAGTACTAGAACAGCAGCAGATTGACGCACTTAAGTGGGCACTGCGCGCAACACCTGCACGATGGTGGGGTACACATCAAGGAACTTTGGAGGACTGACACAGATGCAGAAGGATGATGTGCCTACGTTTTGGAAAACCCCAGCTCCGAACGAAAGCCAATCAGCAGGGGTGGAACAACTTGCGCGGTCACCTTTCCCAATGGGTATAGACATATGCTATACAGTCCACACAAGCACACACCACCCCCAGACTAGAGAATCAAAACAAACCACAGCAATAGGAAAAGCGACACGCACTACCAATTCTCCATGACGAGGTATTTGATAGGGTGTGTGGAGTGTTAGAGTCGGTCTAGTCATCCCTCCGTCAGAGATCATTTCTCATATTGCATTTCATTTTTAGGTGTCTCATTCAGCTCGATCTGCATTCCACTAGGAGCATGCCATAATCTGACGGAAGGGCCATGTCACTCATTCCCCTCATGTTATCAACCTGCTGGCTCTTCATTTAATAGTCTTTTCATCAAAGTTGAAAAAGTTGTCTTTAGGGTTTTAGTGTCAAGTAGGTCTAGGGTTTCGTTAGGGTTTTGTCAATAAATGCTTCAAAGTGTCTGATGATCACCAGCAGGTCATGAGGATGTTCTATCGCCAATAAATTTTGTTAAAAAGTGTTCGAAATGTGTTTTTCCTCAAAACTCTGTTTTGAGGAAAAAATAGAGTATTCAGCTTTATTTGTACAAACTCATGTAAATTTTGTTCTCTTCATTGTAAATTTCTTCACCTGCACCTTAGTTCTTTTCCTTAGCCTAAGAAGCTCCCTAACCTGTAAAAAACAAGCCAAACTTGGGTCATTTCGCTCATTACAAAGTGAAAAGCAGTGAAAAAGTCCAAAACAGAGGTTGAAATAAAGGTCATCTGCAAAACATTACAAAAATGGGTTTTTGACAAAATTAATTTGAAAAGCCAATATATAAAGCATGTCTTCAAGTTTTAAAACATTCATTTGCATGCCAAGAACAAAGAGGAGGCATCTTAAAGTGATTTTTGTGAAAGAGTGGGAAATTAGACAAAAAATCGTTGCAACTTGCCGGCGTGGCGCATTGGGCAGAAGGCGCGGCGCACCGGGGAGGCGCAGCGCACTGGGAGAAATCGCGCAGTGTATTTTTGAACGGGCGCAGCGCACTAGGAAGGTGTGGCGCATTGGGCAAGTTGCGTGGCGCATACAGTTCCAAAGCCCGAAATTGCTAAAATTTGCTCCAAATTGCCATGAAAACACACGAAATCGCTAGGTAGGATCTTTATCACTGCATTGCATTCAAATTTGTGCTATGATACGATGATTGATGAATGGTTATGGTCTAAACTCATAATCAAAATCCACCATGTCAAAACCCTCACATAAGAATGGTTGCCTAGGGTTTTAAAAGATATTTGCCACCAAGTTCATCCTTTTCCATCATTTTCTTTTCTCCTTTATTTCATTCTTTTTCCTTAATTTCAGTCTTCCCTACCCCCTAAAATCATCAAACCCCTATCCCAAATTCCTTTTCCCAAGCTTTTAAATGTAAAACCCTAAACCCTATTCCCACACATAAATCTCAAAACCCTCCTACTTTCCCTAATAAAATTTGTCCCAATAGTCCCTAATCCATTATTTCTTCCCCCTTCCTAACAGTCACTTGTTTCATTTGTTTTCCCCTTGGTGGCAGAAATTAAACACATCACAAAAGTGCAGTCCAACACAGCAGCATATTTTTCTCCAAGGTATTTTGTACAACAGTCATGGCATCTGAGCATTCATCCGATTATGGAATGGAAACCCAAAGTGACTCACCCATGGAGGAACATGCACCCCGGAGGCCTCATAGAGGAGGCAGACATATCAGAGAAGAACCAATCACCCTCAATGAATTACAAGCCTACCCTCTAGCCATTTTCTATTTTCAGCATCAGGCATGCTATGAGTTTTGTGAGAAGGTGGCTAATGTTCAATTTCATCATGAGTTGGCTCATCTATTTGTACTACATTTACATGGAGATCGGGTTACTTTGGCTGGTGTCACCTTCACACTTACACCAGAATCTATCTCACTGGCAACCAGCATACCCAACATTGGAGAACCATGGAACAAGAGGAAGAAGATTGACCAGCAGTATTATGAGCCATATATTAAAACTGGTTTCTTGAGGCAGATCAAGAGAGTGTTTCCATTCCTATATCTTAAAGATGAATATGCTCCACTAATGAAATTAATCATGAAGTATTTCAGCTGTGAGGGACAGTTCTCTCGTTTATATGCTTATCACATCAGGTTGCTCATGCATTTCACTCAGGTACGGATGATGAACATTCCATATTTCATTTGCCGGAACATAGAGAGGATGACCACCCTTGTGCAGCACAAACCCCTCAGCAGCAACTTAACAGTGTTTATCATTTTGCTCTCATCAAGATTTTGGTGGTTCATCAGCTTGGATTACAGGGCATCACTTGGGATGATTTCATCTCCCGTGATTTTTTCAGAGCTTCACAGGGGCTTTCAGAGGTTGGGCATGAGACAGGTGGACCTTCTCATCAGTATGAGCACCATGAGACCGTTAGTGTGCCAGTGTTCATCACATATCAAAGGGGCACTAGAAATTTGTTTGTAGCAGTGAAGCGAGTGTTATCTCCACCCGGTGTGGAAGGGGCCTCGCTTCCGACATCAGCACCACAGGTATAGGACAAAGGCAAGAGGCCAATGTAGGATGAGGGGCCTTCAGGTGAACAAGAGACTGACTTCATTCTCATTCATGATGATGATACAGATATGGGCCCGGAAAGTGCCAAACTTAGAGAGATCATCCAGGAGCAGCAGAGAGAGATCAAAGCCTTATCCCTTGACTTGTAGAGGGCTAAGTGGACTATGAAATACTTGGAGCAGAGGAACAAACAACTTGAAGATCAGAAAGCAATCATGGAGTTACAAAACATCCACGAGAATCGCCAAGCTACACAAAGGAGAAGGAATGAGCTCACTTCATTGGAGCAAGAGATTAATGATGATCGGGAGTCTTGGCTCAAAAGAGTCAACATCCACTTAGAGGACTGCTGGACAAGACTGATAGAGAGAAAGCATTACCGAGACACATGGATTTCCACTACATGGCGCGGAATAAGGTTTGCAAGGCACGAATAAGGAATATAAAGGCAAAATTAAAGAAGGCAATAAGGAAGAAAAAGAGGCAAAAGGAGCATGATTGTCTTCGGATATTGGCCAAAGCCTCTTTAGCCCAGCATGACACTTGATGGAGAAGCTCCAGCCCAAATTTCAAGAAATTTGGGGCATTTTTGGCATTTTGACCAATTTTGGCACAAAAAACAGGTTTTTCTCCCTATGCGTCGCGCCACGTGGCGCGCACTTTTGCTAGGGAGCTTCAAATTACAAAAAATTTGCATTTCTGGATTTAGCATGAAAAATCATGGTTTCTAGTGCATGGTCAAACAATTTGGGCAAGTTTTGAGTCCTCGGGAGGTCAAAAACACTCAAAAAATGACCTCAATGCCCCTATTTTGACACACAGGAAGCAATCTTGGGAGATTGAAGTTTTGCAGGGGCAAATGACATCCAAATTTAGAAATTTCACTTGGGTTGGAAAGTAGACAGGTAGAGATTTCCAGCAAGCACACTTGGGCTCAATTTGGACTTCAGGAAGTGCCTCAAAATCAGCTCCAAATTGGTACGACTCATAGAGAATCAGGCGCGGTGCATAGAGGATTTTTGCCTATTTTTCACTGTTCAGCTCAGAAATTCGCCCAGTTTTGCTTTTTGATCTTACTCTTGACCTTGCATGATGTAATTTGATAACCATGATGTAATATTGGCACATTTTTACTTGTTCTAGAGGATTCATTCACTAAAAGGTGAAAATTAAATGAATGAATCAGTCTCCTAGCATATAGGGGTAAGTTGTTTGACTACCTAGATTTCAGTTCCTTATTTAGAATTGGTTCAAACAGCTCCTAGAATGATGAGCTCGACCCCTAGAGTCATGGGAAGAAGTTAGGCTTGTCTATATTATGTAATTTCTCAGTCATTTTCAGGGTTGGACACTTGGGATTGCTTGGCACTCTATTGTACATTTCATTTCTGCAATTTTGGCAAAGGAAAGACCAGGGTTTTGCAGCACTTGTTGGGATCCATGTGGCTCTATGTTTTGATGGTTTTTCTCTATATGTACTTGTAAGTTCACTGATGTTTATGTGTATCATTTTCCCTTCTCTTGTCTTCTGCAATTAAACAAATGAGTGATTAAGGTAGAATTCATTGGACTGCTATGCTCTGCCTTGAAATTTTGTTTAATTCTTCATGTTTTCATCTGTTTGAGGAGGACTCTTGAGACCCTCTTGCCCTCCTTAGCTTCTCACCAGTCTGATCCACCCATTCATTCAATCCAAAGCATCAAAACTACTGCCTATCTTGCCCCTACCTGAACTCTACAAAAATTTGGCCTCATCCCCGGACCCAAAATTTGCCTATCCCTTTTTTCCAACAAAACCCTCAAAAACTCAAATAAAATCCTTTGCACTTCATACCTAGCCTAAAATTAGTTTGTTATTCAATCATCTCAAGCACTGTTGATTATCTTTCGCTGAGATTAACCCGGAGAGAGCCCTCTCCTATCTTCGTAGGGCTAGTTATGAGGCTGAGCATGGTTTGATGTGGACCTAGAACCTTGTCTTTTCAGCCTGAGGCAAATCTAAGATGTAACATAGTGGCGACCATACTGGGGAAGAAAATGGTTTGCTTGTTGATGTCATTTGTTTCATAAGCTACAGATGGAGCCTGAAGTTATGCCAGGTAGCCTTCAAAACGCTTTTGCTTTGCATTAGCACAAGTAGATAAATGTTGCTTCACTCAATCTCCGGTCTAGCTTGTAATCATGACACTTGACCTGTAAATCACCCCAGTACATCTGAGAATTCTAAGCTTTTGGATGATAAGTTTAGAATTTGAAAGGCTAAACAAGTTGTTTATGTCCCTTTGATTTCTTGAAATAATAACACACTGGCTTCCAGAAGATATACCAGAGCTAATCCAGATCCAAATCCTCCCCCTGTATACAAAAATCCCAATCTGATTCCAAGAATCATTCGTCAAGAGAGCTCTGTGACTCCCGTGTTTAAATCTCATTCATGTCCTGCAATTTTTAAGTATCTTGAAGAGCTTGATTTTGATGAAAAGTTTGAATTGTCATTGTTTGAAACCAAATCCGAAAGTGATCTTGGTTCTATAGTCCGAAATCCCGACTTTGCTATAGCTCTTGAAGTTGAAAGAAACAATAAATCAATTGAGAGTTTTATCTTGAAACACCTTCAGAGTGAAATTCACGCTTCAAATATCGCTGATTTCCTAGAAGCTGCATCTGCAACCCTCAGATCTTCCGTAACGGCATCCACCTCAAGAATTCCTACCGAACCACCCTTCATTCCCACCATCCCTATGCAGCCTATTACTCTGATCAAAAGTCTGTTGTAAATTCACCTCCATCTACTCCTTATACATCCAAAATCGCTTCTCCTCTTCACACCCCTCCTCATACACCTCACACATCAGCTACACCTACTCCCCCAACATCTCCAAGGCCGATTGCAAATCCACCAAGAGCAATGGCTGCTTGGTTTGCACCTCTCGCACTGCGTCAAGTGTTGAGTGACATGCGCGCAAATTATTAGAGTAAAATTCCTTTGTTTTATGGCACTCCTCAAGGTACCACAACTTAGCAATAGGTGGACAAAATGACGGATTTCTTCGAGCTTCATGAGATTGATGCAGAAAACGTAACCGTGAGATTATTTGTGCAGACTTTCGTAGGTGAGGTAAGAAAATGGTTCAGAGCTTTGACAGCTAGAAGCATTCCCACATTAGAAGAGCTTTAAAGATAGTTCTTGGATCGTTGGGAAGTAAAGAAAGATCCTCTTTAAATCACTTCTGAATATACCAAGATCAAGCGGAATGTTGGTGAGTCCGTGCAAGACTATTGTATTAGATTCAATGCGGTTTATAATGCAATTCCTGATGATTTAAGGCCATCTAGAAAGTCAGCTTTTCTTAAGTTCCCGGATGGTTTTGATCCAGACATGGCTTATCAATTAAGAGAGAGAGATCCAGCTACCTTAGAGGAAATGTAGAAAATTGCCATTAGTGTTGAGGCAAAATTGAATGATAAGAGAGCTAGATTGAAAGCTGAGAAGAGAGTCTCAATAAAGGAAGAAACTTCTACCTCAGATCAAGTGCTCCGCAAGGTAGAGAAAATGATTGAAAGGTTAGCACTTGATAAGCCTGAACTGCAGATTCGGAATCCTAATTTCCGTGGACAGCAGCAACCTCAATTCAGGATCAAACAGTGTGAGCAGGGAGCACAAGAACCAGCATCACAATAGCAGCAAGTAAAGACACCTCTTCAGCAAAATTTTGTTGGTCCCGAATCTGATGATGAAGACAATGTAATAGGAGAAGAAAATCACTTCTTTACTCCTGATGATATGCCCACCTTTATCACCGAAGATGATGAGTATACAGAAAGTTCAGTTGTACAATAGGATGCAAATTTTATCTTGGCAAATGACACAACTCTTGAAGAGGAGTCGGATGAGTATCAGAGAGGTTATATGCATGCTTTGTCCACCCAGCAGCGTTAGTATTCACTAAGAAACAGGAATGTCCCCATCAATCCAATCCAGAAGAGAAAAGAAGTTCTAGCATCTAAGAATGAGCCACCTGTTGTACCAAATTGTTGTGTGTGGAGCATGATTGTTCAAAGGTCTTTGTTTCAGCCGGATGTATACCCCAGGAAGTTTGTACACCCCTCCACACGGGGGGGTGTAGGGGGGACTTGTCCCCCCTATGGGGGTCTGGGGGGGCCGATCCCCCCCGACTGGGGGGTCCGAGGGCCAGTGGTCCCTTGGCGGGGGCTCGGGGCAGCGCCCCCGAAGCTAAAAACAAATGTAAAATTGCCTTGTAAAAGTATAGTAATTTCTAGTTAATCTGGGTCATTCATTAGGCAGATGATCTGACGGTAGAACTTATGTTTAGTTTAGGGTTTTTTGCCCTAGAAGGCAATCCCTCTCTTTGTATGAGGGCATTGTATTTGAGGCTGTGAAATAGATGTCTATTCTGTGAGCGAGAAACAGAGAGGTGAGACTGTGAGAGAAAACAGAGGATATTACAGCGTATTTGTTGTAGGTTGTGTCTCTTCATTTTGCTGGATAATAGAAAGGAAGGACTGGCTATTCGGGGTGGACGTAGCCCAAACTGGGTGAACCACGTATATCTGTGTCTCTCTTGTTTTGTGCGTTTTCTGTGTTTATATTTCTGCAATATTTTATGTGTTCCATTGCTCTGTAATATATAATTTTCTAACACAAATAAACGAAAAGAAGTTGTTGATCCTACTCCTAGCAAATCTCCACCAGCAAATGAAAGAGTCAATCAGCCAATTGTTTCAAAAGATAAAGCTGAAAAGAAATATGTTCTAGCCAAAGAGGTAGAAAAGACTTCTGCTTTTAGTTTAGAAAATGAAATTTCTAAATTGAAGGTATCCATTCCCTTCACTGAACTGATGAGGAACAACATTTATAGAGGTCAGGTCTCCAAAATTTTGAATTTTGATCCAATGTCTGATATGGTGAGTGTGGAAGATGATCAACCTGAACTGATTTTTGGACCAGCATTGAATGTGAGTCTCCAGACAGTGATGTGCCTCCTTTTTATATCAGTTTGAGAGTGCATGAGTTTGTGTTGCATAATGTTATGTTTGATTCCGACGCCTCCCACAATCTTATGCCGAAGGCTATCATAAAGAAGTTGGGTTTGGACATCACTAGGAAATACCATGATCTTTATTCATTTGATTCTAGCAGGGTGAGATGTATTGGGCTCATTAAAGACTTGGTGGTCAGTTTGGATCAAATTTCGGCTAAAAATGTGTTGATGGATGTGGTGGGGGTGGATATACCTCCTAGATTTGGAATGCTTCTTTCCAAATCTTGGGGAGAAAAGATTAAAGGAACAATGCAACTTGATTTCTCCTATGCAACGATTCTTGTGTTTGGCCAAATGAGAAAACTTTATCGGGAGCAAAAAATGAAATACATTATTACAAGCGAGGAGAAACCAATTAATCATCCGATTAATTATGTACATACAGATTTAGAGTCTTTTGTTTTGTATTCAAATAGTTTCAATGAGATTGATAGTCAGTTAGTTGCAAAAGATGATATTCCAGAGATAGCAGAGAATTTCAGAGAAGTTTTAAAGAAAGAAAGTCAAGAACAGAACAATACCATTCAACAGTCAGGAAAAGATAATGGACAACAAGCAGAAAAAATACAACAAACAGAGTTTCAACACTTAGAAGAAGATGAATATGGGTTGTGGACCATGGATTTCAATGGAGCAATGGGAAATGATGGTTTTGGAATTGGTATTTGGGTACGCAGTCCTTTTTCTGCTCCGAACAAAGTGCCTAGTAATGTGCGGGTATGTTCTTACAAGCTTGCTTTTGATTGCTCAAACAATGAGGCTGAGTACGAAGCTTTAATTGCTAGCCTAAAAATCCTAAGAAAGCTGAATGCTAAGAGGATTGCTGTATATGGCGACTCCGAATTGGTGACTAAGCAGGTAGAAGGTGAATTTCAAGCAAAGCATCCTTAGATGCAGGCATACCGGAATGTTGTTCTAGACATTTCGAAGTTGTTGTCAGATTATACGCTGACGTGTGTGCCTCGTATTCAAAATAGTATTGCAGATGCACTTGCTAAGGCAACGAGTAATTTGAAGATTCCTATGAACTCAAGTAATAAATTTGAAATCCATGTGAAACATCGTTCGACTGTCCTGGACAATCAGAGATATTGGCAAGTTTTCCAAGATGATGAGGAGATTGATGATTTTCTGCAAAACAAAGGTAAGTTCAAAGATACCTCAATTGATGTAGAACATGATGATGGTAAAGATGATGTGCAGATCAATCAGATGGAAGTGTTGCAGCTCAAGGATAATGTGATTCCTAAGGGCTTGATACCTTTAGAAGAACTCTTTGATCATGATGACGTAGCCCGCAAACCAACATTGCAGCCAATAGAGAAAGGAGTCGAAGAGGTGAATATTGGAACAGCTAAACATCCGAAGATGTTAAAGTTGTCCAAAACATTGCCACAAAAGGTAAAGGCCAAATATATTAATTTGTTGTCATCCTTTGCAGATGTGTTTGCTTGGGACTATTCCAACTTGAAGACATATGATACCAATATAATTCAGCACACAATTCCTATTAAGCCTAATAAAAAACCTTTCAAACGGAAGTTAAGAAGGCTTAATAAAAAATTGTTGCCATCAATTGAGAAGGAGGTAAACAGGTTGTACAAATTAGGAATCATCGTTCCCATCAGATTTTCTGATTGGATATCTAATTTGGTGCCTGTACGAAAGAAGATAGGTGAGATTCGTTTGTGCATTGATTTTAGGAATCTCAACAAAGTTTCATTGAAGGATAATTATCCGCTGCCAAAAATGGATCACATACTTCAGCGAGTAGTTGGAGCATCTCGTATGTCACTACTTGATGGTTATTCTGGATATAACCAAATTTTGGTCCATGAAGATGACCAAGACAAAACAGCGTTCACCACTCTGTGGGGGACTTTTCATTACGCTAAAATTCCTTTCGGTTTGAAGAACGCAGGTGCCACATTTCAGTGGGAAATGGATATTGCTTTCGCAAATGAGAAGGATGTCTTTTTGGTGGTGTACCTTGATGATTTGACGACGTTTTCTAATTCAGATGAAGAACACATGTATCATTTGAAAACTATGTTTCAAAAGTGCAGAAAATATGGTGTGTCGCTGAATCTGAAGAAGAGCTTGTTCACCATGGATGAAGGCAAACTACTTGGACACATCATATCAAAAGATGGCATTCGTATTGATCCAGCACATGTAGAAGTGATTCAGCAAATTGATCTTCCCCGGAACAAGAAGGAGATTCAGTCTTTTAATGGTAAGATGATTTTTTTACGCCGTTTTGTACCTAATCTTGTTGAACACCTAAGAGAAATTACAAACATGCTTAAGAAGGACAGCCAAGTGAAATGGACCGAAGAGGCTATAAAATCTTTCAATCTAGTAAAATTGGCTCTTTTTTCAGCTCCGATTCTAATCAGCCCGGATTACACTCAAGATTTTATATTGTTTTCATTTGCTTTAGAGCATACTATAACAACTGTATTAATGCAGAAAAAAGATGAGCATGAAAGACCCATTGCTTTCTTCAGCTGAACTATAAGAGATGCAGCCTTGAAATACAACATTATTGAGAAGCAAGCCCTTGCACTTGTAAAAGCATTGAAAGATTTCCACGTATATATTCTGCATTCCCATATTTTGGCTTATGTTCCTAACGCTGCTGTCAAAGATATTTTGGTTCAAACAGATCCAGAAGAAGACGAGGCAAGTGGTTTGTAGCTTTGCTGGAGTGTGATGTGGAGATAAGGCCCACAAAGCTTGTTAAAGGACAGGGATTGGCAAAGTTAATGGCTGAATCAAATCTGCACATCCTAGACATAAATCTAATTGCTGCTATGTCCGATGAAAATGAGGAAGGTCCGTCAATTCAGGTATCTGAAATCTTTGTTCTTTCTCCGTGGTATTCATATATCATATATGTGCTTCAGAATTTGTCCTCGCCACCTGGTATGGCTAGAAACAAAGCTAGAACTCTTAAGTTAAAGGCTGCTAAGTTTTGTATTTTGAATTCTACACTTTGTTGGAAAGATCTCGGTGGTGTTTTGTTAAATTGTTTGGTGGAAGAAGAAGCAAAGCAGATCATGGAGGATTTCCATAAAGGAGATTGTGGCGGTCACCTTTTTTGGAAAAGAACGACAAATAAAATTTTGAGAGCCAGATACTATTGGCCGACATTGTTTGCTGATGTGTTCAAGACTGTCAAGAGTTGTCATAACTATCAGATTTTTGAAGGAAAGCACAAATTACAGCCTTTGCTGCTTAAGCCCATTGAGGTGAGTGCTCCTTTTCAACAGTGGGGGTTGGATTTCATTGGTGAAATTCATCCTGCTTCTTCAGGTCAGCATAGATGGATCCTCACGGCGACAGATTATTTCACGAAGTGGATCGAAGCAATTCCCACTAGGCAAGCTACGGATGCAGTAATAATTTCATTCCTTGAGAATAATATTTTGTCTCATTTTGGTTGCCCGAATAAGCTAATCATTGATAATGCAGCAACTTTCAAGTCAAAAAGGATGGTTGAGTTTTGTAATAAATATCACATTACTTTGGGGAACTCAACCACCTATCATCCACAAGGCAATGGATTGGCGGAGTCTTCTAACAAATCTTTGGTTAACATCATTAAAAGGTTGCTAGAAATAAACAAGAAGAGTTAGCATAAGAAGTTGGTCCATGCACTTTGGGCAGATCGAGTGAGCCAGAAGAAATCCATTGGTATGTCCCCTTTTGAGGTAGTTTATGGAGTTGATACAGTGTTTCCTACCTCTCTCGTAGCTCCAGTAGTCAAACTTCTTGAGGAGGCTGGTAGTGAAGATGATCCAATGCAGAGAAGACTAAATCAAATGATTCATTTGCAGCAGACACGAGAAGAAGTTTTTTAAAACACATTCAAGTTGTAGGAGAGAATTAAAAAGATTTATGACAGAAAAGCAAAGGCGGACAAATTTCAGTTGGATGATGTGGTGCTGAAATGGGATGCAAGGAATGAGGAAAAGGGCAAGCACGGTAAGTTTGAAAATCTCTAGAAAGGTCCTTTTAAGATTGCAGCATATCGAGGTCAGAATGCCTTTCTTCTGAAGGAGATGAACGGGGAAGATTGTCCAGGAGGGCCGGTCAATGGTCGACTGCTCAAGTGGTATCATTTCTGAGTTGTTTCTGCTATTTACATTGTCATTGTAAATACCATTTTATTTCAGTATCATTGCAAGTGCGTGCTGTGATCTTTTCTTCAGTCTGGGGCCTGAAGTGAAGGCTATAATTCTGAAGAAAGATTTCAGTTTTGAGTTCAGTTTGTCGAGTCAGTTTTTCAGTCATTTCAGTTTCACAATTAAGTTGGTTTGTGTCAAGTTTTAGTCAAATAAATTGAGTCAAAGGTATTGTGTGGATTTCTTGAAATAATGGACTCCATAGCCCAATGGACGAAGGCATTGTCTAGCTCTTCCAGAGATCTGTCGTTCTTGGCACCTCCTTGGACCTACCATCCCCATTGGAGCCAATGTTAGAGTCGGTCTAGGCATCCCTCCGTCAGAGATCATTTCTCTTATTGCATTTCATTTTTAGGTGTCTCATTCAACTCAATCTGCATTCCACTAGGAGCATGCCATAATCTGACGGAAGGGCCTTGTCACTCATTCCCCTCATGTTATCTGCCTACTGGCTCTTCATTTAATAGTATTTTCATCAAAGTTGCAAAATTTGTCTTTAGGGTTTTAGTGTCAAGTAGGTCTAGGGTTTCGTTAGGGTTTTGTCAATAAATGCTTCAGAGTGTCCGATGATCACCAGCAGGCCATGAGGATGTTCTATCACCAATAAATTTTGTTAAAAAGTGTTCGAAATGTGTTTTTCCTCAAAACTCTGTTTTGAGGAAAAAACAGAGTATTCAGCTTTATTTGTACAAACTCATGTAAATTTTGTTCTCTTCATTGTAAATTTCTTCACCTGCACCCTGGTTCTTTTCCTTAGCCTAAGAAGTTCCCTAACCTGCAAAAAACAAGCCAAGATCAGGTCATTTCGCTCATTACAAAGTGAAAAGAAGTGAAAAATTCCAAAACAGAGGTTGAAATAAAGGTCATCTGCAAAACATTACAAAAATGGGTTTTTGACAAAATTAATTTGAAAAGCCAATATATAAAGCATGTCTCCAAGTTTTAAAACATTCATTTGCATGCCAAGAACAAAGAGGAGGCATCTCAAAGTGATTTTTGTGAAAGAGTGGGAAATTAGACAAAAAATTGCTGCAACTTGCCGACGCGGCGCACCGGGGAGGCATGGTGCACTAGGAGAAATCGCGCAGTGTATTTTTGAACGGGCGCAGTGCACTAGGAAGGCGCAACGTGTTGGGCAAGCTGCATGGCGCATACAGTTCCAAAACCGGAAATTGCTAAACTTTGCTCCAAATCGCCATGAAAACGCACGGAATTTCTAGGTAGGATCTTTATCACTGCATTGCATTCAAATTTGTGCTATGATATGGTGATTGATGAATGGTGATGGTCTAAACTCATAATCAAAATCCACCATGTCAAAACCCTCACATAAGAATGGCTTCCTAGGGTTTTAAAAGCTATTTGCCACCAAGTTCATCCTTTTCCATCATTTTCTTTTCTCCTTTATTTCATTCTTTTTCCTTAATTTTAGTCTTCCCTACCCCCTAAAATCATCAAACCCCTATCCCAAATTCCCTTTCCCAAACTTTTAAATGTAAAACCCTAAACCCTATTCCCACACATAAATCTCAAAACCCTCCTACTTTCCCTAATAAAATTTGTCCTAATTGTCCCTAATCCCTTATTTCTTCCCCCTTCCTAACAGTCCCTTGTTTCATTTTTTTTCCCCTTGGTGGCAGAAATTAAACACATCACAAAAGAGCAGTCCAATACAGCAGCATCTTTTTCTCCAAGGTATTTTGTACAACAGTCATGGCATCTGAGCATTCATCTGATTATGGAATGGAAACCCAAAGTGACACACCCATGGAGGAACATGCACCCCGGAGGCCTCATAGAGGAGGCAGACATATCAGAGAAGAACCAATCACCCTCACAGAATTACAGGCCCGCCCTCTAGCCATTTTCTATTTTCAGCATTAGTCATGCTATGAGTTTTGTGAGAAGGTGGCTAATGTTCAATTTCATCATGAGTTGGCTCGTCTATTTGTACTACATTTACATGGAGATCAGGTTACTTTGGCTTGTGTCACCTTCACACTTACACCAAAATCTATCTCACTGGCAACCAGCATACCCAACATTGGAGAACCATGGAACAAGAGGAAGAAGATTGACCGGCAGCATTATGAGCCATATATTAAAACTGGTTTCTTGAGGCAACTCAAGAGAGTGTTTCCATTCAGATATCTTAAAGATGAATATGCTCCACTAATGAAATTAATCATGAAGTATTTCAGCTGTGAGGGACGGTTCTCTCGTTTATATGCTTATCACATCAGGTTGCTCATGCATTTCATTTGGGTACGGATGATGAACATTCCGTATTTCATTTGCCGGAAAATAGAGAGGATGACCACCCTTGTGCAGCACAAAACCCCTCAGCAGCAACTTAACAGTTTTTATCATTTTTCTCTCATCAAGATTTTTGTGGTTCATCAGCTTGGATTACAGGGCATCACTTGGGATGATTTCATCTCCCGTGATTTTTTCAGAGCTTCACAGGGGCTTTTAGAGGTTGGGCATGAGACAAGTGGACCTTCTCATTAGTATGAGCGCCATGAGACCGTTAGTGTGCCGGTGTTCATCACATATCAAAGGGGCACTAAACATTTGTTTGCAGCAGGAAGCAAGTGTTATCTCCACCCGGTGTGGAAGGGGCCTCGCTTCCTACATCAGCACCACAGGTATAGGACAAAGGCAAGAGGCCAATGCAGGATGAGCAGCCTTCAGGTGAACAAGAGACTGAATTCATTCTCATTCATGATGATGATACAGATATGGGCCCGGAAAGTGCCAAACTTAGAGATATCATCCAGGAGCAGCAGACAGAGATCAAAGCCTTATCCCTTGACTTGGAGAGGGCTAAGTGGACTATGAAATACTTGGAGTAGAGGAAAAAACAACTTGAAGATCAGCAAGCAATCATGGAGTTACAAAACATCCGCGAGAATCACCAAGCTGCACAAAGGAGAAGGATTGAGCTCACTTCATTGGAGCAAGAGATTAATGACGATCGACAGTCTTGGCTCGAAAGAGTCAACATCCACTTAGAGGGACTGCTGGACAAGGCTGATAGAGACAAATCATTACTGAGACACATGGCTTTCCACTACATGGCGCAGAATAAGGTTTGCAAGGCACGAATAAGGAATCTAAAGGCAAAATTAAAGAAGGCAATAAGGAAGAAAAAGAGGCAAAAGGAGCATGATCGTCTTCGGATATTGGCCAAAGCCTCTTTAGCCTATCATGACACTTGATGGAGAAGCTCCAGCCCAAATTTCAAGAAATTTGGGGCATTTTTGGCATTTTGACAAATTTTGGCACAAAAAACAGGGTTTTTCTCCCTATGTGTCACGCCACGTGGCACAGGCTTTTGCTAGGGAGCTTCAAATTGATAAAACTTTGCATTTCTGGATTTGGCATGAAAAATCATGGTTTTTGGTGCATGTCCAAGGAATTTGGGCAAGTTTTGAGTCCTCAGGAGGTCAAAAACACTCAAAAAATGACCTCAGAGCCCCTATTTTGACACACAGGAAGAAATCTTGGGAGATTGAAGTTTTGGAGGGGTAAATGACATCCAAATTTAGAAATTCCACTTGGGTTGGAAAGTAGACAGGTAGGGCTTTCTAGAAATCACACTTGGGATCAATTTGGACTTTGTAAAGTGCCTCAAAATCAGCTCCAAAGTTGCGCGATGCATAGAGAATCAGGCGCGGCGCATAGAGGATTTTTGCCTATTTTTCACTGTTCAACTCACAAATTTGCCCAGTTTTGACCAGTTTTGCTTTTTTATCTTACTCTTGACCTTGCATGATGTAATTTGATAACCATGATGTAATATTGGCACATTTTTACTTTTTCTAGAGGATTCATTCACTAAAAGGTGAAAATTAAATGAATGAATAAGTTTCCTAGCATATAGGGGTAAGTTGTTTGACTATCTAGATTTCAATTCCTTATTTAGAATTGGTTCAAACAGCTCCTAGAATGATGAGCTCGACCCCTAGAGGCATGGGAAGGAGTTAGGCTTGTCTATATTATGTAATTTCTCAGTCATTTTCAGGGTTGGACAATTGGGATTTCTTGGCACTCTATTGTACATTTCATTTCTGCAATTTTGGCAAAGGAAAGTCCAGGGTTTTGCAGCACTTGTTGGGATCCATGTGGCTCTATGTTTTGATGGTGTTTTTCTCTATGTACTTGTAAGTTCACTGATGTTTATGTGTATCATTTTCCCTTCTCTTGTCTTCTTCAATTAAAAAAATGAGTGATTAAGGTAGAATTCATTGGACTGCTATGCTCTGCCTTGAAATTTTGTTTAATTCTTCATGTTTTCATCTGTTTGAGGAGGAGCCTTGAGAACCTCTTGCCCTCCTTAGCTTCTCACCGGTCTGATCCACCCATTCATTCAATCCAAAGCATCAAAACTACTGCCTATCTTGCCCCTACCTACTCTGCAAAAATCTGGCCTCATCCCCTGACCCAAAATTTGCCTGTCCCTTTTTTCCAACAAAACCCTCAAAAACTCAAATCAAATCCTTTGCACTTCATACCTAGCCTAAAATTAGTTTGTTATTTAGTCATCTCAAACACCATTGATTATCTTTCGTTGAGATTAACCTGGAGAGAGCCCTCTCCTGTCCTCGTAGGGCTAATTACGAGGCTGAGCGTGGTTTGATGTGGACCTAGAACCTTGTCTTTTCAGCCTGAGGCAAATCTATGATCTAACATGGAGTACTGAATAAGGTTCACCAGGAGAGACGAACTGATTGGGACCTGTGAGTACTTGCGGTTCAATGGTCCTATAGGACCATGTGGAAAACCCTGAATGTGGAGACGATTCCAAAGATGTGGAACAGAGTAAAAACTGTAATTTCTTAAGAGAATACAAAAAGGAGTCTGCACGTAATCACTCCCGTAGTTGTGACAGTGCACGATGGCCAGGAGGAAGAAATCATACATCTACGCGAGGACGAACATCTAAGGATTTAGGAATCCATCTGGTGAAGGAACCTTATACTTCACGAAGTCGAACAAGACTGGGTATGATTGAGGAAGAAAAGCATTTGGATGGACACTGAAATCAAAAGGCTGGAAAATGAGATCACGCAAGCATGTCTTGTTGATAAACCAAGGATGACAAAGCAAGATACGGATGACCATACCATTACATTAGAAGATTTTCATCAAGAGTTTATGACTTTGTTGCCATGGCTACGACCGCACCTCACCAAACGCAGTAACCAGGGAAGTGCACTGCATATAGTAGAACGCACGGCGTCGGCGATCGCGTAGACAATTGAGGAGTTTCTGTGAACTATGCTGGAAGGTGAATTGAATTCTCGTACAGGTGGTATGACCACCTGACTAGCCATAGGGAGCACAGTATCAGCACTCCAGATAGTTGAAATAGAGCGCAGGACTCTAAAAGAGTCTATTTGGGGGCTGCACGATGAGGGAGGTGCACGCAGAATCAGTAGGACACAAGGTTCACAACCATGCATGGGGGGCTGCGCTACTACATGGGTACGCTGGGAAGTAACCACTGGTGTCACTGTTCATGACGAGATGTCCAATTTAAGGAAAAAGGGAGCGGGCGATGGGCATTTAAGACACGAATTAAGGGCTAGATTTGAGGCAATCTGCTGCCAAGAAAGCATTGATGGCCTAGAATTGGGGGAAACGGTCGGATTTGAATTCAAAAGGGGCTATAAAACTCCGGGGGCTAACCAACAACTGTTCATTTGAGATTTGAGCAGTTCATTAGAGCACAAAGTGTTGAGCACCGAGCAAGATTTGAGCCTCGAAGTTCGCGAACAACCATAGACAGCTCAAGAAAGTTGACAACTACCAGGAGAGGTTTGGGCTCTGTAGAAGGAACCACCGACGAGGCAGCGCAAAACCCCATGGTGCATGATGTTCCTGGAAACACTAGGGTCATGCTGGAAATCCCAAAATCGCCTCGAACGTCGAGGCCCAAGAAAGATAAGCAGGTGGTGGGACTAGTTTGCATGTGCCCAAGAAATCCACGGTTCGGTAAACTTTCAATGGAAGAAAAGGGCAAGGTTGTCACCATTGAGACAAATAGCGAGGAGGAGGACCTAGAGGCTCTCGTTGATGAGATAGAGGTAGCAGAAGACATGGAAGTAGACATTCAGCCGGTGCGCACTGTAGCAAAATTGCTCGAGTACATTCCTCCATGAAAAGGGAAAGCCAAGATACCCAAGGACTTGGATGCCACTAAAAGCGCACTCCAGACCCCGCTCCTCCCTGATGGAATTATGTTTGAGGGCTCGCACCAGGGCCACATACCCATAATGAAGTTTGAAGAATGGGACCTCATGGACAGCGAGAAGTTCCCACACTTAGAGACAGAGAACCTCATGAAGGAAAGTACGGAGGAGTCAGTCACAACACTAGAGCCACGGAAATGCTTGCGCGGTGTGGAGAAGACCGGATTACTTCATCTGTTATGGATTCCACACTTTCACCACGTGCCTATCACTATTTTCGTCATCAGGAAACTATTTTTCCTGGTGCACGATGGGTACTTATGGCTAGAAGAACCTATTCCCATCACGACAGATCTCATTTATAGGATTTCCCGGCTCCCCTATAAGGGAAAGGACCCGTGGCGATAGCAGGCAAAAGCAGAGATTTGGCACTCGTAAAGGCCATGAAGAAAAAATACAAACTGGAAAAGAAAAAGAAGGGTTATGCGATTAGCAGCATTAAAGATAAAGGGGTGCGCGTAGCCACCTAGCTCCTAGCCGAGAAGGTAATGAAAAAATTCCGCGAAGATGGGGTACCAGCGTCGGTAGTTGTGCTAGCAGAAAAATGTGCGAAGGGTGTCCAATTCAACTGGGATGAGTTCCTCTGTGAGGAGTTCCTGACTAACTGCAAGGAAGCCCAGGAGCAGGGAAAGACCTTCTACTATGTGTGGTTGCTCTTGTCTATTTTACTGATAACAGGGGAACTGCCCGAGGATAGTCAGTTCCCTAGTATTGAACAGGACTTACTAGAGGCCGCAAAGTACGCGTCGCTCTGGGCCACCAAGGACACCAAGTGGATTCACGAAACCAAGATCTTCTGGGTGCTTATGGAGGTGAGCATCCAAATGTGGATCAATAGACGACCACGCCTGTCCCCCACAGTGTACAACAGTCTGCAGAGCTTTGCAGACTTCAAGGCGGACATGCATAACATGTACATCAAGGCACGTAAGAACTCGGCACAGCAATGGACCAAGATCCCCTTCATCACTATCAATGATGTGATCTTTTTAGTGATAGAATCATGGCCCCTTGAGTGGTGCACCCCAAATCTGGCAGATATTGATAGAACAACAACACAGAAGTAGAAGGATGCAACCAAGTTGCGTGTCACAAAGTTGGCCCAGCAAAGGCACAACGAACAAGTGGCTGTGGAGGTAAGGGTTTTCTGCGAGTTAGCAAGGGTAGCCGCAGAGTAGGCAAAGACTGTCGAAGAAGCAACAACAGTGCAGGCAACAGGGGCCACCACAATGCAAGATGCGGAGGGCCAGAACTTGTCTACAGGACAAGGAGCAGAGGACACAGAAGAAGGCGCAGACCTGGGTGCAACGTCCACTCAACTGAAAAGGCCACGCATCACGGATAGATCGGGTCCACGAGAAAATGTCAAGGCATCTAAATTTCCCATCGAACCGATCACACTAACAGAAGGCGACCTCTACGACATCGACGACACGGTTTGTGAGGTCACCAAGGAAGCGCTCCAAGAAGCCATGTCGGAGCAGCAGATTGTGTTGGGGGCCCTAAGGGCACAACTGCAGGAACTACAGGTGTGGCCCCCACAAGAAGGAACCATAGCCACCTACGACATAGCAGGTACATCAATAGCAAAGCAGCTACTACGCACAAAGATGGCCAATACCATAGTGCTACCGGAAGGAGCACTAACAGTAGAGAAAGAGGACGACAGAGCCATGGTGGGCAGGATCAAGGGACTTGGCCTAAATTTGGCTGCCCTTCCACGAGACACACTGTACCAGCTATAGGATGGCATAACGACATAGCTTCACACTAGGGAAGGCCGAGTGATTCAGGTGATGAGTGAGTAGAAGATCAACATCGAACAACTCAGCCTACAGTGGGACAAATTGGCATCACAGAACCAGTAGATTGTGAAGACAGTGGATGAAGCATGCTGGTGAGTCCCAGAGTTGTCCATCACCACAGACCTACCAACAGAGATGCGGATCCACTGTCTTGAAAGTGGAGTCTGTAGCGCATGTGAGGAAAAAATACAAGTGCAGCTGGAGCTGAACCTCCAGATTGCTGAGCTGCGGATGAAGGCGCAACCTTCCACTCCTCCAGAAGTTAGAGAGAAGTGCATTAGCGTGATTCAAAAAAATCTAGAAGAAATTGGACGGGCATTGCAGGACTGTACTAGTATGTTGGACCAAGCTTTTGACATCCTCACATCCTTGCAGGAGGACCCCAACATACAACACCTGGAAACAGAGGCGCACAAACTGTAGGTATAGTGTGATAATCTCAGTGCAACTGCACAGAAAGTCATCCTCACCCAACGACTGGCAAAGATGTAGCAGGAAAGGGCACTGAAAGAGCAGGTGGATGCCGCCAGATAGAAAAAGGCACTTCTAAAGGGGCGCGTCCAGCCTTGGATTGATGAGGCCTTCACCATTACGGCCGACATTGAGGGCAAGCTCGCACAGATGCAGGAACTATATGCGCTAAGGTAGGTAGTGAATCCTCACAAAGAAGCATCGGAGGAGCGCATGTAGCAGGTCCAATAAACCGTAGAACAGTAAGCCACAGACCTTCGAACAGTACAAGACCATTTGGAAGGGCTCCACGTCAAGGTTGCCGCACCAGCAGAGTGACTCTGGATGAGTCACGATGATTGTGCTAGGGGCCTATTGGGCATGGAATCCCCCCACAACATGTTTTGGGGCTCAAATCCCAAGTTGTATTCAAAGGGTTTTGTAAGACTCTGGGATTTGCGGGCGCGGAGAGCAAAGTATAGGTTAAGTCATAGGGTTGTTCACCCTAAAGCAATGAAATGTAATGTAAAGTCATGTCAACCTTAAAGATAGCGAAGGAGGAAGAGAAAAGAAGACGAATGGTTCGAGCTTAGAGTAGGAGTCTAAGTGTCTTGGGTCATAGTAGTAGGAGGAGGCTCTACAGCTGAGTGTGCAGAGTCCTAGTAGAGTCCGCAGCTGAGTGCATGGACCCCTGCAGCTGAGTGCGCAGGGTGGTGTCAAGTCTGTAATCTGGATTGAACATTAATAAAGAGAAGTTGATTCGTATTTCTCTATATCTATTGTGCATTGCTTTCTTTATGTTTATACTGTTTTATTTATTGTGCGCACTGATATGATTGTTGAATATGCTATTATAATCATTAGTCTTGCATAAACAAGTTAAGTAATCAGATAATAATAGATTAAATAGCAAGGAACTTGGGTATTATACGGGTTGCGCCCCGAATAGGGTTGTGTGGAAGTAGCACCGCGGGTTGCGAAAAGATAGTAAGTGTGCATAGTGACAGGTCAGACTGAAGACCTCTGGAAGCCCATCAGACATCCCCAAGGTGTGGAAACCTAGTTCTAGCATCCTCCCATACTACTTTCGGTGAGACCTCAGTCCATGCTCCATGGGCTATTGCCGAAAGGGCCAATGGTATCGAGATTTGCTTGGCTGAATCACCTCTAAACCTAGGTTAGGCACATACAAGCCAACACAAGGCTTGCAACAGCCCAGGAAATTTTGTGAGTAGGCTACTTTTGGCCTTGAATTTTCAAAGATTGTATTGAAGCGGTCAAACATTGCCATCCTTGTAAAGTTTATACTCGGAAAATGCCTGTGCATCCAGCTCCACTTTTTCTTGTTATCACTGTCAGTCCATTTATGAAGTGGGTCATTGATTTTACTACTTGTAATCCGCCTTTGGCAGGGAATCACAAGTACATCATTGTGGTTGTAGGCTAATTTACGAAGTGGACTGAGGCCATGCCTACTTTCAAAAACAATAGTGAGACAGTAGCCTTGTTTCTCTTCAACCAAGTTATTTCATGATTTGGTATCCCAAGAGAGATTGTCACTGACCATGGCAGTCACTTCCAAAATCAACTGATGACTAAATTGGTTGTCAAGTTGGGCTTCCGATAGGAGAATTCATCTCCAAATTATCCTCAAGCCAATGGTCAGGTTGAAGCCATGAATAAGTCCCTTAAGACCATCCTGCAAAGGACAATTGATAAAGCTCGATCCAATTGGCACATCATGTTGTACCTGGTGCTTTGGGCATATCGAACCTCAGTTAAGACTACCACTAGTTTTACTCCTTTTCAACTAGTTTACGGGTTGGAATCTATCTTCCCTATTGAATCTGAAATTCCATCCCTTAAGCTAGCTATAGAACTTCTTTCGAAGACATCTAGTCTCAAAGAATGCCTCATTCATTTGGAACATCTTGATGAGTAGCGTCGAGATGCAGCCATAATAAAGAAAGCCCATAAGAAGAGGATTAAAACTCAATATGATAAAGTTGTCCGTCCTCAAGTTTTTTCTGAAGGTGACCTTGTCTTAGTCTATGACCAAGACAAAGACGCCCTGGGGGCAGGCAAATTCAAATCTATGTGGTATGGTCCCTTTGTAGTCAAGCGTGCTTTGGAAAAAGGAGCTTATGAACTAATTGATTTTGAAGGGAACAAGCTGGCGAAGCCCAGAAATGGGATCTACCTTAAGAAGTATTTTTCTTAGGCTTCGACCGAGCAATTGCTTGTTTGTATATATTGTATCTTTGTACATATCTATTTGGAATTTTGTGATATCGATATTTTTTTATCTGCTTTGGTAGGTATTGATGTACGATTCAATATATTTTGGATTCGTCGATGGTGCAAGTTGGCATACTCGGAACCTTGCTTCCGCGGCTTGGGTGATTTATTATCCATATGGCCAGTTGATGGTGTCGAGGGGAGTATGTATTGGCCCTGCTTCGAACAACATTGCCGAATATACTGTCATTTTTAATTTACTATCCGAAGCAATATCCTATGGGATTGATTCATTGGTAGTTTATCTAGACTCACAATTGGTGGTGTCGCAATTAAATAACACTTATCGAGTTCGCGATCCTTATTTATATCGCCAATTTTTTAGAGTGAGAGTGTTGCAACGATCATTTATTTATATCACATATGTTCACATTCCACAATCTAAGAATTCATTAGGAGACTTTATTGATAATAAAGCATTATATTGGCACATTAATCATTCATCAAATTAAATAACATCAAAAAAATTGAATCTGTATATATATCATAAAAATCGCCTGTATATAGATGGTGTTACAAATCCATTTGGGCACATCAACCCCAACTTACAAATCAATATTATTAGGGCCCATCGAACCCTAATTTAGTTGTTACATGCCCCAAATGAAGTCAACCATCAAAATGCCTCCTTCCCAAGAGATTCCATGACTGAAATCATACAAAAACTGTCTCTTAGAGGATTAGCGTAGGCAGGCCTTCATTAGGGTGTTGGCATTATGTTTTCTGGTATGACTGTATGTTACAGATGTTGTACTTGATGGCAACTCCAGTGGTAAGACTCTCAGTTTGTTGAAAATTAAGAAGGACGCAGGCAATCGGTTCAGAAAGTGCGTCCCCGCAGGTATACCATGCAAAACCCGCGTCCAGGGACGCCGGCCAGCCGTTCAGGGGGTGCGTCTACCCAGTGCACACATTTCAAGGCAGAGAAAAGCACGTGGGGGTTTCTTGTGTGGTATCTAGCCGATGGTTTTGTGTTTCTATGGTGTCGGCTCGTGGTATTGTTCCATGTTTTGGGGAGGAGCTTGCCTATATAAAGCAAAGGAGTTCATTTGGATTGTGCAAGTGTCTTGGGTTGAATATCTTATTTGGTGAGATCTAGTCCAGATCTAAGAGGGCGAATCTTCTAATGGACTGTGATCTCTATGGCGCATGATCAGATCTGTAGATCTGACTGTTTGGGTCTGTTCTGAAGTCTTCATATCATTTACATCTGAAGGGTCGCAGGTTCAGTGAAGGGAAAGTGCGTCGGGACGCTGATACTGTAAAGGGAAAGTGCGCCGAGACGCTGATACTGTAAAGGGTGAGTGCGCCGAGACGCAGTACAGTAGAAAGAGACCTGCGTGGGGACGCAGGGCGATCAAGGTTCAGGTGCGTCTCTGAAGCAGAAGGACGCGGCGCGATAATGTTTTCAGGTGCGTCTCTGTAGCGAAAGACGCAGCGCGATAGTATCTTTGGGTGCGTCCCTGATGCAACAGAACGCAGAGCAGTCACAGGAACAGTGCGTGGGCACGCAGCGGAGCAGAAGGATATCTGCGTGTGGACGCAGAGTAGCAGAAAGTTAACGGCGTCTGGTCGCAGGTCACAGAAAGAAAAACTGCGTCTTTGTTTTAAGATGTTCTGTTGACTGAATTTCTCTGTTGATAAGGTGTTCTGGGTTGTATCTGTTATTACTGATCTGATATCTGTAGTGGTCTATATCTGTTATGTACTTGTTGATCATCTGATGCTTTATGAAAGGAAGTAGGGGGTTGTAGCTCCCTTCCAGGAGTAGACTGGAAAACGAGAAAGAGAGAGAGTTGTAGCTCTCTGCAGGTTGCAGCCTGCGTACTGGTAAAGGACTGCACCAGTACAAAATCATTGTAAAAGAAGTTTCTAAATTGAAAGAAGATAGAGACATATTGCAGCAGGTGGTTTTCACCCACATTGGGTTTCCACCTTACATCTTGTGTTCTTTGGTGTGATTATCTGTTTTTCATGCTCATTATTTTATGGTACTGACATGCAAAAATAATTCAAGATCAAATAAGGAAGATTTATTAAATTTCTTGATAATACTGATTCACCCCCCCTCTCAGTATTATTTTCAACAATTGGAATCAGAGCAGGTCCTTCAGAGAAGCTTGATCGCTTGAAGGTAGATCGTTCATCATGAGCAACTACGAGAAAGAAGCATCAATCAGGCCACCTATTTTCGATGGGACAAATTTCAATTATTGGAAGGTAAGAGTTACTGCATATCTTCAATCTCTTGGTACAGAAGTTTGGAACATTGTAGAAACAGGCTATGCTTTTCCTTCAGCTACTCCTACAGATCCAGCTGAGAAAAAGCAGTATGAAACAAATGCAAAAGCAGTCAGTACTCTATTAGGAAGTATATCCCAAACAGAATTCATGAAGGTCATGCACTTCAAATCAGCAAAAGAGATATGGGACAAAATGATCACTAGCTATGAAGGAGATGAACAGGTAAAACAAGCTAAACTTCAAACTCTCAGGATTCAATATGAAACTCTCAAGATGTATAATGATGAAAGTGTGGCTAATTATTTTCTTCGGGTAGATGAGATTGTTAATTGTATGAAAAATTTGGGTGAAGAAATAAAAGAGACTATAGTAGTTCAAAAGATTCTAAGATCATTATCCCCCAAGTTTGAATCTAAAGTATCTGCAATAGAAGAAAAGGAAAATCTCCGTGTTCTCACTATGTCTCAGCTACATGGAATTCTAACTGCTTATGAAATGAGAAAGGGAGGTCCATCAGACAGAAGGGAAGTTGCTTTTAAGGCATCAGGCAAAGAAGATTACTATGAAGCAAGCCATGTTCCAGAAGAAGAGGAAGAAGAATCAAATTTTGTCAGAAATCTTCAAAAGGGTTCTGGAAGGTTCAGAGGTAAGCTACCTTTCAAATGCTTTGCTTGTGGAAGAGTAGGTCATTATGCTGCAAAATGTCCTTATAAGGATAAAGGAAAAGAACCTGCTAGATGGAACAGGAAACAAAGTGCAAATAAGAAAAGCTACTACACCCATGAAGATAGTGATGGCTTATCAAACAGTGATGAAGATGAACAAGGTAATAAATATAAGTTGTTAATGGCATTTGAAGATGATGATTATGAGGATGCTGTAGATGTGGATAATCTCTATGATGAAATTACTAGACTCAAGAGATGCATAGAAGAGAAGAATGTGATCATTGATACTTTGCAATTTCAAATTGATGAAAAGGAAAAACATCTTGAAAAACTAGAAGGTGAAATTGTTGGTCTCAGAAAAGAAATTGAGAAAACAAAAGCTATTAATCTTAAGTTTGTCAAAGGATCTGAAACTTTGGATGAGATTATCAATGTGCAGCGGTCTCCTCTAAACAAGACAGGTTTGGGCTATAATGGAGAAACCTCTCAAGCATCCACCTCAAAAAGTTATCTTGATGCAGCAAGAAGAAATGAGCAGAAGAACAATGAAGATAATCAGGTAAAGCAGGGACGAATTACAAACAGAAACTATCAGGGACAATCCATCCTAAGGGTGAACAAAAGCTACAACCAGCCACAGGTAAAATCTTCTCAGTTTGGTTCAAGAATAGATGAAAATAGAAATTACAATCAGTTGGCTGGTAGATTCAATAACCGCAGAAGCTTCTTCAATGGACAATGCTTTTCTTGCCATAACTTTGGTCACAAAGCAGCTCAATGTGTTGCATATAAAACAATCATGACTAGGGAAGCTCAAAAACAAAGAAGTATGACAGGGATTACAAAGAGGACCTATAACAACTTTTCGGTTCTTGAAAATGAAGTTGAATGTTCTATTTGCAATAATTTTGGTCATGAAGACTCTGAATGCAGGAGCAGGTTTCAGGAGAAAAAGGAACAAGCCACAAGCACCAAAACATGGAGAATAAAGGAACCTCAAACAGAAAGATGTGGGATAGCATTTTATGCAGAAGGACAGGAAAATCTATGGTACATTGACAGTGGATGTTCGAAACATATGACAGGTGATAAAGAAAAACTTGAATCTTATTCTACTTTAGAAAAGGGAAAGAAAGTTTCTTTTGGAAATGATACTCCTGCAACTATAAAAGGAAAAGGTATTGCTCCTTTGAAAGAAAAGGTCAAGGCTGGAAATGTTTTGTATGTTGATGGATTGAAGCATAATCTACTAAGTGTCAGCCAGATGTGTGATCAAAAAACCGAGGTTATTTTCAGATCGAATGGATGTCTTGCTCGTGATCTTGATACAGGTAAAACAGTACTCAAAGGCAAAAGAACTCCAAATAATCTGTACATATTTGAAGAAGGAGAACAACAATGCTATCTTAGCAAGGATGAAGAGCACTGGTTATGGCATCGAAGGTTGGGACATCTAAGCTTCTCACAAATAAGGAAAGCATGCAAATATCAGGCAGTTCGCGATCTTCCAGATATCAAAATTCCTGACAACACCATATGCAGATCATGTCAGTTTGGAAAACAAACCAGGACTAACTTTCCAGAGAAAGAGGGATCAGCTAGCATGCCTCTTGAGCTAGTACATACAGATACATGTGGCCCATTTAGGAAAAGAACACCTAGAGGAGAGGAATACTTGATATTATTTATTGACGATTTCTCCAGGTTTGTCTGGTTAGGACTTATGAAGCACAAAGATGAAGCATTCGAAAAATTCAAGACCTTCAAAGCCTTGGTTGAAAATGAATCAGGTCACAAAATTAAGTGCCTCAGATCCGACAGAGGTGGGGAATTTACTTCAAATGAATTTTTCGATTTCTGTGATGAACATGGGATAAGGAGAGAATTCTCTACAGCTAGAACTCCTCAGCAAAATGGAGTTGTTGAAAGAATGAACAGAACAATCCAACAAATGGCTCGTGCTATGCTTGATGAATCAGGAACTCCCGCAACTTTCTGGGGTGAAGCTGCACATGCTGCGGTTATTATTCTCAACAAGACAAATGTCCGGGTGAACAGCACTCAAACTCCTCATGAGCTCTGGAGTGGTAAAACTCCTTCGGTAAAGCACTTCAAAATCTTTGGGAGCAAATGCTATATCAAGAATACTGATGAGCAGCTTGGCAAACTTGAACCTAGAGCAGATGAAGGCATTCTTCTTGGCTATTCTCCACATAGCAAAGCATACAAATGCTACAATAAAAGACTTGGCAGAATTGTTGACAGCATTGATGTAGTGGTTGATGAGAAGGGATATATTCCTAGGCAAGTACATCATGAAGATATAGAAGAAGATGAAGGCTACCCTCAAAGACAGAATGATGAAGAAGAAGAACCCCAAGGAGAACCTCAAGGAGAACCTCAAGAAGAACCAGAGGAGCAGACAAGAATAGAAGAGAAAACTCCATCCAGATATGTTCAGAAGAATCATCCAGAATCTCAGATTGTGGGGCAGAAAGAAGCAGGTGTACAAACAAGAAGAACAGTTGCAGAAGCCTCAAGCTATTTGGCATTACTCTCCTCTACTGAACCACAAAATGTGAAAGAAGCCTGCAAAGATGAATGTTGGGTGAAAGCAATGGATGAAGAACTTGAGCAAATCGAAAAGAACAACACTTGGGAGCTGGTTCCTAGACCAAAGGATAAGAATGTTATCGGAACAAAATGGGTCTTCAAAAATAAATTGAATGAAAATGGAGAAGTAATTAGAAACAAAGCCAGACTTGTTTGTAAAGGGTATGCGCAGCAAGAAGGAATAGACTTTGAAGAAACTTTTGCTCCTGTTGCAAGACTTGAGGCCATCCGAATGTTCCTTGCTCTCTCAAGTTTTCAAAACTTCAAAGTATTTCAAATGGACGTGAAATCAGCCTTTCTGAATGGAGACTTGAAAGAAGAAGTGTACATTGAACAGCCAGATGGGTTCATTCTTGGAAATGATCCAAATCTTGTATGCCGATTGAAAAAGGCTCTCTATGGTCTCAAACAAGCTCCAAGGGCTTGGTACTACCGGTTGGACAAATATCTTCATCAACAAGGCTTCTCAAAAGGTTCAGCAGATAGCAATCTGTATATAAAAATTGAAAATGACAAATTACTAATACTTGTTGTGTATGTAGATGACATTATTTTTGGCAGCAATGAAGAAGCTATGAGTCAAAGCTTTGCCTCGGTCATGCAGAAAGAATTTGAAATGTCCTTGCTAGGAGAACTGACATATTTCCTTGGTTTGCAAATCCAACAAAAGAAAGGAGGAATCTTTTTATCTCAAACCAAGTATCTCAAGCAGATTTTGAAGAAATATGGCATGGAAGATGCAAAACCAGTATGTACACCCATGGTCACAGGATGTAGTCTCAGTGCAAATGATGAATCTGCAGCAGTACATCAACCAACCTACAGATCTATGATTGGAAGTTTACTATATTTGACAGGTACCCGACCGGACATCATGCATGCAGTTGGAATAGTTGGAAGATTTCAGGCAAATCCGAAGGAGACTCATCTTCAGGCAGTAAAGAGAATTTTCAAATATCTTCAAGGGACTCAAAATTATGGCTTATGGTATCCTAGAGATACAGATCTTACTCTTCATGCTTATACAGATGCAGATTGGGCCGGAAGCGTGGATGACAGGAAAAGCACAAGTGGTGGTGCGTTCTTTATGGGTTCCAGACTGGTATCTTGGTTCAGCAAGAAACAGAGTTCGATTGCCTTGTCTACAGCTGAAGCAGAATATGTTGCTGCTGCATCTTGTTGCACTCAACTCCTTTGGATGATGCAGACTTTGCAGGATTTTCAAATCACTTGTACACCACCTATCCCCATCTTATGTGATAACACAAGTGCAATCAGCATCTCAAAAAATCCGGTTATGCATTCAAAAACCAAGCACATACCAATCAAGTACCATTTTCTCCGGGAACAAGTGCTTGAACAGAAAGTCAAGTTGGAGTATGTTCCTTCCAAGGAACAAGTTGCTGATATTCTTACCAAACCATTGCCCAGGGACACGTTTGAATACCTCAGGCAAAAGCTGGGGGTTGTTGATGCATCATCTTGTTGAAACTTCTTCTTATTGGTGGTACAGGCTCAGGGGGAGCACATAATGCATTGTTGGCATTATGGAGAAGGAGATCTTGGAAATAGCTGCAATATGTCTCTATCTCTTTCATGGTGGTGCGTTGCTGCAGATCTGGTTCATATTCAGGGGGAGCATGAGCTTAGGGGGAGCATACCCTTTGCCCTTGATGTCAAAGGGGGAGAATGAAGCTGAAGTTTGTGAGGTTGCCATCAAGTCCAAAGGGGGAGATTGTTGGCATTATGTTTTCTGGTATGACTGTATGTTACAGATGTTGTACTTGATGGCAACTCCAGTGGTAAGACTCTCAGTTTGTTGAAAATTAAGAAGGACGCAGGCAATCGGTTCAGAAAGTGCGTCCCCGCAGGTATACCATGCAGAACCCGCGTCCAGGGACGCCGGCCAGCCGTTCAGGGGGTGCGTCTACCCAGTGCACACATTTCAAGGCAGAGAAAAGCACGTGGGGGTTTCTTGTGTGGTATCTAGCCGATGGTTTTGTGTTTCTATGGTGTCGGCTCGTGGTATTGTTCCATGTTTTGGGGAGGAGCTTGCCTATATAAAGCAAAGGAGTTCATTTGGATTGTGCAAGTGTCTTGGGTTGAATATCTTATTTGGTGAGATCTAGTCCAGATCTAAGAGGGCGAATCTTCTAATGGACTGTGATCTCTATGGCGCATGATCAGATCTGTAGATCTGACTGTTTGGGTCTGTTCTGAAGTCTTCATATCATTTACATCTGAAGGGTCGCAGGTTCAGTGAAGGGAAAGTGCGCCGGGACGCTGATACTGTAAAGGGCAAGTGCGCCGGGACGCTGATACTGTAAAGGGCAAGTGCGCCGGGACGCTGATACTGTAAAGGGTGAGTGCGCCGAGACGCAGTACAGTAGAAAGAGACCTGCGTGGGGACGCAGGGCGATCAAGGTTCAGGTGCGTCTCTGAAGCAGAAGGACGCGGCGCGATAATGTTTTCAGGTGCGTCTCTGTAGCGAAAGACGCGGCGCGATAGTATCTTTGGGTGCGTCCCTGATGCAACAGAACGCAGAGCAGTCACAGGAACAGTGCGTGGGCACGCAGCGGAGCAGAAGGATATCTGCGTGTGGACGCAGAGTAGCAGAAAGTTAACGGCGTCTGGTCGCAGGTCACAGAAAGAAAAACTGCGTCTTTGTTTTAAGATGTTCTGTTGACTGAATTTCTCTGTTGATAAGGTGTTCTGGGTTGTATCTGTTATTACTGATCTGATATCTGTAGTGGTCTATATCTGTTATGTACTTGTTGATCATCTGATGCTTTATGAAAGGAAGTAGGGGGTTGTAGCTCCCTTCCAGGAGTAGACTGGAAAATGAGAAAGAGAGAGAGTTGTAGCTCTCTGCAGGTTGCAGCCTGCGTACTGGTAAAGGACTGCACCAGTACAAAATCATTGTAAAAGAAGTTTCTAAATTGAAAGAAGATAGAGACATATTGCAGCAGGTGGTTTTCACCCACATTGGGTTTCCACCTTACATCTTGTGTTCTTTGGTGTGATTATCTGTTTTTCATGCTCATTATTTTATGGTACTGACATGCAAAAATAATTCAAGATCAAATAAGGAAGATTTATTAAATTGCTTGATAATACTGATTCACCCCCCCTCTCAGTATTATTTTCAACATAGGGTGCACTGCAGTGCAGTCCAGTACGTTGTCTAGGTGCTATGCAACGCACTTGAGCCCTCTTTGGCTTGCGCTGGGTGAATTTGAGCGGGGTTTGGGAATATTCTTATCCATTGGGTGCATCTAGAAGCTTCCCAATTTTATCTACTCCTTTGAGCTCGAATTTGGATGAGGTAGGGAGTTAAGGAGTAGACAAACTTGGGAAGCTTCTAGATGCACCTAATGGATATGAATATTCCCAAAACCCAATGAAATTTCACTCAAATTCACCCAGTGCATGACAAAGAGGGCTCAAGTGCATTGCATAGCACCTAAATAGTGTACCGGACTACACTACAGTGCACCCTAATGAAGGCCTACCTGTGCTGATCCTCTAAGAGGCAGTTTTTGGATGATTTCAGTCATGGAATCTCTTAGGAAGGAGGAATTCTGATGGTTGACTTCATTTAGGGAATGTAACAACTGAATTAGGGTTTAATGGGCCCTAATACTACTAATCTGTAAGTTGGAGTTGAGGTGCCCAAATGGATCTGTAACAGTTTCCCGCTAAAGCATGAAGTCATAAATATCTATGTCGAGTGACATGCTTTATCATGTGGAGAGGAGGTTTTGAAGTGAAAGGTGACCTGCATAAATTACAATACAAATATCATGATAATTTGATTTTTTTCTCATGAACTTGTTGAGGGAAGGCATACCCATGCTCAGCTTATAAACTTTCATTACATGTAGAAATATAGTCGTCTACAGATATAGACCCATGAATGGATGACCATGAATGTAAGGCCATTGTACATCTGATTTAGTACTCCTGAAAATATCACAGCCTGGATGGATGAAACTAGATCCGGGATCTTCAATCTCGTTCAATATTTCGCTCAAGTACAAGTTTAACCATGTGAATAGATGATCTGAAGTCAAACATGGGAAGACATCGTCTGATTACCACCCAATGATGTAAGCTATTAACAAACACGAGCGAAATCACCGATAATGATAATGACCCTCAAGGAACTACAGTACATTTCACATGGTGTGAATAAATTATTTGATGTCGAACACCATACAAAGTCTTTCGGTCGAAGGCTAGTGATGTCAACCTATCGTTGGAAGCGAGAAACCTACCATTGATGTATGAAAGCCTCAAGGTACTGAAGGGGTGTTTCTAAGTCAACTTCTTGGATGATGTGTTGATGTCGACAAGAAGAGACTTGTTGTAGGAGGGCCTTGATGTATCCTACATCAACGACACCAAACGAGGTAAATGATTTTGGAGATGAAAAATCGACTAACGACAAAAGGTTCAGGAATGGCGGTCATGAAAATGAAGGTTTACGGTATTGCAAAGGATGAAGTTTGAACTGAATGACTTCTCTTGAACATGTCAACGACACTAAGATGAATTGGTAGCATTGACCCAAAATAAAGTAATGGATGGTATGATAGACCAACGATGTGATAACCATCAAGCTAAATGACCCAACCCACATAGTCACGGTGATGAGGTGAAAGTGTCATGTTCAAGAGTGACTTGCTACCATAAAGTGTTTTCCCCTTTTTCCAATTTTCCCCAGTCATTGTTGACCAGTACCTCTTTATTTTTTATCAAGATCGAGGAGGATAACATATGCTTGTTGTATAATTCCACCCTTCGGGTGAATCCATCAGTATTTGATGAGTCTAGTGAAGGTGAAACTCGGTCTTGTCTAGATGGACAAGCTTGTCGCTATTTGATGTTTTTAATGAGTTTAACGACAAAGATAACTCAGTCCTTTTCATGTTTAGAGAATTTGAAAATATACAAAAATAAAACTCCACAAGTTATTTTTTGTAAATTAATCTCTCAAGTCCGAAAAAGCGTAAAATAATACAAGAGAGATATCATTTCGAATCTGTTAACAAGCTAGAAAGGAAAAGTGCTCAAAAATATTTTCATATTTAGAGAGTCTGAAAAGAGCTTAAAGAGGACTCCATTTTGAGGAATGAGTGGTGTCTAGGGTTGCAACTGGTTCTAATGATGTTGGAACTTCTCAAAACATGTTGATTTATGTGAAGAGGTTGGCTAATAAGACCACTCATTGCAACTGTTCCTCAAAAAGGATAAAACAACCATGTGAAAGCGTATGATCAGCCAAAGGGATGGTGATGATGGGATGAAAACAACCAAGGCTCATCTGATGAAAAAGGTTGATAGAATGGCAATCACGATGGTTAAAAATGGAGATGGGTTCATTTTTACACAAGCTTGAACCATAGGGAACTATGCTTGGATTCAGTTTCATGTTTACACAAGCTTGAAACAAAGAAATATGCTTGGATTCAGCTTCATTTTTACACAAGCTTAAAACGAAGAACTATGCTTGAATTTAGTTTCGTTTTTGCACAAGCTTGAAACGAACAACTATGCTTGAGATTGGTTTACATGCCCCCAGCATGATGAAAGGGAGAGTCTCCGGTAACCAGATGGAAGTTGCTGCGGTGAAGCAGGAGAGTTATCCAACACCTTTTTGGCTTCGTCCAAATAAGGTCAAAGGTGAATGGGGTGATTCCCTTCACATAACCTATAGGGAAACTTAACTTTACCACTAGGTGCATGTCCCCCAAGCTTAATTACATTCACCTAAGTAGACTACTCATGGCTATTAAGTGGATGGAATGAAGGTTGACACAGTAAAAGACTCGACTGGGATTTTACGAGATCTACTCAAAGACTCGACTTGGAACTTAGAACCTTTTTTCATTTTTTAATGAGCTTGACATAAGACAAGGAACTCTTCTCATATTCCTTGGTTTAATTTTTTAATGAGGTTGAAACAATACCGGGAACTATCCTCATGGGAGCTGTTTCATTTTTTAATGAGGTTGACACAGTAAAAGAACTATCCTCACGCTTCAATCACAACCCATAAGAGGTCATGAAGGAGAGATCTGGTTCCAATGCCCCCAGAACATGATGTACAACATCACTGAATTGATTGTCAATTGATGCAGGTATGGAACAGGTTACCACATAATTAACTCGTGGCAAGGATGATACCATTGGTACAAAAGGACCATTTAGGGAAGATGGTTGACTGGAAGCCATATTTGGAGTGGGAAATGAAAACTACTCAACGGTGACAATTCTGCCTTCATGTGGGAAACACATCTCTCGAAAGAGTGTGGAAACAATAGCTCCCATGTCATAAACATAGTTGCACCCTAGAAGTAAATTATAATCTAAAGGGACTGGGACTACCATTGCATTCAGATAAATGATTTTTCCTCCCAAAGTAATAGGTAACTGAGGGAGGATCCCTAATGGTTGACTGGTTTCTCTGTTAAAACCCAACAGATTCTAGGTAACAGGCACAAGTGGCGGCGAACCAAGCGCTTGCCAAGTAGTTGAGGAAAGGATGCTCACTGATGCACCTTCATCTATAATAGTGCTAGATATAATCATATTGCAAACTTGTAATATGATCTGGAAAGGCACATAAGAAGGAAGACGGAATCCAGCCAGTCGATTCCAATCAAAGGAAGTGACCAGACTACTTGGGGGGGGGGTAACGTAAGAACGGGAGTATTAACCCCTTGAGTTATGAGAACTGGAGGATTTTTCTCCTGTCTTTATGGAACAGGAGGACTACTTCCAAGCTCATTAGAATCTGAAGAAACAAAAAGAACATGAGTGGTATCATGTTCACTCTCTTTAGGAAAGGTATGATAAGCTGAAGGTGAAATCGGGTCAACTGTTACCTCGGCCTATTGATTTGGGTCGGGTATAGACTCATAGGATTCACATTCAAAGAGAGTGGGTTTGACCGACGGTTGATTTTTGTCAGTCAATTCATCAACTAGTGAAGGACTTAGGGAGAGTTTCCTGTAACCAGTGGAAGTTACTGCGGTGAAGCAGGATGGTTATCCAACACTCTTTTGGCTTCATCCAAATAGGGACAAAGGTGAATGGGGTGATTCCCTTCACATAACCTACAAGGAAACTTAACTTTACCCTTCTTTCCATGAACTTTACTATCACTAGTTGATGGTGTGTCATCGGCATGATCTCAAGAAGTTGATGGCACATGATGATGTGAACGAGAAGACCATTCTTCTAATTTCTGATGAATACTAGCACAATTTCAAATAATATGGTCTCCTGCACAAATTTTGCATGGATATCGAACTTTGTGAGGCTTAACGGATGGTTTCTCTTCAGCGGTTGCATTCGAAGCAATGGTTGCTTGGTTGGCCCCTTGCTGAATTTGCTTCTTCTTCTTCTTCTTCCCTTTCTTCTTCTTCTTAACCACCTAATTACTAGTACCAATACTTTCACCAGGTGAAGAGGAAGAAGGGGAGGAAGAAACAATCGAGGAAGAAGGCAAAGGGTCAACTTTAGGATCAACTGGAGGTTGATTTTGTCCAGTTGGAGGTGTACTCGATTGTGGAGAAATCACAACATTTTGCACCAAGGAGGTTGAAAACAACCATACTGGCAAGCTAATGGTATATCCTAGAAGGGACAATGTAGCCATATATGGAGCACCAATATTTCCAAAAGGAGGAAAGGGACTAGGATTCCCATCAAAAGGAATTCCTTGATCGGTGGACTCTGGATTTGTTACCATATGTTCAACCTAAGATCAACTAAGGATTGAGTGTGGAGGATGTTATCCGTGGTCAATTAATTTTATTTTAATCAAATCAACATAACAAAACAAAAAAGGGATAATCTAGGCAAAAAGGTTTACCAAGAAATTGTGAACTGCAGAATACCTCCTGGCGAACCAAGAAGTACGCGTAGGCGATCTCCCCAAAAGTTGTGTTCAATGTATCACAGTGTACAAGGTGGCTGACTCGGTTACCTAAGGATGGATAGCAACCTAGTGTTTTCCTCCCATATATACTCGAAAGTACGTGGAGGCCCAATCTGTATAAGTGTTGTCTAATGCAAAACCGCACAGTGAGAGCATTCCCATATACTTTACGTACTATAACACCGCCCTATATACCCGAAGGTATGTGGATGAGCTATGATATACTCACGTATGTGGAATGAGGTATCACACTCGGGATGTATTACAGACAAGTTAGCGACAACTGCTTTGTTTTACGATGCCGGAACACATCTCTAGCCTAGACCTCTAAATGTTTTTCGTTAGGTGACAATGCTCCATTAGGTAAATTTAGATAAATTTTAAGTTGATCTTCTTTAGAATTCTCCTTTCAAGGTTCACCACGTGATGTATGTTTGCAATTCCTAAAATGCAATTAATATGAAAAGCATTCTTTTCTTCCAATTTAACGATGAAAATCCTAGCTACTTAGGGATATAGCAATCAGATTTCTTTGACAAAGAGTAAAGAGCACAACTAATGCAATTTCCCTATCTATTCCTTTCAAGCATTCACAAACTTTTTCAATGCAACATCCATGTATTTCTTTTCGATTTCCCTTAATGTGAATGAACAAAAAGGAAAACTAATGCACAATCGATCAATAAACTCTTTTCATAAAAATGACGATTTTGCGACAATTTCTTTTCAAGGAAAGGAAGACTTTACGATAATTTCATTTTCAAAGAAATGAGGAATTATGACACTTTCAACGAAAAGACTAATCATGTGCATACATCAATCAATCGATCTTTCATGAATGAGGACTTTACGACAATTCAACTTTCGAAGGAAAAAATGATTTTACGACACTTTCTTTCAAAAAAGATCAATCAACCAAAAACTAAGTTTCGACTATAGATTGAAAATGACAAAGTAAATACATAAGAAACATTTATCAATCCTAGTCTAAATAGGGCTGGCTAAGGAGATGAAAAACTATTTTCTGAGACATGACATCCATATCCAATCAGCAAACAAACAATTAGAATAATTTTGGTAAAAAATTTAATTCCAAGGGTGGGAATCTGACCCTAGGAAGATCAGCGCAGGCCAAAGAGGGAGTAATTGCGCTACAGTGCACTATCTCTAACTAGAGGGTGCATTGCAGTGCACTGTCTCTAAGGCTAGCCTGCGTTGATTCCTGTGAGGCCACTCAAGAGTCATCTAACCTCAAATTTTGACAAAAATTCAATGCAAAGGCTAAATTACAACAAGTAAAGTATGTCAATGTGTCTAAAGAGGCTGATAAGCTACTAAGATGGATAATCGCTCCCCAATATGGTCTCCAATTTGTTTTGGGATGTTTTAGTGTCTACGGATAAACGCTGAAACCCCTAGACTAGTAGCTAAGTCTAGAACAACAGTGCAAAGCATTCTCTACTTTTTCTATGACCAATAGATTAAATAAGAGGTAAAGAAGCCTACTTGAAGCTTTCTCTTACTCCTTATCTCCCTTGACCAATTCTGTCGCTCCTTTCCATACTTAATCCACTTGAAGAGTACCTGCACACAAACAGAAGACAAAAACCAATCAAAGCATATGATAATGATCTATTAATTAAACATAGAATGGAATCAAATTCATAATACACATATGAAAGCATCAATGGACAATACAAACATATGGAAAAAGCTTTGAACACTTTATTAGTAAAAAGAAGAGTTACAACCCAATTTGCTTGATTCAGTATCACTCCTCTAGTTCAATACCATCCTCTCCTCATAACAAGCAAGACATTTTGACGTCATTACAATACTTGAAAGCAACTCAAGTCTCATACTAATAGCATCTCCCTATAATTCAATGATTTCCAGCCCCTGATCACTTAGATGAGTGGTATTTTTATAGGTGAATGAAGTTATGCCATAAATGGTGATAATTAATGCCCTCCCAAACTTAGAATTTAGTTCCATGGAGGAAGGGATAAGGGATTGATGTTCCTTGACACCCTACCTCATCCAAATTCGAGCTCAAAGGAGTGGGTAGCCTTAGGAAACTTCTAGAGGCATCCTATGGATAAGAATATTCCAAACCCCAATGCAGATCTCATTCGAATTCACCCAATGCACCCTGGTAATGTACTAGGCTGCACTACAGTGCACCCTAGTAGTGTACTGGGCTACACTATAGCATACCCTAGTAGTGTATCTACCTACGTTGATCCTCTTAAAGACAATTTTTGGATGATTTCAGTCATAGAACTTCTTGGGAAGCTAGGCATTCTGATGGTTAACTTCTTTAGGGCATATAACAACTGAATTAGGGTTTGATGGGCCCTAAAGAACTGATCTATAAGATGGGAGTGATGTGCCCAAATGGATCTATAACAGATGGAGTGTTCAAAAAATAATATACAAAATTGGGACAGGATGCCCTAAAAATTTGGGCGTATGCCAATAATCATGTACAGTAATACATAGATCTATCTATCGAGCCAGCTCAGGATGAGCGGCTAAAAAGTTAACCACAACGTTGGCTACACATTGAAGTATCTGAACCCAGTCCATGGTACCCCTACCACATGGCACTGCATCTCCTCGAGCAGATCCTCTACAACTATCAATTGTACCTGGTGAGTTAGTCTCACCAAGTTTCTATGAACAGCATAAAGGACTCTCTCTGTCTCAGCTGCTGCCTCTTTGACCCCTCTTCCATGACACCTGTGCCTCAGAAATCCATCAGGTCTCACTAGACCCACATCTGGAACATGCTCATTATATTTTTTCAGTATTTTGTCTCATAAGAAATATTTTTTCTAAGTTCATTTCATATTAAAAAATCCAAAAAAAAATTAAAAACTCACAAAACTTAAAAATTGTTACCTATGTCTCCCCATGCCACATTTGGTGGTAACACTAAGTCTGGATCTCCTTGGAAATCCATGCCAGCATATGGGTATTCATCAACGACAATGATCTGTTGATCCCACCAGGTGAAAAACTCATCATCAAAAGTCATTCTGGGCATGTCACTGCCCCCAAGGCACTTCATCAAGTCCACCCATCTACCCATTTGTGGATCTCTAGGGCTACTGATGGACACTGATACTTTGGGACATAGGACAGGTACCTTCTCGAAGAAGAATGAACACAAGATGGTTCCATATCCAAAATTCTTTGTTTAACCCTTATGTATAGAGGTCAATTGACTCTTCATGTTAGTCAGAAGAGGCGTGCACCAGTCAAATACGGTGGTAAGACATGCCATTGCTAGGCTCATAGATACTCATGACGCCTGATGCAGGGACGCTGACCCATTTACTCGTGCAATGGTAAAATGAAAAATCCTCAAGGATAGACTTTCCACATGTTTGATTGGAATTTGACATCCAATCTTCTCTGGATGTCTAGGACAATATATATGGACATAGTCTTCCACCAAAAGACTACTTCTCGTCCTGCTTGTCGAATGAACGACCTCCCCTCTTTGGGAGAGACCGGTAATGAAATAGTTATCTTTGACCTCAATCCATAGAGGCATCTGGTCGATCATGAAAGTGTCGTCCTCAACGCTCCAGTAGTGGATCAAAAGTTCTAGCAAGCGTGTATTGGCTTTCATATTTGGAATTTTGAAGAATTTGAGTAAGCCACAACCTCTCAGAGCATCCAATGCATTTTGGTCATTAATTACCTCATTATCTATAGTGGTATGCTCTCTTTCCCTCCAAGTGATAGTCATTCTGCAAAAAATTGAAGTTTCAACCGTTAGTTTATATGTTAAAACTTTAACTCGTGTACACGTGGATTCCTTTTACACATAGTCACATGTAATGTTGTCGTATACGTGGGTTACTCACATCCAACCCGCGTGTACGCAGAGTTGAATTTTTGGGCATAGTTTCCCATGGTCAAAACTTTGAAAAAACTTTTTAAAACTATCATAAAACATTACAAGTAGGATTTGAGGATTACCTGGAGACTTTAGGGTGATTTGAACGATCCAATTGTTCAGAGGAAAGCTTGCTTAGTTTTGCTCCATAGCTCTTTGGTCCAAATAGAAATGAAAAAAATGTGAGTCCAAAAGTCATTATATAACTTTGAAATTGCAAATTATTTTTTCAAAAATTCATTTTTGTCTCATGGATTTTTTGACCAGTGGGCTTGGATTGTCGAGAGTGAATTGTTTTTACAGGAAGTTTTGGAGACTTATTCGAGATTTTATTTTAGTCCCATGACCACTGACCCATCATGGCAGGTATCGTTCTCTCACTGGCATTTAGGTTAGGGAAAACCATTTTCCGCTGCATCTTGCATACTAGCCTCCATTCAGCGATACATTAGCCGTAGGGTCAACACCATCATATCTTGTTTCGCAAACCATTTTCACTTGCTAATATTTAAATCATGATGTGATGATAGAGCCATCCTTTATGTGGGAATCTTAGTTAGAACCTCGTTGACATTGGTTTCCCATGCTGCTATACTGAGTAGGCTCGGGAGTCCTCTTTAGTCCCACCATGATTGATGCGTTGAAGACACATTCTCCTTTCTTCCGCGCTAATTTTTGGCCTTATACCCTAGAGGCTCCTTTGTGTTGAGTTGTACTGCTACATTGCATTTTGACTATTTTCACCTTTTGGCCTTGAGCTGGCTTCACTTGGACTCATGTTTAAGCCACTTATTTGACCATGTCTTCTACAAAGTCAACCATGCAATCACTTAGCTTCCGTAGCTTGACGCATCCTTTTACCTGTGGAAAGAGCATCCCTTTTAGTGTCCTTGACCAGTTTCACATCCCTGCATTAAGCATAGGAATGTTCCCCTCCTAGGAACTAGATCATCTGTTTCTCTGGCACTCGTTCTTCCACTGTACTATAACATTCTTTTATTCTTTTTCTAGCTTAAAGAAAAAGACAAAAAAATTATATATTCCAAAAAGAGTGGGAACGGGACGACATTTCCATATTTTGTTGGCAACTAGAGTCAGTCGTGTCGCCCTTGAACAAAGCACTCAAAAGAAAGTCTCTCCTCCATTTAGGTGGGATTTAGATTGACTTAGGAGAGCCTTAACCTTGTTATTGAGTCAGTACTCCTCAGATTGGTTACCTCCTCCAATCATATGGAGAGTTTTCTTATGCCTCTTGCATGACAAACTTATACATAGTTATCATTATGCTACCATATAGTCATCATTGAGTCATGCTTTTGTTCAAGGAAAGTAATCTTGAGTCGGCCTCTCTGCGATGTCTCTTGACCTATTTTTTAGTAGGCCATCCCTAGTTGTCAGTGTCATATTTGTCATCACATCAGTTATATTGGTCCTTTTCTCATGCCGATTTGAGAAGGCCTACATTGACTTCTTTCTAGCGGGTCTTGTCCTTATCGACTATGACAAATTTCTCTAAGGGCAGATCTAGAGCCACACCCTGGCCCTATTTTCATTATTGATAGGTCACCTTGTGCTCAACATCGATTAGTATCATGTGTCTTTGACTGAGTGGTTTCCCTTGTGTTCGACATTAGATTTCATTATCACACATTGGGATTCATGCAGTGCCTTGGTTTCCATTCGACCCTATTGGTGGATTCCTCACCTCTGTGTTGGCTCTCATTATTCGTTGATTCAGAGGGTTTCTATCCTGCACTAGCTACATCTTGTGTACGCCGAAAATGTGCTTCAGTTGGGTTACTACATCTTTTTCGTCTAATTCCTTCCACATTATTGGCCTACGGGTTACACTCGCGCTAGATTGATGAAGGATGTTGTAATGCCTTCCTTCTAGCGGATCTTTTCCTATCAGCTACAGCTCATTTGCTGTGGGAAAAAGATCTAGAGTCCATTTTACAGTACCTTGGGGTTTGCAGTCATTAGTGGCAAATTCCTTCGCTATCGACAGTGGGAAAACATCATTATCTCCTAATTGATAGATTCTTTCAAGTGTTCGACTTCATCTCATTCATTCGCACTTGTTAGATTGTACTAGGTACCTTGACTCTCATTATCATTATCAGTGAGTAGTCTCGCATTTGTTAACGGTATACATCAATGACTGGTAATCAAACAATTTCTCACATGGTCGACCTCAGATCATTTATTCCCATTATGTAGAAATGTACTGCGGCAGTCGGTTAAGACCTCGGGTTGTATCAGCATGTTTTGGTTCACTTGTCAGTTGCTCCTGTTGCTGCTAGTTGACACCATCCACCTTATATGTCGCAGTTCTTCACAGCAACATCTTATATGCTGACATCTGAGTTGCGATGTAGTATCATTTTATTCCATAATTTTCATTTCGTACTATTGGGATCAGTTTTTGACATTAGTGATCAGCTTCATCCTTTAGCATCATTGATCGTCTTCTTATATGTGATATTCAGTTATGTACTTTTTCGATCACGATCAGATGATCCATTATGTATTTTCAGTTCCTTTATACTAGTATACATATTGGATCCACTTGTACTTGATATGCGGACATGCTTTAATTTCTCTGAGCATGGGTATGCCCACCTCAGACAATAGTTTCTTTCTGATCTCTTTTGATGGCTTGGCAGGATGAATTATATTGAAGTCCTCATTCTTGGCATGATTCTTTCCATAATACATTTTGGCCATCATGTACCCCTTCTAACCTCATATATTAGGAGGCATATGTTATAGCACCATTTACCACTCTTGGTATATGTGATGCTTTGTTTATGGCCTAGGGCAACCCCTCCTTCCAGACTTGGTCCAAATATATAAAAAACAGTGTTTTATTCCCTGTACGCTACTTTTCCATAAGCCAAAAGCATGTACACATGGGTTAGTCAATACCCAACCCGCGTATATGTATTAAAACACTTAAAAAATTAAATTTCCTTAATTTTGGGCAGATTTCACGGGTTTTACCTGTTTATTACCTCCTATTTCCCATGGCCCAACTGTTTCCCAACTAAAAAACTAATTGGTAGAGGTATAAATAGACCTATATGGGAAGTCCTTAAGGAGGAGAAGATATAGATTTATTATACTGAGATTATCCCTGACTAAGTCTGATGAATCCTTGCACCTCATACACTTCCCCAAGCTTCAGGAAACCCTTGTTTCCTTGATTATAGGTATCCTTCCTTTTGGTTGAGATATCATGGTGTTGGTGATGGAAGAAGATTGTTGAAGGTTTGGATAGGATGAATTCGGAGGACGGTTCCACTTGGAGCCAGAAGAAGACTCAAGTGAATTCTCTCCATGTTATTTATGGCTTACTGCAATAAAAGAAATGTTGTCTTGTTTCTGAAATTAACTATATTTATGGATCAAATTATGTTTTAATTCATATATAAATGTTGTTTTGATGTATGATCAATCATTTGTTTATATGATATAAATTCAATTTCGTGAATATGCTTTACTTCTATACTACTATGTATGTTCGAATTGAATAATTTTCAGGTTTGAAGAATATCAGGAGTTGTAGAGGGTCTGAACCCTATGGGACCTAGTCAAACAAAGGAAATCTGGGTACGATCACTCTTACGTAGTTTGATAATATAAGCATCTTGCCTGAACTATATGAGTATTTCTTGTTGTAGTTTGCTTCTTCTCTGTTGGGGTTCTAACCCAAAGCCCTAGGGTGCTTTCACCCGAAACACCATGGAGCACAGACCGAAATCTCACCCGAAGCAGTATGGGGGGATGCTGGAACCAAGTTTCCACACCCTGAGATGGTTGTCATGTCGTTTGATTTCTTCTATACTTGCATTCGTGTAGGTGTTTTTGTTCTAGGGCTTGCAAGACAAACCCTCTATTCCAGTCCTCAATACCTTCACGAAAGTATATGATCGACCTTCGTGCAGCCCTAATCTATGGCCCAGGTACTTTCACGCTGCTTTGGCAATGGGTCGTGCAGATTCCCCAATTATCCTAAGTGAGTTTCTTATCTCATCGAATACTTAAGGTTAACACCACGTAAGAAGATATTCATAATTGCATTCAATTATTCAATGTAATTGCATTCATTCGCACATCTTATAAGCATAATAAAGGAAATTCATAAATAATATATCCAAACCCATCAACAAAACAAAGACACAAAAAATATAGAATAACTCCTTTTATTAATATCTCCCATGTGTTACAAACTCTATCCACCCTACACACATAGCTACAGGGGTCCGTGCACTCAACTGCAGACTTCTACCCTGGGCCTCTATGCACTCAGCTATAGAGCCTCTATCTACACTATGACCCATGACTTAGACTTCTGCTTCAGAGCTATCACTCTATTACATGATCTGACATTCTATTTATCGATTGATCCCTAAACTACTTAGAGCTTAGTTCTTTTTATACAATCCCATGGTCCACAGACCATGGGTAGGTCTCGTACAACCGACTTTACTTTACAAAACTAAGGGCAGACTACCCTTTTTGACACATAACACCTTTGCGCTCCATGACCACAAAATGCGGATTCTTTACAATTATATTACAAAAATTGACTTAACATGGGCTTTTAGCCCCAAAGCTGCCCTTGGGGGATCCTGCTCCCAACAATAGTTAAAGGTAACAAAACAATGCAGAATTGGATTTTCTATTAGTGTTGATTTTATTTATGAAGTAGAACTACATGTAGCTCCCCTTGATGTCTTTGGGGTGGTATTTGGAAGTCCCTACATGTATGTGAAGCATGCAATCTTCATGTGGAGAGGCAAACAATACTAGCTTTTTAAGGATGGTAAATCATTCAGTGACCATCAACACGTACAAAGGCAAGATGAAAATTTCACAAGCAAGTTTCAACCACGCCAAGAAACTAATCAGCTCAAGAAAAAAGTATGTTTTATTTTTTGAAGAGAAAATTAGTCTATAAAAGAGTTAGTAAGAGGAAAAGCATACCTGCAAGGATGTATTAAGAAACATAAGAAAAAATGGGAAAAGTTGCTCAAGCATACTATAAATTCACCAACTACTAGCCAGGAAACACCACTCAACGTTACTGTATAAATATGATTAAATAAATTGTGGAAACGTATACATGCATTTTTTTCATAATTCTCATATTGCTTGATAATTATATTTATTTTAAAATGCAACACAGTATGACATATACAATAATTTAACATATGATTAATTGTAAATAAATATTCACAATGAGATAAATAAATCATATCGCACATGAAGTGCATGGTGTAATGGTAGGGGTGGAGGCTGTCACTCCCCCCACCCAGGTTCGAGTCCTGCAGAGGCAGGTGATTGATGTAATAAAGTCAGAAAAATGTAAAGGTCCTGCACTCGCTTACAAAAAAAAAAGAGATAAATAAATCATATCAAGCACATAAAAAATCATCCACTTCAACAACATTAACATAACATATTCACATTAATGTACAATGTAAAATTAAACTCAAAAACATCAACCCTGGCTAGGGTTTGTATGCACCTCATACAATTAAATACGACACATGATACTCAACAACCATGGAAAATATAATCAAGGTTTATAACCAAAATACATAAATTTACATAAAAATGCATAGACAAGATATCAAAGAACAAGGTACTTATTTTTATTCTTGGAGTTGATTGATTGTGGGCTTCCAAGTTCCTCCCAAGCATAGAGTGTGTGTCTCATAATCTTAGCCACTAGTCACCCTTGAGCTAGGGGAAAAACTCCATAGGCAACAGTGGTACGATAGCAACCAAAAACCTTGGCCTCGATACCCAACCTAATAGCCTCAGTCTCCAACTACAAGCTCATCCCCCCCTAACCGACACCCAAGTGGCATAGCTTGAATCCCTTGGTGGTGCATAAGATAGTCTCTGCCTGCAGCTCCAGAAGCTCTGTTACTACTCATTGTCCAAGTGTTAAGCAACCAAACTAAAATGGCCAATAAACCAACTAGAACTCCATGGTAATGTATCCATAAACATGGCCAATAAACCTTCAAAGCACCAAGCTGAAAGAGCCAGCCTAGGGGCTAACATAAAAATATTAATGCATCCATATGGCACAATTACCTTAATAGCCTCACCTAGACCAGTTATAGAGTCCAACCCCAGGACTCACTGGCCATCTATCATCAAGACTAAGTTTCCTCTCCATCCAACCATAATTGGCTGAATGAATGAATGAATAGCCCCTCATAACAAGAACCTACACTGATTTTTATAATCATGGCCTTCACTAGCCAAGTGGCACTCCATGAAGCCACATGGACCTCAAGGTGAACACACATCACCAAATCCAAATTGTTTCTTTTTTTCTTGGATTTATGCTGCCCATACTCCTTTTGTGGAGTGCTCTTATTTTATTAAAATAACATTCAATTACAATTTATTTATATATTCAGGATCTAAGACCTCATAACCATTAAGGGAATATAAATGCGAGCATATTGATTGTTAGTGTGTTTTACTTTACATGGGCACACATGCCACATAATATCATTTTGGATCTCCAGCGTATTAATCAAATGCATATGGTTCTCTAGCCTAAATATCATTGCATATTTAATTACAACAAGTACGGTGGGGGTATTACATTTCTCCCCACCCTTATTTTATGCACTGTCCTCAGTGCATGATATGTCTACAATCTAAATCTGCTACTACATACTCCCACAATCCATGTCCTCTTCCTTATATTTCTCCTGGGGGCTTCCTTCATGCTTATGGTGCCATCCACACACCAGCAGATTCTGGAGGTCCATGTCTCATACTGACGAGCATGAATTTCGAACACCACCATCCTTACACCTAGAGGACATAAAAAAGATAATTAATCATCAACAAAAATTAACCTTTATTCGTATATAGATATACAATCTTACTTTTAGAAAGAACAACAATAAACATATGCATGCACACATTCATCTACCGACACGAATTTACAATGTTCATGTAATATAATGTTTAAGCAAAAATTCATGCTAAGTTGGGCCTTCTTATTCATCAACCTAGTAGCATTGTTCCTGCATGCTAGCATTGTATACCATCCATGTATACAATTTCTATATGTGCTCCTGCATATAATCACCCTGCAATATCACTAACGTTTTTCACTATTCACAATTATTGCATGCAAATAATCTCTCTACTCATTGTTCCAATCAATCTCGCTACCATTATTCTTGTCACTTTTCCTTTATTTTGTATAAAAATGTAATGCCCTATTTAATCTTATCCTACAAATTTTACTAAATGTTTAAATTTCCTTACAATATGGACTTATAATTATCAAGAAATATTGGTACTTACCTACATTGGTGAAACTGTAAATTTGGTACTGATATAAATTTTGTTACTATTCCCAATTTACCTCCCCAAATTTTTAAATTTTGAGAAGACATAGTCCTCTCCAATTCATTACTAAATTATATATATATTCAAACCTCATTCCCAAAATGTCCTCTCATATTTACTTGGGACAAGATATAGTCATCTCCAATTAATTACCAATTTATATATTCATCTCTCATCCCCAAAATGTCCTCTCATATTTACTTGGGAGAAGACATGATCCTCTCCAATTAATTACCAATTTATATATTCATCTCTTATCCCCAAAATGTCCTCTCAGATTTACTTGGGAGAAGACATGGTCCTTTCCAATTAATTACCAAATAATATATTCATCTCTCATTCCCAAAATGTCCTCTCACATTTACTTGGGAGAAGACATGGTCCTCTCCAATTAATTACTAATTTATATATTCATCTTTCATCCCCAAAATATTGACTTGGGAGTGTTAGCACCTAAATATGCCTTAGGCTGAAGGAAGGTAAAATTCAGGGTAACCACAAACCACGCTTAGTCTGGTAGCTAGCCCTACCAGAACAGGAGAGGGCTCTCTCCGAGTCACGCTCACAGAATAAGTAAACGAAATGGTCTGAGATGACTAACAGTGAAATATTGATCTTAGGATAGTAATTAAATATGGATACAAGAAGCAATTTTTTATGAATGACTAAGTTTCTGAGATGGCATGGGACCAATGGACAGCAATTAGCAGAGAATTTAATACAAAGGCATAGATTACTTCGTGAGTCAAGACAGGCGGAAAGTCTAGCAATTTAGTTTGAAATAATGCGGAATGGAGGAATTGCTTAGGAGGGTGAAAAGGGCATAAGTACATGAATCCTTTTCAATAGAAGAAGAACACTGAACATGAAATTTTCCCACAGGCAGAGCAATAAAAATGAATTCTACCTTATCTAACTTAGAAAATTTCACTGGAAATGAATATGAAATGAACTGTGAAACATTACGAAATACATATGAAACATAAGAGACACATTTGCTACACTCACAACCACATGAATCTCATGAAACAGAGCCGCTGCCTTTCATTAATCCTCTGTCAAAATATACAATGAAGAACTGAGTTTCTCTCCCATAGTCTCCCAGAAATTACAAGCCAACCAACCCTTTGCAAATGGTTTGCATACAATAAATAGACTATGCCATGAGGAAATAGAACGACCAAGAGTTGGGGAGTTTTTCGAATCATTACAAAGTGGAAGTGGAAAGCCAACCATTAGTTACAGGTGCAGCGTTACAAAAATGACAAATGGCTTGGGTGACTGCTCGCCTTCCTTTGCCACTTAGATAGGAGCCCACCTTTAGTGAAAATACTTTTTAAACATTGCCTTAGTTGCCAAGAAAAATATAGTGTAAATGAGCGGGCCCACTTGGAGAAAGTCGCGAATCGAAATTTTGCAAAGCGGAAGTGATTTTGGCCTTTTTCTCTATATGCGTTACACCCAAATCTATACGTGTCGCGCCACTTTGGAGGTGATTTTGAGGTACCTACAGGAGTCCAAATTGTGCCCAAGTGTGCTTGTTGGAAAGCCCTGCTTGTCTACTTTCTAACCCAAGTGGAATTTCTGAATTTGGTGCTCATTTTCCCCTCCAAAACTTCATTATCCCAAGACTGCTTCCTGTGTATCAAAATAGGGGCAGAGAGGTCATTTTTTGAGTGTTTTTTGACCTCCTGGGGACTCAAAACTTGCCCAAACTTCTTGTCCAAGCACCAGCAGTCATGATTTTTCATGCTGAATCCAAAATGCAAACCATTTGTGATTTGGAGCTCCCAATCATAGGGAGAAAAAACCTGTGTTGTGACCAAAAATTTACCATGTGACCAAAATTGCCCCAAATTTCTTGAAATTTGGGCTAGAGCTCCCTTATCAAGTGTTATGCTGGGCCAACAAAGCCTCGGCCAAGATTCAGAGCCGATATTGCTCTTTTTTCCTCTTTTGTCTCTTTGTCACCTTCCTCAATTTCGCCTCTAGGCTCCTGATTCTTGCTTTGGATCTCATGTTTAGGGCCATGTAATGGTGAGTCATGCGCCTCAGCATTGCTTTTTCCCTATTAGCCTTCTCCACCAGCTGCTCCAAATGAACATTCAATTTCTCTAAAACATACTCCCAGCCCTCATCTCTTTTCTCCATAGGTCTACCTTGTGCTGCCATGATGTGTTGTTGGTTTTCCTTGATCAGTTGCAACTCTATCTCAGCTTGCCAATCCTCAAGTTGTTTGTTCCTCTGCTCCAGATATTTCATATTCCATTTGGCTCTCCAATATTAGGCATGCTGGTAGCTAATGAGATAGAGTCTGGTGTAAGTGTGAAAGTAACCCCTACCAAAGTAACTTAAGTACCATGTAAATGTAGAACAAATAGGCGAGCCAACTCTTGGTGGAATTGAACACTTGCAACCTTTTCACAAAACTCATAGCATGACTGAAACCTAAAACAAGAGACGGAAAAAGGGCAGGCCTGCAATTCTGTGAGGGTAGTCAATTCTTCTCTAACATGTCTGCCACTTTTATGAGGCCTTCGGGGTCCTTGTTCTTCCAAGGGAGAGTCACTTTGGGTTTCTACCTCATAGTCCAACGAATGCTCAGATGCCATGACTACTGGACAAACTACCTCAAAGACAAAATGACTACTGTGTATAAGCTGTGCTTGCATTGCTCTTTTGGATGATGTATTCAAATTCTGCCACCAAGGGAAAAAAACAAATGCAACAGGGACTGTTAGGGATTGTTAGAAAGGGGAAACAATATTGAGGAATGGGAATAATTGGGAGAAATTAAATAGGGAAATATGGGATAGGGTTTGAGGGTTTGATGCATGGGAATAGTGTTTAGGGTTGGGGATTTGTTGATAGGTTTTGTTGTGTGGGGTTGGAGGATTTAGGATAGAGTATGTAAGGGAAAGGGGTAATGAATTTAGGTGATAGGGATTTAGGGATTAGTGAAAATAAGGGAACAATGGGAGGGAGACAAAATCTTGGTGGCAAAAATAGTGAATTGTAAACCTAGCTGCAATTGGCTTGAGGATCCTTTAAAAGTAGGTTTTGAAAATTTTTATTGCAACCACTATCACCCATTAACCACCATCTTTTACCATAAAATTTGATGCAATGGCAAGATAGCAAGCCTACCTGGAAAATCTAGGAAAAGCATTAGAAATTTGGAGAAATTTCAATGAATTTCAGGCCTTTTAGCCCTGTGTGCCGCGCCTCCCATGTGCGCCGCGCCAGTGTAAATTTACATTGGAAATTTTCTCCCAGTGCGCCGCGCCCTTTTCCATGTGACTTTTGGAGGCCTTCCCGGTGTCCAAATTGGGCATAGGATATCTCGTTAGAAAATTTTTGAGTCTACTTTCAAACCCAACCAGAATTTTTCAATTTGGAGTTCATTTGCCCTGTCAAAATTCAAATCTCACAAGACTGGTCAAAATGTGCCAAATGAGGCTGCCTAAAGGCAGGGTGCTGTTGCAGTCAACTTTTGAATGTCTTTCTCAACTCCAAATTAAGCTCATGATAGCTCTTTGGAAACTTCTTTGTGTCTAGTTATCATTTGACTCATCAATAAAGTCATTTAGCCGACCAAGCTAGGAGAAAACTTGATTTTCCCAAGGTCACTTCAGAGGTGCATCAATTCTCCCGAGGCGATTGTATTTTTGACATTTCTCTAAAACCATGACACATGTGTAAAAAGTGAAGGAGGTTTTTCTTCCTTGGCCTGTTTTGGACAAAAACCTCTCTCAGTTTTCAAAAATTCATCTTTTATTGCTCAGAAACATCATTTGAGTGAAACCTATCCCGATGTGTGGAACAAGGGATTTGTCGAAATGAAGTGAAATGAAGGGGATAAGCGGCTTCTAAATTCTTGGGAAAATTCTTGGAAGTAGGGAGGGATGTTAAGAAGTAGGGGAAAGTGGAATTTCAAAGATTGAGTGAGGGGAAGGGGTCCAAAAAGGCAAAACACAGGTCCAACCTAGAAAATTGCCAGGTTGTAGCAAGAAACTAGGGTTTGTGCGAAAATGAGGAATTTGGGGGATCTCAGTGATGGGAAGTGTTTGATAAGGTGCTGTAAGGATAGGGGAAGGTGTATGAACATCAGGAAACAAATTTTGCTAATGATTTGACAATCCAAGAGAAATTTCCTTCAAAACCCTAGGAGAGGGAAATGACCTTACCTAGGCGCAACTGAAGCATGAACAAGGTGTAAAATGACCCAGTGGAACTTGACATGATAATGAAAACCCTCTGAATGATGGTACACTCAGCTGAACAGTGACATGGACCGACATTTGGACAGCTTTGACAGGAATAAAAGCAAACCCTAGATCTAATGCCTAGTGACCAAATTTTGCTTGAAGACTTACTGAAATGACAAAATTTGACCTTGACACCTTAAAATCACTTTGTAAGAGAAAGTTTGATCACTGGAGGAAGGCTGCAAAGACTGACACTAACATTGGCTCCAATGGGGGATGGTAGCTCCTTGGAGGTGCCAAGAACACTAGATCTCTGGAAGAGCTAGTCAGTGCCTTCGTCCATTGGGCTATGGAGTCCATTATTCCGAAAAACCAACATGACTCAATTTATTGACTGAAACTTGACTGAAACTGACTCAATGCGAACTGAAATGACTGAAAAACTTGACTCTAACAAACTAACTCAAAATACCAAGACCTGAACTTAAAACTTAAAGCTTGGTGGCAGTACATGGCCACCTGTGTTTCTTACAAGGCAATATACGATCAAACTATATCAAAATGCCAATGTAACCAATCAAGCAGATGCCTTCTTGATTGATTCTCCTGATTAGATCTCCGGGTCAACAGTAGATACTTGTAACTGGGCATCCAAAAAGCTAATTGACCCTGATCTCCTTTATCACCGAATACTGCAATAATCGCCTTCACTACTGGCTGCAACAAATTTGCCATTGGATAATGAAAAACATGAAGATTTACCTCTTGCTGAGGAAACAAGATGTCTTTTTCTTTTGATTCTGATCTTCCTTCATAATGTACTTCAAAAAAAGTATGGTCCTGGTCCTCAAAAATTTCTGAACAAGTGGATGAGCAGATTTCCTCCTCAAAGAACATTTCAAAACATGAGATATGTGAGGAAGAATTCGAAAGGGAATCATGAATGGTCTAGTCTGCTAAAGTCTGAATATAGTTTTTATCATCTTCATATGATATGACAGCCAGATTGTCTTTGCATCCATCAATCATGAGAAAGGAAACTTCAAATGATTCTTGAAACCCAACATTAACATTCATATCATCTGCCAATGATTCATCCAAGGAAACTTTTTCACTTACTTGAGCAAAGATCTCATCTTGATGTTCATGAGCTGACTAGATTGCCTCTTCATGAAGACTGTGTTCTGATGACATGAGAACATTTGGATCCAACATTCTGTCTTCTTCATCCCAGATGATTTCAGCAGTAGAGTTCTCTTTCATGGGACTTAGTACAAGGTTTTCTTGGTCATCACAATCTGAATCTACATTTTAAATGGTCGTCTTAACATTATCACATTCCAAATTTGAAACTTGACTTCCTTGCATGCTGTTTTCTTCTATGGACAGATCTGAACCGACGCCTTTTCTTTCATCACTTTCAGACATATGGAACTCTTCAACCTGTTGATCTATTTCATGTGATTCATGTTGACTGTCAAGATGCAAAATTCCTTCATTTTCCACCGTACAAAGATCTTGATTCTGCTGCAACGTTTCTTGAGCATCTTGATGGGACTCCTTTAGTTTCTCTTCATGTTGCTGAAATGGATTCTCGTACAAGGCTTCCATGATCTCATCATCCATAAAGTTATCATCCTCATAGTATTTTTCAAGGCTTTCAATAAAAGTAGAAGCATGTTTGCAACAGTCATGAACTAGATTTAATGATGGATAAGATTCTTGATATCTTTCAATGAGCAGGGCATGGAAATCCTTTAAACAGTAAATACAAGCAGGTGGAAAACTTTCATACCAAGATTGGGCTTCACCTTCCAGAGTGGCCAGGAATATCTTCATCAAGCAAACTTCAGGAAAATCAACCTTCAACTTGCGAATATGCATGTGAAATCGAACTAGATGTAAAGCAGCATCCTTTATACCATCATCTTTAAACGTAGACAGATTCCTTGACCAATCTACCTTCGGAATTTTATTTGGAAAACCTGGGATGTGATCTCGGCTCATGGGAACGTATCTTCTTGCAACCTGCTCCATTTTGAAAATTTCAAAGCTACTGATCCTTTTGCAGTGGAGTCACCATGAAGGATTGATTGTTGGATTCTTTAGTGAATGGAGTCGCTAGGTGAATGATTTCAGCCTTCTAATGTCTGATCATTGTACACCATCAACAATCAACTCTGAACTTGAGATATGTACTAGGACAAGACAATCTACAAGCAAACCAATTTCTTCCCCAGCAGAGTCACCACTATGTTAGCATTAAATATGCCTTAGGCTGAAGGAAGGAAAAATCCAGGGTAACCACAAACCACGCTCAGTCTGGTAGCTAGCCCTACCAGAACAGGAGAGGGCTCTCTCCGAGTCACGCTCAGTGAATAAGTAAATGGAATGGTTTGAGATGACTAACAGTGAAATATTGATCATAGGCTAGTAAGTAAATATGGATACAAGAAGCAATTTTTTATGAATGACTGAGTTTTTGGGATGGCATGGGACCAACGAACAACAATGAGCAGAGAATTTAATACAAAGGCACAGATTACTTCGTGAGGCAAGATGGGCGGAAAGCCTAGAAATTTAGTTTGAAATAACGCGGAATGGAGGAATTTCTTAGGAGGGTGAAAAGGGCATAAGTACGTGAATCCTTTTCAACAAAAGAAGAACAATGAACATGAAATTTTCCCACAGGCAGAGCAATAAAAATGAATTCTACCTTATCTAACTTAGAAAATTTCACTGGAAATGAATATGAAATGAACTGTGAAACATTACGAAATACATATGAAACATAAGAGACACATTTGCTACACTCACAACCACATGAATCTCATGAAACAGATCCACTTCCTTTCATTAATCCTCTGTCAAAATATACAATGAAGAACTGAGTTTCTCTCCCATAGTCTCCCAGAAATTACAAGCCAACCAACCCTTTGCAAATGGTTTGCATACAATAAATAGACTATGCCATGAGGAAATAGAATGACCAAGAGTTGGAGAGTTTTTCGAATCACTACAAAGTGGAAGTGGAAAGCCAACCATTAGTTACAGGTGCAGCGTTACAAAAATGACAAATGGCTTGGGTGACTGCTCGCCTTCCTTTGCCACTTGGATAGGAGCCCACCTTTAGTGAAAATACTTTTTAAAAATTGCCTTAGTTGCTGAGAAAAATATAGTGTAAATGAGCGGGCCCACTTGGAGAAAGTCATGAATCGAAATTTCGCGAAGCAGAAGTGATTTTGGCCTTTTTCTCTATATGCGCCGCGCCAAAATCTATACGCACCGCGCAACTTTGGAAGTGATTTTGTGGTACCTGCAGGAGTCCAAATTGTGCCCAAGTGTGCTTGTTGGAAAGCCCTGCCTATCTACGTTCCAACCCAAGTGTAATTTCTGAATTTGGTGCTCATTTGCCACTCCAAAACTTCATTCTCCCGAGATTTCTTCCTGTGTGTCAAAATAGGGGCAGAGAGGTCATTTTTTTAGTGTTTTTTGACCTCCTGGGGACTCAAAACTTGCCCAAACTTCTTTTCCAAGCACCAATAGTCATAATTTTTCATGCTGAATCCAAAAATGCAAACCATTTGTGATTTGGAGCTCCCAATCCTAAGCGCGGCGCCAGTGGCGCAGCGCACAGGGAGAAAAAACCTGTGTTGTGACCAAAAATTTTCCATGTGACCAAAATTGCCCCAAATTTCTTGAAATTTGGGATAGAGCTTCCTTATCAAGTGTTATGCTAGGCCAACAAAGCCTCGGCCAAGATTCAGAGCCGATCTTGCTCTTTTTGCCTCTTTTGCCTCTTTGTCACCTTCCTCAATTTCGCCTTTAGGCTCCTGAGTCTTGCTTTGGATCTCATGTTTAGGGCCATGTAATGGTGAGTCATGTGCCTCAGCATTGTTTTTTCCCTATTAGCCTTCTCCACCAGCTACTCCAAGTGAATGTTCACTTTCTCTAAAACATACTCTCGGTCCTCATCTCTTTGCTCCATAGGTCTACCTTGTGCTGCCATGATGTGTTGCCGGTTTTCCTTGATCAATTGCAACTCTATCTCAACTTGCCGATCCTCAAGTTGTTTGTTCCTCTGCTCCAGATATTTCATATTCCATTTGGCTCTCCAATATTAGGCATGCTGGTAGCTAATGAGATAGAGTCCGGTGTAACTGTGAAAGTAACCCCTGCCAAAGTAACTTGAGTACCATGTAAATGTAGAACAAATAGGCGAGCCAACTCTTGGTGCAATTGAACACTTGAAACATTTTCAAAAAACTCATAGCATGACTGAAACCGAAAACAAGAGACGGAAAAAGGGCAGGCCTGCAATTCTGTGAGGGTAGTCAGTTCTTCTCTAACATGTCTGCCACTTTTATGAGGCCTCCGAGGTCCTTGTTCTTCCAAGGGAGAGTCACTTTGAGTTTCTACTTCATAGTCCGATGAATGCTCAGATGCCATGACTGTTGGACAAAATACCTCAAAGACAAAATGACTGTTGTGTATAAATTGTGCTTGCACTGCTCTTTTGGATGATGTATTCAAATTCTGCCACCAAGGGAAAAAAAAAATGCAACAGGGACTGTTAGGGATTGTTAGGAAGGGGAAACAATATTGAGGAATGGGAATAATTGGGAGAAATTAAATAGGGAAATATGGGATAGGGTTTGAGGGTTTGATGCATGGGAATAGTGTTTAGGGTTTGGGATTTGTTGATAGGTTTTGTTGTGTGGGGTTGGAGGATTTAGGATAGAGTATGTAGGGGAAAGGGGTAATGAATTTAGGTGATAGGGATTTAGGGATTAGTGAAAATAAGGGAACAATGGGAGGGAGACAAAATCTTGGTGGCAAAAACAGTGAATTGTAAACCTAGCTGCAATTGGCTTGAGGATCCTTTAGAAGTAGGTTTTGAAAATTTTTATTGCAACCACTATCACCCATTAACCACCGTATTTTACCATAAAATTTGATGCAATGGCAAGATAGAAAGCCTACCTGGTAAATCTAGGCAAAGAATTAGCAATTTGGAGAAATTTCAATGAATTTCAGGCCTTTTAGCCCTGTGCGTCGCGCCAGTGTAAATTTACACTGGAAACTTTCTCCCAGTGCGCCGCGCTCTCTGTGTGCGTTGCGCCATTTTCCAGGTGACTTTTGGAGGCCTTCCCTGTGTCCAAATTGAGCACAGGATAGCTCGATGGAAAGGTTTTTGAGTCTACTTTCCAAGCCAACCAGAATGTTTCAATTTGGAATTCATTTGCTCTATAAAAAATCAAATCTCCCAAGACTATTCAAATTGTCCCAAATGAGGCTGCCTAAAGGCAGGGTGCTGTTGCAAGTCAACTTTGGAATGCCTTCCTCAACTCCAAATTGAGCTCATGATAGCTCTTTGGAAATATCTTTGTGTTTAGTTATCATATGACTCATCAATCAAGTCATTTGGCCAACCAAGCTAGGAGAAAAATTGATTTTCCCAGGGTCACTTCAGAGGTGCATCAATTCTCCCGAGGCGATTGTATTTTTGACATTTCTCTAAAACCATGACACCTGTGTAAAAATTGAAGGAGTTTTTTCTTCCTTGGCCTCCTTTTGACAAAATGGTCTCTCAGTTTTCAAAAATTCATCTTTTATTGCTCAGAAACATCATTTGAGTGAAACCTATTCTGATGTGTGGAACAAGGGATTTGTTGAAATGAAGCAAAATGAAGGGGATAAGCGGCTTCTAAATTCTTGGGAAAATTCTTGGAAGTAGGGAGGGATGTTAAGAAGTAGGGGAAAGTGGAATTTCAAAGATTTAGTGAGGGGAAGGGGTACAAAAAGGCAAAACACAAGTCCAACCTAGAAAATTGCCAAGTTGTAGCAAGAAACTAGGGTTTGTGCGAAAATGAGGAATTTGGGGGATCTCAGTGATGGGAAGTGTTTGATAAGGTACTTTAAGGATAGGGGAAGGTGTATGAACATCAGGATACAAGTTTTGCCGACGATTTGACCCTCCAAGAGAAAACGCCTTCAAAACCCTAGGAGAGGGAAATGACCTTACCTAGGCGCAACTGAAGCATGAACAAGGCGTAAAATGACCCAGTGGAACTTGACATGATAATGAAAACCCTCTGAATGATGGTACACTCAGTTGAACGGTGACATGGACCGACATTTGGACAGCTTTTACAGGAATAAAAGCAAACCCTTGATCTAATGCCTAGTGACTAAATTTTGCTTGAAGACTTACTGAAATGACAAAATTTGACGTTGACACCTTAAAATCACTTTGTAAGAGAAATTTTGATCACTGGAGGAAGGCTGCAAAGGCTGACACTAACAGGGATAATACATGGTCCTCTCCAATTAATGACCCAATTTTATATTCATATCACATTCCCAAATGTCCTCTCATGTTTACTTGGGAGAAGAGAAGTCAAATGTAAGGATGAGGGAGAAGTTATGACATTAATGAGAGGTGGTTGAGGTGGAGAAGAGAAGGGGGCATAAAAGGGGAAGGATGAGGGGAGGATGGGAGATACTTGGGCTGGCTTTTGGTTTCGGTTTGGCTATGGTTTTGGAGGAATTGTTTGAGAGAGAGGAGGGGAGTATTATTCATCTTGGACACACTACATCTGGTTGGACTTGGACTCAGAGGGCTAGGGAACCTGTGGAGGTTTCCTGGGCTAGGAATTACTTCCTAGTTGGCTGGGAGGTAAATCCAGTCGGTAGTCAAGAGGAGCGTTCTTGCAGGAGCAACAACTCAAGGGCATCTCCACCAGATCGGGCCATAGGTACAGGTATTCCTCTATGCATAAAGTACTCATGTAAGTGATTGAAATGAAATGTTCACTATTTAAATTGTAGGAATTAGATTTTAAATATCAAATTATCATCGTTTAAATGTCTTGTCAGAAAATAAATTATTTCCCTTTTATTGCATTTAAAATTTGAGATTATAGATATGGTAGAGGACCCTAGGAGGGGACCTCACAAAAAATTAACTTGTTTAGTTAGCACAACTATTGTAGGTCCTCCCTATCACCTAATTGTCAAATCATTTTCAATCTGTTAAAATCGTTTCGAGCTTCTATTTTCTCTAATTCTTGGCATTTTTTCTCAAATTTAAGCATTTGTTTCACCAGATCCATACTAAGTTTCCTATTTTTCTTCATTGCAATGATTAACCAGAGCTTGGACTTCAAGTCATAATCAATTCAAGTATTTTTCCAGATATGCATAGATATTGTTGTGACCTATAACAAAACCCTTCCATAACCCGCCATTAGTTTTTCCATACACCTAGGATGGTCCTATGACCTATCAAGTCCTGCTAGATGGCCTATCACATCCTCCACATAAGAGTTGATTAAAGGTCCATCACAACATGTATATATAATTTGTCAAAAAAATTGTTACTCTTTCCAGAAACCTATCATGGACCTGCCATGACACTCATCACAACCTGTCAATAGGCCTACCATCACATGTAGCATACTTGTTACTATCATGTGATAACACCTATCATATCCATGTATAACTTGTTATAAAACTCATTACAAAAATTGTTGTAGACCTGCTACAACCTATTATATCCTAGAATACCCTCGTCACTTATCGATGACCAATTCACCATTGTAACATGTAGACCTGTTATACCCCTATCTTCTACTTGTGTCTAGCTAGTACATCATGTTACTCACCTTCATTCAGTTCACCTGTTGTAACCCTGTTTAGAATCAACCACCACCTGTGACCTATCTACCTGTTGTGCTAGTTATAACCTTGTCACATCTCGTGAAATCCGGTGACATCATGATGGTGCCTATGATCACAACATGTTATAACCTATTATACATTTGTCATGACCTATCTGAAAACTTGTTAATTTACTTGCCTATTACTGACCATGAGTGGTAATCTATTATTTCCTTAAGAAATATATTATACCACCTTCTTCCTAGTTATGACTCTTGTGTCTCGTATCATTGTAATAAAACCTGTGCACAATCCTTGAAAAAGGTATCTACATTTAATCCATTGAATCCTCACTACCTTCCATACCTCTAGATAATTCTTGTTACCAAATTTTCGAATCTTATCAGGATTCAATACATGTTTTGACACCATTGTGTTTCTTTTCCAACAGTTAACCCATGTTCTTTCATATCTATATTATTTCACTATGTACCACCCAAAAATATTTTGACTGGTATATTTACCAGAACCAATATTGAGTTCTATGAAAGTTAATAATAATTTTTTGTCCATAAAACCAATAATAGATCCAAAAATATTCTATTCTTACATGTTCAATTCACATATCATGCATCCTAATATACAATAATAAACTATGTAGCTAAATCGATATAGTATCTTGTAAGAGTCAATGTAATGTTGACACCATGGCTTTTCAAGACATAAAGCATAGTCATTAAGCTCTCATATCCACCTAGGCTCTCAAACTAGGATGCGTCAAATCAAGTGTCATTAGACACATAATCACACTCTCGTTAGTTTCAAAGTCCAATCCTAGGCTCACTAATTAATTTAACTACATAACCATTCACTTTACATGCAAATGCATTAGTCACATTGTCTAGCTGCACTTATCCTTCTAGGATGAGGCAACCCCTTCTCTGACTAATCAATAACTCGGGTGATCCATATTGCCAAGCCCTTCATGGAAGTCAAGAGCACAAACCCATGAGGTTTGTACTCCATGTGGTTGTTACCTTGACAACAGCAATACTAGCAATACAACAACCTTGGTTACATTTTGTATGAGCTATTACATAAATATTTTAGCATAATGCAGTTAAATTGTGTGCATTCAACACACACATGCTCATAATTCACATACATTCATGCATATAAAACACACAAACTTTTGTACCATCTTTAATATCATAAATACAAAAACAATGAGGAGGTTAAAGAAATTGTCTTGTTCAATTTCTCTCATAGTAGCAAGTTTATAGCATGGATGTGTACTAAGATTTATCAACCACTTGTTCTTCTCATAGGTGTTACTATCATAGCTATACCTATAATTACTACCATGTTCTGTCAGCAACTAATTAACCAATATTTCCTCTACAACTCCCTTATCATTGTTAAAATTCATTATGACCTATAACTTGTTGGGACATTTTCTCCCATATTTCCTTACCAAATTCCATTTCTTGGTCCACCATCATGATATCCCAGTCAATAAATTTCCATTGACTATTCACTTTCCAATTTATGATACTTGGGCTGAAATATATGCCCTTTAGAAGTCTTAGGTGAGCTTACCCTTTTTCAATACCTATGACTTCCCATGCTATTTTTCCTCATAAATATCATCTAATTCCAAATTCTAGGCTTTCCATAATGTTGTCCTCATCAATATCTCTCTATTGACTTATTTCTTGCACTATTTTGTTATCTAGACTATAATTTATTCCCTGTAGAATGCCACAACTTGCTAGGCCATTTTTTGCCTCTTTAGGACACCTGTGGATTTATCTCATTTTTTCTCAAAATTTATGACATCATTTTAAACTTATGGGAAGATAGTCACAATTTTCTCAAAAAATCCTTTCTTTTGACTGGTCATATGTCAAAATATGATTTATTGGCGAAGAGATATGGCCCTCTAAAGTTCGAGCATATTTTTCTAGTTTCTCTATGCATGGAAACTCAAAAGTCTTCCCACTGCTAGCATGTAATTGCTTTTCAACTTATTATTGACTAGGAGTACATAGTTTATGGACTACTTCCATCTCCACTCATAAATGTATGTTCTACTTAGATTTTCTCCAATTCCTCATAAGAGGCATATTTGTTTTACTGGCCTTCCATTCTTCCACATTACCAATAGACTCATCACACATAATTGAACTCTAACCATAAGAAATTATATATATATATATATATAATCCATATACTATATTGCGGCCCAGATATACCTCACAAGGGTCCCAATTAACATATAAATCTAACATATGTACTAAGGCAATACATTAATCATACAACCCCCGCTAGGGTCCACCACTTCTCTATGTTGTACTAGGGTCAAACATTATAATAACCTATACATATATATTATATATTTGTGTATATATATCATAAATTTAAACATACATTATAACTATCCTATTATATGTCCACACAACACATATACATATCAATATTTCAAATATAATACAACATGCATATACATTTTAATAATATGTGTATGTGTGCGTGCCCCTCCACCCATCCTTTACACCCAAAGTAATCCACGTTACCTACAATGTAACATTGCAACATTTAATATAAAATATTATATACATATATATTATTTAAATAGTTGTGGGCCCCATTACAAGACTGATGAGGATTTGAAGAAATCAGATGTTCACAATTTCTTCGGGTTACCAACTAGCACAGTGATCCTTGGTGCTCTGAAGGGATCCATTGACTTATATCTCTTCGATCTAGTGGTTGGGATCACCATTGGGTCAGAATTTGTGAGCCTTCTAACAAGCTCTTCACCACTCAAAAGGCTCAGGGTTCCATCGTAAGCAAGCTTCCACACCTCATGCTCCTTGGCACTGGTTCATACACTAATCTCTTCAGTGTCATGAATTAGTTTGAATGGTTTCTCAGGTTGAAGTCAAGGTCAATACTCAGTAACCGGCTAACCATCGAGAACACAATAAATTTTCTTCATGCCTAATTGTTTGTCGAGGACACATGAAATTTGTTGCATGCCCAATTTTCACTACACAAAGTTTCCAATAAGATATGGAAATTGCTTATATGTGCATGTTTGTGTGTGGCCCATGTCCTGAAAACCCCATTTTTGCAATCTTTCTCATGTAATACATAGTGGCACACATTTTACCAATTGCTTGTCTTCGTTAGTCAAAAGCTAGTGGTACGATGGCCAAGCTCAACTCAATAGGCTTCTTTGTATCGCTATGGATGATGCTTATTGGCACTATCATTTATCTTAGATTGTGGACTATGGAAGCTAGCCTTGATCCCTTTGAAACCAATTTGTATATGTATTACGCTTGGCGGCTGATAGGGCTAAAATCCATACCAAATAAATTATATACACTCATACATTAACAAACCTTTATATATATATATATATATATATATATTCACGTTATAACTAAACTTTTTAAATTGTGACTTTCTCACGCCCTTCAATGCAATAAATATTATATAATACTTATATTAGCCTAGTTAAATATATATATTTATGTTTATATATATATGCCAACTAAAACCTACTACACTAGATTGCTCCAAGATAAACCATGGTATTAAATTGGCAGAGTACATACATACACCGCTAAGTAATATTCGCTAATAAATTACCTATTATGGGTTCAATAATATATTTATTACATGACCATGTATCACATTTATCACATTTAAGCTCAAGTGAAAAAACATAAAAAACTATGAATGTATATATATAAAAACATAAAAAACTATGAAGGTATATATATGTATATAATAGTCTTGAAGATGTGGTCCAATGGTTAGTTGGGGAGGTTTGGTCCTCACAGATCATGTGATCCAATACCAGGCAAGACTATGTATGCCTGAGAGCTTCTCTGGGGATGATTTCTTGTCTCTTCAAAGACATTCGATAAAATTGGAACAATACGAAAAATATTAGCATGGTCTATGCGTAAAGATGACACACACAAATCAAGAAATAATATATATGTAAGAATAAAGCTCACAAGCATTGGCACTAGGTCTCCCATTGAAAACGTTGCCAACATCTTTTTCGCACAACGACCATGCGTAAGCTTAAATTGAGTAATTGCAAACACTCTTCATCGGCGATGTCCTTGGAAACTATAATGTAGAAGGCCTGCGATTTTGGTCTTGCTAGTATTGACTTGCATCCCCACTGCTCTACAAAAATGTTCAAGGGAATATATGTGTGTCTGCAATCCCTGGTCCGATTTAGAAATCAATACAAAATCATCAACATATAAAAGAATTTTTACCACAAACTCCCTCAACCGAACACCATCTCCACATTGCAGATTTAGCCACTTCTAGTTTATTAATACATAAACCAAAAAGAGTAGGGGATAGAGGACAACCTTGTTTGACTCCAATGTCACTTCTAAAGCCTTTTGAAATACCTGCTGAGGTTCTAATTTTTACTTTCACCTCTTCATAAAGTCTATGGACAACGACTCTATAATGCAAATGAATTTCAAGTTCTTCCATTCTACACCACAACCTATCTCTAGGGATTGTGTCAAATGTTTTTTTGAAGTCAACAAAGTAGCAGAATACTTCTTCTTTGTCCTCCCAAACCTTTTCAATAATGTATCTCGACATAATACCATGATCCACTCTAGAATGCTTTGGCCTAGAACCTGCTTGTTCTTTTGTCCTATTTTCTTTTACTTATGCCCACTTACTGATTCTATTTTCTACGATGTTGCCGAAAAGATTTGTAAACAAAGGATTGATCATAATGGTTCTATAATTGGAAGGATTATTAATGTCTCCACTTTTAAAAATGGGTATTGCTAGGCTAGTTGTCGAGACTCTTGGGAATACTTGTTGAATGTTATCCCTATTGAGGTATTATGCATTGGTATTGTCTACCGACGTCACAAATTCACCCGGACGATAGATTTCTTGCCTAAATCTCGTAAAAATAAAAAAATTAAAAATGGGAATGTTGGATTGTTTGAATCATTTTTTTGATGGTGGAAATGGATTCACCACCATCAAGAACCCTTGGGGAACACAAAATCTTGAAGTTTGACAACTGTAACCCAAATTTTCAAAAAATTATGTTAAATTTTGTCATAATCTTGCCAAAATGTCCATTATTTTCCTGGCTAATTTGTGGTTTTTTAGACAACCCTTTATGCATTGGGTATTTGTTGACTTTAAATTGATTCAGTCAAACAAGGGAAATATTTTTCAATTTAACAAAGTGCAACTTTAAAAAATATTTTTTCTGTTTTCTGCAATTTATTTTATTGTGATTTATCTCTCATGGGATTGGTTATCAATTTGGACATGTTATTGTTCAATGTCTCAAATAACGAGTCAAGAGTATATGAGTAACATCAGTTTTTGTTTTTGTTTTTATTGCATTCCATAATTGAATGAGACATTTCATAATTAAGTAATTGATAGATTTATTTATTAAAAGGTGACAAAACAATTTTTATATTAATTAAAAATCCAATAGTACACTGGTCACATCAGATTTTGCTTATGTTTTTATTTCATTTCATAATTGAATGAGACATCTCATAATTAAGTAATTGATACATTTCTTTATTCAAATGTGGCAAAATAATGTTTATATTAATTAAAAATCCAAGAGTACATGTGTTACATCATATTTTGTTTTTGTTTTTATTGAATTCCATAATTGAGTGAGACATCTCATTATTAAGTAATTGATACATTTTTTTATTCAAATATTGCAAAATATTTTTTATATTAATTAAAAATATAATATTAGAAATAACATGAAAAATGTCTAGTAATTTGGTAAGCTAATTTTGTAATCTCCATAATAAATAAATAAAATTAAAACTAATTTCTTTATATTTTTAAATTTATATGTTTATCACCACTAAATATGTTTATCATTCTATTTATTTAATATAGTTATAACATTTAATATTTCAAAAATCATCCAAAACAAACTATATACTACAAGTAACTATTTATAAATAATATTTCTTAATTTTTTAAGTTAAAATGTATATTAAATGATAATTTTCAATATTCTGAAATAGATTGAAACCAATCTTATCTCAAAGATACATTTTGAAACTATATTTTAAAGCATAATTGTTATTTCTTTTAATATATCACAATATTGATGAGATAATTTCACTATTTTTTACAAAAAGGCGAGGACAAGCTACTATGTAACACTTGTTTCGACAAAAATAAAAATATAACCACTATAGGATGAAAATAACATTAATGAAACAAACAAAAGCTATCATAAAAGCAAATGAAATCATGAAATCATTAAATATGAAAAAAATTAAAAACTATTTCTATAACCCCGCATTTTATAATGGCTATATATGTGTGTAATAATTATTTATTTATCCAAACTTAAACTCCTTTCTACATAATAAAAACTTTGTCCCATATTCACTACCGTGTAACAAAGAATATTTTTACATATGGGGAAGTTTCATATTATATATATTAAAAAAAAACTCTTTTCATATTATATATGCAATTTAAAAATTAAGATGCAATAAAAATAAAAACTATTCATAGAAGCATTATCGTGTACAATAATTTTAGATTCATGAGGTTAAAATTAATCAATTTCATTAAATTAAACTTGTAATTTAATGGCATATGCACTCAATTTGGAGATGATTTTTCATCATCTTTATCATTAGACGTTTTTCAAATGGTTGGTGAACAACCTGTAAACCTTCAATCTCGCCCCAAATTTGGCCCAACCAAACCCAAATACCTTAAAAATTCCGACATGTCACTCTATTAAACACTACCAGATATCCATTTGTAGCATCTTCTCTCAAATTAATAGAGATTTCCATTAATTCCAGCTTTGATTCTTTCGTCAAACACATGGTGGACAACCTGTGATTTTCGGCCCAACTCAAACCCAGTTTTGAAACTGGGCGCTGATAGCACTATGTAATGTCCCCAGCCACTAGCGAGGAAACACCACTCAACAGTATTGCATAAATATCATGAAATAAACTACAGAAACATATACATCAATTATTTTCATAATTCTCATATTGCCTGGCAAGTATATTTATTTTAAAATGCATCACAATATGTCATATGCAAGCATTTAACATCTAATTAATTGTAAATAAATATTCACAACGGGATAAATAAGTCATATCAACCACATATATAAATCATCCAATTCAACAATAGTAACATAACATACTCGCATTAATGCACAACGGAAAATTAAACTCAAAAGCATTGAACCCTGACTAGGGTTTGTCTGCACATCATACAAGTAAATACAATACATTACACTCAACAACCATGGAAAATACATGAATAAGGGTTTATAACCAAAATCCATAAATTTACATAAATATACACAAACAAGATATCATAGAGTAAGGTATTCATCTATATTAATGGAGCCGACTGGCGGTCAACTATACACGTTCCTCCTATCCATAGACCGTGTGGTTCATAATCTCCACCACCAGTCACCCTCAAGTTAGGGAAGAAACTACATAGGAAATAGTGGTTCGATAAAAACCAAAACCATGTCCTCAACACCCACCCTAACAACATCAATGGCCAACTATAGGCTCATGTCCTCCCTGACTGACACCCAAGTGGCGCAGCCTAAATCCCTTAGTAATTCCCACCTTACAGGGTGACTTACAATTGACCAGGATAGTCTCAACCTCAACTCTAGAAACTATGCTTCTTCCAAGTGTCCAAGTGACAAACAATTGAACCGAAATAACTCCACAATCAGTGTCAAAGCCCCACCAAGACGCACTAACTATCTCTTAACCGAGTTCCACAACCTGAATTCCATGGCCACCCAAACATAGATGGGGCTAACAAACCCTAAGAGCACTAGGCTCCTGAAGCCAGCATAGGGGCTCACACAAAAATACGGATGCATCCATACAACATAATTAAGTTAATAATCACACCCCATCTAGTTCCATATTCCAACCCTAGAACTCAATGGCCATCAGTCACAAAGAGTGAATTTACTCTCCATTCAACCATAACTAGTTGAATGAATGAATGAATACCCCCTCCTAAAAAGAACCTACAATCCTTTTTATATGCATGGCCCTCATTGGCCAAGTGGCACTACGTAAATCCACATGGGCCTCTTGGTGCGAACACGTCACCAAATCCCAATTGTTTCCTTTTTCCTTGGTGTTGCACCCCCCAAACTCTTTTTGTGGAGTCAACACCAAAAACCAATATTATTTTATCAAAATAATATTTAATTACAGTTTATTTACACATTCAGACTCTAAGGATGCACAACCATTAAAGATATATAATATAGGCATATTGGCCCTAAGTGTGTTTTACTCTTTACATGGGCACATAGGCCACATAATATAATTTCGGTTCACAGGCCTGTTAATCAAATACCTTCAGCTCTTCGGCCTAAATATCAATGCATATTTAATTACAATAAGAATGGTGGGGGTTTTGCACATACAAGGATGTGTTTCGGGAACCTAAAGCGTTATCACCCAAGAGGGAAGTGGAGCCCGAGATCCAGCTATCATTGGACTCCCCATTGCCAAACAATGGGTTGTATAGGCAACTTGTTATAGAAGCGGGTGAGGTGAATAAATAGTTGCAACAATTACTGGAACATGGTATCATTTGACCGAGGACATCACCATGTGGGCCACCCATCATCATTATACCAAATAAGGATGGGACTTGGTGGATGTATATAGATTACAAGGCATTGAAAAAAAATCACAGTCGAGAACAAGTATCCCATGCCCATTATAGGTGATCTACTAGATCAATTGCAGCAAGTGAAATACTTCACCAAGATGGACTTAAAGTTTGGATATCACCAAGTTCAAGTCATAGAGGAAGATACCTAGAATACCACCTTCAAAGCCAGGAAAGGTTCAAATGAGTTGTTAATCCTGCCATTTGGCCTATGTAATGCAACATTTACGTTTTTGAGGTTAAAGAATGATATATTGCGTCATTTCATAGATTCATTTGTTATTGTATATTTGGATGCTATATTGGTATATAGTGCTACCTGGGAGGAGCACATCTCTAATTTTACACAGGTGTTGGTGACATTAAATAAGCACCAACTGCTAGAAAATATCAAGAAGTGTGAGTTTGCACAATAGTCTTTGGTGTATCTGGGGTACGTGATAGGTGGAAGAGAGATGAATATAGATCCTTCCAAGATGGAGACCATCATGGCATGGTTACTGCCTACTAATGTTTCTTATATTAGGAGTTTTGTTGGGGCAGGAAAATATCTGAGAAAATTCATAGCCTTATTTTCAGTGATAGCAACACCACTCCACACCATAACAACAAGTGGCAAGAGTTTCTAGTGGGGAAAGGGTCAAGATAGGGCCTTTGATGAGTTAAAGAGGAAGATCATTCAAGAATCATTTCTAGCATTACCAAACTTGCAACAACCCTTTGAAGTGGAGATAGATGCGAGTGGGTACGTTATGGGAGTAGTCTTGATGCGGGAAGGGAGGCCTATATGTTACCAAATTAAATTAGTTCTTAGGGTAGTTCTTAACTACCCTACATATGTCAAGGATCTCTATGCTTTGGTGCAAGTTGTGAATAAGTGGAAGCACTATCTAATGGGAAAGGAGATAGTAATCCACATAGATCACCAACCACTATAGTACTTACAGGCCTAGAGTAAGCTACATCAAACCAGACATCATAAGTGGAAGGAGTTTCTACAACAATTTCATTTAGTGATCAAGTATAAGAAGGGAAGCACAAACAAGTTGGCTGGCATGCTTTCAAGGACACCCACATTAATTTTATAGCATTGGGAACTCTAATACACATGGATCCATCACCCATGATGTATACAAAGTGAGATATTCAGAGGATGACTTCAAAGAGGTATTTCAGTGATTGCAAAGTTAGATTCATGTGCACAATGGTGACAATACCATTGACTAGCGTCTCCAAGATGGGCTACTCAATAGGTTGGATAAGCTATGTGTTCCTAAAGGTGAGAAATTGGATCTGATTAGAGAGGTTCACACATCCAAGTTTGTAGGGCACTTTGGTGTAGGGGAGACAATAGCCAACTTTCAGATGTGTGTGCATTGGCCCAATATGAAAGAACATGCAGCTAGGTTTATAATAGGATGCATTCCTTGTTGTACTGACAAACCTAGTAACATGAAACATGGTTTATATCATCCCTTACTTGTACTCAATCACCATTGGGAAATCATTTCCATGGACTTTGTGCGAGTTTTACCAACAACCAGGAAGAGGCATGACTACATGTTCATGGTATTTGATAGGTTCAATAATATGTGTGTTTTGATGCTCTGTAAAAAGACCATCAATAGGCAAGAAGCAAAAAACTTGTTCTTTGGATAGACTTGGGTGCACTTTGAGATACCAAGGAACATCATTTTATATAGGCACGCAAAGTTTCTCATTGCATTTTGGACAACATTATGGGAGAAGATGGACACAAAGTTAAAGAGTTCTATAGAATTCCATCCTCAGACATAAAGTAGTCAATAAGACTTTGTGCAGCTTTTGAGGGGTTACAATTAGAAGCATTTGAAGACCTGGGATAAAAATTTGGTATATATACAACACTCTTATAATAGAGTAGTCCACACTTCTACTAGTAAGTCCCCATTTGAAATGTGTTATGGATATTTTCCACATATATGAAGCAAGGAGTAACAAAGGATCTTACAAGGGATAACTTGAGCACTAGAAATTTTGTAGAAAAGATGAAGTAGATCCATATATAGGTATAGGAGACACTGCAAAAGTCATAAGAAAAATACAAGGCCAGGTGTGATCAACACAAAATAGAGAAGTCATTTATGGTTGGAGATAGAGTATGGTTACAGTTGAACAAGGAGAGGCTATAGGGTCCCAATAAGAAAATCAAGGCCAGACTGTGCTATGGTCCCTTGAGATACTGAAAAAGATGGAAGATAACACCTACAAACTTAGTCTACCCACATACATGCCCATTTACTCAGTTGTGAATGTAGAGAATCTGAGACTCTATGAGCCTCCCATGTTAGATTAGGAAGAGGAACAAGTGCTACCTTCTATAGAGGATTTAGCAACATATGCTCAGGTAGAGTTGACAAAAGATACAATTATGCAGAAGAGGTCCGTAAATACAAGACAAGAGTAGCATGACCTTTGGCATATTGGGTTGAAAGGAAAATTTCTAGGCAAAGCTAAATGGTATACCCAAGAGAAGGTGGAGGAAAAATTTCCTCACCTCATTCAGTAGAAGCTTTTGGGGACCAAAATTCTTCCAAAATGGTGAGGTGTGATTTGGATTGGATCAATATATTGTTTTCCATCTATCTTGATGCTTTTAGAGTGGAAAAATTGGAGGAATTAGCTCACAGGACCATTTTTATGATTGAAACCTATTTGGAAAATTGGGGTCTGAAACCTTCTGTGAGAATTTGAAGCATCAAACAACATTTTTGGGGGGCAAAACTTTGCCAGTTTAGAACAACACCTTTTTTTTCCTATTATACACATATATACCTTTCCAATGATGCAAGAATCACCTCAATCAAAGTCAGTATGCAAAAGCTATGCCACTCAGAATTTAACCTTCTCGTTTTCAACACCATAATTTGAGAAGATGCCATGCTAGCCCCCATTATTTATGGAAAAGGGGATAGCCACATGATCACGATGAGGAAGGATATAGAAGAGTCCATATTGTAACTATGGTTAAGGTTTGAGGGAGTTAAATGATCCAAATCGGATCCATAAATGACTGTCATAGAACCATGACTATATCGAGATGAAACAAATCCTTGAAGAATCAAAAACAGCAATCGAAAACACCCTGAACCAGTGGCCATGGCAACTGGCATGGAACGATAAGGAACTTAGTCAAAGCGCGCTGACCGAGGCCCATGGAGACTGTGCAGGAGGTCAATGTGGCCCCTGGGAGCCCCAGATTGCGAAAAGGAGCTAGTTTTCGAAGCCCAAACAGGGCTGAAATGGTAGAGCCTTAAGCACTCGGTCACGTTGGGAGCCAGAGGACCGTGGGCGGAGAAACTAAAAGTGCCATCGTACGAAGGTGGGACCCATGACCTGGAAACCAGCGGTTTGATCGGGGAGCCCTTGAACGGTAAGAGGTTTTGGAGAAAATGGAGCGATCACACTCAGCGATCGACACGTGGTAGCAGAGGTGAGAGAAAAACCACTGTGATTGCATGTTATCGGTTGAGCAAGTCAATCGCACTCAGTGTGCGTATGATGTTGGATATAGAGGAGCCCAGATCAGATGGCTGAGATTGCGTCTGATAGACAAAGCAAAATTGACAAGGAATTAAGTCGCGATTTAAGGGGATTTGGGATCCATTGACCGCCACGGTGGAGAAAGAAACGAATCGACGAACAGGCTAGCGCTGTTCCAATGAGGACACATGGCTACTTCCTGAGCATTCATGCTGACGCTGAACAGGGAACTCCAAGCACGCAGATAGTAGGCGAAGCAACGCAATCGGGATGGGAACCGAACATGCATGGAGGTCGAATGGCTAAAGCCATGAACAAAGACAGCCGAATGGAGATTCAGAGAGGGAGAGTGAAGAGTCTAAGCGACCAAGAGAGACAGTGAACAGTGAACCATCAGAGGAGGACTGAGCAGAGAGAGCAGTAAAGCCAAGCAGAGGAGACAGAGGGCCGAGCTGACCAAAAGCAGCATCGAGCACCAGAGAGCTTGAAGAATCAATCCTTCCCATAGAGGAATTTACCCAGATTGAGCATCACAATTGGCTCTTTCCACTCTAGACCGAGGGTCATAGAGCTGGTAGGAAGAACAAGAGTCTATGTACTCCAAGTGGCTTGGGGAATCCAAGAACCACCCTGCCAAGAAAAATCTGCTTCAGGAGAACTCATATTGAGTCCCTGCATTGTAATTTCTTTGCTGTAAGACACAATAAAACAAGGCCACCACTGAAGCTGGACCGAAGACATAGCCCTGGAGAATAGGGTGAAATCCTTATTAAAAAGTGTTTGTGTCTTTGTGTTGCTTACTGTATTTCTCTACTGTCTTTCCATTTATTTTCTGTGTATTGGCAATCTGATCGATCTGTTGTTTCAATAACACAGAACACACACACCATCACATGGGTCTGTAATACCTTTTTTTAAATAAATCTTCAACTGAGGTCACTCATAGGGTGATTATTAGATCAAGTGGTATCAGAGCTCTAGGCTGTAAGGTTAGACAAGCTTGTGTTGGTTTAGCTGTGAATGCTCACTAGATCAAAACTCAAATTAGGAGAAGGAGAGTTGGTGGAAACTAATCCTGAAATTGGGAGAGTCTATTCTCGGAAGACAATGTCAGAAGAAGGTTCTATAGGGCCAGACTCTCAATTCATAGAAAGTTTCCTAGCTATAAAGTCCATGGTAGAAGAAATGTATAGGGACTTTAGAAAGCATAAGGGTGAAGATTCATCAGGCTCTAAGCAAGATAAAGAAGAAGATGAATCTCATTCCCATGACCACTCCAAAGGAAAGGGGAAAGAAGAAAGCTTCCCTACACCTCCTAGTAGCCCTATGCATAATAAGAAGGCATATTTGATTAAGTTAGATGTTAAATTTGATTTGCCTATATACGATGGAGAGCTAAATGTTGAAAAGTTGGACAATTGGATTAGACAAATTGATGTGTATTGCAAAGTACAAAATATAGACTCGGACAAGAGCAAGATTCAGCTGGCAAGCCTTCGGCTAGGGAGCACTACCTTGGTTTGGTGGGAAGGCAGAACTCAAGCTGATATGAGGAAGCATCGTAAGACCATCTCTGTCTGGAGTGAATTTGTTACTGCAATCAAAAAGCAGTTCTATCCACTGGCCTACATGCAACAAGCCATGATGAGTTGGCAAACTCTTCGGCAGTTGAAAGGGCAAAGTATACAAGGGTATACTCAAGAGTTCCGAAAGAGAGCATTGATGTTGGGTATTTCATTAGACTCACCAGAAACTCTTTTGAAGTACATTGGTGGTCTACACAGCTACATGAAGCATACCATCCTCATGTTTAATCCCACTAGTATATGAGGTATATGTACAAGCTACTCATCTAGAAGCTACAGGAAAGAATGGAAACCCAGAAGTTGGGGGACTATCCCAACCCACTATAAGCAAGAGCAAGGAGAAAAGAAAGCAGAAGTGGAAAACAAGGAAGGCTAACACTACACAGAAAGGAAAAGCCTCATTCACTCACTGTAAAAAGGAGGGGCATGATGATGAGCACTGTTGGATTCTGCATCCAGAGCTGAGACCTAAGAAGTCCAAGGGCAAGAAGAAGAAGACTGTTGCAGCTATTCAGAAAGATTTGGGGTCAGACTTGGGAGATGAAACAATCATTGCAGCCACAGGTATAAAAGGTAAGAATTCTGAAGCATCTACTAGTAATTCTGTTCAATCTGTTATTGATGAAGAACATGAGAGAAAAAGGCATGAGCTTTTCCATATTCGAGTTGTTTCCAAAAATCAGAAGATTGATACTTTGTTTGATAGTGGCTCACAAGTAAATCTGATTTCTGAAGCAATTGTAAAGAAATTGGGATTAGCAACTACACCTCATAAGAAGCCATACCCATTAGGATGGTTGAATGATAAAGCACAACTACAAGTGACTAGACAGTGCAAACTCAAGTTTTCTTTTGGGTCAACATTTGTAGATGAGGTTGAGTTAGATATAATTCCTTTGGATATATGTGGAATTGTTTTAGGAAGTCCTTACTTGTATGATAGAAAGGCTATTTTCTATAGAGCCGAGAACAAGTATCTACTTGTTAAATATGGAATTGAATACTTTGTAAGAGCTCATAAGCTCAAGAATAATTATACTCTCATAAACTCAGGACAGATGAAAAGAATGGTAAATTCATGCAAACAGTTCTTACTAATGGTTGTAAAGGAAAAGAAAACTGATAAAACCAATGTATTTGAGGGCTGTAATTCTAATAAGCAAGCTGATATAGAAAAGATTGTTTTAGAGTATGATGTCTTGTTTCAAGAACCTCAAGGTCTGCCACCCAAAAAGGGAATAGTACATGATATTATTTTGCAGAAAGATGTTCCTTTGCCTAACATTGGGATGTACAGTTATTTGCTTTAGAGAATGTTGAAATCAAGAAGCAAGTGTAGGAGTTGCTCGAGAAAGGGTTCATCAGGCCTAGCACATCGCCATGTGGATCACCAATCATTTTGGTGAGAAAGAAAGATGGCTTGTGGAGAATGTGCATTGATTATCGAGCACTGAATAAAATAACGATAAAAAATCATTATCCCCTTCCTCGCATAGATAATCTTTTAGATCAATTGAAAGAAGATGTTTATTTCACCAGGCTGGATTTGCACAGTGGATACCATTAGGTCAGAGTTGCAGAGCAAGATGCATGGAAGACTGCTTTCAAAACAAAGCAGGGATTGAATGAATGGTTGGTTATGCCTTTTGGCTTTGACCAATGCCCCTGCTACTTTCATGAGATTAATGAATGATGTACTCAGACCTTTTCTTGATGATTTTGTTATTGTGTATCTGGATGACATTCTGATTTTTAGTAAAACGTGGGAAGAACATTTAAAGCATGTTAAGTAGATATTAGATGTTTTGAAAAGAGAAAAACTTTATGTTAAACTTTCCAAATGTGAATTTGGCAAAACCTCTCTAAATTATTTGGGTCATATAGTAGGGGGAGGTGAATTGAAAATAGATCCCTCTAAAGTGGCAGTCATTGTAAACTGGCCTAAACCCAAGTCTGCTACAGAAGTGAGAAACTTCTTAGGAGAAACACAGTATTGGAGGAAGTTCATTTCAATTTTTTCCTCAATTGTAGCTCCCTTACATGCTCTGATAGGATTGAACAAGGTGTTTCAGTGGGGATGCAAACAGCAGAAAGCCTTTGACACCTTGAAAGGAAAAATTAGTACAGCACCTATACTAACACTGCCAGATCTACAAAGACCGTTTGAGATCCAAACTGATTCCAGTGACTATGCCATGGGAGCAGTGTTGACACAGCACGGTAAACCCATATGTTATCATTCTGAGACTTTTAATCCTGCAGTAGTCAACTATCCTACCTATGATAAGAATTGTATGCATTAGTTCAGAGTGTGAAAAAGTGGAAACATTACTTAATGGGCAAAACAATAGTAATACATACTGATCATCAGCCACTTCAATATCTACACTCCCAAACTAAGTTGCAACAATCAAGACATTACAGATGGATGGTTTTTCTACAATAGTTTCATTTAGTCATCAGATATAAAAGGGCATACATAACAAGGTTGCAGACATGTTATCTAGACCCATTATAAATGCATCTACCATACTTAAGCATAATTCTGTGCTGCATGAAAGCTACATAGAACAGTATGCTCAGGATATGGACTTTAAAGATGTATATGCAACTTTGAGTCAAGGCAAAAGAGTAGAAGAATTGGAATATCATGTAAAGGGCCGACTCTTATATCATTGTGGGAAACTATGCATTCCAAAAACTGAGAGAGAAAATATAATTAGGGAAGCACACACTTGTCTGCTATCAGGTCACTTTGGGGTAAGTAAAACAGTTGCAAAGGTTCTACTATTGGCCAAGAATGAGTGAGACAGTTTTTAGATATGTAAAGGGGTGTGCTATGTGTGCTAAAAGCAAGCCTAGCAACAGAAAACTACGCTTGTACACTCCATTGCCAATTCCTTCTCACCCTTGGGAAAGCATTTCCATGGATTTTGGTGGAGGACTACCTAAATCTAGGAAGGGTCATGATTATCTATATGTTGTTGTGGATAGGTTCAGAAAAATGTGTATTTTGATACCTTGTAGTAAACAGATTACAACTGAACAAACTGCAAAATTATTCTTTGAACATGTATGGGTTCATTTTGGATTACCCACTTCTATTATATCTGATCGAGACACCCGATTTGTGGGAAAGTTTTGGTCCAATCCGTGGGAACTAATGGACACCAAATTAAAGAAAAGCACAGCTTTTCATCCACAAACAGATGGCCAGACAGAAGTAGTTAATAGGACAGTGATCCAGTTACTGAGAGGATATTGCAGCAAACACCCTAAGCTTTGGGATGAACACTTGTGTTATGTGCAGCATGCTTACAATAGAGCCAAACACTCTTCTACCCAGAGATCTCCTTTTGAGACCTGCTTTGGTTTCATACCAAGGTCTCCCTTGGATTTTGTCTTTGGTAAAGATACCATGGTTGATGGACACAATGATGTGGACAAAGAAACTAGGTTCATTAAACAGATCCAGGAGATCCACCAGGCAGTGCAGGAACAGATGGAAAAGAGCCAGTCCAAGTACAAGGCTAGGCATGATAAACATCAGATGGAGCATAGTTTTCAAGTTGGAGACTAAGTCTGGTTGTATATCAGCAAGGACAGGATGCAAGGTGGAGGTAAGAAGCTAAAACCTATCAGGTATGGACCCTTCAGGATACTTGAGAAGATTGGTGAAAATGCTTTTCGCCTTGATCTGCCAGCTTACATGCACATCTACTCAGTCATGAACACAGATTGCTTAAGGTTGTTTGAACCTTCAATGATTGAGGACCCTGAAGAGCAGAGTCAATTTCCTTCTGTTGATGACCTGCTACCTGAATATCTTAATGAGTTGCAGGAAGATACAGTGCTGGACAGGAAGGTAAGGACGACGCGTAGTGGACAGGTGGAATACCTCAGGATTGGGCTTAAAGGTTTGAAGCCGAGCAATGCGAAGTGGATTGAGATTGGACAAGTGAGACAACAGTTTCGTCACTTAGTCGATGCTTGAAGAAAACCAACTTTTGGTGGTCCAAAAGCTTTTCAGTTGGGAGGCCGTGATCCAAATTGGATCCATAAACGACTGTCATAGAACCATGACTATATCGGGACGAAACAAATCCTTGAAGAATCCATTGAGGACCTCGGTCAAAGCGCGCTGACCGAGGCCCATGGAGACTGCGCAGGAGGTCGATGTGGCCCCTAGGAGCCCCGGATTGGGAAAAGGAGCTAGTTTTCGATGGGCGATTAGCGGGCGCTTGGCACTAATCGTGCATCACTGGGTGAACATGACTGAAATGGTAGAGCCTTAAGCACTCGGTCACGTTGGGAGCCAGAGGACCATGGGCGGAGAAACAAAAAGTGCCATTGTACGAAGGTGGGACCCACGACCTAGAAATCAGCGGTTTGATCAGGGCGCCCTTGAACGGTAAGAGGTTTTGGAGAAAACGGAGCGATCACACTTAGCGATCGACGCGTGGCAGCGGAGATGAGAGAAAAACCACCATGATTGCGCGTTATCGGTCGAGCAAGTCAACCGCGCTCGGCATGCGTATGACGTTGGATCTGGAGGAGCCCAAATCGGATGGCTGAGATTGCGTCGAATAGACAGAGCAGAATTGACGGGGAATTAAGCTGCGATTTAAGGGGATTTGGGATCCGTTGACCGCCACGGTGGAGAAAGAAAGGAATCGACGAACAGGCTAACGTTATTCCAATGAGGACACGTGGCTACTTCCCGAGCATTCATGCTGACGCTGAACAGGGAACTCCAAGCATGCTGACGCTGAACAGGGAACTCCAAGCATGCAGACGGTAGGCGAAGCGACGTAGGCGGGAGGGGAACTGAACAGGCATGGAGGTTGAATGGCTAAAGCCATGAACAAAGACAGCCGAATGGAGATTCAGAGAGGGAGAGCGAAGAGTCCAAGTGACCAAGAGAGACAGTGAACAGTGAACCCTGAGAGGAGGACTAAGCACAGAGAGCAGTAAAGCTAAGCAGAGGAGACAGAGGGACAAGCTGACCACAGGTAGCATCGAGCACTAGAGAGCTTGAAGAATCAAGCCTTCCCATAGAGGAATCTGTCTGGATTGAGCATCACAGTTGGCTCTTTCCACTGTAGACCAAGGGTCACAAAGCTGGTAGGAAGAACAAGAGTCTATGTACTCCAAGTGGCTTGGGGAATCCAAGAACCACCCTGCCAAGCAAAATCTGCTTCAAGAGAACTCATATTGAGTCCCTGCATTGTAATTTCTCTGCTGAAAGACACAATAAAACAAGGCCACCACTGAAGCTGGACTGGAGACGTAGCCCTGGAGAATAAGGTGAACTCCTTATTAAAAAGTGTTTGTGTCTTTGTGTTGCTTACTATATTTCTCTGCTGTTTTATTTTCTGTGTATTGGCAATTTGATCGATCCATTGTTTCAATAACACAGAACACACACACCAGCACATGGGTCTGTAATACCTTTTGTTTAATAAATCTTCAATTGAGGTCACTCATAGGGTGATTATCAGATCATTAAACCTAACCACTAGTAGGCTCGGGTTGTGTTATAACCAGGCCACTAGGAGGAAAAGGGGTTTCCTTCTCTTCGAGAGTATCTTGTTCCATAGATGAGCAAAGTAGTCGAGAAGGATAGGGAGAGAGCACATAGAGAGGATTTGTGCACTTTAGTAGTCCACAAGCCACAGGCCATACTCCTCTATACTTTAATGATTTTCTATTCAAAGAAAGAGAGCGGAACAACCTCGCCTTCCCGCCGAGTTTTCTCCTGAAAGGGTTTCCCAAGATATATCTTCCATCAAATGTGGTTCATGAGTTTTTATTTCATTATTTTGTAGAATCAAAGAAAAATAAACCCTAATAGCATAGATTTCAGATTTTTAAGTATAATTTATTAAATTTATTGTGACGAATTGTCCAGTAAAATATCCATAACAATTTACACAAAAAAAGTAAATTTATTTGTTCAATATTTTATACTAGGAAATAGATAAATATTTATAATCAAAATATAATTAATACAAAATCAATAATAAATCAATTGCTATAATCCTTTATTACTTTCTTTCCATAAATAAAAATGCATTAATAATATTTTAATAAAAAATATTTATTTACAACTAAAAAATATATAATCAACATAGATATAAATATAGTTTAAATTGTCATTACGGGAATATCTTATTCTTTTTCCTTAAAACAAAGATAAATTTATATCCGTATATGCGTATTATTTTAAAATAAAATAAATATATATTTTCATAAACTCATTTATACATAGATTATTCTCCGTATCATTAGTGATACACACTGCTTCTTTTGGGAGCCTGAAATTATTCATAAATAAAGAATTAGATGTTGATAGATCAACATTTTCAATAGTTCTATATGGTTACCATTGAAATATATGGAAAGGGACACCACACCTAACAAATTTTCTAAATTAAAATTACATTATGGTATTAAGTATACTAGTACAGACATGCGACCCACATGATCTAATATAACATAAGTATGAAACGGAGGTGCACGGTGTAATGGTAGGGGTGGATAGCTGTAGCACTCCCCAGGTTCGAGTCCTGCTGCGGCAGGTGTATGATGTTGTAAGTTGGAAAAATGTAAAGGTCCCGCACTAGCCTACAAAAAAAAAAAAAAAAAAAACATAAGTATGAAACGGAGCAATATATTTCTAAAAAATGTCTCTTTCACTTAGCTGCAAAATAACATAACAAAAATAACTTAATTTTTTAATAAAATCATTTTCGAATAAGATATAACAAATTTATATATTTTTCGATAAATATGTAAATTGAATACGCATATTTATTTTTTAATAAAATCAATTTCGAATAAAATATAACAAATTTATATATTTTCCCATAAATATGTAAATTGGATAGGCATATTTTATGTAAGGGTATATGTTAAAGGAAATATATACTCATATAAAGTAACACAATTATATAAATTAAATGGTCTACAAAACATTAATGTGTTAGAAACATAAAAAATTCATTTTATAATGTACTATGTCGTTAAAACTAAAAAAACATAAAACTAATTAAATTATAATTTTATTTTAAATAATTGTTAAGGTGCAAATATATTTTTGTCACAATATCATGACACAATACCATGGCTTATAAATACCACATGTCCAAAAAATCATAACTCACTTCATATGACACTTGGTTATATTATTTTTTTAATTAACCAATTTAATTAAAAAAGAAAAAATGACATAACTACTTTGGAGATAAATCTCAATCTTTAATTTGAGTATACTACTGAGAATATTCTAAAATATTCCATGGAGATTAAATCCCTATCATCCACCTAATAATTATTGATAAATGGCTAGTAAACTCATAGACATCAATCCATAATAAATATCAAAAATTTATTTTATAATACATTTCACATTACTTAAAAATAAATAAAAATAAAATTCATAAAAGTTAACTAAATTATAATTTTATTTTAAATAATTATTATTATAATTAATGATAAAAGTAATTAATATATAAATATTTATATATTTAAGAAAATATGTAACAAGATTCTTAGCCATGGAGATTTAGTCTCATTTTATCGAAGAGATTCTTAATTTATAAATAGGTTTATTATAGTATCATGGGCCAAAACCATGGCTTATCAATACCACATGCCCAAAAAACTATAACTCATTTCATGTGACACTTGTTCATATGATATTTTTTTAATTAATCAATTTAATTGAAATGGAAAAAAAGGCATAACTACTTTGGAGATAAATCCCTTTGATTTGTGAACACTATTAAGAATATTTTAGAATATCCCATGGAATTTAAATCGCTATCATCCACTTAATAATTATTGATAATTATGCCGATAGGCATGTTTATTTTGGGATTGTTGATAAATTGATAGGAGCAACAGTTAGGGTGATTTCTCTTTACTTGATCATTGCTTGTGAAATTATGTTGGCTTCTTATTACTTTATTATGTTATGTTCATCAAACAATTACTAAAACCATAAATAATGAAGATCACAAATAGACAATGGACACAAGATGTAGGCTCCAAGCCAGGGCAAAAGCTCTCCAAGGGGGAAACCCAGAAAATTCTTCTCTGCTTATAGAATCAGATCAAATGAGAAATCCAAGGCCCAAACAACAAGACCAAGACCACCAAAAAAACCCAAGTCAACCCTCCTCCCAACCTCTTCTAGTAAGACAAAGTCAAATCAAGTCAAAATCTTCCAAACCAACTCCAACAACAAAATTTTGGCCCCCAGCTTCAAAATCTCGAACCTGTAGTGAGTCTGAAACTTCATCCCTAGAACAACATCAAGAATTTCACATGTGTGAGGAAACTAGGGAAAATTCTAGGCAAAAACTTCGATTTTCTTCCTTCCTTCTTTCTCTTGCTTCCCAACTTCTTCTTCTCTTGAATTTTACACTTCTTGTCTTAGAGATCATACTTGCTTCAGTGGTGCTTCAAATGAGGAAGAACTATCTCTATTTATACACATCCGTGAGGTTGAATTATTCCTTCTAGGGATGACTTGAGGAGGTTGGGTCAACTTGGTCTTGCATGTACAAAAATTACATTTTTGACTCAAAATAAATTTCTTTTTCCATTTTCCTTTCAAATTCCAAGTGGGACTTAATTCTAGAACAATAATTTGACATATGAGAAATATTCTTTTGACTCAATAAATCCTATAAGCATGAAGAACATGCTTGACCTAAATGACCAAATGATTTGAGCATGAAATCCATACTTAAAAAATATATTTTATTTTCTTCTTTTTTATCTTTTACATAAAATATACAATAACATACGTACAATAGCAATTATGATGACCGAACCTAGTTACATTTTCTAACACTCCCTCTTAACTAGGGATGTATTTATAATCCCATAATAGGTACAAGGATTCTGTCAATATGAAATGTTCTCATAAGAAGAGTCAGATTGGTAAGCCATCTTCTTAAGCATCAACATCAAGACCAACATTGTCAAATAGCAACATAGTAAGGCCTTTGAACAACAAGCTCTATATCTCCACATAATTAGACCATAATGCTGGGAGGCATACATACAAACACCTCAACCTCTCAAGGCACATACCCCATCCGAATTTTCACAAGGTATGTCCTTCCATAAAGTTATTTTTATCTTGGATTCCCAATCCTCAAAGAATATCAATCTTCGTCGACCACTCTTATCTTGGATACCTTGTTAGATCCTCAAAGAGTGCCGATACACAAGACTACTTTCTATCTTGGATTTCGAATCCTCAAGGAGTATCAGTCCCAGATGCTTAACCAATCCTCCATTGATCTGAAAATGGGGCTCTTAGGCTTCTTGTCTAACTTACAAGAACCTCTCTCACTTCCAAAGCTTTAAATTTCCCAAATCTTAATGATTAACCAATGCGGAATTAAGAAATGCTTGAAAATATAGGTGTATGCTTGTATTTGTTCTTTTTACTATTGAGTGCTTATGTTCATTTTCTTATGCTGATGTGAAACACAAATAATAGTAAATAAAACAACAATTCAACAAACCCATAAGACAACAATATAATATGAAGTTCACCCTGATATCTTGGGCTACGTCTCCTGGATATCTAATCAACTTGATTAGGCTCTCTAGGATTATGGCTTCAATACTTTTACAAGTGATACACTTAACTCCATTGGTTTACAGCTGAACCAATGGGCTTAGAATGCCATCTTACCCTTGACTGTCCTTGTTCTGCAGACAAGTATAGGCTTCTGTAGACTTGAATCCTTCAGTCAGTGCTCTAAGCTTCTGGCTTCTCTGACTCCCTTAGAATTCTACATTTGTCTCTGGAATTCCTTCTCCTGTCTTTGACACACCTTAGACAACCAGCCACAACTCGATCATTTAATCTCCTGTTGTGCTACAACTTCACTACAACCTCGTGGCTCTTTAGAAGTCTATTAGAGCTCTTTGGCTCTGTGGCTCTGCCTCCAACCTTTGGTGGCTCTGCTTATTATAGTGAGCTCAATTTGAGTCTCACATAACAGATACAATCAGTAAGATTGTACTTGGATCCCCCAAGTCTCTCTGTAGTACACAGGCCCTCTAGAGTACTCTCTCTGTCTTTGTCTTAACCCTGGCTCACTTGCTGCCTTTGCTTCTTCAGGTTAGCTCGGCTCTGGTTTCTCTGCTTCCAGGTTTGCTTACTACTTCCTGGGCTGCCCCCTTCTCCTCTCTATTAGTCTGTGGCTTTTAAGCCAATCTGCTTTCTCACTGTTCGTTTCTGCTTCTCGGCTTTTTGGTTCCCTGCCTCCATCCGTTCGAATCCCTTCTTTCAGAGGTTATACTAACTACATAACGCCTTATAGGGAAGTGGCCACCCATTCCTTTAACGGATGAGTGTGTCAGGTTCACCAGAAACACTCGATCATTTGAAATGACCGCTATTTCTGTTTACTCCAAGAATTCCCGCGAAACACGAATCCCTGCCAACTCATCGTTCACGTCGAACTTCAGAATCCTGCACAATCTACTTTATAACTTCATCAAATCCGGTCATCCATCGGGTCACATCTCTGCTGTTGATCTCGACCCTCCAGATCCTACGGTCATCGCACATATCGGCGGATAACTTGCTCGATGTCTACCAATCCGATGTGAGCAGTTTTCTCTCTCTTCCGCCAGACGCATGTCACTCGCTATGTGGCATCGGGCGGGACTCGGTCTAAACCGCTTACCACTCAAATCCCTTTCGATATCCTACCGATTTCTGTGGAATCCCGCCTCAGATGGAACCGAAACACTTTCCACTGCATTTCATGATTTTTCGGGTCCAGGCACATGCGACTCTCCTTCTTCGAGGGGTTTACCCTACCATATGCGATTAGTGACTTGCGCACATTACCATATGCAAAGAAGTTCAGACTACCTTCTATAAACTTCACAGCAGAAGTTCTGCATGAAGTCAAAAAGGAAAACAGTTCTTCCCGAGACAACCAACCCATCCAAGCAGGGAAGTGGTTAGAGATTTTGGTTCAGAGGCACTATGCAAAGGCAAGTGTAGGGAGGCTAAAAGAAGAGGGTGATGTTACTCTCATTTACTGCTCAGATCAGTATATCAGTCTTTTGGTGGACCAAAATTTCTTTTAGTGGGAAGGCGTGATCCAAAATGGATCCTGAAACTCTTTAAGTCTTCATGAACTCTCTATAATTTATGCCAAAGATTAAAAATCTTGTGAAGATCAAGCTTATCAGATGAATCCTCATGATAGTTGCTAACTGTGATCAGCGCGAAGCAATGAGGACCGTCGATCAAGCGCACAAAGCGGTGGACCATGGTAACACCCGTTGTCGCAAATTAGCGAAGTCAACGGGGGAGGAATCGCATATCAGATTCCTCCCCCATTGACTCAAACCATCACTGACTTTGCTAATTTACAACAATGTGCGTTACCATGGTCCGCCGCTCTGCGCGCTTGATCGATGGCCCTAGTTGATTCGCGCTGATCACAGTTAGCAACTGTTATGAGAATTCCTCTAATAAGCTTGATCTCACAAGATTTTTAATCTTTGGCATAAATTATAGAGAGTTCATGAAGACTTAGAGAGTTTCAGGATCCATTTTGGATCACGCCTTCCCACTAAAAGAACTTTTGGTCCACCAAAAGACTGATATACTGATCTGAGTAGTAAATGAGAGTAACATCATCCTCTTCTTTCAACCTCCCTACACTTGCCTTCGCATAGTGCCTCTGAAACAAAATCTCTGACCACTTCCCTGCTTGGATGGGTTGGTCGTCTCAGGAAGAACTGTTTTCCTCATTGACTTCATGCAGAAATTCTGTTGTGAAGTTTACAGAAGGTAGTTTGAACTTCCTTACCTTGATCCTTGATCCAAGGTGGCTCAAACGAATGTGAAGTACATCTGCTCCACAAAACTTTCATCTGTACCTGTTTGAAAAGCTGCCAACAATAACTGTTAACAACGACAGGCATACAGGCAACAACTGGATGGACTAACTCCTGTTTCAACAAAGAAACAGACTTCACATCTTGTGAACCCTTCCATGTCTTATATCTGCATACAAAAGATTGACTAGATAACTAGCCAATAAAACATGCCTTTACAACAAATGACTCTTCAAGTCAAGCATGTAGGAAAAATACTTTTAGGACTCTTTTCCAAAAGCCAACATCACATGCATCTCATGCTCATGCATGCATTCCATATTTCAAATTTTGCTTAAGTACACTGTACTTTCAAAGCTGAAATGAACATACTGTTGCAGCAATAAAGTGAGTTTCCTACTCAACTTCTTTCCATTTACCATTTTGGTAAGATCCTTCAACTTGCCTTTATTCCAAAAAGAAATGCAAACAGATGCATCAATAGACATGCAGTCTTAATTGGATAAGAATTCTAACCATTTCTTACAAATCCATTTCAAAGGTCCCTCCTTTGTTTGCACATCAGCATCAATATGTGAATCATCCTGAAACACATCAATCATGGAATCTTTATTTCCATCCTTGCCATTTTCTTTTTCCACCTTCTCCTTCAGCTTTGGTGGAAGCAGTGCTGGATTCAAATTCCAACACCTTTCAACAAGATGCTCTTGCTTATGGCAGTAAGTGCAACACATGTGCATCCTTTTGACAGCGTGATTTGCCTTGTCCTGTGGATCTTTGGCTACTTGCTTCTTTTCCTTCAAAAGTTTCCTGTATGTGGCCATCCTCTTCCAACATCTAGAAACATAATGGTTATCCAAACCAAAAAAGGAACATGCAATTCTTTTTCCATGCTTTACAAAATCAAAAGGAATGTGTTTAGAACCAGATTTATACCTGCCTCTTTCACCTTTATTGCCTTCATGAGGAGGTGAAGCAAATGAAGAAGTGGCTCCCTTTGGAACACCATCACTTTCTTCAAGGCATTCAGAGATTCCACAACTCTTTGGTTCAAGTGTCTACTTTTGAACACTTGCATCCTGTGAATGATGTTTTGAGCTATTGCATTCCTCTTGAATACAATCCTCACACTTCTAAGGTAGAGGACCTGCAATGAAACTCCTTTTTGGAACTATTTCAATGGCCTTCATGGCAGCTTTGGAACTCTCTCCATAAGATTGTCCATAGCCAAGACCCAAATACTTAGGCCTTTCCTCAACCATTATTGGCTCAACAATACCTTGTGCATGTTTGCCCAATCCTTTTCCTTCATAGCCCATCTTGTACATTAGCTTGGAACCTATGCCTCTGGTGTGTTTTTCAAAATAACCAATATAAGCATTCTTAGAAGAATTTGAAGATAAACAGGGATGGTTTACCTCTTCTTCAAGCTGATACTTGGCCAAGGCTTCTCTGGCAACGAAGAGCTGTGACTCCAACTCATGCATCCTTTTCAGGTTCATATTTTCAATATGAAATTGCCTCTCCATTTCCCGCAATTTTCCAGAAAGCATCTGTTTCTCTTCCTCCACGGGATTCAACTACTCTCTAAGTATGCTGCTCTTCCTTCCCTCCTCATACATTTCTCTCACCATATCCATCATGGTGGACAAGTCTTGCTTCATGTCTCCATTAAAGGAACTTAGGGAGCAAGAAGAATTTGAGAACTCACTTATAGAAGTTGTCATTTTCAAAGTGCACAAAAGAACTTCAAACAAGATTTTTAAAGAGCTTATTCAGAAACCTCTTACAACAACCTTTCGTGCTTCAAGGATTGCCCTGAGGTCCTTTGGGATAGAAGAATGCCTTCAGCCCTTCTTCCTTCTTGTCCTTCCGGGACTGAGCTATCAATAGCTTTCCCCTCACCTCTGCAAACTCAAACAATAGTCAGTGTGCAACCAAGCATACAATTAATGAGGAAATCAATCCTTGACTGTCCAAACACATTTCAGATAAGAAATTTTTTCCCTATCAATCAAGCATTATGATACAACCTTCTTTGAAGGTGGGGTTAATCAATCTTAATCTCTGATACCACCTGATATGAAAATGGGGCTCTTAGGCTTCTTGTCTAACTTACAAGAACCTCTCCCACTTCCAAAGCTTTAAATTTCCCAAATCTTAATGATTAACCAATGCGGAATTAAGAAATGCTTGAAAATATAGGTGTATGCTTGTATTTGTTCTTTTTACTATTGAGTGCTTATGTTCATTTTCTTATGCTAATGTGAAACATAAATAACAGTAAATAAAGCAGCAATTCAACAAACCCATAAGACAAAAATATAATATGGAGTTCACCATGATATCTTGGGCTATGTCTCTTGGAGCTCTAATAAACTAGATTAGGCTCTCTGGGATTATGGCTTCAATTCTTTTACAAGTGCTACACTTAACTCCATTGGTTTACAGCTGAACCAATGGGCTTAGAATGCCATCTTACCCCTGGCTGTCATTATTCTGCAGACAGGTCTAGGCTTCTCTGGACTTGACTCCTTCAATCAGTGCTCTAAGCTTCTCGAGCTTCTAGCTTCTCTGACTCCGTCAGAGTTCACATTTGTCTCTAGAACTCCTTCTCCTGTCTTCAACACACCTTAGACAACCAGCCACAGCTTGATCATTCGATCTCCTGCTGTGTTGCAACTTCACTGCAGCCTCGTGGCTCTTTAGAAGTCTATTAGAGCTCTCTAGCTCTGCGGCTCTGCCTCCAACCTCTAGTGGCTCTGCCTATTACAGTGAGCTCAATTTGAGTCTCACATAATAGATACAATTAGCAGGACTGTACTTGGGTCCCCCAAGTCTCTCTGTAGTACACAAACCCTCTGGAGTACTCTCTCACTTGCTGCCTTTACTTCTTCAGGTCAGCTCGGCTCTGGTTTCTCTGCTTCCAGGTCTGCTTACTGCTTCCTGGGCTAACCCCTTATCCTCTCTATTAGTCTATGGCTTTTAAGCCAATCTGCTTTCTCACTGTTCATTTCCACTTCTCGGCTTTCTAGTTCCCTGCCTCTGTCCGTTTGAATCCCTTCTTTTGGCAGTTACAGTAACTGCATAACGCCTTATAGGGAGGTGGCCACCCATTCCTTTAAAGGATGAGCGTGTCAAGTTCAACGAAAACACTCGATAGTTTGAAACGACCGTTATTTCCGTTTAATCCAAGAATTCCCACGAAACAAGAATCTCTACCAACTCATCATCCACGTCGGACTTCAGAATCCCGCACAATCTGCTTTATAACTTCATCAAATCTGGTCATCCATCGGGTCACATCTCCGCCATTATTCTGGACCCTCCAAATCCTATGGTCATCGCACATATCGAGCGATTAATTTGCGCGACATTTACCCGTCCGATGTGAGCGGTTTTCTCTCTCTTCCGTCGGACGCTTGTCACTTGCTGTGTGGCATTGGGCAGGACTCGGTCTAAACCACTTACCGCTCAAAGCCCTTCCGATATCCTATCGATTTCTATGGAATCCCGCCTCGGACGAAACTGAAACACTTTCCACTGCATTTCATGATTTTTCAGGTCCAGGCGCATGTGGCTCTCCTTCTTCGAGGGGTTTGCCCTGCGATATGCTATTAATGAGCATATTAGATTCCTCCTCCGTTGACTCAAACCATCGCTGACTTTGCTAATTCGCGACAACGCGCGTTACCATGGTCCGCCGCTCTGCGCGCTTGATCGGCAGCCCTCGTTGATTCGCGTTGATCACAGTTAGCAACTGTCATGAGGATTCCTATGATAAGCTTGATCTTCACAAGATTTTCAAACTTTGGCATAAATTATAGAGAGTTCATGAAGACTTAGAGAGTTTCAAGGTCCATTTTGGATCATCCATTCTCCCTCCCAATGTGATACACTAGACGTACGATGATTACTCTTGGCCTAGTGCATGACACCTATGGAGAATATAATGTCCGCCATCACTCTTTTTCAACCAAGGGAGAGGTCCTTACTCCTGATCCAATATGAAGGACATTTCTTACTCCCTCTCAATCAGGGAGGCATCATCATAATATTTAGTTAATTTCAATCATACGCTTCTTCCTTTGTTTCTTTCATCAACTACTTGTTCTTCCATGGAGATCATAGTAGTAGTTGCAAGGGATCTTATCTCTCATCATCATATCATATCATAAATGAGCTTCGACCTTCCTAGATTTTGTGGATCCAAAATTCTCTCTCAATATTCCTTCATAATAGGGTTCTCACCATCAACGGTTTACATCACTTTCCATCAATTATTATCTTCATCGTCAATAGTATCATGCCAAACCAATCAATTTAGAGTTAATCATTTCTCCTATCCATAGGGAAAGTGAATATCATCTAATCCAACATGACCAACATGCTATCTTGAGACTTGCTACTTTCTGGCCTTCATGGAGTGCACAAAAATCAATGTTGTCCACTCAATCTATATGTTGAATGACCGAGTTTAAACCAAGTTGTTGTAAATATTTATTCGCAACTTCTATCTTTCCAATCTATACTTCTGCAATATGTCCTTTCAGGTAGCCAAGTCATATTTCAAATGAACCATCATTACTAAGTCATTAAAGTTAGAGTTACCTAGTCATGATAGCCTCTAAGGTGTCATCAACATCCATTTGTATGGTATATCTTCATACTAGAATCCTTCTTCATGCTTTTTCCCTTTCAAATATCAATCAATGTGATTGTAGAGTGAACTAATTAATAAGCTTCAAAATCATATCAATATAGTTTTATGAAACTCCCTCTGAAGTTGTCCATCTTTCATTATTTAAGAGACCATATTGGATGTTGATCAATATCATCATGTGTTATTCCCATTCATCATGTTTCTATATACCGAATGATCATAAGAAAGAGTTCTTTCTTATCAAATCATATCATTATTTTCATCTCTCATGCTTCTATGTATATGGAAGAGATATTTCTTATTAGTCATGCTTCTTTTTCTTTAGAAATTGAACATGAGAGTTATGTATCCAAAATGTATCATTCTTGTGTTACCAAGCATATTTCCATAACAATCTCTTTCTACAATATTATTAAAGACATGAATTCTACTTCCTAATGATAAGTTATTAAATATATACATACCTATTCCTTTCCACTTTTCATCTAGTATTCTTTCTTTTGAATGAGATGCATCTTTCCTTGAGGATGTTATCTACAATGATGTTCAAGATGATATTCCTTATCTAAGATGAGAAGTACTCAATTATATCTTCATGTTGCAACTCAATTTCTGTGAGCTTCTTCAACGATGGCTTCCATAATTTTAGTAGAAATATATTTGTATCATGTTACAAATATTCTTTCACATAGTGAAGAACCTTCATAATTAGTTTCAATGATCCTTGTGATCCTTTCTAGTTAGTAGACTACTTATATACTGATGAAGATGCCAAAAATTAACTGCATGAATGGTGGAATATTGAATGGTCCAAGATATTTTTATTTTTTCTTGATGACTTCTACAAATGAGATGCAACTAACACTGGAGACTCTAATCCTTCCAATGCTTTATGCTTCTTTCCATGATGTCATGCTCCAAAAACCAAAATTCTTTGTACTTGCTACTATAATTACCATCTCGAAAAAAAAAAACATATTGTAACCAGACCTGATAGTGGGGGAGTCCTTCAGTAATATAAATCCTTGGTGTATTCATTCTTCGATTTATTTTCGGGTTCTTCATTTACTTCAGCTGTATGTGATCCAGTTCTTTCCTTCCTCTTAGTGTTCCTTTTATTTTGCAAGTCTTTGGGACAATCTCTCTTAAAGTGTCCATATTCATTGCATCCAAAGCATTGTACTTTAGACATATCTATATTTCTTCATGATTGATTGTATTTCCTTTGACGAGGTTCAAACTTTCCAAAATTTCCTTTCTTTTTCTTTACCTTGGTAAAAAAAAATCTTGATACTTTTCATTTGGTTCGGGGTCATCCTTTGCCTTCAATCTCGTTTCTTCTATCATGCACAAAGACCATATCTCATCAAAATTCAAACTATCCTTTCTTGAATAGATGATTGTCACAAAAATTCAAGAGATATGAGGTCAAGTATTCATCCTTTGATAACCTTGTCTTGTAGAGCTTATTCCTTAGATATATCTTCTGATCTACAGCGCTAATTGAATACAATTTCAACAACGTGACATATATTGCTTTAGATGTGCCCAAATCTGCAACAAATGGAATGAGATGATCCTTAAAGGATTCAATGAGAATCCTTTGAGCTCTCACTTCTCCTTTCATGTACTTAGCCAATTCATGATTCTTATCCTTCTCTGGTTCTGCAAATTTTCCTTGAACATGGTCCATGACTTCATTTTCTACAAGTATCAAATCTCTCCTTTTCTTCTATGCTTAAAGGTTTGTTGACCCATCAAGCTTATTTCCCTCCTTAAAAAATAAATTCATTTGATTGAAGATTGATTGAATAGTGTAGTAATTACTTGACTAAAAGTGTCAAAAGAGATCTTCAAATACCTTGATGTCCTCAAGACTTTCAAGATACTTTAATCTTCCCTAGAGTGATGACTTCTAGGATGCCTCCAACAATAGTCAAGCTGCTTCAAAGATATTAGATGATGTTCCCATAATTCTTGATGCTTCCTTGTCTTTCCAAGAGAGAGAGAGAGATCAATGTCTTCCTTCAAGATGATGATGTGTAAATAGAAGCCTTCAATGGAGGAGTAGTAGTCTTCCTTCAAGATGAACCTTTTGAGTCTTCTTGTTTGTATCCTTCCTTATGTCCTTCTCTATGTCCTTCCTTATATATTTCCTTGTGTCCTTCCTGCAAATGATGTCCTTCAAGGTGTCTTTGATTAATGTATTCTCCTTATTCCAACAAGAGTGATCTTGAAGTTGCCTTCTCTTCACCTTAGCTCTGATACTATGTTGAGAAAACAATAGGGGCAACAATTAGGGTGATTTCTCTTTACTTGATAATTTCTTGTGAAGTTATGTTAGCTTCTTATTAATTTATTATGTTATGTTCATCAAACAATTACTAAAACCATAAACAATGAAGATCACAAATAGACAATGGACACAAGATGTAGGCTCCAAGCTAGGGCAAAACCCCTCTAAGGGGAAAGCCCAAAAAATTCTTCTCTTCTTATAGAATCAGATCAAAAGAGAAATCCAAGAACCAAACAACAAGACCAAGACCTCCAACAAGACCCTTGTTTTCTGCAACATGTTTGTTTGTGAATAATTTTAGTAGTGAATTTATCATTATTTTCCATAAAGTATCTTACAAAAGATAAATAAATTGCATACCTTAGGAGATAAATATTTAGTTATTGCATTCATGGAAATTTCACATGGAGGACTTGTCCATGTTTAGTACAGAGAACAAAAAAGTTATTTTCTTTATAAAAAGGTTTGTGTTATTACTTGTTAAGTATTAAGTGTCAACATTTATGCTTGGCCATACTACTTGAGGTGTTAAGCACTAATGTGGAATTATGAGAAGGTAAATTTGTACGAAAAGTAAATTTTGTCCGGCATCAAGTGGTATCAAAGGATTTATGCTCTTTGGAGTAGAAATCAAAGTTGGTTATGCTCTTTGGAATCGGGTATCCTCTTTGGAAAAGGAAGTCAAAGTAAGATTTACTCACTAAAGTGGTGGTGTTCAAAGCTTGTAACAATTCAGTTTTGAAGAATTTGATAAGGTAATTTACTTTACTTTTCAATTTATATTGAAATTGTGAACTATTGATTAAATGTGATTTGACAAAGAGCACAATCATTCTTTGAGGATATAGAGAGAATATCTACTTTGAATATAAGGTAGAAACATGTTCTTAGGCGTGGAAGAATAGTGGAGATCTGTAACAATATTACCAACAAAAATTTGGAAAACTGCAACACCGGTCCATGTTCAAATGATATTGGAAAAGAAGTGATCTGGTATTTTTATTTTCAGCTAATTTGTGAAATATATTGGTTGATTACATGTAGCAGTGGTGGAAAGGATTATAACAAGAAGATTGAAACAAAGAACAAGTGATGTTCTGGAGACCATGGCACAAGACCTGTTCCAGTTGAAAGTTGGAAGAAAGAGGACAGACAAGGTTCTCAAAGAGGTGAGCTAGATAAGTGCAGTAGCTAGAAGAGAAAGGAGTGCTTGGAAGAAGGAGCTTCTAGTTGAGAGAACCTAACAATACCAAAAGGTTGCGATAAGGAGAAAGCTTAGTGAGTTGTTGAGTAACAAGTAATGGAGAAGGCTTGCTACAAAGGCTTGATTGCAGCTCATGGTGAGCAAGAGGAAGCTCATAGAGGAAGGACAACAATGATTAATTATGGTCATAGTAAAGGTTCAGGGGTAAGCCATAGAAATTTGAGTAATGAGTTTGATAGAGAACTCACTTAGATGAAAATAAAATTGAGTGTACTAATGGAGCTACTTTAGGAAGGTGAGGAAGGCCAAATATGACGATGGATTATGTGGAAGAAGGTTAAGTGGAATATGTTGTAGGTAAAGCTAAAGCAAAGGATGAATGCTTAGTTAAGTGAGAAGCTCAGAGGAGTTGAGCTTAAGCAAAGGATAATGATTGAAGGGAGAGTTTACTTTTGTGAACTGAAGCAAATATTATTCGTTGGAGATGGTCTTGATAGGATCCTTGTTAAGAGTCTCATGAACTATGTGGAAAGTTCAAGGCAACATAAGGAATATTTGATTACAGAGCCATCAAATGAGGCTAGAAAGCCTTGTGTTTAAAATCTGAAATTTGTGTATGATTGTAGGTTTAGTAGAAGAAAAAAAATCATTTTTGGTTGTCACAAAGATGGAGGATGAGACCACATTGTCTCATAAGGGTAAACAAATGTAGTCCCATACATAGTTGTGCAATGTAAGTACTAGTAGACAATTGCAAGAACCCGTTTGCGAAGATAACAAGACAAAGATGGATCATGTAGATAGATAAAGGAAGATTTGAAATGAGGAGAATAATTTGGATGAAATGCTCAAGAAGTATGATGAGGAGCTAGAGTTGCTGGAAATGTTGTTGAGAGGACCTAAGCCAAGAGAAGAGATTATAGCCAGAGATGAAACATGTTCACAAGTTCCTAGAAATTAATGGATGCTTACAACATCTAAAGAACCAAAGGTAAACTTTAATTTTCAAACGGATTATGAAGTTTCACAAAGTGTTAATGAACATGAAAATGTGATTAAAGAAATAGAATTTGAACTATTTCCTAAAGATGAAAATGAGCCTCAAGTACTACATTCAAAGAAAATATTTAGATATTTTGAGACATAAATAAGGTACTTAGAGGAAGAGCTGAAAATGGATACTTGTAGTGAGGACTACATAGAGTTTTTAGACTCAACTGATTTGGAGGAGTAGATCAAAGTGAAATAAATGAAGAGGAAATATAGTTGCTAGCGGACAACAACAATACAAAGCAAAGAGGTAGCAGCATCAACCAACAAGAGGATAGTTTGGATAAAGTGATTGATGAGGTGAGAATGTTGATGACGAAAGTGCCTAAGAAGAGGAATACTTAAGTAAGAAGGGCAGTCAATAGTAGAGTGCAAGTGATTGTACACGTTTGCATCATCAAAGTAATTGGATTACTGCAGAACAAAGTTTGGGATCCCAATGGAATAAGTTATTAAAGGCTTATGACTGGGAGGTCATAAATTTTCTACTTTGGATTTTGATGCAAGAGGATCCCATATTCCAAGTCATTTTTGATAAATCAAGCTTTTAGAAGGAAAATATCCAAATATGAGGTCTTGACATTTGAGAAGGAATTATAATTCTTTAGTATAAATAATTATATTTTCTAAGTTATTAGATGAATTTCTAAAGAGAGTGAGTCATAATCTAGAAGATTGAATAGATAGGATTGAAGGTAATGAATTTGCATTTGTGGGAAGAATTCAAATTTAGAGAGGATTGTAAAAATAACTCAAAGGAGGAATTGTAGGATCGAAAGGATCTCAGGAGGTAGATTAGGATCTGAAACAAATTTTGTTTATTCTATTTTGTATAAATTAAATAAACTTATGGGCATAGAGGTATTTCCAATTGAGAGTAAATCAGGCCGAGAAAGAAAAACAAGAGCTTGAGGACATATCTGCAGATTTTATTAAATGAAATATAATTTCATATTGTGTGAATTGTCTCTATGTGAGACTTTCAGCTTCTGCGTGTGAATATGAAACAAATGATACTTCAATGTTTAATATATCATGTGATGAAGTTAATTCTATGTAAGAATTAGGGAAGATTCGAAATCAGTTAGTATGGGTGAGAATTATGTGCATCTAATGTCTGCATGCGAAACAGATAGAAGGGATCTCTACATAGACAGAGTAAAATCAAATTCATTTTGAGAATTAGAGATTAGAGCTTCTATGTGAATTAGTCATGATGGAACAAGATTTGAGTCATTAATGGTGATGCGTGATGTGCGAATTTATTTTGTTGGAGAAGAAGAAATCCCATTGATAGGCATAAAGATTTGTGTATATCGTTGAGGAATTGACAAGTTCTGGCATTAGAATGTTGCATATCTTAACGCCATGTCGTGTTGAACTCTTGTATTACGAGGAAATCCAACACATTGGCGAATATGGAGATCCAGAAAAGCGTCGCCATAATTGGAAAATTCATCTCATATTCACTGCAATGTAAAGGATCTCAGTTTTGTCATTTGATTATCTAGTTTGGAAATGAGTCGGTGGCATAACCAACCAAATGGAATATGAATGCCATAATTCCCGAACAACATAAAATTCCTGTAGATTGAATGTCGTTCAAAAGTTGATTTAAAGGTATGACTCTTGGGTTGAAGCCTAACTGCACATCAAAGTGTGGATTCGACTTGTTGAAGTTTGTTACAGGACTGTGTTGAAGCGCACTTATTCTTTGTCAAAGAAGACGCTAAGATTAGAGTTAAATGTGGATGGGGAAATTGCCCACTGAAATGGAAGAAATCACTATGGGATGTTGCATGGAAAAAATAACATCAACATATGGTGACTCTACCTGAGATGGGAGTTGCTACTTATTGTGTTGAGTGGCGCAATGAACAACAAATAGCATGCAGAGCATTTAAATGGAGTATGGTCATTGAATGGTTGGTTGTTCATCTCCTTTGAGAGATCGTTGGTTTGTAAGATCTTTGCAGTAGAGAGATACACCAGTATATTAAGGAATTGTGTTGGAAATATAGCCAAGATATTCATATATGCTAGCGTGGATATAAACTTCCTTGCACAGAGTAAAAATTGATTGCAACGGTGGAATCTATTAGTGTTCCCAATCTTGAAATTGTGTTTCCCAAATTTATTCACAAAGATCAATTGTTGGAATTTTAATTATTGTTCAAGAATAGAGTTAATCATTTGAAGGACTAAACAGAAGACTTGTCCATGTTTAGTATAGAGGGTGAAAAATATATTTGCTTTGGACAAAGGTTTGTGTGATTACTTTTTTTTTTCAAAAGAAAAAGCATGATATTTATATTGAGGCAATATAAGCAAAAACTCAGATGAGGTACAATAGTAATTTGGTTCCGAGAATCGGAAACCAGACTGAAGAAGGCCAAAAAATGAGCCTACACCACAATACCATATAGACAACCAAATTGACACATTACACATAATGAAATACACAGATCCATGCAAATAAGAAGGCTGATATCCAGACAACAAAGAAGGCAAAGAACCAAAACTGCATGGATGAGACCGGAACCTGCATGAACTCAAGAACACTGCATCCCCCTTGGGAACGACTCATAAAGAGCATAGATGTTCATCACAACAGACTCGAAAGGAAGAAATGAGTCATCAAAAATTTTCTGATTCCTCCAGTGCCAAATACTCCATAAAGCAATGGGAAGAATGATACGCTTAGATTCATCCTGCCTTCCCCACCACGCAAAAGCTGCATGAGTTGAAATAAAACCAAGATGAGGGAGAAGAAATGAAGAGGCCAGCACGTACCACATTTGTTGGGATGCCTCGCATTTGAAGAACATATGAAAATTTGACTCCTCATCAGCTTCACAAATCACGCATCTACTTGGGCCATGCCACGACCTCTTCCTCAGGTTTTCCCATGTTAAGTTTTTATTGTAGAAGACTAACCATGAGAAGATTATCATTTTGAGGGGACATCGCTGTTTCCAGAAGACCATTGGAAAAATCTGTCCTGCAGGCTTATTCTTTTTGGAGACAAGATCACCATAGATATCTTTAACTATTGCTGTAGAATGAGAAGAAGATAAAGACCAAACGAGATGATCTTCCTTCCCATCTCGACTGATCCCTCCATTCCTGATAGCATCCTTGACATTTTCCCAAGAAGAAAACAGATCTACAGGAAGGCCGATGTCATCCGCATTCTTCAAGATAGGCAGAGAGCCCCGCCATTCCTCAATGACCTTATCCCAGGTGAAAAGCCCCAATCTGTGGAGGACGGATAGAAGATTGAGAGTGATTGGAATGTTCCCCCTTAAGCCTGCAAAAGAATCGATGCCAATAAAGATGTTCCCACCAGAAAAAATCCTCCATTTTAGGTTCTTTAAAAAATATGACCCATTTTTCCTGAAGCTATACCAAATAGCGGAGCCTTGTTTTACTCCCAGTGAGCCAAATCTGAACCAGTGTTCCAAACTTCTTCCTTTAAGATACTTCTGGTGGATAATAGTACTCCAATGCCCATCTCCAAAGATACCTCTCCACATAGCTTTGCAGACGAGAGCCTTACCGAATAGTCTTTGATCCATGAGACCCCACCCCCCGAGCTTTTTTGGCATCATAATGCACTCCATTTTAGACAGATGCATTTTGCTGCAGTCAGCCTTATCACCCCAAATAAATTTAGCTGAAATTCTGTTGACTATTAAGTTGGTAGCAGTTATGCTTGGGCATATGCTTGAGGCATTTGAGCACTAAGGTTCTTAAGAAATTATGAGAAGGTAAACTTGCAGTAAAAGTAAATTTTGACGGACACCATTATACCTAATGTTCTTAACGATTGAATCCCTAGAACAACATCAACTCCTCTAATGGGAACGATATACATTGGGATTTCTAAGTAGTATATTTCCATCCTTAGTTTAATGTTGTGGTCTTTTCCTACACACTTCCCACTAGCCACCAAAACTTGAAAAATTGTCATTGGATATGCAAAAATGTTGAGTTCTTCTACTAATATTTTATTAATGAAGTTATGGGCACTACCTAAGTCAATAATCATTGTGAACTTTTTGCTTCTTAATGTATCGTACAATCTTAAGGGTTTGAGATGTTGATTAACCTTCTAATACATGAATAAATATTTCACACATGTCTAGATCAATGTTGGGCACAATTTTGACATCTATTTCTTGATATTTTAAGTTAAAAACATTTTCATTGTCCCCTTGTGCAAATGCCTCCATTTCCTCTTCATCATTATTTTTCAAGGAGAATAATTTTGTTTATTGACATTTATGCCCTTTTTAATGTTTATTGTTACAACCAAAGCATAGTCCTTTTTTTTCTTTCCTCCATTTCTTGTGTGATATTTGAGTAGGTTGAGGTAGGGTTGTGTTATGAACCCCAAAATGATATATGCTTCCTGCATATGTTCCAGTGGTAGACTTGTGTGTAGCCATATTCTTAGCTCGAATATAATGAGTGAATTGCATAATTTCCATAATATTTTTAGGATAAATCTTATGTTTAATGTGTTCTTTTAATCCACCCATGTATGTTATCCACACTTGTGGCCAAAACTTGAAATTCAGAATTATGATCTTCAATATCACCTAAGTGTGTGATTTTGGCCAATTGACTAAATAGTGTTGTTCTCAAACTCTTACATGTTGTGCTTCTAAGTATCTTGTAAATAAACCCCAAGTATAATTAGAATGAGGCTTCCTTTTAACTATCCGTTGATATTATTGATAGGATTTTGTCTCATTGTACAAAATTGATAAATAAATTCTTTGCTTGCTATCGATAACATTATTTAATTCAAAGTATTTCTTTATTTGGTTCACCCATGTAAATACCTATGTTCCATCAAACTTCTTTGATTCAACCTTTGGAAGATCGATATTTTTGGGAAACTATCCATAAGTAACTCCATTATTGGAGTTAAATATGCCTAATAATTGTTCATTATTGGAAAGTTGTTCAACATGAATAATGCATTTATTTTAATGAGTCCCTTAAATTACATTATTAATTTTAGGTATCCTCCCATCTGTTGAAGCCCCGAAAATCGGGTCTACAACAAGGGAGATACCCACCCGGTCCAGACCTTGGTTAGCAGCTCCTTTTCCGTTTGGTATAGTGGGTTTGACTGGGGATATGAGATCAATTTTCTAATATGTGTGTGTGTGTGTTGAGAATTGATATTTCTTTCCTAATGATTCCTAAGTAAAATGTTTTTTATCCTAAATTTAATCTAACAACATGCAATTGTATTCTAATAAACATAAATATCTAATTCTAAACTAACCCGGGATGTAATCTTTCTGTTATGCGATCTAAAATGATTTCAAATAACAGTTGGTAATAAAGATCATTCAACTGCTATGAGAAAAGAATTCAATAAAGATAAACCATTTCATATAAAAAGTTAGACGAAACAGTTGTAAAAACATATCGCATAATAAGCTACTCATATATTAAGCATCAATAAATAGCTATCACTGTACAAAAGTGCCAAATGATAACTCAAGCATTTAAGCATTCATATATAAATAACTGAACATGAATATCACCATAACACATAAGCAGAAACAATTAAGAGATAAAAGTACCATTTATAACTAGTTCTACTCATGAGCTCCAACAATAATGATCTATCTCTTCTTAATCCAACATCCACTAAGAGTACAAAAGTGCAACATCAGTAGTAGATATTAAACGCAGATATCAATAAATCCTGTTCCATTCATTTATCAAAACCTCCTCAGAGGGTGCAAAAGTGCATGTTCTGAGGACAAGTTTTTGATAAATTTCTGGACCCTTCTCTAAATGCATGAGAAGGTTTAAATACTACTAACTAATTCTAAAAATAATTTATTACAAAAATATAGGATGCCGTTTAAATGACCGTCCTCATTTTAGGTAAAAATAAAGCAAAATTAAAACTAAAAATGAATCTAAAACTAAAACTAATAACTAACTATCTATGTATCTGTTCCTTGTAGTCGCAAGCATTCAACATTTGCTTGAGGAGGGTTGGCTGGCCGACTTCGGACTTTAGCTGTCCTGCGAAAACGAAATCGGTAAGAGTTGGCACCATCTTTTCGGAAAATTGATGATACATTTGAGAGTCATGCACTCGCTGTGTGGTTTTACCAAGTACGTCCAGTAAGAATCCCAGTTCAACTTGGTTAACCTTTTGATTGACTCTACCCTTTCTTGAGCCTTCTATCTCCAGCTTGTTTATAGATGTTGTACATTTGGTAGATATTTACATACTATTTGAAGATAAATACCACTGTTTTTGAGTTCTAGTTTTACCTTCCGTCTTTAGCACTTTTTTCCTACAAATTTCCAAGCTTACAGGCGACTGAGCAATTAGAGGCTTTCCATCTCGAGGGGTTTTGCTAATCGCACATCGGAAACTGCCTTCATTTCACGATCCAGGTTTCCTTGGTGCGATTTTTTCCTCTTGTGTGATTTTTGCTAGAGGATATAAAGCTTAAATTTTATGGAAAGAATGACTTATACGTTCTTGGTTCTGAGCTTTAAATTCTCTATATGTGATATCAACATTATTAGTACTCATTTAACCATGTCCGTGTATGGAAGAATTTTGGGTCTCGCTGCTATCCAGTGCAAGAATGAACATGATAGATTTGTAATAGACGCCTCAGAAGACCCGTGTGAGCCTACAGTAGCCGTAACCTCCATTACCTCAGGATCTTTTTCCTCAAGTATACTATACATGCCTTCCCAAGTAGTAATACCAGCATCTTTGTTATAGGTGGTGTCTATGTATAAGGGCGTCACCTCTTTATCTTCAAAACTGGGAGCTTTACCCTTCTTTCCCATAATATCTTGAACTCTGCTATGTATACTTTTCTGCTCTTCACTCCTGCAGTTTACAAATGAGGTGAGAATGATGATAAGAAAAAGGTGACGGGAAAGCTTTAAATGCGGAAAACATATAAAATATACCACTTTACGTGAAATGGCTCCTAATAAGATCAAAACCATATTTTATTAATGACTGCCAACTAACTCATTAATTAACATTAACGCACATAACTGGGCCTCGGTTTATGAAAAAAACTTTCTTGAACAACGGGCCCTACAGATCTGCGATAAGGCAATTTTGCGATTTTCTTCACAATATCGCAGATCGCAATATCGCAGATCACAATATCACAAATCGCAATATCGCAAATCCGTTGCATGTGGTAATCATCCGTCAATGTGTTTTCTGCGAAATGCGATTCGTGAGATGCACCATCGCATATCGGTGGTTTAAGGCATTCCAGCGTAAGTGATGTTTGAGGCATGCGATGCGATGAGGGTCTTTTGATGTGTGATTTCGCATCGCAATTTCGCACTTTAAGAATTCCGCTTGTAGGAAGCCATCCATTACCCTTTTTGCGATGCGACGTGTCTTAAGGAGTGATTTTATTCTAATTTATCATAAAAATTAAGTCTTTTTAGATTTTTTTGAGGGTATTCTCCTAAGTTTATGATAGTAAGTTTTATTGAAAAAGGAAATACAAGCATTAACCGATTTTTAAATTTTTTGAATAAGTGTCCCCACTTATTTAGTATTAGTGATAAAACTAAATAAGAAGGGGGGGTTGTTGCTGGCCACAACAATTGGCAATTCACTTGGAAGAACCAGTTATCTCTGCTTTTCTTTTGAATTTCCTAAACTTCTAAAATAGAATTTTTTCTAGAAAATCAAACATTATTATAGAAAAATAAAATACATTATGCTTTTCAGCCGTCAATGATAGTTTGTTTCTTCTATGTCAACTTTGTTTATTTACTTCCTAGAGCTAGTCATTGTATCTATATCAGTCACTACTTAGTTTATAGAGATAAAAACAAAGGCTTCTCTGTAAATTAGTTTTAAATATGCTCATTTGTCGCAGGTAGAGCCTCTACTACGAATAGGCATTTATAGCCTCGCTAGGGTTACCTGTTACCCAACAATGATCTTGTATCCCACTTGGAGAAATATACAATTTTCAAAGAGAAATCCATATCTACACTTATTTCTTTTATTTTCTTTTAATCCTTAAAGAACAATGCCTTGGTTTGGTAGCCAAATTATGACAGTGCCACTCACTTGATTTATAGCTTTGCTGAACAAGCTGGCTCGTGATGAGACCCCTTGTCTTTTGATTGCAACAATCTTGAGTCATTGCCCTGTTGTGGTATGCAGTTTTGGCAAAGTCAGCAAGTTATAATATCTGTGATCATGATAAGTCGGCTCGTGATGAGACCTCTTATTCTTTAAGTTTAAAGTGTATCACTGGATTATTCCTTGAAGCTTGTGATTCCTTAGGTGGGGAGGAAGTCATTGTTTCTTTAAGAACATAAAGTTAGATGGGCTTATGATTTCTGCGATTTGGAAAGGGCCAAGCCACATTCGTTGAAACTTCGTACGTTTGCCCTTTTCCTCATCAACCTTGTCCCATTTTAAAACTAGATCCCCTATCTGAAAGTCTTTTCTGTACATCATGTTCGAGTCAAAAGAAGCTTTTACTAATGCTTGGTGATGAGAATGAGTTATTTTAGCCTATTCTCTTTACTCTTCTAGCTTAAGGATTTGTAGTTGCCTTAGTTGTAAGGAAGAAGTTGGTGTTTCATCAATATATTGAACTAAGGCCAAAGAGGGAATTGCTAGATGAGTTGGAAGAACCATTTTTTTCCCATAAACTAAATTAAAGGGAGAAGTGCCAATAGAGGCTTTCTGCGTTATTCGGTCTGCCCATAAAGCATATATGTAGGGGCATGATTCCTATTATTAGAGTCTCAATCTATTATACACTAACAGATCTATTTTCCTACTGTTTTAAAAGTAAAAAAAAAAATAACTTACTGACCTTCTTACATAGATTTAAACATTTAACATCTAATCACTTTATCATAAGCAACATAAATTAAGGTGAGAATTCCATTGATATCAACTTAACAAGAGTGGTCCATGGAAAATACCTGTTCTGGTGGTTGATGATGATACCTTTGTCTTATAGCTCTTGCTGAACGCTCCTTCTCATCGACCCAACCGGATTTACCTCCCAGCCAACTAGGAAATAAATTCCTAGCCCAGGAAACCTCTACAGGTTCCCTAGCCCTCCGTGCCCAAGTCCAACCAGATATAGTGTGTCCTCAAGAAGAATGTGCAAAACTAGATAATGATACTTTCCTCCTCTCAAACCCAAGAAACCTCCACAGGTTTCCAAGGTCTCCCAAAATCATGACAAGGCCAAACAATCACAACCAACCCCCACAATCCTAAGCAAGACTCCCACCCCCCTTTTCTTCCTTCCCCCTTCCCTTTTTATACCCTCCTTCCCTTCTCCATCTCAACCACCTCTCATTAATGTCATTAACTTCTCATCCATCCTTACAATTGACTTCTCTTCTCCCAAGTAAGCTAGGGGTACATTTGGAAATGTGACATGAATATAAAATTGAGAATTTAATGGGAAAGGATCATGTCTTCTCTCAAGTAAATCTGAAAAGTACATTTGGGAATGTGAGGTGAATATATATATATATATATATTGATAATTAAATGGAGATGACTATGTCTTCTCCCAAGTAAATGTGAGGGTACATTGGGGAATGTGAGATGTAATTACATGGAGAGGACCATGTCTTCTCCTTAGTAAATGTGAGGGTACATTGGGGAATGTGAAATGATATATATATATATATATATATATATATATATATATATATATATATATATTGATAATAAGATGGAGAGGACTATGTCTTCTCCCAAGTAAATGTGAGGGTACATTGGGGAATGTGAGATGTAATTACATGGAGAGGACCATGTCTTTTCCTTAGTAAATGTGAGGGTACATTGGGTAATGTGAAATAAATACATATATTTTGAAATAATGGAAGGAGACCATATCCTACCTAATATTAAATTTGAGAAGGTAAGTGGGGAATTTGAATAATGGAAATCATGAATTTTATATTAGACCAATATTTCTCAATATTTTTAGATAATGTAAACATTAACAAAATTTGTAGGATAAGATTTAAGTGGGGCATTACATACACCCCTCCTTCAGAGAACTTCGTCCCGAAGTTAGAATGAATGATGCAAGGAGTTTGAAAGCATAGCAACCAGAGAGTTATAGCAGTAAAATCGGATAAGTCCGACAATGGCATTTCTTCCCATCAAGAGTCTCCAACTGGTCTATATCCTCCTATCCACCCTAGCCTACTTCCATTCCCACCCTATCCATCCTCTGCTGCTTTATCAGTGGCAACGGCCATACTAACCACTAATAAAATCGACATGGTGGAAGCGTCGAATACATCGACCTAACTTCCCCAGCAGGCAACTGGAAATCATCATCACACGTCTAGGGGAGCGTGTCCACCACTGCCCTCCCACGATTCCAGGTTTCGGAGGATACACAGTGGGAAATGCCTCCACCCCTCCTTCAGAACTAGGGTCAATGCCCTAACACGGACCACACTACAGAGCTGGTTGGACTTGTCATCGAATAATCCAGTCAGGTCATCTTGCCACCTGTCATTTGCATTTTACTCATGTCATAAGAGTGCATATCAAGTAGATACCAAATGTAATAGAAAAATGTACATCGTACCTTTCCTCATTGGTCGTCTCGACCTTCCCCAATGGAATAGTAGATCTTGGTTATCATACGGTTCTTTCCAACCTGTAGTTTAGTTCTCATCCATGCATATATATAACCACAAAATAGATATAGATACATGATCTTAAACATCATGTTTACTAAGCCCAGTGTCCACGTGTCAATTTTTGTTGTTCATACTGGAAATAAATCTTACATCAGATAAATCATAATTTCACTAAGTCATTGATTAGATAAATCATATCTATATAAGCCTATATGATGCAATAATAACTCTGACAAGTGATGCACTAGATAAATTGTAACCAAGTAAGTCACACATCTGGTCATACATCCAACATTTCCATCATCAATACCAAATCCATCGATTGATTTTCACGTGTCCAACCAAATGTGTATAATGTTCATAAATAACAACATGGAACTGCAAAATAGAACCTTAACATAGGTGGCTATCTACAATAAAAGGGGCATCATAAATGCTCATGTGACATCCTTGTGGAACCCGTCAATAACAATTAGAGTTGAAATAGATTCAACTATCTGTCATGGAAAATATCATTTGAACTCGGATATCCTATAAGGTGGTATCAAACCAAAATAATGGCAAGCAACGGATTAGTGCACTATCAATTTCACTAGAAGGTGTTAGTATAAGTTTTATGAATATAATTTCTTTAAAACCTTAGTGAATATAAAAGTCCCACTCTTCCAATTTGATGGTTTTTCATCTTCCAAACCCATTTAGTTAATCTTGGAAATAAATGACTCAAAACTTCAGAAACTCTTTCCAACATGATTTTCATACTTTATTTTTTGTAAATTGAGAGAAATTTCCTCTAAATGCCAAAAGGTTCAGATTTATTATATATTTAATCATTGTTTACTAGTACTAAAACAATTTCATGATATATAATGCAGCTCACAATATGACTAGACAAATGAGAAATAATTAAATGAATGGAATAATTGCTTTCGCCCTGCTGCTATTGGTACTTCCCTTCCCAATGGCACTGCATCTCTAAAGGTGCCTACTCCTTTCACAAGTGGCCGGTGACCAAAAAAGTTGTGAAGAAAGTTGAGGGTCCTTTTATCCAAAACTAGAGACACATTATTTTTCACGGGTTTTTTTTTTTTAGGGTAAAAGTGTATTCTAATATTTTCACTGGTCTTTTATTAACTAAATAAGCTTCCATTTTAAAATCCCAAATCTTTAGATGGTTCCTCAAATCAGCATTTGTTTCCAACTATCATAAAACTGTGATTTCCCAACAATATGGCACAATTGGATGGGTCTTTGAAAGAGTTTTAATCATTTGCAAGCTGAGGAAAGCTTGCTTTGCATGCACCAATACGTTTTCTCTTCTGTCATATCACTGTGAGGGGCATAAACTATGAGGCATAAGCATTGTTTTCCTTTAAAGAAGGACCATTGTCCTCCCCCTCACAAATAGTAGCATAATGAAGCGGTCTTTGGCATTCTTGGTTTAGTGTTTTATCTTTTCATGGCCAACAATGGTGTCTTATCCACATGAGCAATCCTTTCAAACATTGACAAGAAAAGAATACAATGCAGGAGAGAAATAAGAATTAACATAAAATATTCCTTGAAAGAGTTTGATTCAGTTATTTCCCTATCTCTACAACCAACATCAAACAACTATTGATAAAAATATTTAGCATTTATCAACTCAACCATACATCAACCGGGTTATGAATCTCTGCCAGGTTGAGATTTAGGACGGGTCTTCTTAAGCTTAGTCCTGCGCTCAACAGAGTACATCTTCCAGGATTGTCTCCACCAGCTCTCATGTTGCCCCATTAATTTTTGCCTGGAAAACACTTTCTTTAACACCTGAGCTTCAATTTCCACATGTCTAATACAAGGCATGTTCATAATTTCTGATATTTGAAAGACCATCGTTGATTCATTTTCTTGTTCCTAGGCATTTTCCTTCCATCCATTGTTATTCTATTCAAGTAAGATCACTCAGCGGATATTACAAATCTCCATGACCACCTTAATGTACCAATTTTCTAGGTATCACATGATTTTTCTACTTAGGTCTTGATTCTCATTGAGTTGCTTTGTATACAGGTGATTTCCTTGCTCTCGGATCACATCTCTCAAGTCAGCATTGTGTATCTTATTGTCCCAACCTAGGGTTTTGATTTGGTGTACTCTACTTTTGAGTCGATATGTCTGTACTACTCATTATCAATACTATCATGGATTTTTATTCTCAAGTGATATATACATATCTGTGTGCTCTCAGGTGTCACCTTGATGGATCTTCACTACTAGATCCATGATATTCCATTTCTATCATTGTACTGCTTGGAACAACTCTCGTTATTGTTAACTTCACTTTTCTTGATATTACATGATTTCTTTGACATATTCTCTTAACCCTTAGACTCTTAATCAATTATATGGATAGTATTTATCTGTTCATGAATTCTATTATTCTTGAATTGAATTGATATATTTCAAATTCTATACTCTGGCATTCCAAGGCATAATCTTAATGCATACTGTTCTTGGAAAGAAGGTCTAATTTGAACAATAATGCATAGCTCTGGTATCTTCTGACTTGTGTTGTTGATTCCCTAGCAATATGCCCATGTTTGTACACTTTGAATTCGTTATTCTTGTAACTGCCCCATTCTTAGTGTGCAATTAAGTAACACATGTTGCAGTCTGACTTTTGCAACCATTCTAGATTCGCTTATTTGGAAGATTATGTAGCTCATCCTAACTCATAACTATGCATTCCTCTGCCTCAGGATTATTAATGGCATTTTGTAAGTATTGATTGGTATCTATGTAGCATTCCACACAAGTCTGAAGACTAACGTAGGATTTCCTTTTAATAGTAACTGCTTGGGCCTTCTCTACACAGGTAACAACTCTGTCAATACAAATGTAGATGCCAGACTGTGTAACGATTCATGCCAATATAGTATTGGCCAGTGCTGGTGTCATAACATTTCTACTGCCATGTTGAATAACGCTAACGCTCTGGTCCAATGCAATGTTGCCATTTCCATAACATTGTCATCTATGCCTACTAACCCAAATTTAGGTTGATTTATCTGATCAAAGCTATGCATTACATAATGGTGTCAGCTCTCTTAAACTAGAACTTTATCTTTATGTTTTTCATTTGTCTTTCTTGGATCCTCGTGGCAGTTGTTATAGGATTGATAACATATAGATTTATGCGGCCACTTGCACTGAATGACAATACAATTGCCTTTTGCAAGGTTGGTTCTTTTGATCTTGATCACTAATAGTATCAAAAAGGAAATAAATGCAAGCACATGCAAATATTTATGAAAGTTGAAATCATTCCAGTAAAAGAAAAGATGAGGGGAAAACATATACAACATAGACTTTCTTTTGAAAGAATCAAATTCTATTTGAAAATTGAACATTTTCAAGAAATGGCCATGGAATAAATATCCTATATCCCTTTGCATTCTTTCCTCTAAGATTTGTACTACTCATTGTTTCCTTTCTTCCAATTTCTAATAAAGTTTATATTAAAAAAAAAAATTGACAATCTCACTAGCCTCAATCCAAAGGATTGACAGTGGAACAACGAAATGGAAATTTATTGACATCATGAAAAGGATGGCAAAATGTAGCCATTTTGTTTGAAACTAAGGTAACTTTTAAATTCAGCAACTCTTCATTTTATTTTCGGCCATAAATTTGTTTTATTTGATTAGAGAATAATATATATATATATATATATATATATATATATATATATATATATATATATATATATATATATATATATATATATATATATATATATATATATATATATAACTATTTCCATTTATTGAGCCTCGTAAGTGAAATTTTATTTTATACCTAAATAACATGATAATAAAAATTTCCTACCTGACCTTTGGTCGACAATCCAAGTTGATCAAGTGTTGGGACCTTGCTCCACCCATCAAGGTCACCCACACCATTCTTTGAAAAAGGTCCAAGTGAGGTGGGCATCTTATAGTAAGGTCGGACTTTGCACTTTGACTCCACTGTCTTTCGGAATTCAGTATACACATCAAGGATGTATTAATGTAAGTTAAGATGGAATGAAAGAGGATTGGGACTGATTGGATTATGTGTGGAACTCATATATCTCTGTATTGAAATATCCAGTTTTCCAGTCTTGAACTTTCACTTTGTATCACCACACCTATGATACTGCGATATATATATACTTGTGTTGGTTAGACCAAGTGATTGGCATACTTAAATACTTATCTATGTTGTACTTTTCTTTAGCTTTCTTTATCTTGCTTCCAGTGTTACCTAGGAGTTGCTTTTGCACTCCCACATTGTATTCACACGGGATGTATCATTTTGTGGACATTAATGTACTTATCTTATCTTATCTGCAATCTGGCCAAATATAATACAAAGACAAAATCCTGACAAACTAGAAGAGTTTTACAATCATACCTTAGGGCACTTTCATTGCTGTTGTATATGTGTGTTGCAGACAGCAAAGGAAAACATATAAGTCTTGGCCCATGAAAGCTCATATATTAAATATATGAAATATATCTGTGTTGAACAACCACTGAGATAATCATACAAATTCTAACCTTTATTATAATGCATATGTGCCATAATATGCAGTTAAACTATGGAAACAGAGTGTTTGCGTCTCAGCCACAAAGAATGTCAAACAAGTGGCTATCATCTGTCATTGGTTGTGGTAGCAGTGAAAAACGATTAGTGCTGTAAATTGATTGTGCATGCACTGATTGCTTCACAGTTGGACAGTTGCCATAAACACGGAAACAACTTGCTAATTCAGGGTAATTAAGGGTTAGACCCACTCCACATGCAACCCCGTTGAGAAAATGAATATTCAATATACGTTTACACTCTCCTGGAATTTCATACTTGCAAGTATACCTTACTCCATGTCAGGACTCATCACGAACCACCATTACTTTATAACTATGTATCCATAAAATTCTGCCATTTTATTATTGCTTTTAGTGGCAACTAAAGACATAGCTAATATAGCGAAACCAGCATAAATATTAAAAATGCAAATATCCATTAACTACATAATTAATTTCATCAGAAACACTCAATTAGTGAAGCATAATAATGGAACAACGTATCTAATGTCATAGCAAGAATTGCATGTATATAGCAGGAAAGGAGGAGCTTTCCAAAATTTTCAATCTGGCACTAAAATTCTTCAGTGTCTGTCAACAATAACTTATGTTCTCGCTCATCTTCCATAAGTTATGACGATTTGGATGCCATGAAGTGAACAGATCATGCCAATGTCGATTAATTTTATAGTCTCAGGGAAGTTGTTTGACATTGAGCCAATAACATGTTCAGATCAAGACATAATGGGTGGTCAGGCCAATTGGTGGTTCATGGAGTCATGGCTCTGCTCATTTAATCAATGTACATTGTTCCTTCCATCGCTGATTACACAAAGAGCTATTAAAGTGTTACCTGGCAAATGGTTTGGAAGTTTGAAATAATATCTCTTCTAGTCCAGCTAGAAACCCAAATTTACCTGCAGCTCAGGTCATCAATATGGAAAAAGTATCTTGTTTTTGTTTTGAAGTGTCACCATCCTCCTTGACTACAAGTGAAAGACTATGTCTAATTCCATTCTATGAGGAAATTAAGCAGAGCCAAATTGATTCTCAATATGATTCGATCCTAAGTCAAACTCATCAATTTGAGTTGCAATGAGGACTCAAACTCCCAAGTCAAACATGAGTTAGGTTGACTTGACAATTCTAACTCAAATCGACTTATTATGTCCAAAATCCATATTGTTCTGTAGTATGTACCATCATATGTACTTTGAAATGCATTAGAATTGAAAACTTGCATTATATGTAAAATGTTAAATGGGAACCTCAACAGCTAAGGATGCACAAGTTCTCGTTGCATCCCTTCGATCTGCATACTCTGCAACTCCTACCAAGTTGAAGATCATCGATCTGTATGTGGTCTACGCAGTTCTCACGGCAGTTGTGCAGGTTGTCTACATGGCAATAGTTGGATCATTTCCTTTCAATGCTTTTATTTCAGGAGTTCTATCTTGCACGGGGTCAGTTGTGCTTGCAGTTTGTTTGCGGATGCAAGTCAACAAAGAAAACAAGGGATTCAAGGATCTTCCTCCAGAAAGAGCATTTGCAGGTTTTGTTTTGTGCAATTTTTCACTTCACTTGGTGATAATGAACTTCCTAGGTTTGGAATGAGAGGGTACCCATCACAAAGCAATAAAAGAAGAATTGGCTGCTCGCCTTTCCTTGAAATATTTCGTTGCTAAGGATTTAGTGGTAGTCAAATACACAAATACCTGAAATTGGCTTCTTGGTTAATGTAGCTCCCTTAATTTTCTCGTGTTTTGGATTCTTGGCATAGAAGACATTGTACTATTACTTATTGCAACATAAATATAAGCTATTGCATTATTATACCTTCAATTGATCATTTCATATTGTGGTTCAAGTCTTTGAACTCTGTTATATGGTTTGACTCTTGAGAAGTCAGTGCTATCAATAAGCATCAAGCAGAGATGATAGAGAATTTGCTTGTTTTTACTTTCCTGGTATATGTAGATATAGAAGGGATCAATTATTATTATCTAGAATCTAACAGCAAAGTCCAGAGCTTAAAGTACTATGGATTAAACATAACTGCAGAACTTTTGCTATAAATTCCATCCTTGACTTTTGGTTGACATGGTCTTTCTTGTTTGCAGAAGTCTATATTGCTCACTCATAAATTTTCTATATTGTTAGTGCACATGCTCTCGCAATCAGCAAGGAGATTATGTCAACATAAACATCTCTAGAAGGCATCAGTGATTAAATTGCCTGTTTGGGTTCACAACTAATTTGCACAGGGTTGGGTTGTTGGTATCAGATTGAGGATCAATAACAATAGCTAGTTTAGAATGTTGAGGGGGAAACAATATGCCAAAATGCTTTGGGGGTGTGGCTAAGTGAGGTACTGCATCAAGTCAAGATAATCAGGATGGTGCCATAAGACGGGCAGATTAGCACTTAATAAAATGGGGGTGAAATACATCGAATTGAATGGTCATAGAAATCAACTATCAACATAACAGAAAATAATAAAAATCAGTTCTGCAAGTGTTGTTGTGTGGAGATGTGGGTACAAGAGCAGGTATAACATGGATGAAAATCCTTCCAATCTCAACTTTAATGATGTGGTAATTTGCCATTGTGAAGGCGGGTGTTGTCTATGCTTCAAGTCTATGACCAGAGCATTAAGCAGACATATTTAGATGGAAACTTATTGCTATACTTCTGTGCTTAATTGTTATTTCTATGCTCCAGGATAGGTTGATATCCAATTTCGCCTCTCTTTGCCACAATTTTGGGTTAAATAATTCTTCCAGCAAGTTTCCCTTTCCTTCCTCTTCACATACGAGTATTTGTTCTTATTGTGTGGCTTGACTATGTTGAATAAAACATATGTTTTCTTTTGATTTATTATTTTGTGCTTAGATTTGGCAAGTCATATGAGTAGTCCAATTTACTTTCTGCATTGCAAGAGCAAAGTAAACTCAACAAGGTCAATTATAGAAAAGACTCTGGAAAGAAATGAAAGTTTATAGTGCATTCTCTTCACTAGGCAAAGTTGATGATCATGATGAACCTAATGTTATTCCTACTACTGCTGATGAGGATGGTGAACCTAGAGTTATTCTTACTGCTGATGATGATAAAGGTGAGTCTATTGCTATTCCTCCTGCTGATGATGATGAAGTTGTGCTTGCAAATCTAGCTAATAAATCTTATCTAGAAAGAATCCTTGGTTCCGAGGATGTATGGCTGTTACCAAAAAAAAATCAAGGATCGGGCTTCATAATTATTGGTTGCAGAGAGCCAATGAAAATGCTGAAGGGGAACTGCATCGCTTGTCTGAGATATAAAAGGAAGTCTGTGATGGGTTACTTCAACTTGATCGTAAGCTATACCTGCAAATTCTAAGACAAGCAAAAGTTATGGGGATGACAACCACTAGGGTAGCTGTATGTAATGTTTGATAAAGGAATGTTACTATATTGAAGCTTTGATCAAAGGAGATTATTCCCTCCAAGAGGCCTGTGAATATTGCTCTCTGTTTTGGAGTTATCAACATAAGGGTTATAATCTACAGGTATATCTCATTGTCTCTTGTATTTTCTTCTCAGCACTTACCATTATCAGAATCTTGTTCATGTTATGTTGTTTCTGCTGGATTAGAAAGACAGTGTTGCATTTCATACATCTCAATTTTTCATTGACAAAGAGTAAAGTGAACTCACTGTAATTTCCACTGCCAGGAAACCTATCAAGTACCAAGACGAGTACCGAATTAAACTGCAATAAAGTACCCAATAGAATAAACACAATTCAAAAGCAGAGTTCCACATGTTGAAAATTTCTGAAATGGCTACTCAAGCACAAAATAGAATAGAGTATGAACAGAATTTTCCGGGCTGGAAATTTCTCATATTCTAGCACATTGATGAAAAGCATTGATCAACATACCTCCATTTAAAACAAAATCTTAACATAACACAGTAGGTACCCTACTTGACAAGCTCTTAGTGCTTTGCTGCGTGTGCATGAAAAGGTCATCTGGAATTTAATTTTTGCTCTAATTTTCTTTTATATATATATAAGCAACTGAGTGAAATGGTACATATTCTCTTCTGAATGGATTAAAATATTAAATGAGTCTCCAACAAGTTCTCTATCATAATCCACTTCATACAAATGGCTACAACACAAATAATAAATATACGCTGCATAAAAGTGGCTTGCATTAGAATAATACGCATGTCACCCTCCATTTAAAACAGAAACTTAACCCAACACAGTATGTAACCTACTTGGCAAACTCGAAGTGCTTGGCTGCAATGTGCATGAAAAGGTCGTCTGGAATTTAGTTTTTACTCCTGAATTTCTTCTTACGGCACTAACTTTCAGCATTTCCTTTCATCAAATCTGGATAATTGGGATTTAATCGTTATTAGCTACAACTTACACCTCGCTACCAGCTTTTGGGACGACCGAAGATATCAAAGAGTTTAGAGGAACTTAACAAAATCCAGTGCTAAGGAATGGGCGTAAACTGCAAAACAATAAATCATTGACCGAATGAACTCGAAGACTACAAGCAGTCAAGATCCCATTGACGCTAAATCTCATTATGATAATAAAAGCTTGCTTCTCGCTTATTCTTGTAACCCAATCGTAAAAGTTACTTCCTCCTCATAGTCTGTAGCTCAAAAGGATTCAGTTAATTGAGACATCAAGGATAAATATGAACATATGCTCAAAGAAGCAATGCCTTCTTTATGACATCACAACCCAACACTGCACAAAACAAGTGAAAGTCCATGGAAAGCTACTATGTTCTAGATAGAGATATACATCGATTTGTTTCTCAAGTAACAAATTTCTCTCTACACTTTGGTAAGCGACAATGATGGATAGAATTAGCCAAGCAGAAGTCAGTTTGTTTATTATTTACGGAATCCAGGCAGAATTTTCACCAAACAATGAGTTTTAACTTATAGACATTAGTTTGACTTTTAAACTCCCTTGATGTGGACCCAATGTATACTTGCTGTGATTGCCACATCGTGTACAGGTTAAACAGGGAACATATGTAACAGTGCTTCCTGAATCCACAATTAGAGAAAATTATTGTGGCGGCTTTCCAATTCAGAGCCTTGTAGTATAGTAGCTATACCGATTGCCTGGTACATTAACGCTGGCATTAATTTTCCACCAAATTACGCTCTAAAGATTTCAATTTCCAGGCATTTATGGCCAAGTTTAAGCACTCAGCGGTGGTAAAATAAAATCACAGAAGACAGGAAGCTCAACTTACTATTGACTGCCTTTGCTAGACTTTGTTGGTCCCTCTATGAACCGCACATGCCCAGATTTATCTTGCAGAGAGTCTAATCCGTATGCTATTCTCAGATAATTGGCTAGCGCAAAAAAATCAATTATAAAACACAGAAACTCCTCAGACTAGCCATCAGATTGGTGGAGGAAATGGCAAAGTCAAACTAAATGCGAATGGAATATGGGCTCCTGGCAGAAGTAAAGGCCAGTAGTCACGGGTGGGGATTCGCATCAAATGACAAGGAGACTTGTGGAAAATATAAATTGTGGGTTTAGTGGGTTTTGGGTCCAGATTTTGAACTAAAGCTCTGATACCAAGTGTAGGGGCCTGATTCCTATTATTAGAGTCTCAATTTATTATACACTAACAGATCTATTTTCCTACTGTTTTAAAAGTAAAAAAAATAACTTGCTGACCTTCTTACATAGATTTAAACATTTAACATCTTATCACTTTATCATAAGCAACATAAATTAAGGTGAGCATTCCATTGATATCAACTTAACAAGAGTGGTCCATGGAAAATACCTGTTTCGACGGTTGATGATGATACCTTTGTCTTATAGCTCCTGCTGAATGCTCCTTCTCACCGACCCAACCGGATTTACCTCCCAGCCAACTAGGAAATAAATTCCTAGCCCAGGAAACCTCCACAGGTTCCCTAGCCCTCCGTGCCCAAGTCCAACCAGATATAGTGTGTCATCAAGAAGAATGTGCAAAACTAGATAATGATAATTTCCTCCTCTCAAACCCAAGAAACCTCCACAGGTTTCCAAGGTCTCCCAATGAAAATCATGACAAGGCCAAACAATCACAACCAACCCCCACAATCCTAAGCAAGACTCCCACCCCCCTTTTCTTCCTTCCCCCTTCCCTTTTTATACCCTCCTTCCCTTCTCCATCTCAACCACCTCTCATTAATGTCATTAACTTCTCATCCATCCTTACAATTGACTTCTCTTCTCCCAAGTAAGCTAGGGGTACATTTGGAAATGTGACATGAATATAAAATTGAGAATTTAATGGGAAAGGATCATGTCTTCTCCCAAGTAAATCTGAAAAGTACATTTGGGAATGTGAGGTGAATATATATATATTGATAATTAAATGGAGAGGACTATGTCTTCTCCCAAGTAAATGTGAGGGTACATTGGGGAATGTGAGATGTAATTACATGGAGAGGACCATGTCTTCTCCTTAGTAAATGTGAGGGTACATTGGGGAATGTGAAATGAATATATATATTGATAATAAGATGGAGAGGACTATGTCTTCTCCCAAGTAAATGTGAGGGTACATTGGGAAATGTGAGATGTAATTACATGGATAGGACCATGTCTTCTCCTTAGTAAATGTGAGGGTACATCGGGTAATGTGGAATGAATACATATATTTTGAAATAATGGAAGGAGACCATATCCTACCTAATATTAAATTTGAGAAGGTAAGTGGGGAATTTGAATAATGGAAATCATGAATTTTATATTAGACCAATATTTCTCAATATTTTTAGATAATGTGAACATTAACAAAATTTGTAGGATAAGATTTAAGTGGGGCATTACAATATATTAAAGACTTGTTCCAATTCTTATGATTCTGGTCAATGGTTCGCTTAATGATTCTGATTAATTTTTTATTCGTAGATTCAGCTAACCCATTCCCCTGTGGGTAATAATTGGCAGAGTATTTAAGCTTAAAACCTCTTTTGAGTGCAAATTTAGTCATAGCATTGCCAGAAAAATACGATGCATTATCAAATATTAAAGCAGAGGGTAAACCAAACCAGGTGATTATGAACTGCTCTATGAAATCAATGATGTGTTCGGCATTAGCTGTCTTCAGAGGAACTACTTCTACCCATTTAGTAAAATAATCTGTAGCTATAAGGATATACCTATGTTGTTTAGAAGAGTGAGGAACGATCTCACCTATTATATCCAATACCTATTGATCAAAAGGTTGTTCAATGTTGACTAGCTGCAAAGGTAATGATGGCTTCTTTTGTCTCCCAGCAGTAGTTTGACAAACTTAACATTTTCTTACGTAGCTATGCGCATCTTTGAATAGTGTGGGACAATAATAGCCTGTGCAGAGGATTTTATGTGCAATAGCATCTCCAGCATAATGTCCACCTGCTGGTCCATCGTGGAGTTCCTGCAACACCTTTTTAGCTTAAGATTTCTCAAGACATCTAAGGAGAACAGAATCATAATTCATCCTAAAAAGTACATCGTTCACGAGCTGATATTGCTTAGCCTTCAACCTTAGAGCCCTTTTCTTTGTATAATCTAGGTTTGAAGGGGCATATCCGTTCTTTACATAAAATATGATATCAGCGTATAATGAATCAACATCGTTTAGGATTACCTCGTACATTTGTATCTTTGTAGATGGTATTTCGGAAATAAGCGATGCTTCAGCCAACATTTTTCAAAAGCCTTGACCTTTTACAATATTTGCTGGTTTAATTTCAACGTCATATTCTTGTAATGCGATAACCCAGTTGGCTCTTTTCTCACCCACATCTTTCTGTAGTAAAAGATTTCTTACCGCTGGAAATGGTACTATGATCTTTGTATGGGTTTTTAAGTAGAAAGGTTCTGAAATATTTTATCGCTTTGAAAATAACATATGCTTGTTTCTCTACATATGAATAATTTAACTTAGCCCCTTGTAGATTTGAACAGAAAAAAGAAATTGGGGCTTCTGCCTTGTCTTGATTTGCTTGAGTGAGTATCGCAACATATGATCTATCAGAGACAAATGTATATAAAATGAAAGGATCGGAAAAATTTGGAGTTGCTAAAGATGGAGCGTTAACAATTGCTTGTTTGATCAAATTGAATGCTTCATATTTGTCCTGGCCCCATTTGAAGTTTGAGTTCTTTTTAATCATTGCTTGTAGAGGAGATACGATTCTTGAAAAATCTGGAACAAATCTCTTTAAAAAGTTAATCTGGCCAAGGAAATATTGCATAGCGTTCTTGTTGTGAGGCAAAAGTATTTTGGAAATCTCCTTGATTTTGTTGGGATCAATATGGATTCTAGATTTTGACACTATGAATCCAAGAAGTTTTCCTTCACTTAATGCAAAAAAGGACTTTTTGGGTTAAGTGAAATTCCATACCTTTGACACCGTTGGAATATCTGTTTTAAATCTCTAAGATGATTGCTTTGCTTCTTGGAATATACAGTTATATCATCCAGGTAGATTACTTATGATTTGTTTACTAATACCTTAAATGCGATGTCCATGGCCCTTTGAAATGTGGCACCAACATTGATCAGACCAAAAGGCATCTTTTGATAGGCATAAGTACCCCATTTGGTTTTGAATGTGGTCTTTAATTGATCATCGGGATGGACCAAAACTTGGTTATAGCCAGAGAAACCATCCAAGAAGGACATTAATTCTGATCCTGCAATTGCCTGCAATATTTTCTCCATAGGAGGCAAAGGAAAATTATCTTTTTGGCAGGCTTTGTTAAGATTTTGAAAGTCAATGCAAATTTTAATGTCTCCGTTCTTCTTTCTAACGGGAACCATATTGGAAACCCATTGAGAATGTCGCATGGGGAAAATGATTTTGGCTTTTAATAATTTATTGAGCTCAGATTTGATCTGATTTCTAGATTAGGATGGATCTTTCTCAGCTTCTGCTGGACAGGTTTTTCATCGTTTATCATTGGGATAGTATGTTGGATGATAGAAGTGTCGTAAGTCTTTAGTTCATCATAGTTCCAAGCAAAGACACTTTTGTATTGTTTCAAGAGACGAACATACACTAATTTTTCTTCAGGATATAGGCCAAGGCCTAGGTTGATATTCTGTGACTTGGTATCAGTTCCTAGATTTACTAATTCATAGTTCAGAGTTGAACTTTGAAGTTTTGAATTGGTAGATCTTTTGAATTGATCTTTCAAATCATATAGATCTTCTAATTTGACTACTGATTTTGGCATAGCATTATTAGTGCTATCTTGTTGCAATTGTTTGTCATGTTAGTCCTCATCAATTATCTGATTGGTGTAAGATCCCTCAGAGGTGAGGAAGCTTACAATATCAGGATCATCATTGAAAATTTTCCAATTTGTAATGTTATCAGGAATCGAGGGTCTAAATATTAATTCAATTGAAAATTTATTGGGGCTAAAGTCTTCTGAGGGAATAAGCTTGGAAGCTACATTTGCCAAGAGATCAGCACTAGCATTTTGGAGTCTAGGAATTGATGAAATATTAAATGCTATAAAATGTTCAGTCAAATCTTGTACTAAAGATTGGTAATGCTTTAAATGACCTGATAGACAATGTATAGTATTCCGTACCTGTCTGATAACAATTTCAGAATCTCCAAAGACTTGTAGATATTTGATGTCTAATCCGATTGCTTTGTATAATCCTTGGACTAAAGCCTCGTATTCTGCAGTATTATTGGTGCAATCAAACTCGAGTCTACAAGTTAGCATAGTTTTGTTTCCCTCTGGACTAACTAATACGCATCTTGCTCCTGCTCCTTCGTTAGACTTAGAACCGTCAAAAAATAACTTCCAAAATAAAGATTTATTTACAGGATTATCTATAAAATTAATACATTTAGAACTATCTGTTTGAGAAAAAATTTCTACTTGAGATAAAATAGAATGTTCTAAGTAAGGTGAAGTGTGAGCATTAAAATTTCCTAGGAAAGAATCAACAAAATAGTTGCCAATTATATTATTGTTGTATGCTATTGGTTCATTTTCTCCTTCCAATTCTGTTACTATGTATTTCTGATGTCTTTCTCGCTCAACCTTTATTTGATTTGGTTTACCATTGTAAGGGAGCCACATGTGCAACCAATCGGTTGCAAAGTATCCATGAAGTTTTTCTGACCAATCCCTACTAAGAATTAAGCCATAGAATTCTGGAATGTTTGCAACTAAAATATCGATAACTTGACATACCTTTGGATTAGATGACAGCCTTATGGTAACCCAATTTAATTCGCCGATCACATCAACTTGCGACCGATCCAGCTGCACTATGCACACAACAGATTTTTGAGGTTGAACGTTCAAATTTTCACATATCGATTTAGGTAAGATATTGGATGAAGCTCCTGAATCAACTAAACAATTATGCAATTTTTTATTGAAAATTTCATAAGTAAGAAGAAATGGCGGAGTATGAGATCTTGACCTTCCTCCAATTAGAGCGATGTCGTTTGGATCAACTTTATTAATCACATTATTTGGAGGTCTTCCCATATCATGGGAAGCTTGCGAGATTACAGCGGCGGGCAAAGGTGTAACTGGTACTGCATGTAATTCTTTCAAAAGGAGCTTTAGTTGATGTTTTAACTTGCTCAATTCATAAAAAGTGATGTTAGCCCTATTCTTCTTCATGTCTTCTATAATATTATACTCCATTTCATCTGAAACAATCAATGTTTTAGATGGAGTTGGTGAATCTATTTGGACTAGGCTTGTTTGAGTCTCTTTGGATGTCATTTTCTTGGCTACGACTTTATCCTTAGGCATTGATCTTGTGTTATTTGGCTTAGGAATAGGTTGAGAAGGATCGAGTTGATTTCTAGTTCAAGTACTAATTGGCGATGCCTCTTGATCGTCTTCATCTGGGAGGATGAAATCCCACATACCTTGTACCTCTACAACTTCTTCTTCATCGGTAGGTTCTTTGGTAGCAATTTCCTCTTCTTCTTCCTTTGATTCAACATTTGTAATAGCGTTAGGAGGCTTTGAATCAGTCGAAGGATTTATTCTATAAGGCTTGTAAGGCTTTTTAGAAGAAGTCTCTGCTACTTGTTTCTTTATGTCAACCATTTTGTTAGACATGGTTTTCAAAACTTTCTGCAATCCCTCTAAATCAAATGGGTCTTTGGGCTGTTTTTTCTTTGGATCTTCTTTGAAAGAAACCTTTTTAGATTTACGTTCTTCAACGACATTTTTCTTTTCTAGAGCTATGATGCGTTTCTCTACCACTATTGCTTCCTTCATATTGTCAGCTAAAGTTGTTTTGTTAGCTCTATCAATGAAGATTGTTATGTTTGATGGTAAAGTAGAGATGTACCATTCACTTCGCACTTCTTCGCTAGGTTCAGAAGCAGTAGGAATTTTGTTCAACAGTTTATTAAAACGCGAGTTAAAATCTTTGATAGGTTCCTTTGACTCAGCCCTAAGGTTAGACAGGTCATTGATTAATGTCGCAGTGGACCTGTCATCACCAAACTTAGTCAAGAATTGTTCTTGGAAGATATCCTAACTAGTAATAGACCCGGATGTTATTGAGAAATACCGTGATCTGGCTGCTCCTTGCAAAGTGTAAGGAAAAGGCCGAATGATAGCGTCTTCATTAGTAACCCCATTGAGATTTATGGATAACATAAAGTTATTTATGTGTTCTTCTGCTAGCATGCCTACTTCAGGATTAAACTTAGGCAGCCATTTTTTGGGATGGGCTGGTAATTGACTCAAAGACGCAGGCATTAATACTGCCCCTGGGTTATTCCATGGCATTTGGGCCATCGTTGAACTGCTAACAAAGGAGAGCACAGAAGATGATCCCTGCGGTTGGGAAGATGAGGATATTACAGTTCCAGATGTTTGAGAAGGAGATGTTGTAGTTCCAGTGGTCTGGTGGACGATGATTTGAAGTGGAGGAGTGGATGGTTGACTTCGTAGTGGAGAGGTTGAGATGGATGATGATGATGAAAGAGTCTCACTATTAGACCCTTTAGGTGATTTCCTTGCTCTATTCCTTGTAGGTAGAGGTAACTCGGTTGGCTCAAAACCAAACTTTTCGCTCTTTAATCTAGTGAGAGGATGAGCAGGGTTATATTGCGAAGTCACGCTTCCTTGAGATTTATTAGATCTTTGAGGAGATATTGAAAATCGCTGAAGTTTATGAATCAAAGATTCAACTTCAGGAGGTTCAATAGTATATTTGTCTGAAATGTCTGGGTTTGTGGCAATGGTTGTTGTTCTTTTGACTTCTTACTCAAGATTTAAAGATTCTAGATGTGATGGAGAAGTCGGGGGAGATGGTGAGGGCGATTTACTCTTAGAATGGTATTTAGATTTATACTTACTTGCCATTCATAGTTCGGGGCCCTCCTAGCGCCAAATATGTTGAAGCCCTGAAAATCAAGTCTACAACAAGGGGGATACCCACCTGGTCCAGACCTTGGTTAGCAGCTCCTTTTCCGTTTGGTATAGTGCGTCCGACTAGGGATATGGGACCAGTTTCCCAATATATGTGTGTGTGTGTTGAGAATTGATATTTCTTTCCTAATGATTCCTAAGTAAAATGATTTTTATCCTAAATCTAATCTAACAACATGAAATTGTATTCTAATAAATAGAAATATCTAATTCTAAACTAACCCGAGATGTAATTTTTCCGTTATGCAATCTAAAATGATTTCAAATAACAGTTGGTAATAAAAATCATTCAACTGCTATGAGAAAAGAATTCAATAAAGATAAACCATTTCATATAAAAAGTTAGACGAAACAGTTGTGAAAAACATATTGCATAATAAGCTACTCATATATTAAGTATAAATAAATAGCTATCACCATACAAAAGTGCCAAATGATAACTCAAGCATTTAAGCATTCATATATAAATAACTGAACATGAATATCACCATAACACATAAGCAGAAACAGTTAAGAGATAAAAGTACCATTTATAACTAGTTCTATTCATGAGCTCCAACAATAATGATATATCTCTTCTTAATCCAACATCCACTAAGAGTACAAAAGTGCAACATCAGTAGTAGATATTAAATGCAGATATCAATAAATCATGTTCCATTCATTCGTCAAAACCTCCTCGGAGGGTGCAAAAGTGCATGTTTTGAGGACAAGTTTTTGATAAATTTTTGGACCCTTCTCTAAATGCATGAGAAGGGTTTAAATACTACTAACTAATTCTAAAAATAATTTATTACAAAAATGTAGGATGCGGTTTAAATGACCATCCTCATTTCAGGAAAAAATAAAGCAAAATTAAAGCTAAAAATGAATCTGAAACTAAAACTAATAACTAACTATCTATGTATTTGTTCCTTGTAGTTGCAAGCATTCAACATTTGCTTGAGGAGAGTTGGCTGGCTGACTTCCGACTTTAGTTGTCCTGCGAAAACGGAATCGGTAAGAGTTGGCGCTATCTTCTCGGCAGAATTGATGATACATTTGAGAGTCATGCACTGGCTGTGTGATTTTACCAAGTACGTCCAGTAAAAATCCAAATTCAACTTGGTTAACCTTTGGATTGAATCTGCCCTTTCTTGAGCCTTCTGTCTCCAGCTTGTTTGTAGATGCTATACATTTGGTAGATATTTACATACTATTTGAAGATAAATACCACTGGTTTTGAGTTCCATTTTTACCTTCCGTCTTTAGCACTTGTTTCCTACAAATTTCCGAGCTTACAGGTGACTGAGCAATTAGAGGCTTTCCATCTCGAGGGGTTTTGCTGGCGATGCGCGATTAGGCGCTAATCGCGCATCGGAAACTGCCTCCGTTTCATGATCCGGGTTTCCGTGGTGCGATTTTCGCCTCTTGCACGCTTTTTGTTAGAGGATATAAAGCTTAAATTTTGTGGAAAGAATGACTTATACATTCTTGGTTCTGAGCTTTAAATTCTCTATATATGATATCAGCATTATCTAGTACCCATTTAACCATGTCCGTGTATGGAAGAATTTTGGGCCTCACCGCTATCCTGTGCAAGAATGAACATGCTAGATCTGTAATAGATGCCTCAGAAGACCCGTGTGAGCCTGCAGTAGCCGTAACCTCCATTACCTTGGGATCTTCTTCCTCAAGTAAACTATACATGCCTTCCCAAGTAGTAATACCAACATCTTTGTTACAGGTGGTGTCTGTGTACAAGGGTTTCATCTCTTTATCTTCAGAACTAGGAGCTTTACCCTTCTTTCCCATAATATCTTGAACAATGCTATGTATACTTCTCTGCTCTTCGCTCCTATAGTTTACAAATGAGGTGAGAATGATGATAAGAAAAAGGTGACAGGAAAGCTTTAAATGCGGAAAACATATAAAATATACCACCTTACGTGAAATGGCTCCTTGATAAGATCAAAACCATATTTTATTAATGATTGCCAACTAACTCATTAATTAACATTAACGCGCATAACTGGGCCTCGGTTTATGAAAAACGCCTTTCTCGAACAACGGGCCCTGCAGATCTGCGATAAGGCAATCTTGCGATTTGCTTCGCAATATCACAAATCGCAATATCGCAAATCTCAATATCGCAATATTGCAAATCTGTTGCGTGTGGTAATCATCCGTCAATGTGTTTTCTGTGAAATGTGATTCGCGAGATGCGCCATCGCATATCGGTGGTTTAAGGCATTTCAGCGTAAGTGATGTTTGAGGCATGCGATGCGATGAGGGTCTTTTGATGCGTGATTTCGCATCACAATTTCACACTTTTAGAATTCCGATTGTAGGAAGCCATCCATTACCCTTTTTGCGATGCGACACGTCTTAAGGAGTGATTTTATTCTAATTTATCATAAAACTTAAGTCTTTTTAGATTTTTTGAGGGTATTCTCCTAAGTTTATGATAGTAAGTTTTATTGAAAAAGGAAATACAAGCATTAATTGATTTTTTAAATTTTTGAATAAGGGTCCCCACTTATTTAATATTAGTGATAAAACTAAATATGAAGGGGGGTTTGTTTCTGGCCACAACACCATCTAAGGTTTGTAGAATATTTTGTTCCATATGTTCAAAATTTTAATCTTTTTTTTCCATTTCTTCTTTATTTTCATCCATCTTTTGTTCCCTTTAATTTTGTAATTTTTCCATTTTTTGATCCATATTTCATTTAATTACTTCTTACACATGTGATAAATGAACATTTTTCAACATAGTATCCTCCATTTTCTTAAATCGGTTCTCGAATATGGATAGCTAGGTATAGATCTCTTCATTGTCTTCATGAGTGCTTTCTAAAGGTTTAATTGGTACATTACTTCTTGGAACATTATTAGCCATGTGGGGCAATATTAATACTCTTGTTTTTTCTCCTTAGTGACAATTTTTGAATCCCAAATAATAGATCTTCCAACGAAATTCTATGTCAATTATAAGTTACATATGTTTCAAACCCTAATTTGGAGATTGTCTCGCTAGTTTTGTATTTATCTTGATATATCTCTAAAATTTAAGCCCCTTTGAGTTTAAAATTTTGTCTTGGAATTTTTGTTATGTCTTCTTCAACTCTTGAAAATTTCACAATTTGAAACTTCACCAGAAAAAGTTATAGCAAAATTTCTAAAATGACTTATTTGATACTAATTTTGATATTAATAAAAAACCCTAACTTCCATAAGATATTTCTCAAAAATTTTAAAGATTAAAAATTTGAAAAATTTTCCACATGTAATATGTCTCCTCGAGATTTTGAAAACTTTTAAAGTCTGAAATTTCACCAGAAAAAGTTATAATGAAATTCCAAGATGACTCATTTAAAACCAATTTCAGGATTAGTCACAAACCCTAACTTCCATAGACTATAGCTTTGAAAGTGTAATGAACCAAAACATCAAATTTTTACCAGTATTTCTTCTTAAATTTCTCAAAATTTTGATCTAAACTTTCTTAGAAAAAGTTGTAGTGAAAATGCCAATATAACTTGTCTAAAACTGATTTTAGGATTAATCATAAACCATATCTTCTATAGGCTATATCTCCAAAAGTATAATGAAATTAAACATGAAATTTTTACCACTTGTATCTAGATAGTTCTCCTTAATCCCCCAAAAAAAATATTGTTTAAAAATTTCTAACAAATAGTTATAGTAAGCATTCCAAGATGTCTTTATTGAAGGAGAAAACACTAAAGATCTTATGCTCTTGTATGGACTTGAATTATCCAGGTGGATAATAGTGTCCACCCACCTATTCCACTTAACTCATAGCACAATTTCCTATCAGTTTCCTATTTTTCAGCATAGTTTCCTATTTTGGTAGTTTTCTATTTTTGGCAGTTGTTAGGTCATGAACTACCAAAGTCGTTTTGGGGCCCTAAATGACGTTTTTTGGGGAAACTGTCAAACATGAGTCTACGGAAATGTTTGCAGTAAAAATTTGTTCTCCTTGGATAGACCTTTCTAACATACTATTATGCATGCCAAACATAGATCGTATGCTAAAGTTATGACCCCAGGAAGTTGACATTCCAACTTACCCCATCAGGACCCATAAGCCTTTGGTGCTTCATCTCCTAGGGTTATGGTTTTGGATTTTTAGGGTTTCTTATTATTTATTCATGATAAAAAGGCCTCAAAGCCTCATTGTAACACAATTCAAAAGGCGTGTAGCCACCACATCTCTTCTTAGAGATAAGCTACCACCATTCGAGCTAATTTGCTTTCTTTTTGCATGCAAATAATCTCATCATTTCTATTTATTAATTGAACTTCAGTTTTGTTGCATCTCTGTGTTTATGTTTTAAATATATATTTCATTATGTTCCTTCGTATATCTAGACCATTGAAATTATGATTTAGAAGTTAGGATTCATAGGGGATATAAGGGATATAAGGGTTGGAAGTCATAATGGTTAAAGGTTTAACTTTTTTGATATATAGGTCATCGATTCCACACTATCACTTTTAATAATTATATGTGTCAAATGATAGGAGTTACATGGGTTAAGTGTTTTTATTTTGAAGGGTTTTATGTTATGAGGAATAAAAATGAGAAGATTTATGGGTTATAAGGGTTACTAGATAAGGTTTATGGTGATTAGATATTTCTCTAACTTGACAATTAGGATTTTGTGCATACAAAGGTGGTAAATGAGATCAATAAACATGTGACATTGGCATTCGATCATTTGTTAGGTGGTTGGCTTCCAGTTTGGAACCATTTACACACAATAATTGATAGAGTTAGTTATTGGCCATACAAGTTGTTTAGTATGTTGGTTAGAGTGTCAATGCCAAGACAACTTACATAGTCAATATCTCAATTAATGTGTCTCAATCAGTGTCTCAATTAGTGTTATTTAAATGGATAAAAAATATTATGTTTGTGACTTATTTTCCTAGGCAAGTGTCTTTTCATGTGAGCAATGATGATAAATAAGTTATTAGGTTTGCCTAATGTTTATCCATATATCAACAAACTAACTTCAATCCTCAATGTATTACTGAAGGATTAAAAAAAAACAAAAAAAGAATTTGATGTTGTTTTTTCTTGTTGATGGTATCGACCTTAATTAACGGTTTAGTTAACCATTGTCAAAACCTTAATCGAGGCATTTTTTATTTTGTAATAAACCCTTGATCGAGGGCTTAAGAAAGAGACATTATTATCACATTCTACCTTGTTAAAAGGTGTGATTGAGGTTCATGAATTTATCCTAGATAATGAAACATAATATCCTCATATTTATAATATTTTTTTATCAAGAAACTAATATCACTTCGTCCTCACACATAAATTAAAAATGAATGTGTTGACACTAGGCCAACCATTATGGAGAACTTCCCCTTCTTCCCTAAAATTTCCGAATAAAAGGAAGAATAACCACCATTTATAAAAACAATTGGCAACCCTAAAAAATCCTATGAGAATTGATATTAAGACCTCTATAAACTTAGACAAAGTCATAAGCAAATTGATCCTTAAGACTGTCATATACTTTTTTCTTTTCTTTTCTTTTTGACTAAGTTGAGCCTAGGTCGAGGCTAGCATGTTTATTGGATGGAAGAAGAACAATCACCCCACAATGGGATGCTTATCACCAGGATTGTATGAGGCTCGGTTGATCCTAGACGCTCTTTGGAATAGTTTAATCCCCCCAAAGTGGCTTCCATCCTCAACCCCTACCCATGAGGTTTGAACTTATGATCTGGTGGGGACTAAACCCCACACAAACCAACTAGTCTACACCTCATGAGTAAGACTATCATATATTTATAATAACATTATAAAAATTGATACAACAAATTATTCATAAAACATTAAAGAAATTTACATATCACTTAACATGATATAATTACCCATTTTAACATTAAAAAATAATTATTATTATTTTAACTATTTATCTTTCTTACGAAAAACATTAATTAAGTAATGAGGGATTGCTTGAGTAAATCTATTATTTCATTTGGAATGTACCTTTGCATCAAATATGGATGTTCTATTAGCATAATTATCGGAAAATATATGAACTTGTTCTATGTCATTATACCTTCCACAACATTCAATTTTTCTTTTGAATATGTATTAATTTGTCTTTGACCAAAAATTTACATCGGTTATCCATAGTTTAACATTGGGAAATCAATTTTTGTTCTTTTCTATTATTATTTAAATTTATTTATTTGTAAGGTGATTGGTTGAGGTCTTATTAAGGGTGTTTTTTAGTAACTTCCATTTTTCTATTAGTTATTATTTTTTTTGTTTTTTGTTTTATTTCCTTTTTTTTTCGTGAATCAAACTTTCTATTAATTATCAAAAAGTTTAAATAGCATACAAAAAAACTAGTGGTCTCACACCGACCAGGTTTGTTTACCATTGATAAAAAACCATTAAAAAATATCCAAAATATATTAAGAGTTGTCGTCCAAATCCTACGAGGCCAAAAGCACCAAAACACTTGCAAAATGAATAGCACTCTAGTCACCATAGCTATTCATCAGAAGTGATGGATGCCATATTGTTCAGCCCTGTCCCCCAGGGGGAGGAGGGTGAAACTAGAAACCTACGTGTTGTTCCAAATAAGTCAGTCATGCTTCCAATTTATCCAGTTTGGCTGACATAAGGGTCTGGCTATGCCACACCACAATCACCCGCTCATGAAGATGGATTTGGAAATATTGCAACTACTAAAGAGTTGCCACCAGTGCCTCATGCTCCTCCTAGCGAGCTCTTTCATGAACCTCCAACATTGCCTGCACAGTCTACCCTGAAGACCTGGACGGAGCCTTACGATGATGGGTAACCCTGCGACCTCAACCATGCCTAGTCACTTTTCTACTACCACCTTTGTCACCATGCCTATTCACACCACCTCCACAGTCATGACCCCTGATTGAACTACTACCACCTCCATGACCATAATTGGTCATGGAACCCCCTCGTAGAGTATTCCTTTTGGGACCAGGAAGAGCTGGAGAGTATCAAACCACATAAGAGGACCTTGGGGCTAGTTTCATGATTTCCCCTACAACACAGGAAACCCCAGACAACCAGCAATTGGGTGCACCAGAAATTTGGCTAATTCCCTCCCAACACCACTGCAACCACTGCAACACTCTTGGAAGGTGCTCTCGTCTTTCAAACCAGCCACCTTTTTCAATAATGAAAGGATTTAAACAAAGGAGCCTCCCCCCCCCCCCACTCTCCCAAGGTTACCACCCACTCACAAGGTTGAGAATTCCCACCTCCCACTAGACATCACTCCACCAATGCTTTTCCTACCTCTATAAGCCCACACACCATACATAAAACACTTCCCACTTCACCAGCAACTAATAATTCCACCTCTTCCAAAGCCCTCTCACCAGGATGAAGCAATAATGCACCTCAAAGCTTCGCCCCTTTACCAAAAACTTAATAAGAAGCCCTGCAGCTCCCCAGACTTCTCTAGGTACCCCAAGTAATAACACGATTTTCAATTCAATCACATATTCAGACTTTAGAGGATTAATTCCCTAATGCACCAAATACAACAATTCCTATAAATAAAAGGTTAACAAGGAACCTACAAACTGCAAGCAACCCTGTAGACCACCATGCAAAATGCACCAAATACAACAATTCCTAGAAATAAAAGGTTAACAAGGAACCAACCACCTTTTTCAATAATGAAAGGATTTAAACAAAGGATCCTCCCCCCCCACTCTCCCGAGGTTGCCACCCACTCACAAGGTTGAGAATTTCCACCTCCCACTAGACATCACTCCACCAGTGCTTTTCCTACCTCTATAAGCCCACACATTAGACATAAAACACTTCCCACTTCACCAGCAACTAATAATTCCACCTCTTCCAGAGCCCTCTCACCAGGATGAAGCAATAATGCACCTCAAAGCTTTGCCCCTTTACCAAAAACTTAATAAGAAGCCCTGCGGCTCCCCAGACTTCTCTAGGTACCCCAAGTAATAACACGATTTTCAATTCAATCACATAACAGACTCTAGAGGATTAATTCCCCAATGCACCAAATATAACAATTCCTAGAAAGAAAAGATTAAAAAGGAACCTAGAAACTGCAAGCAACCCTGTAGACCTCCATGCACAGTCCACCCAACCGACACAGAGTCTTGGGAAAACCCGCTCGTCAACCATGATGCTCAAAGCATGCTGTGAGCCCACTTCCCGTAAATCCCAACCCACTAAACAATGGGGAAAGACCTCCCATTAGGCAGAGCATACCAAAATAGGCTAAAACTAACTAGAAGGTAGAGACAAGAGCACTTACCAAAGGAGCTCCACCATCCTAGAGTCCAAGCTCACACCGTCCACCGAAGGTTCCCAATTCCCTGTCTACGCCATAGGTTGCATGCATGATTTTTCCTTTGTGACTCCCACTAATATCCTACATAAGTCACAAATATTTTTTTATTGAGCATTTTAATCACGGAATGACCTGACCAGGTATCTCCCCAGTCTGTTAAACACTTCCCTCTACATTTCCGCCAACCTAGAGATTCACACGCTTTCCAATTAAGAGTTACATTACATGGGGTCGACACGCCTTCCCTCCCGCCACCTCATTGTATATAAGCTATCATGGATGCACGCGGGTGTTATCTGCCACTGAGTTATCCTCCTCTTGGGAACGGACCCCAATCAGGTTAATTTTGTTTCCTTTTATTTAATTTTTTTATTTTGATTTCTTTTTCCATTTTTCTATTATTTCCATTTTCATGAGTTATAGTTTTTTCGATGACAAATTTTAAAGAGGAAAAATATATATATATATATATATATATATAAGTCAAATTAATTTTTTTGTTTTATTACTTTTTAATTTGACTTATATATATATATATATATATATATCTTTTTGTATGGTTTTTTCCAATTCCATTAATCATAGTTTCTTTTTTCTTGTTAACACATATATTTTATAATTAATAAGTATTATGATAATTAGTTTTTAGTTTTTAGAATATTGTGAGCATTTCTTTCCTAATTTTATTAAGAATATTTTATTGATATATAGTTACTAGTTTTTAGGATCTTGTTTCCTAACTTTGTTGAATTTGTTTTATTTGCTCATAGTTTTTATAATTCCGCCTCCAAGCTATATCAGCCATTCAAGAAAATGGTATTCTTGAATTCAAGAATTAGAAAAGTTTCTTTTTCTTTTAGCCTTTCACTGGATGTATAGGTCAAAATATTTTAAACTCCATCCAAGGCGACGACAAATCCAACTGGAGTTGTTCATTTCATTTTAGGGGATTCAAATTCTACAATGTAAAGGTTGGGGTATGGGATCCAAACTAATTCTATCGATGCTTAACAACATGGATATTACCAGGATCCCACTTTGAAATTCTATATTTCACTTCAAGTTGTTGCAGAACGAGAGATTGCTCAGAATCTATTGGGAGGTTAATCTTCAATTTCTCATATGTTTCAATTGGCTTGTTAAAGTTGTTTTACCTTATTTCCTCTAACTAAAAACAAAAGATTGGTCTAAGTTACCATGCCAAAGAATAATGTGTGAATGTTTTTAAAGTGATTTAATCTACTGCATTTCTATTTTTTGTTTTATTCAAAGTTAATGTGTCAAATTCAGCCAATTTAATACTAAGCCACAAATCGTAGACCAATGTATAATATTTGGAAAACATTTGAAAAGGGCTAATGACATATTTTATTTATTTTAATATTTGAAAAGGGCTAATGACATATTTTGTTTATTTTAATATTTGAATTTGGCTAATGACATATTTTATTTATTTTAATATTTTATTTTTTTAATGATTTTTTTTTTTACAATATAGAATGTTTTAGGAACTAAGTATTTTGATTAGAAATTAAGTTTTTTTTATATCTATCTATAGTCACTAGTGATTTAATTTATATAACTATGCTAGTTATAATTTAGTTGTTAAATTAATAGTAAAACAATTGTTATTGTGTACTAGTCATAAATACCAATTAACTTCTTTTTGCAATTTAATTTAAAAATTAATTTAATACTAAATCACAAATTAGAGATCATCACCCCATTTGAGATATAACAATAATAGTTTTGTTCTATATTCCCCTACCTTCACTACCACAAACACAATTGCATTCAAATATATCAATCATGTACAATGCCCATGAACTTTGTAGGAGACAAATGGTTGTGAAAAACAAGTTTCATGGAATTGACGTTTCATTCACTTGAAACTAGGTTTCTCCATATCAATTTGAACGAAACACTGCCAAAGAAATAAAGTCATAAAGCTTCATTACAACCAATGAGGTATGGTGTTCACCAACCTGTTAGAAATTCAAAATCCAATTACCTATTTAATCTAAGCGGCAGGTACTAGCTACTATGTAACACTTGTTGTGAAATTGATTTTATTAAAAAATTAAGTTATTTTGTAACTAAAAGGGAGATAAGTTATTTTGTAAGTATAAATGAGTTTATGAAAAATATATATTTATTTTATTTTAAACAAACACGCATACATAATATAGATTTACCTAATTTCATAATATTCATCAAGTATAGCATGTCTCCGGAGATTTGAACCTGTCACTGCCAAAACAATATGTGCCTCTATCACTTGAGCTAAACTCCTTCAACTTATAATTAAATATTTTTTATTAAGATAATATTGTAGAAATTAAAGTGTAGATTCAAAAATGCTCATGAAATTTACTAAATCACAAGCCTTGAAACTACTCTATGTAGAAATTCCCACTGTAGATCAACAAATTATGTAATATATTAAAGCAAAATACAAGATCTACTTCTACAACAAACTTGCGGAAGCTTAATCGAATATGAGCAAGATCAAATAGAACACATATAACTGAGAATAAGATTCAATCACACATGAAACACAGAAGAATACTATGGGGAAAGCCTCAACTAAAAACCCCAATCTCTGTATTATCATACAAGTGGAAATATGTTCAGATTACAAAAAGAATCAGCTCACAAGCTATCCTGCTCTCTCTGCAATCCAACTACTACTCATAGATAGTCAAAGGCTTCTCAGAAACCTTCTCCTCTGCCCTCCAAGCCTCCTATTTCCTTGCGTAGTTTTCCTTGGGGTCTAGTGTTGCCACCTGTGTGAATTGGCCTCTTCACACACTCACTAACCTTTGATCTAACTGCGCAATCCTGAAGGAGATAAATCCTTCTGCATGGATGGGTTTCCTTTATAGGAAAAATTCATCCAACTGATAGTATATTGTCCCTCCTCTGATCTCAACTGGGTCTTCTGAACTGACATGCATGAGTTATTTATGAGAGAATATTCAGTTATCTGAAGTGCAGCAGTTACATGCATGCATGCATTAACTAACTGAACTCACAATTAATTCAACAAACTGTTTGAATTAATCTAACTAGACTTGACTCAGTTAACTAAGCCAACTAATTACAACTCAATATTACAACTCATCCTTATCTCTTTAACTAATGGATAAATTCCTCAATCAATGGAGAAACTGTTGCATGTCCCCACATAGACTTCATGTTTGATTTTCTACAACTAATTAATTCATGGTGAATTAATTAATTATTTTACAAACAGTTGTTAAGATCAAATTCGAATTTTACTTCTCAATTTTAGTTCAGGGACTAACTAAAATTGGAATCCATCTTGAAATGCTATTTTTAGCACTTGCATTTTTCATTCTTTGTTGCTATGTTCAACACTGGTACCCAAACTGCTATTTATAGCAATGCTATTTTTAGCATTTCTTGTTGCCATTTTCAACACTCCCTCTCAACAAGAAAGGCATTCAACTTGAACCCAATCCTGAACCTTTGGAATGTTCTGCATGCAACACTTCTCCCAAGTGTTGTTACTCCAGCAACTTTAGAAACAAAAAAAACTCCCAGCTAACCTCCCTGTTGGGCTAGAAACATCCTCTGATGTTGAAGCTCCATCTGCCGCTGACAAGTGCTCCCTCTCTGACCTCTGAGCTATTGCAACACTTCATGCATCTCACACTGTTGTACAACTCTCTGTGCCATCTTGCACTGGTGAAACACTCCTGTGCCTATCGCATTTTTGCAGCCTGCTAGCTTTGCGCTGTCTTGGGACTTCTGCACTGTAGCTCTCTCTGCCACTCCATCTGCATCTGTCTCTACCCACTCAGCTAGTCCTGCTACTCCTCATCGGGGCTCCCGTAGCAAGGTCTAATCAAAGATGCTGGGCACCTCAAGGACCCTACCCCTATTTCAGCCTTCTTGGGATAATCACTTCACATCGCCCCACCCCCGACCTAGAGGTATGGCTGCATGTGATCGATCTGCCCACTTGGATCGAAATTCCCCCCTACTAGAGGTCTCTAGATGAATGGATTCCTCCACTCAATCTCCTCTCAACTTCTTTAGTTGTGGCTGCTCCACAACCTCCTGAATTTGCTTCACCAACTATGGCTTCTCCACAATTGTTTGAGACTTCTTCTAGCATTAAATGTTGAGAGTTAGTGTACTCTCCCTCTCAACCACCAAGTCTCCAATAGTTTCCTTGCACCTCAAGGCTTTGCATGCATCTTGAACCTCAAGAGCATATAGGTTCTTGACTCATGAACTGATCTGCTTCACCTGTCTCATGATGATGTGTCTAAGGAAAACTTGTCCCTTACTGAAGACTACATCATAGCCTCTGTCTTCCAGCATCACGATCGACACCCAATTTTTCTTCAGTCCTCATACATACTTGACATCTTCCAAGGTAATTTGAGCTCCATGCTTCCCTTGAAAAACAATCGTTCCTACACCTAAGACACTATACTTTTCATCATTACCCATCGCTATGAGTATATGGAGATCTTTCTCGTCCAAGGTACTGAACAAACTCTTGTCACCGGTCATGTGGAAAGAAGCTCCACTTAAAGAAACCAACCACTTCCCAACATGGATGAAACCATGCATGCGAAAAGTGTGAAATCCAACTCGAGCTATGAGGCCAATGCCTCACCTTCTGATCCTTCCATGGATCCCTTCCTGGATTTCTCCAGTGGACAATTTGTAGCAAAATGGCCCACCTCATGAAAATGAAAGCATCACACTTTCGATTTGTCAAATTTCTTCCCACCATGGGAAGAACTCGATTTGGGATGAGAATCCTTCTCCTTCCGTTTCTTCACCTTACTCGCTAAGGCGCAATTTTCTTCATCCTCCTTGGATGAAGAACCATCTCTGGTGCTTCTTCTTATCTCCTCCTACATCAGATCCGACCAAAGTCGTTCACAATCTGGCAGTTTTTCTCTTCCATTTACAGAGTCTTGGTAGCTATGCCAGCTCTAAGGAAGACCGAGGAGTGCAAAACTCACCATCTCATCATCAGTTGTCATGATCCCTACACTTCCAAGCTCATCCCTGCAGGTGGTGAGCTTGTTCAGATATGTAGAAATCATGTCTCCCTTTTCACACTTGATCTTACGAAGCTTGTCTTTCAGCGCCAGCTTCCTCTGATCATTTTTGTTTTGATATAGATATTTCAATGTTTTCCACATCGAAAATGGTGTCTCCTTCCCATGGAGGCTCGAGACAATGTGGTCTCGAACTCCCTCCAGGAGGATTCTCCTTGCTCTAGCCACACATTTCTTCCATTCCGCCATTTGAATAGCATTAGTCAGCTTGGGGACTTCTTAATCAATGAAGTCCTTTAGACCATTATCCTCTAATACTGCTTCCATGCGATCCTTCTAGGCTATATAATTCGAGCTGCCATCAAGGGCATACTCGAGTTTTAAACCACTGAACGCCATTGGTGAAATTGAGATGTGATAAGAACTCGATTTCTATATTCAGGAACCACAAACTTTGAAATTCTCCTTTCTTGTATACTGTTCTTCTCCTTGATCACCTTTGCTCCGATACCATGTAGAAATTCCCACTGTAGATTAATAGATTATGCAATATACTAAAGCAAAATGCAAGATCTACTTCTACAGAAAACTTGTGGAAGCTTAAACGAATATGAGCAAGATCAAATAGAACACATATAACTGAGAATAAGATTCAATCACACATGAAACACAGAAGAATACTCTAGGGAAAGCCTCAGCTAAAAACCCCAATCTCTGTATTATCATACAAGTGGAAATATGTTCAGATTACAAAAAGAATTAGCTCACAAGCTATCCTTCTCTCTCTGCAATCCAACTACTGCTCATAGACAGTCAAAGGCTTCTCAGAAACCTTCTCCTTTGCCCTCCAAGCCTCATATTTCCTTGCGCGGTTTTCCTTGGGGTCCAGCGCTGCCACCTGTGTGAATTGGCCTCTTCACACACTCACTAACCTCTGATCTAACTGCGTAATCATGAAGGAGATAAATCCTTTTGCATGGATGAGTTTCCTTTATAGGAAAAATTCATCCAACTGATAGCACACTAGCTCTCCTCTAATCTCAACTGGGTCTCTGTCTGAACTGACATGCATGAGTTATTTATGAGAGAATAGTCAGTTATCTGAAGTGCAGTAGTTACATGCATGCATGTATTAACTAACTAAACTCACAATTAATTCAACAAATGGTTTGAATTAATCTAACTAGACTTGACTCAGTTAACTGAGCCAACTAATTACAACTCAATATTACAACTCATCCTTATCACTTTAACTAATGGATAAATTCCTCAATCATTGGAGAAACTGTTGCATGTCTCCACATAGACTTCATGTTTGATTTTCTACAACTAATTAACTCATGGTTAATTAATTAATTATTTTACAAACAGCTGCTAAGATCAAATTCGAATATTACTTCTCAATTTTAGTTCAGGGACTAACTAAAATTAGAATCCATCCCGAAATGCTATTTTTAGCACTTCCATTTTTGATTCCTTGTTGCTATGTTCAACATTGGTACCCGAACTACTATTTATAGAAATGCTATTTTTAGCATTTCTTGTTGTCATTTTCAACACTCTACTCATCTGTGGAAGTTAATTAACCATATAAAACAGAATCATTGACATGCAAAAGGAAACATCACACATACACAGATATTTATCTAGGGGAAAGAAACTACTCAAAACCCCTTATTATTTGTATTGCATTAATCAGAGAATAAAGAAGAAATACAACGCTTGCTCAAGCATGAGCACAACTTGCACTAGTATAGTCTATCCCTCAGCCTGACTGACTGAACCTGGCTTGAAACTTAGCCAATTTCAAGCCTTCCCAAGCTCCCATTTCCTTTTTTTGTTCCCTTGGGATATTTCCCCTATTTTTTAGGAATTTTACACCAAGGGATTGCACAATTACCATAGGCCAATCCTCTAACTGCGTGCACCACTTGTACAACTTGGATTAGTTTACAACTGATAGTACACTTCCCTTGAACTCCAATCTCAACTAGGTAACCTGAATTCTTTGCATGCAACAATTATGTTGGGTTGACTAATTAGTTAACTGGTTGATCATTCAGTGTGAAAAAAGTTTCGCACTCACAATTTGACCTCCACTATTTCTTCTGAGATTCAGAACTAGTAAAATGACAATAACTCAAATTAACTGAAATAGATTGCTACAAATTAGCAATCAATCATGTAAAACTGAACTCAAGTGTCTCCAACACAAACTTACTAAGTTAACTGAGTGACAAAGGCCATGTCACCTCAGTTAACTACCGCTAAGTATTATGTTTAAATTGAAATTCGAATTTTAATCTAGTTTGACCAAGGCAAAGTCAAAACTAGGTTTTCTTGCTGCATTTTCAACACTCCCTCTCAGCAAGAAAGGGATTATCAGATACTCCAATCATGCTTCTATGGAACTCAAATTTTCCTCTTGACAAAGCATCTGTTAAAATATCTAGATCTTCTTCCTTTGTCGGAATGTATTGCAACAACATAATCTGCCTCTGCACGCAATCTCGCAGATGGTGATACCAGATGTCGATATGCTTGGATCAACCATGAAATACTAGATTCTCATAGAGTTTGATAAACTCTAATTGTCACAATAAATCACTGTAGGATCCATCTTCTGACAAAATAACCCAACAATAATCTTTCTCATCTAGATAGCCTCACATGTTGCTTGACTTGCAACGATGTACTCTTATTCTGTTGAGTTGAGTGCGACAAATCTCTGATTCCTGTTGTACCAAGAAATTGTTATTGACCCAACACTGAAAATTCCTCTTGAAGTGCTCTTCCTATCTTATGGACTACCCGCCCAATCTGCATCTGTGAAGCCTTGCAAGTTGACTCCCTATGTATGTTTGTACCAAAGACCAAACTGAGTAATACCTATGAGGTATCTTAACACATGCTTTGTTGCCTTCCAATATAGTTTGGTTGGCTTAACCATTGCTTGACTAAGTTGGTTAACTACATAACACATGTATGGTCATGTGTTCACCAAATACATCAGTGAACCCACAAGCTTCCTGTAAATGGTAGCCTCCACTAGTTCGCCTAAAGTAACATCCTCCTTCCTCCAATTTCCTGCTAGAGGAGTCTCCATGGGTTTGCACATGTCCATATGGAACCTCTGAAGTATCTCGTGGGCATACTTTCCCTAAGAGACCAATAGTTCCCCATTTCCTTGCCATGCTTCCAACCCAAGGAAGTAGTGCATGAGGCCATGTCCCTCATCTCAAACTCCCTTGCAAGGTCCTCTTTGCAAGATATGATCAGCTTCTCATCAATAGTAAGGATCAAGTCATCGAATATCAAACAATAATTAACAATTTACCTTATACCACAATGTGGTAAAGGTTACATCTGCCTCACTTTTGGTGAATCCGAAACTGGTGAGTAGTTATCGATCCTGGTATACCAAGCATAGGGTGCTTAGTTGAGTCCATACAATGTTCACTAGAGTCTACACACATGCAACTCTTTGTCAAAGGTCTCAAACCCTTATGGTTTCTCAATATACACCTCCTCCTTAATAACTCCATTGAGGAATGTTGTCTTCACATCCATCTGATGGATCTTCGCCCCATCCATGCTAACAGTGCTAGAAATGACCTTATGGATGAGTACCTTACTACTAGAGCAAAGGTCTCATCATAGTCAATTCCCTTCCACCTAAGAGAACCCCTTGGCCACAAATATGGCCTTATGTTTCTCTATGCTCTCGTCTGTTGCATTCTTTACCTTGTAAAGCCATCTCAAACCAGCCACTGATTTGTGTGCTAGTCTTGGGACCACTTCCCAAACATTGTTTCTCACAATGGAATCATATCCCTCTACCATAACATCAACCCATATTGTTTTCTCTACAACTTCCTTGAATGAGGATGACTCTATCTATACAAGCTTGCTCATCAAAGCCATGTAGCTAGTGCACTGATCTGATGGAATCCTCTGCCTGCATTGTGATGTGGGTGCTCCCACATTCTCTCTAGCATCCTACAATAATCACTTACCATCCCTGGTTCACTTCCTTCCTTCTTTGGATGTCCCTGCTTGAGTGGATGTCTCCACTCTTTTATCCTCTGCTTGTGGCTTCTTTTATCTTCTGCCTGTGGCTGCTCCACAACTTCCTAAGGTTCTTCCTTTGGAACCAAAAGTTCCTAATCAGGCTGCACTTGAATCTCCCTCTTAAGGGAACACCTCATTTCCTTCTCCTCATCAAATTTCACATCCCTTCTGACCATTGTCATCTTGAGGGATGACAAGTACACCCGATAGTTGTGAGTTATTTTTGTGTGCCCCACAAAATATTCCCAAATTTGTTGTCGGCTCTAGATTTTTCCGTGCTTCCTTGAAAACATGACAGTAAACTGATGATCCAAAGATCCTAAAGTGTGGCACATTTGGTTTCTTGCTTCAAAAATATTCCTCTGGTGTACTCATGCCAAGAATCTTGTGAGGACTCTTGTTCTGCAAATAGATAGTTGTGTTGCATGCTTCAAAAACCCACAAGTGTAGAGGTACGCTTTGGTCATGAAAAATTGTCCATGTTTCTCCCACAATACTTTTGTTCTTATTCTCAAACACCTCATTTTGTTGTGGGTTATGGGGTTCTATCAACTCCCATCAAATGCCTTCCTTTGCACATCAATTTTTAAACTCATTCAACACGTACTCACCATCGTTATCGCTCTTCAGAGCCTTCACTTTCTTGTCAATTTCTTTCTTAGCAAGTGCTTTAAACTCAACAAATTTGGAGAATGTTTGGTATTTTCTTCTACATAAAGTAGGTCCATCACTTCCATGAGAAATCATCTACAAATATAACATAATACCTGTGCTTGGCAGTGGAGGTGGTTGAGAAAGGTCCACAGACATCAGAGTGGCTGGTTTAAAGAACTACATGTGCCATGCTTTCCCGATCATTGAAGGTGGATTTTGTGTACTTGCCCAAGGTACACCCTTTGCATGTATCACAATGCTCTAGTGCTACTTTTGGGAGGCATGTATAAACATGCTACAAGATCTTCAAAGCACCATGATGCAAATGGCTAAGTCTTCCATGCTATAATTCGTTGACAACTTGTCTCTCTGCCTTCTCTGCTTTTGTGCTCAAAGTTGCACAGTCTTCCACATATAATTTATAGATTCTTCACTCGAACCCTGATATGCTTCACTTTTCCCATGGTGATATGTCTTAGGAAAGCTTTCCCTTTGTTGAATATCACATCGTAGCCATGATCCTCTAACACAGGTATGGAAATTAGATTCTTCTTCAGACCCGATACAAACATCATATCCTTGAGACTAAGAGGGGAGCTAGAATCCCTCTTAAAATTAATTGTACTAATAATAGTTGTGTTATACCTTCCATCATCTCCCATCTTGATGTTAATATGGAGATCCTTCTCCTCAAAGTCACTAAAAAAATCATTGTTTCCCATCATTGTGAATGAGGCACCGTTGTCGAGATACCACACACTACCCATCAATGTGATGTACATGCATGCAGTGATCATAAAATCAAGTTCAAACTGTGAATCCAAGGCTTCAACCATTTCTCTTTTTACAGTGTTCTTACTTTCCTTCTTGTGTGGACACTTCGTTTCATAGTTCCCGAATTCATGACAGTGAAAGCACTTGATTCTAAACAAATATTTCCTCTTGCCCCTTGACTTGAATCTTCTTTGGATTGGGATTTCTTCACTTTCCCTTTCTTTTCCTTTCTAGTTAAGGCACAGTTCACCTCATCCTCACCTTTGGATGAGGTCTTGTCTCTGGTGCTTCGCCTTATCTCCTTCTGTACCAAATCATACCAAAGGCATTCCCAATTTGTTAGCTTCTCCCTCTCGTTCATTGAGTCTTGGTAGTTGTGGCAGCTCTTGGGAAGGCCTAGAAGGGCTAAGCTCACCAAATCATCCTTTGCTATAGTAACACCAACTTGACCAAGATCATCACGACATTGTGTGAACTTGCTCAGGTACTGTGGAATGGTCTCATTCCTCTACGTCTTGATATTTCGAAGCTTGTCCTTGAGTGTCAAGTTTTGTGGTCACTACTATTTTAGAACAAATATGTCAGCGCTTGCCACATTGCATATGGAATTTCTTTCCATATGTTTTCGTACTCCCTCCAATATGATCCTCGTCGCCTTAGCAACACACTTCTTCCAATCTACTAGATTCTAAGCATCAACTGTTGTTGGTTTCGAAATATCATTATCAATGAATCACTGCAACCCATTATCCTGCAAAACTACCTCCATCCAGTCCTTCCATGCAATATAATTCAATCTTCCCTCAAGAGCATACTCAAGCCTTAGTCCATTGAAATCCATCTTCTTGGTCTTGCAGAAAACCTACAACCTGATCTGCACATTCGAATCTCCTGCAATGACAACTTTGAAATTTGTTCTCTACAGTGATTCCAGCTTTGATACCATGTAGAAATTAATGTGTAGATTCAAAAATGCTCATGAAAATTACTAAATCACAGGAGTTGAAGCTACTCTACTCATCTTTGGAAGTTAATTCAACATCTAAAATAAGAATCATTGACATGCAAAAGGAAACATCACACATACACAAATATTTATCTAGGGGAAAGAGACTGCTAAAGACCCCTTACTATATGTATTGCATTAATCAGAGAATAGAGAAGAAATACAATGCTTGTTCAAGCCTGAGCACACCCTGCACTAGTATACTCTATCCCTCTACCTAACTTACTAAACCTAGCCTGACACTTAGCCAATTTCAAGCCTTCCCAAGCTCCTATTTCCTTGCGTTGTTCCATTGGGAAATTTCCCTATTATTTAGAAATTTCACAGCAAGGAATTACATAATTACCATAGGCCAATCCTCTGATACATGCACCACTTGTACAACTTGGATAAGTATCACTTACGTGCACCACTACCCTTGAACTCTAATCTCAACTGGGTAACTCAAATTATCTGCATGCAATAATTATTTTGGGTCTATTGATCAGTTAACTGGTTGATCATTCAGTGTGAAAAAGGTTCCACACCCACAATTGACCTCCAGTGGTTCTTCTGACAACGAGAACTAGTTAAATTGACAATAACTCAAATTAAATAAAATGTATTGCTACAAAATAACAATCAATCATGTAGAACTAAACTTAAGTGTCTCCATCTCAAATTTATTGAGTTAATTGAGTGACAAGAGCCATCTCACCTTAGTTAACTACCCCCAATTATTCTGCTGAAATTGAAATTCGAATTTTAATCTAGTTTGACCAAGGAAAATTCAAAACTCGATTTTCTTGCTGTATTTTCAACAAATATTAATGTATTTTAATTTATTAAGAGTATGTTAAAAATTAAGGATTATAGCTATTGATTCATTATCAATTTTGTATTAGTTATATTTTGACTATAAATGTATATCTATTTACTTACTTAAATATTAAGTAAATAATTTGTTTATTTTTGTAATATATTATAATATTATTTTTTTTATCATTTTATTAGTGAAAATAATTGAAGCCTTTTTAATATCAAATTGAAAATAGAAAAATTTAGAGAAAATGACCAATTTTTTTTAGAAAAATTAAAATTTAAAGACAATAAACTAAAATAGAAAAAGCAAGAAAAAAACCTCTAAAAAACAAAAAAACATTTGAATTTGTTTTTTCACTTGCACACCACATTTTAAACTCTGTGAATATTTTTTAACAACATTACATATATTAATGAATATAATATTAATATAATAATATTATATATACTTATTATGAACCTACTATATGATATATATTTATTTTACTTTTTACCAATTGCCAATGTTAATAACTAATGTATATGAGATGATACAAATATATTTTGTAAAGATGAGATGGTATGATACTTGATTTATAATTGATAACTACTCATATGAACTTGCTTTTGAGAAGATTTAAATTTCTTTTTGTTTTTAAGATAGATGGTTTAATGTCCACAGGGTCTTGGATAGAGAGGGATTGACCGTGTTGTTAAGGCACTTTGAGATGTTAAGTCACCAGTTCAATTACCCACCCTATTCAGGTGTTATTCTTGGATATGACCATGATGTAGCTTCATCAATGTTGAACTTATCAAAAAAAGAAGAGGAGATAGACGGTTTAATCATCCTTTACATATTTTATGAGTAAATAATGTTTTTCTTATTTTAGTTATCTTCTATCAAAAAAACATTATTATTATTAATTTAATATTTTTTGTTGGGTAGTTCAGGTAAAATTCACTTGGTCAAGTTACTGGTGGTTTTTGAGCTCCGGGTTTATGAGGACCCATGGTAGTGCCCCATGACATTCATGTGGAATATGGCCTATTTAAAGGAGGGAATTAAACTGTCCTATAACCATCTTAACTCCAAATCTACCAACTGTCGAGAGGGATCAAATCTCTTGATATGAAAAACCATTTTCGAGTGGAAAGAGATTTGATCCCTCTCAATCCTTAGTAGATTAAGAGTTAATATGGATCTAAGTTGTTATAATGTTAAACTGTAGAAATAAAAATAAGAGAGTAAAATACTTACTTTAAAAAAAAATGGATTAAGAAATTAATTGTGTATGAGTGACTAGTCACTCAATCATAGGTATTTAGAGTAGATTCTAACTCCAAACCAATTTATGATGTTTTCAACTTAAATAAAACAACCTACATCATTGTAACTTAATCAATCCTCCATACATGGGCACTTCAATCACCTCATTTAGCCCTTAGTCAACCATGAAAATCCCTTCCATTTCCATATACATCATAAGTGAGGGTCTTTCCTTCTCTTCATAGTCCCTTAAGAATACCATTCCTATGTAGTTCTCTTTTGTGCAACTATAAAGAGTAACATTATGGCTTCAAAATAATGAATGAACGACAACATGAGGCTTACTAGTCTAGTTAAGACAATGAATGATTTCCCATGAGATTGGAAGATGGAATGAAGAACTTTCACACTTTTCAAGATGATTGTACATCCCCTTACAAGTTTCACATGCTTATATTTTATGTGAGTAGACATTTCTGTCAGGCCAGGGTAACTCCAGGATGAGCAGAAGAAAACTGATCTATTATTTCATTAGAGAACTATTGTTTATATACACAAAGGAGACGGAACAGTTCATCTTCTTGATGACTGTTCACGTTCCAGTTTACCCAACCGCCTTCGGATTAGGTGTGAACATTCCCCCCCTTAATCTGAAGGGATGTTGGTGAGTCCAAGCATCGTTCTGAATCTTTCAAGCTTTTCTCTTCCAAGCGCTTTGGTGAAGATGTCTGCAATTTGCTCATTTGTGGAACAATGATGGAGATGGATTGTTTTGGCCTCAACATGATGTCGGATCAGATGATATTTAGTATTGATGTGCTTAGTACGATCATGGAACTTTGGGTTCTTGGCCAACTTTATTGCAGAGGTGTTATCAATCATGAGTGGAGTTGATTGTACTTGTTTTACCTACAAATCTTCAAGAATTTTCCTGAGCCACACAATTTCTTTCGTTGCTTCAGCTGCTGCCACGTATTCTGCTTCTATTGTGGAATCTGTTGGAACTGATTGTTTGCGTGATCTCCAGGAGACAACTCCTGATCCAAGACTCATAGCATATCCTGAAGTAGATACCCCAGTTTCTTTGTCTCCATCGAAGTCTGAATCAGAGTATCCAATCAAGTTGAAGTCGTCCACCTGTGTATACTTGATTCCAAGGTTTTGAGTTCCCTTCAAGTACCTTAGAAATCTTTTTGTAGCAGACCAATGTCCCTCACAAGGCTTTTGCATAAACCTGGAGAGGATTCCAACAGCAAATGAAATGTCTGGTCTGGTAGTAGTGAGGTAGATGAGACTTCCTACAAGCTGTCTATACTTTGTTGCATCCTCAAATTCCTTTCCTTCAATAGATGTGATCTTCAAGTTTTGTTCCATTGGAGTAGAAAGAGGATTGCACTCTGTCATGCCAAATCTGTTTAACAAGTCTCCAATGTATTTCTTTTGAGAAAGAAATATGGATTTTGGATGTTGGGTTACTTCAATGCCAAGATAGTAATGAACATAGCCCAAATCAGTCATTTCAAAACTTTTTCCTAATTCTTTCTTTACGGATGCAATATAGCTTTCATTGTTCCCTGTCATTAAAAGATCATCTACATATACCACAAGATATACAACTGTTTTGCCAACTTTCTTGACAAATAAAGTTGCATCATCAAGATCAAAATGTTTGAAGTTGAGTTTCAGAAGATGCTCAGTTAGTTTTTCATACCAGACTCGTGGTGCTTTTTTGAGGCCATACAAGGACTTCACAAGTTTGCATACTTTGTGTTCATGTCCTTTCACAGCAAATCCTTCAGGCTGGGACATAAAAACATTCTCTTTTAGATCTCCATTCAAGAATGCAGTTTTTACATCCATTTGATGGACTTTCCGACCGTTCTGAGCAGCTAGTGCAAAGAGTGTCCAGATGGTGGCCCATTTTGCTGTGGGGGCAAAAGTTTCCTCATAATCGACCCCTTCCTTCTGTGCAAAACCTTTTTCCACAAGCCTAGCTTTGTGCTTGTCAAGTGAGCCATCAGCTTTGTACTTGTTCTTGTAGACCCACTTGTAGCCAATTGGTTTGGTTCCAAATGGAGGATCAACCAGCTTCCAAGTGCCATTCTTTATGAGGGCATCATACTCCTTCTGCATCGATTCTTTCCATTCATCATGAGAAGCAGCTTCTTTGAAGGAAGTTGGTTCAAAATCTGTAGACAAGTTCAATTCACAATCATAAGTAACATCCATATCAACAGGTGAATTAGAGTTATCTACATCACCTCCATCTTGTCGGTTTGTATTTCTGGTTCCTGTTTTTCCAATTTCATCAGGATGAACACTTTCAAGTGTCTTTGTTAGCCACTTTGGGGGACCTTTCTGAGATGGTCCAGGCTGCTCTGTTGATTGAGTTGGGACTGAATCAAGATTGAGTCTCCCAATTCTATCAATTACATCACTTAAAGGATCATCCGGTGTTGGAGTTTCATGCAAGGGAGATTGTTCTTCAGAAGAAGATTCCATATGTTGATCTAGTATAGGAATCCCCCCTTCAAGATGTGGAATCTGATTCTCAAACTCTTGAAATGATTTCGGTTTTGTGAATCTATCCAAGCGATCAAGTTGCCGCTCAACAACATTGTCAGATTTGGATGATTCAAGAAAAATGACATCTCTAGATAAAACAAAATTTTTATTTACTTCATCATAGAGGCGTTATGCTTTAGATGTATTTGAATACCCCAGGAAGATACACTTACGACTTCTAGCACCAAGTTTGTTTCTATGTACCTTTGGTATTAAAGCATAACAGGTGGAACCAAAAATCCCGAGATGTTTTACCGAAGGAACATGTCCATACCACAATTAATAAGGAGTCTTGTTTCTTATAGCACTAGATGGACATCTATTCTTTATATATGCAGCACATAGAACAACATCAGCCCAAAACATTATCTTTACATTTTTGAAGAAAAGCATGGATCGTACCATATTCAAGATTGTTCTATTCATTCTTTCAGCTACACCATTCTGTTGAGGATTATAAGGCACAGTTGTTTGATGTTTGATCCCATGTTGGCGAAGATAGTTTTCAAATTCATTTGATGTATATTATTTTCCATTATCAGTGCGAATAGACCCAATATGAGATTGTGCATCATTTTCAATCCACTTATGAAAATTCTTGAATGTTTGAAAAGCATCAGATTTGTTCTTCAATAAATAAACCCAACACATTCTGGTGTAATCATCAATAAATGTCATGATATATTTATTTCCATTTGCAAAAGGAACAGGCATTGGACCACATAAATCTGAATGAATGAGTTCAAGCTTCCTATGTGCTCTTGAATGTGAATCATGAAAAGACTGCTTGCTATGCTTTCCTAGAATGCAAGCATCACATTGCTTATGTTTTCTAGGAATTGTAGGCAAACCAACAAAACCATTTTTCTTCAACAAGCGGAGACTATCATAGTTTAAATGTCCAAATCTAGCATGCCATAATAAACTTGACGGAAGTGTACCTTCTTCATGATGAGAAATATATGAGAAATGTTGTGCATGAGCAGAATTTCCTTGCAGTTTAAGAAGTCTTTCTTCTTCTATACCCCTCATGACAAGTGAGTGGTCAGATGCCTTTCTTACCTCAAGCTTGCCATCAAACATATGAATGGAGTGACCTTGCTGGCGGATGTGGACCAGGGACAACAAGTTTCTCTTGAGCTGTGGGAGATATAGAACATGGTCCAGAAGAAAGTCTGGAAGACCAGGCAGTTTAAGCCTGATTGTGCCAAGCCCTGATGGCTTGATTTTTGACTGATCTGCAAAGTATACTGCTCCATCAACATTATTAGTGAAATCTTCAAAAAAATCTTTCCTATGAGTCATATGACAGGTTGCTCCTGAATCAAGCAACCAGTCATTTTTCGAAGAAGCAAGTGAAGCATTAAACAAATCTTCATTTACTCCAATGTTACATTGTGCCTCAATATAGTGAGCGGATTCAGGTGCTTTACCTTTGTCTGTGTCATCAGTTTTACCTTTCTGCTGATTTCTTCTGTGCTCAATTTTGTCCCATGGTAGCTTGCATGTAGAAGCATCATGTGATCCATTTCATTTGCAGCGAATGCAATGCAGATATGCCTTTTCTGCTTGAGAATGTCTGCCCCCTGCCTCTGAAGTATCTTCCTCTTCCTCTTCGTCCACCTCTTCCTCTTGTAGAATCTTGAGCAGGATGCTTTTCTTTATGAGCAAGGCAAACAGTCTCTTCAGAAGATTCAGGGACTGTCTTCTTTCCAAAGGCTTTCTCTCTTTCAGCAAACTTTTTCACAAGAGAGTCAAAGGTTATATCTTTAAGATTTCCATTTGCTTGTAATGACTCAAGATAATTGGAGTAGGTAGGATAGAGTGCTTTGAGAAAGACAATAAGAGAGATATCCAGCTCAACCTTAGTGGATTTAATATCATGCATTATAGACTTTATTTCAGATGCAAGAGCAAGAGGATCAATATTTTTCAGTTCAAGAGTGAAGAGTTTAATCATGAGCTGAACAACTTCAAGTGCAGAATGTGTATCATAGAGTTCTTTCAGCTTTTGTAAAGCTTCAAAGGCAGTGGAATAGGATGAAATATGACGACTTACTTCTTCATTTACAGATGTTGCGATCAATGCATAGGCTTTGCTGTTCTTGTTTTCCCAAATGGCGAGTTCTTTGTCTGATGTAGGCTGCACAGGGTCTTTGTCTTCTTCTCCGACACACACTCCTTCCACAACTCATTGTAGGTGAGGGTGTGTTTTACCATCCGAGACCATTCAGAATAGTTCTCCTTGCCAGTGAGAACTATTCCGACCATAGAGATGATTGAATGCATTCTGTAAAAAAAATACTTCTACTGATAAAAAGAAACTTTACGTTACAGCCTTCAAATCCTTCTGATATTTGCTAAAAGCATCAACATTTCATTGTACATATCACTGCAATACTACTATGTTTTGAAAAATGCGCAATGGATCACTTCAATATATCACTTCATTCTATAATATATCACTTCAATATATCAATATATTATGCAAATGCGCAAGGGATCACTTCACTTCATCAATATATCACTTCAATAATCCATATATTATGCAACACTACAAATGTTTTGATATATAAAACACCCTGACTGATATAACTTGAATGCTTTGAAAACTGCCTTGAATGATATATATGAACACTTTGAAAAAACAGCACAATGCTTTGAAAAAATTGTTTATATAGGTGGCACAAACCCTAGCTCTAGGGCTTAATCAGTCAAATATCTTGTTGCCTGCTTTGCAACCGCACATAATCCCCAAGTATTCCAAAGCGTTTCTAATTGCAAAGGCTTTCTCAAAAATGCGGATTTGGTTACGATAGAAGGCGAAGGCCATGTCTTTCATCTCCATAACCGAAACAGAAAAATAAAAGGTATTCCATATTGATGGTGCACTAGCTAGGAATTGAAACCGGGTCGGGTCTGTAACGTGGCAAAACTGAAACAAGAAAAGTAAAGCAAAGCAATGTTTATGCAGCACCAACCAGGAATCGTACCACTAGACCACTGTTCTTCGGATCCGTTTGAAGACCATGAATCTGATCTGATATCGCCGTTTATTGTGCACTGCACTTCACCAAGTGCGATACGTATTGGATGGTCATCTCCACTCATATATGGCACACAGGACTTGATGTTTAAAGTGGAGGAATATAACTTTTGTCAACCGCCCTCCCACGAGTCTCCACAACAGTGTACGTATCCAAAATCAAAACCTTGCATAAATGACAGCGCTCGGAACCTTCAACGAATCCGACTAAACTCTCAGGAAAACCCACGGGAAAATGTGAAGACGAGCTCCACCAGAGACAGCAGCAAGACCTGGTCAATAGTAACGGGCGTATTGAATGGAAAAACGGAATTTCACACAGTCTTCGATGCGCAGAGAATGAAACGCAGGACAGAGGCAATCAATGCGTAGAGAGACAAACGTTCAGGCATGGCCAGACAACCGTTTAGGCAGGCAATCAATGATGCAGAGAATCAATGACACTCAGGGCAGAGCAACGCTCAGGAGAGAGCAACGCTCAGGAGAGAGCAACGCTCAGGAGAGAGCAACGCTCAGGAGAGAGCAGCGCTCAGGACAGAGGCATTATTAGAGGAGTTACAAGGAATCTGGGACTGGGACCTGTGCTCTGATACCATTTCAGGCCAGGGTAACTCCAGGATGAGCAGAAGAAAACTGATCTATTATTTCATTAGAGAACTATTGTTTATATACACAAAGGAGACAGAACAGTTCATCTTCTTGATGACTGTTCACATTCCAATTTACCCAACCGCCTTCGGATTAGGTGTGAACAATTTCATAAGCTTCCAATAAACAATTAGCAATAAGTAGTGTGTTATAAAATGTCTAGCATTGGCAATATATACAATACTAGATGTTATATATGATTTACATAAGTGGTGCATTTACTATTGTGTAACACCTTTAATAAAACACTACTTGTTACTAATTGAAAGAATTCCTTCATCCACCTCTTCATGCATTTGTATTGGTATTTAAAAGTCAAAAGTAGTAGACGAGCTTCATTTAGGCCATATGATGGAAAATATGTGAATTTTTTAAGTTGACACTCAATAATAAAATTTATTTTCCCAGGGCTTCCATTTCTTCCTCCCCTCTTCTAGACTTTCCCCTCTATTCTATTCACAATCATTTTGGACAATTTCATATATTATTTTCTAGCATCATCTTTTTATATAGCTTCACCATAGTAACTCTACCACATGGTTCATGAAAATGATATTTACAATTTCTACTTGCATTTATCCAATTTAATGTGGGGCTTATTGGCATTGTTGTCATTAATGGAAAAGGAGCAACAACAAGGTATGTTTGGTGCTTGTCATGCTTGACAGAAATGTGACAAAGGTATGCATAGTTGATGAAGTGTTGTGGTTCTTGTGAGTAGCAAGGTAGAACATAGAATGTTGTAGAGATTATTATGTAACAAATATCATTTGAAGAGATGCCAGGCAAGGAAATATGGTGCACTAAGCGATGCTTGTGTTGTTTCTATGTTGTGAAGGCATTGTCATGCTTGTTATTGGACTGCTTGCATATGCTTATGTTGTTATGTTACTATATTGTTGATCGATGTTATGCTTGATGGCAAGGCATGTTGCAAAGTGTTCTGGAATAGTTAATGTGTGCACAATTGAATAGGTATTGTTATGGCAAAGGAGTAGCAAAGTAGGATGACAAAGGGTGTCATTGATGAAATGTCTCTCTTGGAGTTCTCAAGTTACACATCCTTACTGGATACATGTGTTTATTTGCTTTTGATGATAGAATGTTGCAGAGATTGTTTTGATGCAAGGTAAAGATGAAAGGAAAAGGATGGAGTGAGTCATTATGTCAATTTTCCCTCTATAACCTGGATTATTGAGGATGGTGCACAAATAAAGAAGGAAATAGAAGAAAAAAAGGAAAAACCAACGATAGAGACAAAAAGTCAAGTTTCTCAAAGAATCAATAAAACATAGAAAGAGCCATCCATTGCTGGAGTTCTCCCGAGGATAATTGATCCAATAATTTGAAGGAAACATCTCCATAAACTATATATGACATATCCCAAATATACTTTCTATGCCCTATACATGAGTAACATTATGAAAATAATGGCGGACGAGAATATTCCAAGGTCTTTGCTCCCTCTTCAAGAAGTGTTAGTTTCAGGACTTTTAGTTGAATATTTTAAGATATAACATGCATTATTAGACCTTATATCTTTTTCCATCCTTTTTATATTTTCAACATTTACAGTAAAGGCAAAATTTGTTAATTACAAAGGAAAATGCATGTATTTTGATGGAATTGCATCTCTTTTAAAGATGAACAATGTCTAGCTCAACATTCAAAATGATTACTATGAGGTAGTGGTCATGAAGCTACACAACAAGGGTGTGATTCTCAATGATGAATCCAAGTCAAAAACCCTAACCATGATGTGCCTCAACAAATAGACCAATTGATGAATGCTTCAATCAATTGGAAAAGGCAGCGGAGGGGTAACACATGCTTGTTGAATCACATGTTTGAGGTCCAAAGCCAAGAAATGTAGAGTGGAGTATGATCATATGGTCGTTGCATAAGATCAATATCCAAAAATGAGTTATGTGTTGCTATCAAAGATAAAGTGCATTAGAGGGAATACCCTAATAAAATCTTCTTGATTCATGGAATATTTAACGCATATAGATTATTGAAAAGCTTTGACAATACTGTAGGATTGAGCATATACAAGTTAGATCAAATTCAAAGAAGACCGACTATGTGAAAGCATAAATCGAAGGAGAATATATAAAAATTATGCAACATATAATACCAAAACAGAGATTGAACATTTGGAAATGGGAGAAGAAAGTCACAAAGTAATATGGACATTCATGTTAAATAACAAGATAAAATTGTTAGATCTAAGACTTTTGTGATCCATAATGTAGATAGATGTTTTCCGGATTAATCACATAATCAAGATTTGGTCGACCTTTTAAACCAACTAATGTGATCCATCCTAAAGACAAGGTGGTCTAATTGTTTTTTATACTAATACCAACCCTATAAGAAAAGAAAAAAATAAGAATTTTAACAAACCTATGAAAGTGAAATGGTTAAGTAGTTAGATGAAAAATGGCAGCTCGACCATGGAAAGAAAAAGGTGACCTAACACATTGGTAGAAAATGACGAGAATGCAACGCTGCTCAAACCATAGAGGCCGCAAAGAGACGACAAAGACGTTATTTAGATCATCCAAGTGTGTGTGTTATTATGGCGTTGGGATTGGTATTATTATTCATTGTGTTGGGTTTGGTATTAATATTCATGGAGTTGGTATTAAATATTCATGACATCCTAACAAATGATGAAAAGATGGTGGATTGTTATATGCAGTTCATTTTATTATATGGAGATCAAATGGCAGCGTTATATAAATGTCAGCAACATTATACAAATGGAATGTTATTATTTTGTTATATGGAGATCAATTGGAAGTGTTATACAAATGTTGGCACCAAAGATACGATGGTGGATTATTATATGGAGTTCATTTTATTATATGGAGATGAAATGGCAGCGTTATGTAAATGTCAACAATATTATACAAATGGAAGTGTTATTATTTTGTTATATGGAGATCAATTGGAAGTGTTATACAAATGTTGGTAGCAAAGATATGATGAGAGGAAAATGCAAAGCTATAAGGAAAAGACAAAGACAAAGCAAAATTTATGAAGAATGTTGTTATGCTTGTGATGTTGTGATGGGTTTTAGTTGTTGATGTATTGTTAATGTATGTTGTAAAGGCAATGGTTGTTATGCTTGTTGATTTAATCATTAAAAGTGGTTGAAATTAATATTTAGTGAATCATTTATTTTATTTTTAATATTCAAAATCTCAAAAAGTGTGAAATGAATGAGTGAAAAGAGAAGTCTTTTCACTTCAAGTTCTTGTATGGAATACTAACATCCATTGAAGCTTGTTTATAAAAGTGTGTGAGGTTGAAAGGGTGGAATGGTTAGATATTTTGAAAATGTAAGAGCTGATTTGAGTGGTTTATTACTTGGCACATAGAGTAGATGTGACGCGGATTTGAGGAGAAGAAGAAGAGAGACAGAGATGGAGGTATGTAGATTTATAAACTAGGTCTAAGGTAACTAGCACATTGTTTTCTTTATGTATCATGGTATTGTAGTTTCCTTTCAAGTTGTAGCTTGATAAAAAATAAGTTGTAGTCTGTTGAAGTAGCAACCTCTTGTGGATTGTAGTCTATAGAAAATTGATGGGCACTGGAGGTTCCTTGCAAGTTGAAGCTTGCAAAAGAAATTGAGGTAGCAACTTCCTATAGGTTGGAGCCTACTAAAAATATGATGTAATAAGATAGTATGAGTTTTCCTTTGCATCACAACAATAACAAATCATGGTTTTCTCTTTTTATGGGTTTCCACTTATATTTGGTGACCATATGTGATGTTTTTATGTGCTTATGTGATGTTTTGGTTTACATATTAGTTGTTGTTCACATATTAAATGTGTTATTCATATTGTGTTAATTTTCTCATTTAATAGTTATGTTAAACATTGTAAAGAAAAATAATTTATGTCCATGAATGTACTAAACTGATTCAACCCCTTTAGTTTAGACTAGTTTCCAACAATTGATATCAAAGCGAGTTCCTGTTGGAATATCTAATTCCTACTTGTCTCTAGTTGTGATTCTCACTAAGTAAAGGAGTTTGTTCCTAGTAGTTAGGATCCATTTCCTAGTTTGGTGTGTGGTTGAGATATTTCCTCAACCAACAGATTGTGTGTCTAAAATAGTCTCCCTATCTTAAGACAACACTTTGTATATATGTAATTGTATTTGATTAATAATATGAATCTGGATTCTCAGTTTTTAAGTTGGTATCAGAGCCCTGAGGACCTGGCCCCTCATGGGCTTGGCTGCTCCTGGGCTGAGGAAAATAAAGAGTTTGGTGTTTACTGTGTATGCGATTTTGTGTGTGCAGTTTTGGGTGTGCGAGGGCCAATGATGGCTGATTGCGGTGACAATAGATCTTTGTTGACGACCTTGGCCATGACATGAAGAACCTGGGCTTACGATTCCGTTGCCTGATCTGGAGCAGACGATTCGTGGCTTCTTCCAAGACAAGGTGGACGGGTTAGATCTGGATGGCTCGATTAGTGCTCTTTCAATTCTTATTGTGGGTGTTGGTGGGGCAGATTTTAAAGAAATGGAGATCCTGGATGCAGATAAAGGCGAACCATTAGAAAGTTCCATTGGACGAGTCGTGACACGTGATATAGTGAAATTTGTTCCCCTACGGAATTTTCCAAGTGAAGATACAATTGCAGAATCAATTATATGAAGAGAAAAAATACAGAACCTGTTGTGCTAGAGAGTTGATTCACCGAAATGTAGTTTTGATAGGACTGATCATGAATAATGTTCCTTTTTGTATTGGTTTCTTTCATGTACAGAAAGAATATTTTTTGGGCGCTGCAAATATTTTATACTCTGGCATAATATGCTCATTTAACTACGTCCCCTGATGCAAAACCAACAGGAATATATGATGGACAATGTATTCTTTACCGATTTCTGTAAAGATTTCTTGTGCCAAGATGTGGAGCACATTCTTACACGGTAGATTATGAACAAAATCAATAGCGGAAACGACATCCGCTTTGTCATAGTAGTTCCATCCTAAGTGGGATATGTTGGGTGTACCAAACAACAATCAGAATCGAGTTCCTTAAGTCCGGATTGAGCTTGAATGCGAGGAATGACAAAGTCTTTAGAGCTGGAATGGTGTTTAGTGTTGCACTTGGGCTTCAAAATTTATCAGACTGCAGAGATAGAGAAATTTGATGCTTTGTTAATCTGAAAGTTTTTTTTTTTTTTTCCTTGGAATTATGGATAAAATTATTGTGCCTTATTGAGCCTAGCTAACTCAATTTAGGTAAAGTTATTTTGTTAGAATTCGCGACTCTAACAAATGACGACAGGTTAAGCATGGAGTTCCAAGATTTAATTGACAAAGAAAAAGATGCCCAAGATGTGAAACGAGCAACAACAACGATCAAATTATGATGGACAACGAGGTGAAAGTGTGAATTTGTTCATGTTTGTGGAATAGACTCTATTATGTTGTAATGTGAATCACAGTTGTAATGTAAACAAGTCTAGGATGTTTTATTGTGGTCTTTGTAAACTATGTACCTGGTAACTCCAGAGTTGGAGTGTGAAATGTAAGCCTTGTAAGGCATGTGTATCCCCATACAGTTCGTGGTAATCTAAAAACCACTAACAATGAGAGCCCTTGGTGGCATGGTTGAGGGTGATCCGTTAAAACCTAGAGCATGGTTACGGGTAATTCGACAAAACCCAGGTTAACAATGATGTAGGGATTTACAGGTACAAGTACAAGTGTGCATTTATAATGGTTGGAAGAACCATGTATGCGAAATACATCCTACAAGACTGGCAGTTGCAGCGGTTAGTACCCATGCATTCCGGTGGATGGTTGTTCCTTTATATGGACATCAACATATTCTTTTTGGTATATTTGACCACAACTAGATCTTGCAGATTGATAATGGAGACAAGTACTCATTAAGGGGGAGTGTTGGAATATCTAATTTCTACTTGTCTCTAGTTGTGATTCTCACTAAGTAAAGGAGTCTATTCTTAGTAGTTAGGATCCATTTCCTAGTTTGGTGTGTGGTTGAGAGATTTCCTCAACCAACAGATTGTGTGTCTAAAATAGTGTCCCTATCTTAAAACAACACTTTGTATATATGTAATTGTATTTGATTAATAATATGAATTTGGATTCTCAGTTTTTAAGTGTTCCTTCTATGACATCCTAACACCGGAAATGTAAACTTAGTTGAATATGGATTATGATGTGACTGCTTTGTTAAATTACTTACGCTCATTGTACTTTTTCTGTGTTAATTTTGAAGTTCAAATTTCAAAGTAAATATACTAACAAAATAATAATTGTAAACAATAATTGAAGGGTTCAACATTTTAGAGGAGAGATAGACTCTTGGTCTAAAGATTTGAGAAACAAACTTTAATGGCATGCACACTAACCATCATAACATTACGAACTAAAAATTGAATCACAATACTTGGAAATGTTTTGTCATACACAATGATGTTTATCCTTTTTCAGTCATAACTTCACATGCGGGTGTCGCAATTGGAAAACTTGTGAAGATCTCGTCTGTCACTGGAAATGAATAATCAACGATAATTCAATGAGACTATCCCTCGACAATTGTTCCATATGCACTAATAGAACGAGTGGGGCCTTGAGCGATTATTTAATTCATCTATCTGCAAAGATTTTTTGAGCCAACCCGTGAAATCATTTAAATTTTCAGGTGGCAAGGTGAACATGATGTCAGTAATATTTATGACTAGAATTTTCTGCAAGTGAAGAATGATGCAAGGGATGGATAAAGCATTACTATATAACACAACTAGGTGTTACTATGTAGGGTGAACCTCAATTATAGGTTTGTTTCAATCTTGTTTATATGTTGTTCAAATGATCGTTTGGTTTATGTGGACGTAAGAGTTGTAATATTTTCAACAATTTTATGTGCTCCAATGGCGTCAACATTGTTTGTTTAGCTTATATCAAAGACACTGAATTTTCAATGTTTTTTTCCGCTCTAATAGCTTGAGCATTATCTATTCAACTTGTACTCTAATAGCTTGAGCATTATCTATTCAACTTGTATTAAGGTACTGAATTATTTGTTTATCAGTATTCTATGGTCAAGTTGTTTCTCATGATCTTATGGCTTGAACATTATTTGTTCTGCTGACATGAGAAGTTTATGGATTTTAATTATCTTTCCCAAAAAAAACTCCAGATGCAGGTCATTATGTCTTGGATTGTGATCATGTTACCATAATTTGTCTTGGATTTGTTGGTGAGAGAGCTGGTGAATAGTGATTTCAAGGCTCTGCATGAGGTTATGTTGTGAAGACAACAACTTGTGACTCAAAAAGCCTTGAAATCAATCTATTGAAGTTATGAAACTTTACACATTCGGCCCATCAGGTATCCCATCTTTGCTCCATCTCTTGTTGTTTTTCATGTTAGAATAGTCTCCCTTTCTCTATCGGATATGAGTTCTAATATACAGGGTATATATGCATTTATAGGAGCTTCAATTTTCATGCTTATTTTCATTTTTGCTTCAGTTCTGCTCATGATTAATAAGTTGAAGCAACACGAACAGTTCCAGTAACCTCAGTAGATCTGCAGAGCTACCAGCCTCAGCGACCATATAACTAAGAAATCCATAAATCTCAAAAACAATGAGAGACGATTGATGGGATCTACAGGAATAAGATGCGTTCCAATGCTTCAACACCTAGTTCAACAACTCCGAGTGCAACAACGGGTACCGACTTAACTAGTAGTGTAAATTGTCTTAGCTCCTTCCATGGCTACATTAAGACTGCACAAGTAAACTTTGGAAGATGCACGATACATGGTGGACGTTGTATGATATATACACTGGACGTCATATTCATTATTTTGAATTATGATATATTTAGATATTTTAGGGTTTTAGGCCTTAATTAATGGTTCCACTACGTATGTTTTCTTATACAACATATAATGATTGTTGATATATTTATGGACCTTTCTACATATTTGAGGCAAGCGCTCTAGATGTTGGTGAGGCAATAAGACTTGCCGAGTTTTCATGGCTACAAGGAATTTTAACACTAAAAGGAAAATATTTTCTAGCGGAGTTTAAGGGAAGTTTATTACAATTGAAAAAATATGAGTAGTGACGATGTTTTTTTTAGTGCGTTTAATGAAACAAGTAGCATTCGTGTGCTGCGTACATAAAAGCACCACCAAGTGGAATACATAACTAAAAGCTCCAAAGGCATTGAATGTAAAAAACATTCGTACCAAGAGATAAAATATCCCCGAGGCATTCTTCTAAGGAATGACACGAGGGCACTCAAAAAATAATTATTGTGCCGGTGCTTTCTTTAAAGGCCCCTGTTATCACCTCAAAAAACTCTCGTAGGTTGTATCTGAAAGATGCTCGGGAACATTACAAACTCAACAAAATGTTGGGAATGGATGAATGGAAGGAATGATGCATATTCAAGCCAGATAACCTTCTACTATGCTTAATCCCAAACATGGGTGAACACCCCAGACTACAAGGCTTTAGACTACCAATTACTCACAGTTTGAGGATTAGGTGAACATGGAGAATACTGATCGCACCAGCAGATGCACAAGACCATGTGATGGCCGGCTGCAACTAGTAAAGAGGTCTACAAATCTATTTCCTAATGCACAGACACGATGACAACTCTCTGGCACTAAGTAAACAAAAACTTGCACAACACATTCAATGATACATACTAGATTCTAACACAGAGGTGGGATTACAACCCCTCTAATGCTAAACATCAAGAGCACATGAAAAATGCATAACAGGCACAATCTAGAACAGAGTAGAAATAGAAAGTGAGTAATTAACAGCAAAAGAAGCTTGTATTAGCTAAAAATGAAGACCAGACGCTGCAAGTATCAGAGTAGTTACAGTCTTCAGTAGAAATAGAAAGTGAGTAATTAACAGCAAAAGAAGCTTGTATTAGCTAAAAATGAAGACCAGACGCTGCAAGTATCACAGTGGTTACAGTCTTCAGAAGTTGAACCTTACATTAAAACAACAACCATCAACCCTGATTACATCTGTGTTCTGAGTATATATAGAGTTTGATTACAAAGATATGCTGTTATGTTATGCGTGAAGGGGTCATAATGGACCACCAACCACCTTAACTCTCTGATGGAGTCTCTGCTACAATTTGCGTGCTTTAACGAACAAAATTGATCTTTTAAGATACACTGTTGTCCTTCTCGAGCAGGTGGAGTGCCATATGGAAGAAGTTCCATAATTGGTAAACGTTGTGATCTGCTCGAGGCTGTCCTTTTTCTTCTCGGCCATCCTCTTTCCTAAATGCAGTTGTTGAGGATCTAATGCGCCGGGTACTGGATTCCGGCCTCCTTCTTCCTTCAGGTACATTGAACAGGCTATGGACACGGACAACATGGCGAGTGAATGGAGGAGGAAGATTAGCCGTTGGATCGCATGGATGGACGGCGAAGAGCGCTTGATAAGGAGTATCGGGAGGTGTGTGAGCGGGATAAACGAGGGTCGTCGGATCTTATACGGGCAGATCTAATGATCGTCGGGGGTGAAAGATACGCGGACGATAACGAGGGGGGGACGGTACGATGGGCGGTAAGCGGTATTGCCCACACTGCTTTTGGAGGTGAGTGGTAATCATACAGAGGCCAACGATTACAATCAGCGCTCGAAAAGTGGCAGATGGGACCGATGGAAAACCGCTTTCCCCACGGGTTAACGCGCGGGCAGTTTGCGAGGTTGGGAGGCGTGAATGTTGTCCGATCGTGGCGGAAGTGATCGGACGGCGGGCAAATAAACAAAGTTTAACGCGCGGGGGGAAAAAGGTTTTGGCGGTGGGGATCGTTGGATCAGGGCGATCAACGGCTGCGATGCAAGGATGGCGATGGGTTACAGAAACACAGGGTCATGTGGAAGCGGTCTTATGGGGTTTAAGCACCTGTGGCCTAAGAAAAGGGGCTTACCTAAGGTTAAAGAGGAAAACAGAGGAAACCAAGCTGAAGGAAGATAAGTAGGATAGAGGAAGAAAGGGGATAGCGACTGACGAAGAATCCTGCTGTTCACAACCAAGGAGATCGAGCATGTCTCTGACCTTGGAAAATCAGCAACATGTAGCGGAGCTAACAGCCCCGATGCATTATTTATGCAAAAGGATCGGTGTTGTTAGTTTTTATAAAACACTTAGCTCGAAATAATATTTTGTAGCACTGGGGAGTTAGTTATATGAAAGTACTTGTGCATTAAGAATTACAATGCATCAGGTGGTCAATCTCATACATGACCAGTGCTTGAAGTGATAAATGCACTGGTGCTCTCATTTTCTTAAGAGGCACTATGCATGCAAAAATATGTCGTTTATATAACACAAAGCACCAATGCTTTTTTATGTTGACACACCATTTTTTTTAATGAGATTTTCTCTTCTTCTTTTTTACGGATCAACCTATGACAGTGCAATTATTGTAATTTTTAAAATCCATTATTTATAGAAAAATCGATATATATCTTATAACAGTGTTGATATAAATTAAAATTTCATTAGTGCATTTGTTATATTATCAAATTTCACATCTCTTCAAATTATAATATTAATCATCCATATATTTAATCAGTAGTGTAACATTTCTCGATAGCATTGGATAACAAAATAGAATAAATTAAATTGTATTATATTATATATATAAGGGGCCCTTTGTGATAGAAAATGAGATTGTTATTGGTAACCCTTTGCCTTTCAATTATGACACTATGTCTATTACATTAAACAAAATGTTTGATTTTCACAGACAATTATTTCAAAAAATACATGTTGTATTGATATCTAAATCAATCACTAGTGTTCACTAAAATTGAGTGTCACTGCTCGTGCTACTTCCATGAATTGGGTTATTTGAAGGAATGTTTTGTTGATTGCATTAACTTTTTTCATCTTCTTGATCTTGTAATTCCATCTACAAACATAAAAATAAAGTGTAATGAGTGTATCTAAATTGGTGAGAATAATTGAAATTGAAATGAAAAATATACATCAATGTAAGTCAAATAAAAATGTACCATAGCAAGAAGTGACTCATAAATAGTGCACATGGTTTCAAAACCAAGTCTCATGTCTTTTTGCAACAAGAATTTTGTTGTCATAGTTCTGTACTTTGTTTCCTGCATGTTTTAACCCCCATTATAAATCATAGATTTAATATATAAAAAATTGTTCTAATAATTTTAAATTCAAAGAAGTAAAACAACATAGATACTTACAAATTCCACAATTAATTTTTGATATGCCAACATATACTCACAACCCTTATTTAACCCAATGTCAATCAATTCTTTTAATGGCTCTTATTTATATGTTAGAACCTATTTAAAGACATTCAAGGATGGTTGTTTGTAAAACAACTTAAAATATACAAAAATGAAACCTTGAGTTGTTATAAGGAAATATTAACAATTACTCACAAACTTTGAAATCAACTATTTTCTTCCTTGTCATCTTGTTTTATGTGTTGAATGAGTTCCATCTTGTTTTCTTTTTTGCAAGAAAATACTTGAAAATTTATATTTAATACTAAATTATTTTTTATATGTATAAATTCAATCATGATTACATACATTTGAAGCATGTTGTTGTTGAGATGGTTCCTCCTGTGATACAATTATGTCCATTTCTTTGACCATCTCCTTATACATTTTTTTGGACATTCCTACTGGCATGTTTCACATATCAGCGCGTCGATCATTGGGGATTTTTATAATATTCCTGAAAAAATTAATAAACTATATTTATAATGATATATAAAAACTAAATATAACAAAATCAATATTAATAAATTAGTGGTTGTAGTAATATATACATATAATTCTAGAAAATCATTTTGTACAATTAGGAATATTACCTTTTGAATGATTATTTTTTGTAGTTGTATGTTTTTGTTATTGCAAGTTTGACATCTCTCATCGACCATTGCTATGGAAATGCTTCCTGTAGTCTAGATATAATTTGGTTCTTAGAATCATTAGATTGATTTTTGTATTGTAAATAGAAAGTACGTCTATACGTTCATTTTACTAGATCCCTCATAGTTTTGTTAAAAAAAATCCCCTTTCATTAACCTCGAACACGACTCCAAATGAGCTAAGCACTAATTCATCATCATTTATATGTTCTATAATCTTTCTTTTCTTAGAAGGGCATTGATCTTTTCTATCGTTGATGCTCCCTGTAGAACATTAAACATATATGAATTAATAGATTTTTTGATACATGTTATCTAATATTATCAAGTATATTATTAATGAAAATTCAAACAAAACAAAAAAACTCATATTGAATAGTATTTTTTCATTCACCTGATTCATCATTATGCAATTTTTCTATAAGGATTTTACGCTCTTATGCACTTAGATTAGAAATAATCTTATCAACCTTGTTTATTTTTCAGCTCTGCATGACACACACCAACCAATACATATTAGTTAAACTTACATATAGCTCAAACATATTAATGTTGTAAATAATTTACAAATAACTTTTCTTCTCTTCTTTTTTTGATGTGTTATCATTGTGTTGATCAGTATTTTTGTTACTTGAGACCTTCTAAAACATGTTTTATCAATACACAACATGTAACATTCAATATAGAAGTCATTAAATATATTTTACCAATAAATCAAATAATTTTCATCCAAAAAAGCTTTGGTAATCGGTGCGTTTAAAACATTAAACGCACCATGCGTTTAATGGTTCAGGTGCATCGTAATGGAAATTTAAAATTTAAAATTAATTTTAATGTATACGGTGTGATTTGTAAGGATAAATGCACCGAAATAATTTAAAGGTGTTATTTGAAAGAGGCACGCCTATGAGTTATATTACACTAGGAGCAACCATTAACATACTAGACAGAATAGAGAGTGTTCTAATATGCCAATCTATTGTATTACATAGGGAGCACTTGTGTATTATATTATAGAGGGCGCATCGGGAAACATATAGTCATTTTTAAAAAAGACAGAGAAGGTTGATAGGGTTTGGATCTAATTCAATAATCGATTTTCCAACTTTACATGTCAAATGTTCTAATACAGTAACTACACAAATCCATTAAATCTAAAATCTTTAAATTGAAAAACCCTAATTGTGAAGTGGTAAAGGAATTTAAACCCTAAAGTAAAATTTTGCAAGAAGAAGTAAGGGTTTAAGGTAAATATTGATTTTTTTTGTCTTTTGTCTGAATTTTAATTAAATTTAAATAGGAAATCAAATCATAAAATTTTTACTAGTAAAATCTATAGTAAATTTTTTACTATACAGGGTTTTTATTTTTTTTCTAAATTGTGAAAAAATCTAAGAGAAATTGTAAAATATTTTAATAGTAAAATTTAAGATTTTTGTTATCTAGGGTTTTGAGTGAATCACCATAACTTTTAACTTCTGATATTTCAGCGGATCCCAAATATTTTGCAGCTCCACGGTGCTCTGAATATGTCTCTCTTGCAAATGATCTCTCTTTTACTTAAACCCTAACAGAAATTGTAAAAACTTTTATTAGTAAAATTAACAATAAAATTTAACATTTTAGTATGCGGGTTTTTGACTAAATCACCATACCTTTCAACTTCTGATATTTTGAATAGTTTCGTTGCTCAAAAGCATTTTGTTGTTGCATAGTGCTTGATGCAGAAAACAAGCGAATACACAAAATTCCAATATCCCCAGGAATTTTAACTCAGAAACCGAGTCAAATCTTCATAAAAGAATGGTTTCAATCCGTTTCATAAATCTTTATGGGGAATGATTTATTAAACCCCAATTATAGTCTAACCCTTCATTAAAGAATTTCCGCACATAAATCCAAACCCCACCTTATAGCTTCGGTCGTAGTAGGACTTAACCATAAACCTTTCATCGGCGCTTAATCTATTATAACCTTTTATAATAGATATTACATAAAACACCATAAACCATACCTTTTCCGCCTAAGGACGGACTTCAAAATAATTACACCCGCATTCATAACTCTCGTCGGGTCCGCTCTTTCATATGCCTTTTCCTTTTAAAACCCAGGGTGTACATGGAAATACACTGAAACACATGAGAAATCCCCTAGAAGTTTAAGGCGGATCTCAAATGGCATTACACCCATGTTTATAAACTTCCAGGTCCATGTATTTCAAACCCTTTCCGCTTTATTTTCCACCGTTGATCTGCAACTCAATCTGATGGTTTACACTCCTTCCGATCTAACCAAACAGTTCGTTTGATCTCAATCGTTCAAACAACCCCGCTTAATCTAATGGTTGACATCAATATTGAGTGGATAACTCGCGAGATGGTTAACCGCCCGATAAAGCAGTTTTCTCTTTCACCTTCGTTGCTACATGTCAATTGATGAATGGTATCCGGTGACCAGCCCTAAATACCACTTACCACTTTAGTGCCGCCCGATATCTCGCTTACTATTTATGGAAACCGCCTTCCGCCGATTAACGCATGCGCTCCTTCTTCAAGTGATTTAATCTGGTCCGTTGATCCATGAGATCCAACGGCCACTATGCCTTCTTGCACCTATTCCCTCTTGTCTTGATACCGCTTGTTTTTAATGGACTCTGCGTTAATAACGATTCTCCACCATACTCTGTTTCAGAACCATAACTCCATATATAAATCTCTGTGATATATTTGGATAAAAGACCGGGGTTTAAAGTGGCTCAGCCATTGTACAACACTATGGACTGTAATAAAGCATCGAACGCTGCGATTTATAACTTAAGACATAAAAACAGAGATGAATGCTCAAATTGTTCCTCAGGCAAATATATAGAGACAAGCGAAGGGTTTCAAGAGAATAACACATTTATGCACACAAAATTATTTATTCATTACAATATAGTTACAGGGTCTCGCCCTCTAGCTCGATTACAGCAATAAAGAAACCCCCTGTTTCTTTCTTGAAATCCTTGCTCTCTCTTACTCAACTCCAACCTAGCTAACCTCTAGCTAGTCTCTCTAACCTCTCTAATCTCCAGCTAACCTATTCAAACTCTCCAACCTCTGCGACCTCCAAATTATACAAAAAGATCACAATTTATACTAAAGTGGATTCATGAAATATTATGGTTCAGATCCAGAATTCTCTCACTATTTCCTAGAGAATCTCTTCAACTCCACTCTTTTCTAAAACAAATGCTAATTTAAGATTTCAAATCCCTTATATCCTATTCAAACCAGATAATCTAACTATTTGGCCTGATCTCCACACAGGGAGGATCAATCAGCCACTATACCCTTTTTCTCATATTTTACAATAAATAAACACTCTCCTACATTTGAATAAATAAAATTAACTAAAATATTTTCTTCCAACCCTTTGTTAGTCATAACATGTGATAATGCCATCACATTGCTAACTAGGCCTAAATGCTCCTGCATCAGACTCGCAAAGTTGAAATTTTTCATGACCTCCTGGTCATGTGTTTCTCCAGTTGATCATCCAGTATCCCAAACTTTACTTTGTAACTGATCATCACTTTCATCATGTTGTTGACTCAATTATTCTACCACTGTCACTTTTATTCCTCCAGATTTCCAAATCTTATGTTGTTGTTGTCCACTTTCCTTGCTAATACACATTCCTTTTATTAATTTCTCTTCCTTGCTGTCCCTCTTCTCATCTGATTTCATCTTCCACAATTTCTCAACTTCCTCTTTACAATTTGTTCTTAACTAGACTCCACTGACATCTGCCTACTGTACATTCTCCTTTACGATAGAAATTATAAATTTTTTGTCCAAATCTTCTTTGCCTCTGTCATTTACAAACTGTTTTTTGTACCCTATAGCTTCTCTTTCATTATCATTAAAGATAATCCTTTCCTCTATGTTATCAAGTTCATCTGATATCTTTTCCAACAAAATACAGATTCCTTCGTATTCAATAAGCATGTCAATTACATATGACTCCTCCTTCCTGTATAAAACAGGTCTTCCATCATAATTTTCAGACTCAAAATAACTATGGTTTTCAATCTTCATAGGTAATTCTGTCATCAAATCTTTATACTTTCCTTCTGCATAAGTTATGAAACTGTCATCAATTCTCATTCCAATACTTTCCTCTGCATTACACAGTGTTCCTTGTTCTGACACAAGACTATCGTTTAACAGTTCAATAGCTAGGATTTCTTGGATCATATAATTATGAAGTTCCCTTTCCTCTTCTATACTTATACTATTGCAACAAAATGATGTTGTTTCATCTTCTCCTACAATAAAAACAAAATTCCAGTTTTTTAAAGCTTCTTCATGGTTTACAGATTCATAAAAATAATCCATTTTAAAATCACAGAATTCCTGAACTTCTATATCTGTCAACATCAACTTATATTCCTTCACAACTTCCATAGTACTTTCATTTTGATTCTCTACTGAAGATATTTCATTCTAGTTATCATCACAAACTTTCATTTTCTTATCTTCAGCTTCTTTAATCATGACAATTTCCCTGTCAATACCATCATTCTCAAAATTATTAAATACATGCTCAACATATATTTCTGTTTCAGCCATTTCTTCCAGTAATCTCACTTCTTCATCAACATGCATAAGCACAGTGTCCAATTGTTGTTCATCACGTGTCAAACCTGAAAACATACACAACATGTCAGTTTCAAAAATACAAGCCTCTTCATTTCAAGCCTCAGTGATCAGCTCCTCATGCTTCTCTGAACTATTATGATAGTTCACTAAGTTATTGAGAAATTCATCCTCAACATCTCTGACTTCTTCTTCATCAAAGAAAACTTCTGGGACTGCAACTTCTTGACTATGCTTGGCAATTTCATCATAAGTTTGTAGAATACCTTTATGTTCTACACAATTATTCCCAACACTCAATTTATCCAAATAAAACAATAATGTCTCTTCCTCTTCTCTGATAAGACTTTGATCTTTCAAAGATTTCCTTGACTTAACTTCTTCAGTTGAGTTCTCTGTGTCAGCTTTTCTTCTCTTCACTTCACAAATCTGCAATGCATATGTTTCCTTTCCTTTTTCCATTTCCCATTGGTCTTCTATCCATGCTAAAATTCCTTCTAACATGATCCAATAAGTTTTCACTAAGATAAGATACAACCATTTAGCCATACCTTTTAATTTCTTCCATCAATTGTAGTCTTGAAAGTCTTTATGCATCTCCTTTTGTGTTTGTCTTGCCTTTGCCTCTTTCACCTTTTCATACACAGGTTCAAATTCATTAGGTTTCATACCTGAAATTTTATATTCACAGAAATAATTAATCCCAAAAATATGAGATTCTCTTGTCTGTGAGGATGGTACCAACACATTCCTCTCATTCTGATCTACATAGATCAGTTCTTCACCACTGTCATCACTGTCTCCTTCCCCAAGGATAGATCATTTCTCTGGTTCACAAATATATTCTACTCCTTCATCCTCAACTATTCGGAGTATTACTTTCTCAACAAAAAATTCTCTGACATGCCATTTAACTCTTTTTCCCACATAAAATCCTTGTTTCCATTTTTCTCTAATTCTTTTCAATACCAGCTTCTTCAAATGACTGAGTTCTATCTTCATTTCAACCAACTCTATGTTCCTTTCTTCTTTACTCATTCATTTCAGTCCAACTGCTTCGACACTTTTTTTCCTCTGTTTGTGACTTTCCTCTATACCCCTGTCATGAATATCAATAGTCAGTTCCATTTCTTCCTTTGGTGAACTTTCCTTGTTCACTAGTGAGCTACAACTAGCCTTTTTCATTTCACCTGTAACAATTCTCCTTCATGCCTCACCAAACGTTCCTGAGTTTAGCCTTTTGGCATCTATTGGTCTTTCTTCAAACCTTTCACTAACTAACAATCCTACCTAGCGCTCCTCTTGCTAGAATTGTTATCTTCTACCCACAATCACAATTATGGAGCTGCTTCAACAACTTCTACCCAACCACAATTGGAAGTTGTTCTCATCTTCTCTCGAACACTCCTTGCTTTAGGCTCTGTTAGAGTCGGTTTGTTCAGCCCTCCGTCAAAGATCAAAACCTCTTTTGTTGCATTTCATTTTAGGTGTCTCATTCAGCTCGATCATCTGCATTCCATTAGGAGCATTGATCTTCTGACGAAAGGGTCTTGTCTCCATACTTCCCTCATGTCATGTACCTCTTGGTTTGTGTTTGATCATCAAAGTTCATCAAATCAATTTTACAGTCATTATGGATGGTCTTTTAGTCAGCCAAGAGTCATTTCAGTCATTAGGTCTAGGGTTTCGCAAATTTTGTCTTCAAAGTGTCCAATAATGCCAGCAGGCCCATGAGGATGTCTCCAATAAGTTTTCATTCCAAAATTTTCATTATCAATAATGCTTGAGAATGATTCTTCTTCAAAACTCTGTTTTGAAGAAGAAATCATCAAATGTATTTTTTGTAATAAATATGTAATTTTAAAGTTTTTCAAGTTCTACAGTTCTTCAGTGTAGCCCTGGTCATCCTTTGCCAAAATCCAAGGCCATCATCCCTGCAAAAAATTGCCAAGAGTTTCATCATTTCAGTCAAAAGTCAAAGGAAACAACAAAAAACAGAGTTTGTATTAAAAAGTGGAAAGTGCCAAATTCCAAACATAAGAAAGTGGGTTTTTGCAAAATAAAAATCAAATCCATGACTATACAAGATATTTTCACCATTCAAATGTCATTTGCACACAAGAGGTTGTCAAAGACCCAAAGGAAAATCGTGGAGGAGCGAATTTTGTGTTTGAGGCCGGGACTGTGTGTTGGAATGTTGCGCGGCGCATTGGGAGGTAGTCGCGGCACACCGGGAGGTCGCGGCGCATAGAGCCGCCGTTCACAGTGTTTTTTTGAATGTGTGCGGTGCATATACGGGTCGTGGCGCATTGGGTTGTGTGCGCGGCGCACAGAGCCAACAACTGAAATTTATCATGCCTTCAACGAAAATTCAACTCTTTCCTCCCATTTGCATCAAGGAAGTCCAATTAACCTTGAACTTGTTGTTGAAGAGTGTTTGGTATGGTTCGAAGCTTGATTTGGAGAAATTTGAGTGTTAAAATTTAAACCCTATCCTCTCATGAAAAACTGCTTTTAAGGTTTGAATTTGAGTATTAAAAATTGCCTTTGGTGCTGCAATAATCTAAACCCTGTTTCCCTTTCCCATCACTGTAATCACATCGTCATTTCAATCCCCTATTCCCCCATTTATTCCTATCCCTATCCCTAAACCCTACAATATCCCATCCCTATCACTTTCCATGTCATTTGAAAAATCCCTAAATCCCCAATTCCCAACAGTCAAGTGATTGTTATTGCACACCTTAATTTCACTTGACAAACTCCACTTTTCCCACTGTTTCATATTCCTCACAGTCCCTCATTTCCCTTTGGCACATTTGGCATTGAAAACAAAGACACCAATTAGTCATTCTCAACAAAACAAACATACACCTTGCTTAAAACATTATGGAAATGGAGACTGGTTCATCATATGAACAAGATAGTGATTCTACCACAGAGCTTCATGCACCGAGGAGGCCTCGTAAGGGTGGCAAACATGTTAGAGAAGAGCCCGCCTCTTTGACTGAACTGCAAGCCTGCCCACTTGCCATGGCATGTTTCCAACAACATTCATGCTTTCAGTATTCCGAAATGATTGCTCAGATTCAGCATCATTAAGAGTTGGCTCGGTTATTTGTTTTGCATTTGCGTGATGGTCAGGTAACTCTTGCTGGTGTAAATTTCACATTGACACCAAAGACCGTTTCTCAAGCAGTAGGAATACTGAATGTAGGTGAGGAGTGGAAAAAAAGAATGCAGGTAGAAAGAGTACATTATGAACCATATATCAGGCCTAGCTATGTGAGACAGCTCAGTAGGGTGTTCCCATTCTGGTTTTTGAAAGAATCCTATGCGTCGTTGATGAGACTCATTATGAGATACTTCAATTGTGAGGGCCGCTTCTCACACCTCTATGCATATCATATCAGGTTATTGATGCATTTCATGAGAGTGAAGATGATGAACATTCCATATTTCATGTGCCGAAACATCGAGAGGATGACTACTCTTGTGCAGAAGAAGACTCCTAAATAGTAGTACAACAACATTTATCACTATGCGCTCATCAAGATCATTGTTGTGCATCAGCTTGGTTTGCAGGGTATCACATGGGAAGACTTCATTTTCCGTGAGTTCTTCACAGCTTCAGCAGCTCATCAGGAGGTTGTCCATCATACAGGTGAACCTTCATATCAGCATGGAGGTCGGGAGGCAGAGACTACTAGTGTGCCAACATATGTCACTTATGAGAGAGGCATGAGAGGATTGTTTGCAGCAGCCCGACGAGTACTATCTCCACCTGGGGTGGAAGGGGTCTCGTTGCTGTCATCAGCAGCACAGGTATAGGTACAGGACAAAGGCAAGAGGCCTATGCAGGATGAGGGCCCTTCAGGAGGCCTAGACACTGATTTCATACTCATCGATGATGATGTGAGCTCTCCTAGCTCAAAGCCGAGGGAGGTCATTAAGGAGTAGAAAGCCGAGATAGATACATTGACTAACAAGTTGCAGAGAGCTCAATGGGTCATAAACTATTTAGAGCAGTGAAGAAAACAACTGGAGGATCAGTATACAGTCATGGAGTTACAAAACATTCGGCAAAACCGCCAAGCTGCCCAAAGGAGGAGGATAGAGTTCACTTCATTGGAGTAGGAGATAGAGGCTGATCGAGAGACTTGGCTTGAGAGGGTCAATATTCATCTTGAGAAGTTGTTGGTGAAGGAAAACAAATACAAGGACATGCTCAGGCACATGAAAAATCATTATTGGGCATGAACTCATGTTTGCAAAGCGATGATCAAAATCCTGAAGGCAAGACTAAGGAGAGCAATAAAACGACACAAAAGGCATGATAGGCTCCGAATCTTCGCCAAAGCTTCTTTGGCTAAGCATGATACTTGATGATGGACCTTTAGTCCAAATTTCAACAAATTTGGAGAAAATTGTTTCAATTTTGAATTTTTTGGCTTCAAAACAGATTTTCCTGCCCAACGCGTAGCGCCACTTGGCGCGTTCTTATAATTGGGAGATCCTCTGGAGGAAAAATTTGCATTTCTAGATTTTTTATGAAAATTTATGTATGCTCATGAATTACCTAAGGATTTTATAAAGTTTTGGGTTGCCTAAAGGGTCAAAAACACACAAAAAATGACCTCTCTGCCACCTTTTGAACCCACAGGAAGCAGTCTTGGGAGATTGAAGTTTTGGAGGGGAAAATGACATCCAAATCTAGATATTACACTTGGGTTGGAAAGTAGATAGGTAGGGCTTTCCAACAAGCTATCATTAGCTCAATTTGGATTTCTGGAAGGGCCTCAAAATCAGCCTCCAAGTTGTGCTACGCATACAGGTTTTGGGCGCAGCGCATAGAGAATTTTGGCTTATTTTTCACTCTTCAGCTCAGAATTTCAGCCAGTTTTAACTAGTTTTACTTTTTGATGTTACCCTTGATCTAACTTGATGTAATTTCATGACTATGATGTAATTTTGGCACATTTTTACTTGTCTTAGTAGATTCATTCACCAAAAGGTGAAATGTGAGTGAATGAATCAGTTTCCTAACATATAGAGGCAAGTTGTTTCATTGCCTATTTTTCAGTTCCTTGTTTAGATATGGTTGAAACAACTCCTAGAATGATGAGCTCGACCCCTAGAGGCATGGGAAGGAGTTAGGCTTGTCTATATCATGTAATTTCTCAGTCATTTTCAGGGTTGGACACTTGGGATTGCTTGGCACTCCATTGTACATCTGATTTCTACATTTTTGGCAAAGGAAAGACCAGGGTTTTGCAGCACTCTTTGGGATTCCTGTGGCTCTGTGTTTTGATGGTGTTCCTCTCTATGTAATTTGTGAGTTCACTGATATTTATGTGCATCATTTCCTTTTCTCTTTGCTTCTGAAATTAAACAAATGAGTGATAAAGGTAGAATTCATTAGCTTGCTGTGCTCTACCTGTTAGTTTTGTTTAATTTTCAATGTTTTCTTCAGTTTGAAGAGGATTCTTGGTACCCTCTCACCCTCTTCAGCTTCTCACCAGTCTGAGCCCTCCATCTTTACAAATCAAAGCATCAAAACGATTGCCTTTCTTGCCCCAATCAGAACTCTACAAAACTGGCCTTCATCCCCGGACCCAAATTTGCCTTTCCCTTGATTCCAACAAAACTACAAAAAAATCAAATCAAATCCTTGCACTTCATACCTAGCCTAACATTAGAAGATATTTCAGTCATCTCAAGCCCCATAGATCATCATTTGCTGAGATTGACTCGGAGAGAGCCCTCTCCTATCCTCGTAGGGCTAGCTATGAGGCTGAGCGTGGTTTGATGTTGGTCCTGGATCCTGCCTTTTCAGCCTGAGGTAAATCTAGGCATTAACAGGCTCTGCATCTTCAATTGCTCACTTCCTTCTCTGATTCAGTAATTTCATTTGTTGTTGGGTACTGTCACCTTTACTCATCTGAGAGATATTCTTGCTCTATCTTCTTTAACATAGCTCATATGCTATGAAGTTGATACAATTCATTCTATCTTTCAGTAATTTCACTGACCTGCACAATCTTATCTCAAGATACATCAAATTACCTTTCAAACATAAAATATTTTTTTCAAAGATGTCTTAAAACTAATTCCCATTCCATCAGTTAAATCTTTACCAAAGGATTCATCTGTTCACTATTTCATTTAGACTTTCCATTCAAAAGACTCCATACAACCAACAACTATTTCCCATTTTACTTTTCATAATGGACTCTTCAGCTTTCAAGATCAATTAAAATGAGATCTGAATTTCAATTATTTTTACCAATTCATGACAGACACTATCAACTCCTTCTTGTAAGAGCCCTATCCTAGGGTCTTCTAACAGATCTATTTTTCTAGAATTTACATGCAACCAGAGGCAATACTTTACTTTCTTACAAGGCTCTTAAACAATGAAAATTTTACTCCTTTACATCCTAATCCTTATAACTTATAGTGAACATTCCGTTTTAATAAATTTACATGAACAATCTATAGAGGAATACCTGTACCGGTGGCTAGTGGAGATCCCTATGAGCTGCTGCTCCTGCTGAACGCTCCTCTTGACTAACCCAACTGGATTTACCTCCCAGCCAACTAGAAAATAATCCCTAGCCCAGGAAACCTCCATAGGTTTCCTAGCCCTTTGAGCCCAAGTCCAACCAGATGTAGTGTGTGTGTCCAAGATGAATGATCCAGACCAAGATGAACAATATTTCCCTCCTCTTAACAACCCAAGAAACCTCCACAGGTTCTTAAGGTCCCCAAAAAGCACAAAAAATCCTAAAATCACCACCAACCCGAAAATCATAAGCAAGACCCAACCCCATTTTCTCCCTTCCCCCTTCTCTTTTTATACTCTCCCTCTCTTTTCCATCTCAACCACCTCTCATTAATGTCATTAACTTCTCATCCATCCTTACAGTTGACTTCTCTTCTCCCAAGTAAAGATGGGAGTACATTATAAAAGTGACATGAATATAAAATTGGGAAATTAATGGGAGAGGACCATGTCTTCTCCCAAGTAAATCTGAAAATACATTTGGGAATGTGAGATATATATATATATATATATATATATATATGGAGAGGACTATGTCTTCTCGCAGGTAAATGTGAGGGTACATTGGGGAATGTGAGATGAATATATATATTGATAATTGGTTGTAGGGGACCATATCCTACCTAAGATTCCATTTGAGAAGGTAAGTTGGGAATTTGAATAATAGAAATCATGAATTTTATATTAGACCAATATTTCTCAATATTTTTAGATAATGTAAACATTAATAAAATTTGCAGGATAAGATTTAAGTGGGGTATTACATACACCCCTCCTTCAGAAAACTTCATCCCGCAGTTAGAATGAAAAGATAAAAGGAGTTCGAAAGCATAACAAACCAGAGAGAGTTATAGTAGTAAAATTTGATAAGTCAGACAATGACATTACTTCCCATCTAGAGTCTCCAACTGATCTATATCTCCCTATCCATCCTGACCTACTTTCGTTCCCACCCTATCTATTCTCTGTTGCTTTATCAGTGGCAACGACCATACTAACCATTGATAAAACCAAAATGGTGGAAGCGTCAAATACATCTACCTAACTTCCCCAACAGGCAACTGGAAATCGTCATCACACATCTAGGGGAGTGTGTCCACCACTGCCCTCCCATGATTCCAGGCTTCGGAGGATACACGGTGGGAAATGTCTCCACCCCTCCTTCAGAACTAGGGTCAATGTCCTAACACGAACCACACTACAGAGCTGGTTGGACTTGTCATCGAATAATCCAGTCACGTAGTCTTTGCCACCTGTCATTTGCATTTTACTCATGTCATAAGAGTGCATATCAAGTAGATGCCAAATGTAATAGAAAAATGTGCATTATACCTTCCCCATGAGTTGTCTCAACCTTCCCTCAATGGAAGAGTAGCTCTCAGCTATCATATAGTTCTTTCCCCCTGTGGGTTAGCTCTCATTCATGCATTTATATAACAATAAGATGTATAATCATCACACTATTAAGTCTAGTATCCACATGTCAATTTTGTAGTTCATACTGGAAACAATCATAATAAAACTACGTCATTCATTAGATAGATCATATCCACTTAAGCCATACATGAAACAACAATAGCTCTGATAAGTCATATACTAGATAAATTATCACCAAGTAATTCATACATCAAATATTTCCATCATCAAAATCCAATCTAAGTAATTTCACATGTTCAACCAAATGCATCAATATTACACAATGTTCATAAGTAAATAACATGGAACTGCAAAATAAAACCTTAACATAGGTAGCTGTCTACATCAAAATGGGCATCATAAATGCTCATGTGACATCCTTGTGGAACTCCTCGAATCAATTAGAGTTGAAACAGATTCAACTATTTGTCATGGAAAATAGCATTTGAACCTAGATATGCTATAAGGTGGTACCAAAACCAAAATAATGGCAAGCAACGGATTAGTGCACTATCAATTCCACTAGAAGGTGCTAGTATAAGTTTCATGCATACAGTTTCTTTAAAACCTTAGTGAATATAAAAGTCCCACTATTCCAATTTGATGGTTTTTCATCTTCAAAACCAATTAGTTAATATTGAAATGAAAGACTCAAAACTTCATAACTGTTTCCAGCATGATTTTCATATATATATATCTATATCTATATATATATATATATATATATATATATATATATATATTAAATTGAGAGAAATGCCCTCTAAATGTCAAAGGTTCAAATTTATTATATATTTAATCATTTTTTACTAGTATTAAAACAATTTCATGATATATAATGTAGCTCACAATATGACCAAACAAATGAGAAATAATTAAACGAATGGAATAATTGCCTTTGCCCTGCTGCTATTAGTATTTCCCTTCTAAATGGCACCGCATTTTTAAAGATGCCTACTCCTTTCACAAGTGGCCAATGACCACAAAAGTTGCGAAGAAAGTTGAGGGTCCTTTTATCCAAAACTAGAGACACATTACTTTTCACGGCATTTTATTCAATGCTAGAATAAGGGTAAAAGTGTATTGTAATAGTTTCATTAGTTTTTCATTAACTAAATAAGCTTTCATTCTAAAATCTCAATTTCTCTACAAATTGATCTTCTCATTTAATTTAAGATCATTAAAAACAATTATCACAATAAGCCTTACACAAGTCCATGGTATTCAATCTATGTTTCCACTAGAAGATTCCACCACCCATAGAATAATCATTAACGTGATATATAGGGTATTTCAACACATCCTAATCTGAATTCTCATGCTTCATAGTCGTTTACTTCTCAAATAAGAGATTTGTTATTCTGACTTCCTCTATGAAGAATGACAAATATACTATCTGAAAGATAATCCTACTATCCGAATGGAAAATCTACTATATCTTAAATAAGAATAATGATAATCTGCTATCATTGGAATAAAAAGCCACCCTCGTATGTCAAATAGAATTGATTACATTCTTTAGATTGGGACACATTTTGGGTATAAATTATTGGCTCAAAAACTGCAAATTTTTATTGCAATTATTGTTCACACCATCCATATATTTAATAGACATTGAGGTTGGCATCAAAACAAAGACCTCAGGTACATATTAGTGGGAACAAAACTGCAAATTTCAAATGTAAAATATATTTCACCTCATTCTTCAATCAGAATCCTGAGACCATTACAGAGTTTTTTCAAAACGTTCAAGTGACACATCCTTCGACCAAATTTAATCATTGTGATGTGGTAGACTTAACTATACAATTAATAAACATGTCCAAGCAATGGAAGATTGCTGGTCTCATTACCACATTATAAAGATGGGATATTCACACATTGTCATTTTTAATAGCATGGTTATTGTCTTATTCACTTATATTAGAAAATGTTGGTCTCTCAACCTCTTCTTTGTACATCTTGAAGAGATCCGCATATTCATAAAAATGGGGAAGGATATCTCGTTGGAAGTACTAGAGTATATAATGGCAGTGCCTTCCTTTACTTTGGATTAAGTAATTGAAGTTGTTTCATTCATTTTCACCTTATTTGAGATCATTGAGACAACCCTACCAATCATGCATTTCAAAAAAACACAATGTATTAGTATTGTTATTCAACGAAATAATTAAGAGGTTTTTATTGTTATTCATTGTGTGAGACATAGAATTCAAAGTTGTGTAACCCCATTGAACAAGAGGTAGAATTAAGTGGCCTAGAGTACATTAAAAAAGGTGCCATAGTAACTCTTTATGTGCTATCCAATTGAAGGATACACTCGAACAAATAAGACCAAAAAAAAAGTACAAATTCAAAAGCAAGCACAAGCTTGGCCTAATTATCTCTAACTCTACCAAGTTTGATGGCTTAATCAAAATGCCTAGAAACCTGAGATCAAAAGTACATGTCCTAAGACTATCAAAGTTTGAGGTTGAGTTCAAAATGCTTATAAATCAAGATGGAGGGGAAGTGCAATATTTTTCAAAGTTTTCTTGGACCAGATAATTACAGTATTTTCAAACAGAACGGTATAACCAGTGGCAGGGCTTTGCCTCAACTACTAATTTTTGAAAAATTTGTACCAAAATCAATATAAATATTCTAGTTTTTAAATGCCAAAAGAATTGAATTATGTGGATGGGTAAGATGCCAATTACAATTACAGATATAAACGTCGATAGATTAAGGAATGAGAAAATTTATACAAAATAAAAATAAAAAATAAAATAAATAAATAAATAATAAAAAATAAAAAATAAATTGTGTAGTAATAAAATAAACCTCTCCAAAAATGTGGGAAGTTGGAATCTATTGTTTGTGTTCAAGCAGTTGGCCTCATTGATAGAAAATAATTATTACTTCTACATGTTCTGAGAGATGACACATGCCAAGTTACTTTGCTTATCTTAAAGAAAAAGAATAGTTAAAAAGAAAAGAGAAAGGAAAACAAAGCTTGATGATTGGTGTGCTAGCAATTTCATTTAAATTTAGAATAAATGATGAGGTCGTTGATATAAAAAGAACAAGCTACATCAATCTTAGAAGGTGCCCCTTGCTTGGACACTTGAGCTTTTATTGCCTCATACAATAAGCCAACAACTCTTAAGCATTCATGACTCGTATTCTAATTGGGCCATGACAATACAATATCTTGTATATGTGACACGCTGCTGGAAGATGGCATGAATTCTATGCTAGTAAAGTGTAACAGCCCTCAAATACTGAAATATGCTTGCTTATTTCCATCTCCATTGGAAAGTTACCATAAGCATATATATAATCAAGGGAACGACTTCACAACCAAGTGCTTGCAATATCTTTATAGCCCTAATCAAAATCATTTTTTCAATCAAGATAACAACCACATGAGAGCATATTTGTATGTCTTGAATATCCAAGAGTCTACTATTAGTCCCAAGTGGATACTATTAGTCTATTAACGAAGACTAACCAGTTAGAACAATGGAGAATGTAACCAAAAAAAATAAAAAAATTCCCATTATAATGGAAAGCAGTAGAAAGCAGGTTCTCAATAGTATTGACCACCTCCACATTCAATGCAACCCAGATAATAAAAAGAGTTTTAACTTTTGAACTTTAGATTGAAGAAGGTAAATTGCACTAGTTTAATCCAAAACTTACTTAATAAAAAGTTAAAAATAACACAGCTTAGAGATAGTATTTAGAGTGCACCCGTATATAATCTCTAAACAGGAAGAACTTGATTCCTTCCTTTCCAAGAAGGTTAATTCGTTTTATCCTTGAGTCCTTCCAACAAGACAGTAAATTCTATCAAGTGTTAAAATGAAATAATAATACTTTTATTTAAGAAAGTAATGCTTGTAGCTGCCCAACTCTTTGCAAAGAACTTGTTTACAAAAACACCACCATCTGTTTGCATTTCTCATATGAAAGAAACCAACAATACATAGGGTAAGTAAAATAAGGATGTCGCTTGTATGTTCAGATGCCAAAATTCTAGCTTTTGGGGATGGAGGAGATATAATTTTAAATAGACCTCTTAGAATTGGAACATATTAGAAGCAATGCTCAGCCCAGGACTCCGAACAATCATAGAACGACCTCCTGTTGATGTTGCATGATCACTCGTAGCAACTCCAGATTGACATCAGTGGACAGTTGCCATCCCCATAAGATGCTCAATTTGATATTTTCCAAGCACATCAGCTGGGTCAAAGCAATTTGAGAAGTTATGTCATAATATACATATTCTGCAACCATGGGCATCCTTTAGGCTATATCGCAGTATGACATCTTGCAATATGTAGCAGCACAACTTTGATCTCCACCAGATCAAAAATGATGGTTCAGTTCAACCTTGAAAGGTTTTTCACTTTTATAAAAATTGCAAGCGCATTGTTGCAAATGAATATTTTACTAAACTGAAAATATTTCCAAGATCATAATCCCTTGTTTATAGATATATATATATATATATATATATATATATATATATATATATAATGAATACCACAACATCAGTATTAATAAGAATGCAGTTAATCCTTTTTATTAGTGATCTGAAGATCTGATCAACATAAACTACAAAATATTGACATGATTACAAATGTATCGAATTGCTAATATACTTACTTTTTAATTCAATAATTCTTATAAAGTTACATTATTTTTTCAAGATCTACAACATAATCATGAACTGGATCATTTCATATGGAAAAACCCTTTTCTTCAAAATTGATGCATCCAACACAAGAAATTAGAGATTAACAAATGTCATCAGGTCATTCAAATGATGCTGATCCTTTTTTTGTAAGTAGACAATAATTAGTTGTAAATATTTCCATTCCATGAGGACAACAATCAATCTTCATAAGCATTGCCAAGGCAATAAGTAGAACTCTGAAATTTTTAAGAGATACTTTAAGAAGAAACTCATATAAAGGGGCAATAATATCCATAGAATAGAAACCCCAACAAAGCATAAATTATAACATGGATACATTCTATTGAATTGAATTCCCTGTCTGTAGCTCAGAAGGCTTGGAAAAACAACTTCCAAAGTTGAAATGGCACAGAGATAAGTATCACCGCCATAGCCAAAACCTAATCACTATAGAAGTTGTGAATTGTGATTACAAAGTAAGAAACTAAGCCTAAACACATAGCATGGCTAATGAAGTCTGGGTAAAACATTGGATAAACGTCCAACAAAGCAAGCTAGGACCTCTAAAAAAACTAGAAAGTGAAAAAAACATGCAAGAAGAACCTAGCCACCATGCACCAGAGTTTGACAGTTCTCTTGAGTGCTTTAACTGGGGATGTGATCATCAGGGACTATAAACAGGGTCATCCAAGAGGACACCTGCAAAAAAACCTAGTTCCAACCCTTGAGGAATGAGTAATTTAAACACTAAAGCCCATGTTACACTGCTATGGGCCCAAAATCTCAGACAAAGCAAACCATCTAGAAATTGTTGACTTGTTCCTGTAAAATTCCATGAGAACCAGGAAATCATCCTCGATGCATTGGTTCCAATGTTCTATTTGAATCAAAATAAATTTAAGATTTCACGTCAATACTTATAAATCCTGCAATATTTGAATAAAAATTCCTGAGTCAAACTGTAGCATTTTTTGTATCTCATATTCCCAAGTGTTTTACAAGAGACAAGTAGACCACACCACCATAAATGTGCCTCGACTGAATCAAGTGCCCTTTGACTCAATCCACTGCAGTGCTGCAAGTTCAAACCAAGCAATGTTTCACCCATATTTTCTATAAAAGGAAATCATTTATCTGTTATTTGCATAGAACCTGATAAAGAAAAAATCTGTATCGCCTGTTGTCTTGCAAACAATAAAGAGACAATGCCATTATCTGTAATCCCACACTTTGCCAAATCTAAGTCCTATAAAGCTGGAAAAAAGGTCAGCAATAATCTTCAGAATTCGATCTATTACCTTTCGACAACCATCTAGAATTAATGTCTGAAGGTTTTCTCCACATAGGTTGGTTATCCCAAATAGAGCCCAATCTATAACTTGTACACACCCAATCAAGTTGACTTTCACCAAACTTGTTTTACTATTCTCCAAGAGAGCAAGAAGACCATCATCAGATACTCCTGACATCCCACTAAGTTCAAGTTGCTACAGTCGAGGGAAATCTCTCCCTAACATGGCCAGGCATCCATTTCCAAAACCTGGATAGTACCGAATATTGAGATATTTGAATGATCCATAGAGTAGTATTGATGTTGTGACCAAAGAAGATTCCTTAATTCCCTCACATTTAATCAATGACAACACTTTTAAATTTCCACTGCAATTAGAAAGCACATCTATGAGACCACAACAAGATATCAACTTGCACTCCTCTATTTGAAAATTTTCAAGTGATATGGCAACATGTGTAAATGTTCTCAAGCCATCATCAGTCAATGGCTCACACTTTTGAATATATACTTGCTTCAAACTTATGCAACTTTTTCCAACTACCTCAATACTCACATTTTTCAATCCTCGACAAGCGGTAACTGAAAGATGCTTCAGCTTCTACAAACCCATTGTATTCCCCATACTCAAGAAGCCCTTCTCTGTGACATTAAATAGGTTCTCAAGCGACAGATCAGTTAAAAAATTACCATAATTCCCAATTGCAGCAAGAGTAACATTAGTCAATCTTAAAGCCTGTAGCTTTAACTTCATCATGTTTTGGTATTGGACAAAATTGTAATAACCCATTCATCACTGACAAGGAAGCAGTCATTGATACTCAATGATTGAAGTCGGACATCATTTTGTTACACAAAATATTATCACCATGACATTCTGCAGTCAATGTGAGTCTATCACCACTCATACTTTCCTCCTATGCAAGTCTTAAACCTCAGCTCTTCATGTCAAGCCTTGAAAAATGAGAGGAAGTCCTTGAAAATCTCTAAAACTCTGGTTCCGAACTTTCTCTTAGCATTACCTGTGGTCCCGCACGTACTAGTCATGTCCCCTGCGGACCTGCCCGCTCTGTTTTTGTGTAATGGGTGCGGACCCCTGTAAAAGTAAAAAAGGCACAAGTACATTCTTAAAAACTTACTTTGGGTTATTTCTAGAAGCTTCTAGAGGGAATCTTGAGGTGGCAAGTTCACTCCTTTAAGGTTCATGCATCCCATAACTAAAGGAGCTAACCCCTTGATGTGAGGAGCTTATCCCTTTGAAGGAGGACTCTATCCCTTCATAGGTGGACCTGTAACTTCCTTCCTTTGTACTATAAAATGAGGCATTGGGCTAGTTACTAGAGAGGCTAAAAGCTGAATATTTTTTAGGGTAAATGTTATTGGAATTTAGAATTCCTAATTGAGCTTGAGAGGAGAGATTACATACCTTTTGATCTAATTGGGAAGAGTGTGAAGCTTGTGAAAGTAGAGGAGATTCTTGCTTGGACCCTGGGAGGAGCTTGTACAACATCAAGGCACCAAAGGTTGTAAAGTTCTTCTTTGTTTAAGGTTAATACAATCAAGTTTATTTTTCTCAATAAGTTGTCTCTTATGGTTTATTTCATGGATTCCTTGATCACCATGATGAATATGATTTATTATATTGGCTATGCAAGTGTTATTTGATGTGTGCTTGTTTGTGTTTGCAGGTTCTCAAAAGGAAACTCATTCAAATGGTCGAAGCGTGGCTGCCACAAACTAGCATTGGACTTAAGGTAGGGTCTAAAACACCTCTTTGTTTTTATTTATAAATCGCAATATTTAGAGAAAGGTAGATTTGCTTGTTCTACTTGTCACTAGATATCTGTAGATATTAGGGAGATCGGTCTAGTCTGCAAGAACGATTTGTCCGGCCGACAAAATGGCGACTCCACTGGGGACTTGAATTTTGGTTTTTCCCTTTACTTTTACTTTGACTTGAGAAACTTTTTCACTGTTTCTGGTTTTTGCTTGATGTGTGTGGGATTGGGTAGTTTTTTAGATTCTGAATTGTTTTTTGTTTTTCATGCTTTTGAAAGAGGACCGCACGTTCTATTTGTAACACAGTGCGGACATATCCGCACTGTTGCTTTACTACACAGAGCAGTACCGCATCTGGTTATGCCAAAGACCTGCGGACCCTATCAAATTCTTGAAAAACCTAAAATCGTTTCCTCCAGTTAAACTTAGGATTTGTTTACGTTTTTTAGCCTCTGCCCAGATCTGCATGTGTCTTGTCAGAAACTTCTTGTGAGTGAGTTCCATTAGCATTTTGGTTTTAGGTGATTTTCTAGAAGTTTTGCGTGCCTGGTTTGATTTTCGCTTGGTCTTTGTAGTAACTCAAAGATTAGAAGCCTAAGAAACCTCAGATTACCCTAGTTTTTGTTGGTCTTCTTAATGAGTTTGACTTATTTGTGAAATCTACCTTTGGTGAGGAATAGATCTCGTTTTCTCTTTGCAAAGATTTGAAAGAACTTGTTTGAAAGTTTTGAATTTCATTTTTAAAAAGAAAACATAGCTGGGTGTTTTTTGATTAATTTTTTATTCTGAACAAATTAGTCCTTAGTTTGCTGAATAACTAAGTAAAACGTCCTCAAAAAGAAATTTTGTAATCTTTTATTTCAACTAGGTTTTTAGAAATTTGTAGATCTCAAGATTATATTTTTCATAGTTTTGAGTGTTTTCTATAAATTTTAAAATCTCTTTTGAAAGAATTTTTTTTTTGTAGTTTTTTGAATGTTGAAAAGAAAGGGATATTTTTCGTGAGCATAATTAGAAGTCTCATTATGAGTTTATTGAAAAAGACCAAAAAGTTTTTCTTTTAATTTATATGTTAAGGAAAGATTTGTTTTTCAAAGATTGCATTCTCAACTCTTTCTTTAGTTAGAAATTCATTGAAGAAAAAGAATTGTTTATCATCTTAGGTGCATTTTTAGTGTTTTGGAGTCGAGTCTTCACACCATAAAGTTTCATCTCCACACCTTTTGACTTAAGAAACAACCATAAAAATAACGCTTAAAGTAAAGTTTATCTAGCAATATTTTTATTTCTAGGGCCCTTTATAACCAACATAGCTTAGGCTAGTATCTTGGAGTAGGGAGTAATTAACTCTCCAAGATAGTTAAAACAAACAAGTAGCTCTATCTTGCGGTAGGAGATAAATTCCAATTTTTACATCTATGCTTTGGGAAGCTCCTCTTAAAGGAGTCAAGCACGAGATCATATCTGAACCAGTGGGGTAATCAATCCTTCCTCATTAGGAACGATAGAAGATATACACATATTTAAAATGGTAAACCTCGGATTGACCATTGTCGAGGAGCCTGGGGTCACTTGTTGGTAAACCTTGGATTATGTCAAGGAGCCTTCAAGGGGATTGAGCTTTGTTACTCTGCCCTTGCATGTGTATCGGATCACACATTGTTCCCCCAGGTATATTTGTTTCTGTTGGTAACCATAGTGACCATAATATATAGGATTCTTTCCTAAGGTGACGGTGGAGGGAAGATCCCACTGTACCTGGAGCAGACATTGACTAGACTCACTTGGACTCTCTCGGGGGTTCTCTTCACTCGAGACGGTTTAGTGAAGAAACTTGTGCCAATCTATTTCATTAAGCAGGTTTTCGGGGTAACTGTTCCAGCCACCCTTTCTATATTGAATTTTGCGACGTTGGATTTCATCACCAACTAGTGTTTTCGGTACGGAAAGTTACTGTTTGTGTGTGGTTTGAACTCCTAGATTTTTTAGGCGTGTGATTGAAATTGTTTAGTTCTTTAGAGACTTTACGTGGTTTTATTGATATTTTTCTTTGTTTGCGTGTGAAGTAATTAAAATATTTAATCGTGGCTGAATTACCGAGACAATCCCACAAACTTCGGGGGCAACCTCCTAAGTATTCACCAAGATAGCTTGAAGGGCTACGAGCTCTTGTAACTCCTAGTGACAGTAGAGTTGGGTCACTGGAAGAAAGAGAATCTTCTTTATTTGTTCATCCTGATTATCAAGTTCAAGCAACAGAGTATATTTTCGAACCAATTTCAGTTTCTGAAGTTACTGGTAGTGTTTCTTCTACTAGTGAATTAGCTGAAGAACCTGAAATTTCTGAGCTTGAAACTAAACCTCCTGCTACTCCATCTTCAGGGTTTGCTTCTCCAACTTCTAGTGGTCTTGGTTCACCCAGGGTAGGAAGGATCATTACCCAAAATCTTCCCTCTAGACTTATTTCTATTGAAGAACTTGTTAGTCCGGAAGAAGGTATAACTATCCCTGAAAATCAACCAACTTTAGAACTTATGGAGCGTGAATCAATCTTTTACAGTCCACCTAGGAGGGATTCTTGGTACATCTCGTTGACCAACCTTTTAGAAAATCCGGGTCTAAGTTTTTCACCACCTCGCATTCCTTTTCATCCAACACCTAGAGGTTATTATCCTCCTTTGAATATGTCGAGACAGTCATCCATGTTTTCCCAATCACCTGAAACATTTTTGTATGGCGGTCCTTCATTTCCTTCTGGGTATTAGTCACTCACTGGTACTTTCTCAGGAGCATCTCCTCAACCCATTGAACATGGGCTATCAACTGGTAATAATGGAAATAAACAATTGAGTGTAGAAGACATTCTTATGATGTCAGGTACCATTCCAAATCCGCAACCTCAAAGTAGTCAGTTACTGCCTGGGGGATAATCTCAAGGTACTCAATTACTAACTGGGGGGCAACCTCAAGGTACTCAATTACCGCCTGGGGGGCAACCTCAAGGACAATACATTCCTTCGAGACAATACATTCCTCAAGGTCAACCCCAGACTCAATATATACCTCAAGGTCAACCCCGGTTTCAGTACGTGCCTCAAGGTTATCAACCTCAAGGTCAGTACCCAACCCAAGGTTTCCAACTACCTTCAGGTCAATCATTTGTCCAAGGAGATAGAAATGTACCTTTGAATTATCAACCCTACTATCAACCCGGTTATGGTCCTCAATATGCTCAACCTTCTATGGGTCCATACCCTGGAATGAACATGGTGTGGGATCCATCTCAATCTCAACAGATCTTGCAACCTAATGTGCAGTTGTCATCTCAATTTGGACAACCTTTGATTTCTGGTTCAACCCAGCAACCTGTCCTGCCTACTATTCAAACTTCTGCACTTGTTGTAGCTCATCAGTCTGGGCCTAGTTCGGCTCGAACTCTGCCTCAAACGACTGCTGCAACTACTGCAACTTCTGTTCAATCTACCCCACCTACTTCTGGAGTATCGGCAGCTTCGGTTTCTACTATTCTTGCATCAACTCCTCAAGAATATTTACCTCAATCTGGACCTACAATTCAGACTTTGGTTCAGATGCTTGTAGGACAACTTGGTCCAAGTACGGTTATCACAAGTCAACCTAAATTTACTTATCAACCGTACCAGGGACAGTACCAATTCGGTCCTGTTGTTCAAAGCCCAGTTTACCAGTATCAACCGTACCCTAGATATACTTATCAACAACCTCAACAACCCCAGTACGGTCCGGTTAATCCTAGTTTTCTGGGAGGATATAATATCCCAAATGAAATTCCAATTCCAAGTTATCTTGGATATCCTCCTCCTGGGGATGGTATTATGACCCAGGGTTTTCGAGACCCTAACCGCCAGTTACCATTCATTGCAACTTTGAACTTGCCTAATTTGTCGTGCCTTACAAACGATCCGATTAATTATCTTCCGTTTTGGCCGCCAATGCCAAATAAGTTGCCCAGTGATATCCCAAAGTTTGAAGGTAAATCAGGAGAGAATCCATCAAACCATGTGATGACTTATCACCTCTGGTGTGCATCTAACTCCATTATAGATAATTCAATTTGTTTACATCTTTTTCAACACACTCTGATTGGTCTTGCGGCCAAGTGGTACATTGAGTTACCGCGAGCCTCTTTTTATAATTTTAGTCAGCTAGCTACTTCATTCTTAACTCATTTTCAGTTGCCTGTCAGATATGAAAATGGCACGGAATTATTAACTTCATTAAAACAGTCAACGTCCACTTATATTTCAGATCACATTCATGAATGGCGACGTCAACGACATTTAGTGAAAGTTTTTATTCCAGATCAAATTTTAGCTGAATGGTTTGTTAAATCATTATTACCTAAGATCACTGAGGATGTAGCTAAGGTAGGAGTTGTTACTGAAGAGCAAGTAATTGCTCAGGCTCAGTACCTTGACCTCGTTTATACGCAGTTGGGTACTTTACAGGAAAAAATCCCTAACCTTCCGAAACAAAATCAAATAACTGCAGCTCCTTCAAGGTCTCATGCCACTGACAGTATGATTGGTTTAGTTAATACCAAAAGTAAGAAGAAATCTTCAAAGAATTCTTCTCCTATTACAACTTTACCAGATTCCCCCACAAGTGACTCTTCCGTCGAAATTCCTGCCAATATTCATGTCGTAGAATCATCTATGGCCAAATCAAAATCCGGCGGTAAAAATAAGGGGAAGAAGAAAAATAAGCAAAATTAAAAAGAGAAATCAGATAAAACTGAATCTACTGATGAGAAACATAAACCTCGCTATCCTTGTCTCATTTGTGACGAAGAGCATTTTACAAGAGACTGCCCTCATCGCGCTGAGGTTGCGAAAATCGTCAAAGGTTCTCAAACGCCTGCTGTCTTGAAGGATCCTTTTCCTAGTCAAGATAGTAAGATGATCAGTTCTTCCTCAAATGCCTCAGAAGAACCCATAATGATGATGTCCCATGTTAGGATTGCGACACGATCGCAAGATTATGGGAGTAAAAGCCCTATTGGTGGTAAGGAATCAAAATCTTCTAATTCAAACCCATCAACTTCAACTCCTGGTTCTGATCCACTACAGATCGAGAAACCTAAGCTAGACTTAGTAATCAAACTACCTGCTAAAGGTATACTTTGGAAGTCAGCTTTCAATCCACATGTGAGAGTTGCTTAGAACTATAACATTGTTGAAGACTTAACTATTTCTCCTTCAGCAATGTCGGCTTTGGAGATGCTGCAATCATGCCCAGAACAACGTAAATTTCTATTGTCGGCTATAGGAGCTGTTGATATTTAGGACTCGAACCTTATAATATTCGATTTAGAAAATAGTACATCTCGTCTTCCTCATAAAATGGCTTTCCAGATTCCAGTGTTAGTAAAAAACAGACCTTGCTTTACGACTGTAATTGATGAGGGAGCTTCTACGTGTATTATGTCGCTTTAGTGTTGGAGATCGCTTGGTTCTCCTACACTCAATCAAACCCAAAAGATTCTAAAGGATTTTGATGGCCATGGGTTCCATCCTTTTGGCATTCTACAGGATTTACCTATAGGGGTTGAAGGCAAAACTATTAATCTAGATGTGGAAGTGGTTGATGTCCCTCTAGATTACAACCTTCTCTTGGGTCGTAGTTGGTCTTACGCTATGACTGATATTGTTTCATTGGTCTTTCATATTATAAAGTTTCCTCATAATGGAAAGATCGTAACTATAGACCAGCTAACTTACTTTTCATCCGACCCAACCGCTTCTGAAAGTATCCAGCATGTCGGCAAAACAACTATCCCCGACAAGGATGTTGGGGAAGGATTAGTTAAAGATTCTGGTTTACTAGGAACTTTTTCCTTTCCTCCTCCTAACGTATCGCCCTCTACTACAACCATTCATATGATTTCATCAAACACTATTGTTTATGATGATCCTTGGATCGTACCTTCCGAATCTGAGGTGGATTCATTTGGTGATGTTATGCCTTTGAGTCCCTATGAAATTGCGTATTAGGCTATACAGTCGTTTTCTGACTCTGGTTCAACCAAAATTGATCTAATGAATGTGGTCCATGGAGAATCACTTTCAACATCAAACTCAAATTCAATAACTTTTTCTGAGCTTGTTCATACTGATGAGCAGATTCGTGAAATTTTGTCTCTTGATGAGTTACTATGGGAAGATCTTCATCATCGATCTTCGTTCTTACCTGAGCCTGATCACTTTGAGAATGATTTTTCATCTATTTTTACCACTGATTATGTCAAAGAATGATGCAGGAGCATTAAGACAATTTTTTTCATTTTTTTCATTTGTAAATATGTGATAAAAGGGGGTGTGAAAATTTTAATATTTTATTAATTAATTTGTTATTAAAATAGGAGATAATTATGAGAAGTGAGGATTATGTAAATATTCTTTTAATAAATAAAAGGATATGAGAGAAATAGTTTAGGAGCAAGGTTTGGGATTAGATTTTCTATGTATGGGATTAGTTGAGGATTAGGTGGAGAGATATTTTGAGTGAATTAAATGCATTATTTGTGTATAAATAGGAGTGGGTTTTGTGAAGAAAACTAGACATTGAGATTGTGAGTGAATGTGAGATTGAGAGTAGGCTTGAACAGCAAGGCTGTAAGCCTTCAGCAATTGTAAAGGGCCACAGAAATGAAATATCTGGCCAGCGAAAGTTTGTAAGTCATTGGTTTGTTTCAGATTATACATACATTGATTGATTGAGAAACTGTTTATTTGATTTCTGAAGTTCATGGTATTATTGAATTTATGAAGAAATGATCAATATATGTGTTGAATTCACATCGACTTGTGTGAGAATCGCTATGCATAACCATTGAATGTACAAGACATTAATCTCTGCGTAAGAGGGTTGTATTTTAATCCTCGGTTTGTATCGAACCTTGGTATAAGATTGTTCTTTTGGATTGGTTTGCTATTAATATAAACTTCTGTCAAGAATCCCTGTGAATCCATGTCGATTTCATATTTTAAAACCAGTTCAAATTGTAAGTTGAATGCTGAAGGCGCTGCGTAAATTGGTTCAATAGGCAAAGCAACAGTAGATTGATATCAAACTGTGGGTGAATATTGGCCTGTTTGATGAATTCATAATACACCAGACGGAGGAGACAGGGTTTCAAAGTTTGGGTTTGTATATCCTCCGACGAATTTACAATTGCAATTATATAAAATGAATACAAGTCATTAAATTCCCAAACCTGGCAAAGTAATTAAGCAATGAAGGATTGTGATCTGAATGAAATCGCTATGTTAAAAGCAGAGATAGCGTTTGGAACTTATATGGTGAGAAATTGCAGGTTGAATCCACAAATATAGGATACGGAGAACATTTCAGATATTATATAGTATGCGTTGACATTATTGTGTTAAATGCAGATGTGCAGACGGGAGTTTTAAAAAGTCGATTTGCAGTGTTGAAGTTACATTTGAATGGTTAATGTGTGTCTACAGCGCAGGTTTGAAATCGATCTGTGGAAGCGAGGAACCATAATCAAAACTGGAATGGTGAGTCGATTTTAATAATGGAATGAGAAATGTTTAAATGGAATCAGAACGTATGGTTTGAAATGAAACGGTAGCAGTATTTGCAGCGTAAATGTATTAATGCCTGGCTTTTAAATGTTGCAAGAATAGTAATGCATTGAATTCATATTGTCTAAAGTCCACATGGGTTGCAGAAGCATGAATACAGTGTTAATGAATGCGGAAGGGCATTTTAAAGGAATTCAACGGCGTGGAAGGTCTGATCGAATGAAATTCGATTGGCAGACTTTTAAATTTGCAGATAATCTGTAGAACTGAAAAACGATTTCCTTGTTTCATTAAGAAGAACATATTTTGTTGGCGCTGAAGTAATTGTGTTAAGTGACTTGCGGACGGAGTGATAACTGAATACGTGGATCACCTTATGGTAAATGTGTTTCTGGTGTGTCAAAGCATGGAGGATTGCAAAATTAGCCAGTGTTTGGTATCCAAGACTGCGTTTTAAATGTTTGAATGTTTATTAAGTTTGCAGGTGAAAATCGATTGGTGGGAGAATCGTGAGCAGTAAGGTGAGTTCACAGTAATTTTGATCAGATGTTGAAATAGAGAATTGACTCAAGTTGTGGTTTTAATGAGCAGTGTTTTGAAAACAAATAGAACGCACAGTAATAGGAAGCGTAGAGCTTCATAAGGGCGCAGAGCATTTTTTTATTGGAATCTGTTCAGAATTTAATTGAATTTGCATTCTATGAATGAAGTTTGGGGTTGAGTAAATGAAAATGATTTGAAGCATGAGTGTTTTCTAACACATAGTATTTTGTGAACAAGATATTGAAAAGCTTCCGCAGATTTAAGTGTCAATTTGTCGTGTATTGAAGTTGGGAAATTGTTTGAGGAGCATGTTTTATATGCACGGGCATCAGAGGGAAAAGATTCTGGGTTTTGCAGGCTAGCCCTGCATCATTTTTGGTATCAGAGCTAGAATGATATGTTGAAGATATTTGTTTTTTTTTCCTGAATGAAAACAGAAAGTTTTGTTGAAAACTAAAGTGTGTTTTTGAATGTGTGATGAATGATGGAAAGGAAGATTAGATTTTAAATCTGATATGTAGCATACACAATTGCAAGTGAACAAGATTGCAGGGAGGAAAAGATCATGCAAGATCTTAAGAGGTGAGATGATTTTTCTGATTTGAAATTTGTAAATGCAGTTTATGGTTGCAGAGAAGATGATGGCAGTGAACCTGGCATTCAGCTAAAGGCTGAATAAGGAGGGCAATTGCAGTCTCCTGAAGAAGAAGGTGAGTTGAAGAGATAGCCTGAAGAGAGCAGAGAGAGTGCTCGAAAGGTTCCAGAGGCAGTGAACCAAGTACTTACCAAAAGACTGAGTGAGGAGAGCTTGGTGAGGTAAGTGGCAGCAGAAGAGATTGTTGTTGTAGAGGCTAGTACAACTCATGGTGAGTGAGAAACTCATGGAGAAGATGATCATGGAGGATCAGAGAAGAGGTTCAGAGGAATGCCATAAAGGTGAGATGACTGATGAGGTCAGAAGAAGAGAAATTGCAGTAATGAAGGTACAATTACAGGTACTAGAAGAATGGCTGCAAGAGCGGGAAAACCAGAATAGAGGATGGATCTTTCCACTGAAGGGAAAGAGAGTAATTTGGTGACAATTGTAGAGGAGGTTGAGGCAAATTGTGATTGCCTTGTTGAAAAAGGAACTTAGAGTTCTTGAGCCAAAGATGGAATTTGAAGATTCCACACATAGATATGTTCAAAGGAAAATGTTGGAGGAAGCAGTCAAGACTGAAAAGTCTTGTGGTTTTAAAACTGACAAGTTGTGTATGTTTGCAGGTACAGTACAGGGATATGAACAAGCTTTAGAGTTTGTTCAAGAAGAGGTGAATCTGAAGGTTGTTCAGATCAATGATGAGATAGCAAGATCTCAGAAGGAGATGAAGACGAAGGAGTCTAATTAGGATGTTGGTGCAGAAAGAGAAGGACCAGCTGATGATTGGTAAAGCACTGGTGAAGGTATGGAAAGTTGTGTGAAGTTTCCAAGTTCTACTCCTAATGAAGTTATTGAATTGTACAGGAAACTAGATCTTCAAAGAAGAGAATTGGAGAGGCAGAGGACTTATGTGTAGGTTAATTTGCTGAGGAAGCAAGACAGGAAAGTTTTCATGAAGGACAGTCATGAAGCAGAGGATGGTAAGAAGGAGAGACTAGTTGACAATCTCATGGTGAATGCAAATCAGCATACTAATGTGCTGACAGAGGAGTTTGAAAGGAACTCAGAGCAGCATATGGAAGTGTTGTCAGAGAAAGCTGAGGAGAAAACTAGTGAAGATTTGCTGAGTCCTAAAGAAGACTTGGCGCTGCAGAGAGAAAACTTGGTGACTGATTGTGATTTTGATGCTAACAACTTGATTGTGTTTACATGTGATGTAGAAGACAGTCCATCATTTGAGATTGCCTTGGAAGAAGAAGAACAGTTGAAGGTAAAGGATGAGACAGTCATGTCTCATATGCAGAAATTTGTTACCATATGTGACAAGAAAGAGTTGGCTTGTCTGTATAGCCAAGAGAAGACTGGTGTACAAAATTTTGGAGCTACTACAGTAGTATAAGATGAAGCTACAGTGTTTGCAAAACTTGATTGGATTGCCAGAATCAATCAAGATGATAATGGACAATTACTGAAGATTGTCGAAAGAGAAGATGGAGATTAAGCTGGAGTTAATTTGCAGCATGTTGATGAAATTGTTGATGATGAGCAAAGGAATGTTGCAGAGGGACAGGAAGATTGGGAGGCCGCAACATCCATAGTGACAGCTAGAGCAACATGTGGGGCGACATTTATGGTGATAGCTGAGGCAACACTGACAGCAGTAACATCTATGGGGGCGCTAAAGCCTTATGGCTTTTGTTCTAACAATTGTTTTGTGAATACATATTTTATTGAAGATGCTGGAGAAAGTCTGTTAGACAGAGAAATTGAACTGATGAGGCAAATGACGACGAAAGAATCCTGGAAGAGGCCAACAACAGTAAAACAAAGGAGAAGCAGCAAAAGAAAGACAGCAAAAGATTGCGAGAGCACAGCCAGTGGAGTGATGCAACATAAAGTGTGGAAACCTGGAGAAGAACATTAGAAAGAAGCAATGGCAAGTGGAAAGTTACAACACAAGATATGGGATCCAGGTATACAAAGATCCGAACACATGATCAGGCGATCATGTTTAATTTCAACGTTGGGCGTCTGATGCAGGAGCATCAAGACAATTTTTTTCATTTTTTCATTTGTAAATATGTGATAAAAGGGGGTGTGACAATTTTAATATTTTATTAATTAATTTGTTATTAAAATAGGAGATAATTATGAGAAGTGAGGATTATGTAAATATTCTTTTAATAAATAAAAGGATATGAGAGAAATAGTTTAGGAGCAAGGTTTGGGACTAGATTTTCTATGTATGGGAATAGTTGAGGATTAGGTGGAGAGATATTTTGAGTGAATTAAATGCATTATTTATGTATAAATAGGAGTGGGTTTTGTGAAGAAAACTAGACATTGAGATTATGAGTGAATGTGAGATTGAGAGTAGGCTTGAACAACAAGGCTGTAAGCCTTCAGCAATTGTAAAGGGCCATAGAAATGAAATATCTGGCCAGCGAAAGTTTGTAAGTCATTGGTTTGTTTCAGATTATACATACATTGATTGATTGAGAAACTGTTTATTTGATTTCTGAAGTTCATGGTATTATTGAATTTATGAAGAAATGATCAATATATGTGTTGAATTCACATCGACTTGTGTGAGAATCGCTATGCATAACCATTGAATGTATAAGACATTAATCTCTACGTAAGAGGGTTGTATTTTAATCCTCGGTTTGTATCGAACCTTGGTATAAGATTGTTCTTTTGGATTGGTTTGCTATTAATATAAACTTCTGTCAAGAATCCCTGTGAATCCATGTCGATTTCATATTTTAAAACCAGTTCAAATTGTAAGTTGAATGCTGAAGGCACTGCGTAAATTGGTTCAATAGGCAAAGCAACAGTAGATTGATATCAAACTGTGGGTGAATATTGGCCTGTTTGATGAATTCATAATACACCAGACGGAGGAGACAGGGTTTCAAAGTTTGGGTTTGTATATCCTCTGGTGAATTTACAATTGCAATTATATAAAATGAATACAAGTCATTAAATTCCAAACCTGGCAAAGTAATTAAGTAATGAAGGATTGCGATCTAAATGAAATCGCTATGTTAAAAGAAGAGATAGCGTTTGGAACTTATATGGTGAGAAATTGCAGGTTGAATCCACAAATATAGGATACGGAGAACATTTCAGATATTATATAGTATGCGTTGACATTATTGTGTTAAATGTAGATGTGCAGACGGGAGTTTTAAAAAGTCGATTTGCAGTGTTGAAGTTACATTTGAATGGTTAATGTGTGTCTACAACGTAGGTTTGAAATCGATCTGTGGAAGCGAGGAACCATAATCAAAACTGGAATGGTGAGTCGATTTTAATAATGGAATGAGAAATGTTTAAATGGAATCAGAACGTATGGTTTGAAATGAAACGGTAGCAGTATTTGCAGCGTAAATGTATTAATGTCTGGCTTTTAAATGCTGCAAGAACAATAATGCACTGAATTCATATTGTCTAAAGTCCAAATGGGTTGCAGAAGCATGAATACAGTGTTAATGAATGTGGAAGGGCGTTTTAAAGGAATTCAACGGCGTGGAAGGTCTGATCGAATGAAATTCGATTGGCAGACTTTTAAATTTGCAGATAATCTGTAGAACTGAAAAATGATTTCCTTGTTTCATTAAGAAGAACAGATTTTGTTGGCATTGAAGTAATTGTGTTAAGTGACTTGCGGACGGAGTGATAACTGAATACGTGGATCACCTTATGGTAAATGTGTTTTTGGTGTGTCAAAGCATGGAGGATTGCAAAATTAGCCAGCGTTTGGTATCCAAGACTGCGTTTTAAATGTTTGAATGTTTATTAAGTTTGCAAGTGAAAATCGATTGGTGGGAGAATCGTGAGCAGTAAGGTGAGTTCACAGTAATTTTGATCAGATGTTGAAATAGAGAATTGACTCAAGCTGTGGTTTTAATGAGCAGTGTTTTGAAAACAATTAGAACGGACAATAATAGGAAGCGTAGAGCTTCATAAGGGCGTAGAGCATTTTTTTATTGGAATCTGTTCAGAATTTAATTGAATTTGCATTCTATGAATGAAGGTTGGGGTTGAGTAAATGAAAATGATTTGAAGCATGAGTGTTTTCTAACACATAGTATTTTGTGAACAAGATATTGAAAAGTTTCCGTAGATTTAAGTGTCAATTTGTCGTGTATTGAAGTTGGGAAATTGTTTGAGGAGCATGTTTTATATGCATGGGCATCAGAGGGAAAAGATTCTGGGTTTTGCAGGCTAGCCCTGCATCAAAGAACCATAGAATCCATTGCAAAATCCTGATTCTGAGTTAAATTTGGGAAATACTTCTCGAACGGTTCCTATTGACATTTCAGTTAAACCTGGAATTGTTGAAAACATTCATATAAGTGCCTATTGTATGGAAAATGAAATCCAAACTTATAAGGCCCTATTTCAAGAATTCTGTGACATGTTTGCGTGGTCATATGAAGAAATTCCAGGAATTTATCCAGCAATTGTTGTTCATGAAATAAAAAATTACCCAGATGCTAAACCCATCCAGCAACGTTTGCATCAAATCCACCCGCGAAACGCTGCTGCTATTAAAGTAGAAGCTGAAAAATTAATTAAAGCAGGTTTCATTTATCCAATTCCCTTAACGGATTGGGTATCGAATATTGTTACTGTTAACAAAAAGCAAAGAACGATAAGAATATGTATCGATTATAGGGATATTAATCGAGCTTTTCCCAATGACAATTACCCAACTCCCTATATCGATCAAATCATTGACGATTGTGCCGGCAATGAAATGTTCTCCTTTATGGATGGTTTTTTCCGGTTACAATCAAATCAACATTCTACCTGCTGATCAACCAAAAACGGCTTTTATTTGTCCATGGGGGACATTTGCTTATTGCAAATTACCTTTTGGGTTGAAAAATGCCGGAGCAACTTTTCAAAGAGCTATGTCTTATGCATTTCATGACATCAAGAACATTGTGCAATCTTATCTCGATGATTTACTTGCCCATGCATTACACAAAGCCGATCATCTCACTCATTTACGAGAAATATTTATGAGATGTAGGCATTATCAAATTAGGTTGAATCCACACAAATGTGTTTTCTGTATAGAAACAGGTTGTTTACTGGGATTTGTTGTTTCAAAAGCTAGCATTCGTGTCGATCCCTCGAAGGTTGAAGCTATTATCAAATTGCCTCCTCCTTCGACTCTTTGCCAACTCCAAAGTTTGCAAGGGAAAGCAAACTTTTTATATCGATTCATTCCTAACTACGCCAAGATAACAAAGGGTTTTACCAGGTTGTTGAAACAGAATACTCCATTCTTTTGGGATGAGATAGCTGACAAATATTTTGATGCACTTAAACACGCGTTGACCCATGCACCGTTATTGCATCCTCCCAACTACAACCAGGATTACTTCTTGTACCTTGACGCTTCTCATTCCACCATCGAGATGGTTTTAGTTCAGGAAGATGAATTCGGTAGTGAACATGTGATTTACTATCTTAGTCGAACTTTGAATCCGACTGAGCTTAAATATTCACATGTGGAGAAATTGGCCTTGGCAGCTGTTCAAGTTGTCCAAAGATTTCGTCATTACATCTTACTACGCAAAACTACCGTAATTTATGACTGTAACCCTATGATCTATATTTTGACCAAAAAATTGCTAGGGGGCAGGTATTCCAAATGGATTGTTATCCTGCAGGAATTTGAATTGGAATTTGAAAAATCCAAGTTAAAGAAATCTTTAGTTTTTGCGGAACTGATGTGTGACTTCCCGCGTGCTGATACTGAAACTGTGGCGGAAGAACCCATTGCGGACGAATCCTTGTTTCTTATCAGCACTCTTGATCCAAGGTATGGAGATATCATTTTTTATCTCCAAACCCAATCTTTTCGGCCTGAACTTTCATGATCTCAGTGTTGGAAAATATGTTTCCAATCCCAACAATACAAGATTATTGGAGATACACTCTATCGTCATGGGGCAGATTCTGTTTTCTGACGTTGTTTAACTCATGAAGAAGCTGAAAAGGTTTTAAATGACTGCCACTCTGGAGCGCGTGGCGGTCATATGTCTAGGTATGCCATAGCCCAAAAGATATTGCGCACTGGCTATTTCTGGCTGTCTTTGTTTAAAGATTGTATTTACGCGGTCCGAAAATGCCACAATTGTCAAATTTTTGATCGAAAGATGCGTGCTCCACCTGCTCCTCTCCACCCTATAATTGTCGTCGGTCCTTTTGAAAAGTGGGGTATCGACTTTATTACATGTAACGCTCACTCGGCCGGGGGGCATGCGTATATCATTCTTGCGGTAGATTATTTTACCAAGTGGGTCAAGGCGATGCCTACATTTTCGGCAGACGACAAAACTGCTGCAATTTTTGTTTTCAATCATATAATTACTAGATTCGGTGTTCCACAAGTGATTATCACTGATCATGGGCGTCATTTTCGAAACATTATGATGACTGAACTAACAGATCAACTTGGCCTGCGTCACGATAGTTCTACTCCATATTACCCATAGGCTAATGGTCCAGTTGAAGCCATCAACAAATTTCTAGTCATTATGATCTGACAAATCACTGGTATTCATAGGTCGAATTGGCATAACATGTTATTTTCAGCACTTTGGGCGTATCGAACCTCAGTAAAAACATCAACTGGTTTCACTTTTTTCCAATTGGTTTACGGTTTGGAAGCTGTATTACCCATTGAATGCGAAATCCCATCATTGCAAATAGCCATAGAGTTACTCCCAACCACTTTCGAAGAGGAGAAATGTTTGTTGTACTTAGCTCAGCTAGATGAGAATCGACGTGATGCTGCACTAGCAATCGAAACTCATGTAAAACGAATTAAAGCTTAGTACGATCAAAATGTTACACCTCGTAATTTTTCGGAAGGAGATCTAGTCTTACTATACGATCAAGAAAACGATAAGCTAGGCGATGGAAAATTTGTACCTATGTGGCATGGTCCTTTTATTGTTAAGCGAAAGCTGGCGAAAGGGGCCTATGAATTGGTATATTTTGACGGTGTCTCTTTGGGTAAACCCAGAAATGCTCTTTATCTGAAGAGATATTATGCTTAAATCTAGGTGTGGAAATTTTAGTTAGATTAGTTTTCTTTCTAGCTGGTGTGTTTTAGATTAGAAAAGTGTGCTTAGTTTAGAGATCGTTTTTATCATTATTCCTACTTATCTTGATTTTACTCTTGATATTGCAGATGTCGACGTCTCTTCAAACATACATTGGTTTCGCTGATGGTGCTTATCGTAATACACGAAACATTTCTTCCGCAGCTTGGGTCATCTATTCACCCTCTGATTAGTTGGTATCTATGCATGGGGTAAGCCTTGGTCAAACAACAAAAACCATTGCAGAGTATAGTGCAGTGATTGAGTTATTATCTGAATCCATCTCATTTGGGATTCGGAGTTTGATTGTGAGGTTAGATTCTGAACTCGTTGTATTGCAACTTAATAGAGTTTATGCCATTATAAATCCAATCTTGTTAAGATTATTTTTTAGAGTTCGTCTCTTGGAACGTGAATTTGACTATATTGAATATCAGCATATTCCAAGATATTTAAATACATTAGCAGATGCAATTGCTTCTCGAATGTTAAGTAGACATTTGCAATAATCACACAGTAAATTTAAAAAACATCCCATAACATGTTTTACAAGATAGCCAGTAATAGTGATATAGCATAGCATAGAAGTGTGTCAAATATACATCGTCTTCAATCATAGGTTGAAAAACACCTTATGATCAGCAAAACTGATAGCACAAAAAAGCAAAAATGTCATATGAGTCTACAAAAGGCGATCATCCTATCACTGGTGATGATCACTATAAGAAACCACTGCTCGGGCTACCCTACAAAGGAACCTCCTGAAAGGTCCTCGGACCCCAATCACATAGTGCTGTAACTCATCTATGCTAGTCTCTGGAATATCTGTTGTCAAACGCTCTAGATGGTTTTCCAACTCAGTCAGGGTCTCTGTAGATTCGTCCCCTGGGGCCAGTACTGCTGCAACTAGGTGTCTCCTCTCATAAGGCCGGAGAGTGGTTGGTCACCGTGGACCCACATCTACATTGGAAACTTTTTACTATCAGTTTTGGACGATTTAAAAAGAAAAAATAAATTAAAAAATAAAAAATTAAATTAAATTAAAACTTAAAAAATGTTGAGAATTATTTTACCTGAGTCATCTCACTACTCTCCTGGTGGAAGAGTCATGTCTGGGTCACCACGATAATCCATCCCAGCATAAGGAAAATCCTGAATCGTGAAAAGTTGGTTCTCCAACCAACGAAAATACTCAGGAGGAAATCGAACAACCTCTGAACCCTCCTCAGGATGATGGGCCATAACTGCAACCCAACGCATCAGCTTGGGCTCTTAGGGAAGTCCAGCTCCAACAGAAAGATGTTGTGGGACGAACATCGGGACCCTTTCTAGACCAAAGCTCACAACTAAGAAACCATATCCAAAGTTTTTTAGTTGTTCATTCTTTGCTCTAGTCAGTTGGCCTTTTACATTTGCCAACACAGCTTCGCACCAGTTGAAGATGGTGCCTCGATAACAATCTACTACTATTCGCATTTGGGATCCGGTAACTACATGTAGTGTTACAATTCTGTAGAGTCTAGTGATAGTAAATGCAATCAATTTGAGTTCAGGATGGGAGATGGTTTTGATATCAATCCCTTTGTCCTTTGTTTGGTCATTACAAAACTCTAGTCGAAGACTATCGACAGACTGGCCACCTAGTCTAGTCCCGAATATAGATAATCGTTCACCTCTCTTAGGCAAACTAGTCAAGAAGTAAATGTCCTCTAGCTCCATTTCGAGCTGGTGGCCACCGATAATGAAACACTGGTCTTGTATATTCCATCTGTCCACCAGCCACTGCAAAAAGTCTACTTGGGCCCTCATGCCAGGTATGGCCCAAAATTTAAATAGCCCGCATGCCCTCAATGCATCTATTGAAGGTTGATGATTAATTGCGGCAAGGTCCACATCTTCGTGATCCCGTTCCCGCCAAATGAGCATTGTGTATATCCTACATTGAAATAAAAAGGCGAGTTAGAAAATTTTAATTCAAAGTTTTTGGGCGGAAATTGAAAAAATTGAAGTTGTAAAACCTATGTCGCAGGGTCCGCACTCTCCAGTTAGGGACAGTGCGTAGGTCCGCACTCTGCCCAAGCAGCAGGTGTAGGCCCCTGGCTCTTTCCTCTGTAGGAAAAAGTCGGGGTCCACAGGTTTCGCATGTTGCGCTTGCGGACCCCCGCGAGCGGTCTTTTAAACTAATTTTTCTTTAAAAAATCGAAATGGAAGCCTAAAAACAAAATTCAAACGGTTGAAATGCAAGATTAAAGTAATGTGGATTACCTGGAGGTGACGATTTTCGATTCCAATGAACGGATTTTCCACAATATTCACAGGAAGCTTCTTACCCAAAAGCTCTCTTTTCTCACTCTAAAGTCAAATGGTAAAAATGAATTTACAAAAGCCCTTTTTATAAGTTTTTTTTAATAAATGAATTTTTAATTTGTTTATTTTTCACTTTAAAGAGGTAACTTTTTGATGCATTTTTATTTATTTTAAACGGGTATGAGTAATGTCTGAGTTTTTGTGCAGACTATTGGATTTTTCAAGAGAAATTGATCATTTTCAACAAAAAACATCAGAGTCCTCTTTAAGCTCTTTTCTGACTCGTAAAATATGAAAAGATTGCCGAGTTTTTCTTTTTAATCTCGTTAAAACGGAATCAAAAGGACGGTCCACTTACAGATCTTTTCTGACCGTATAAACATGAAAAGATTGTCGAGCTTTTGTCGTTTCAAGTTCGATATTGGTTATAAAACGAAGTGTCCTTGATCGCTTTTTTACTTTTTCGGATCAAAGACACTAATTATGAAAAGTACTCCTTGATAGTAATGGTCAAGTGGTTCTCTCAAGTATTATTTTATACTTTTTCGGGCTTGAGAGACACAAATTTACGAAAAAAGGACAACCATGGAGTTTTCTTAAGTTTTTCTTCTGACTCACTAAAATTGAAAAATGCCAAGTTTCTCCTATACTGGACTCGTTAAAATTTAACAATAAAGGACCTTTTCAATTTCAAACAAGAGCGGACCACTCTTTCTTAGAGTTCGAATTTTAAACTAAGTTGGACTCATCCGAAGGATGAACTTATAATCAAGCAAATGTTATCCTCCTCAAGCTTGTAAAAAATAAAGAGGTACTTGCCAGAAATGGTGGGGGAAAAGAGAGAAAAATGAACCTGTTTGTTATACTTTGTGTCTCAAAAAAGCATTCAACCACTCTTGAACATGACACTTTTTGTTCACCTGGGTTGGGAAATCCTTTGTCTAACAGTTAATCAAACCATATTGAAAGTCTTCAGTCGATTTCTGGGTATTAGCTTTGGGTCAATTGTCACCAAACCATCTGCAGTGTCGTTATGTGTTCAAGAGGTCACTGCAAATAAACCATTCATCTGTAAAATATCTGTCATCCATCTTGACCATCCCTGAGTCAGTCCTTGCAAACATATTTCTTCAAACTTGATCTATGATTTCGTGTTGTGGGCTTGCCTACGACGGATTGCTTTCTATCGAATTCAGCTCATTATCTAGAACGATAATCTAGAAATCATCAGTACCTTGGAATCTGCATGCCTCAATGGCATGTTTCTCACCTTCAACGATAGGTTGCATCATTGACCTTCAATCAAAGGATTCTGTGACATGTTCGACATCAACTCATCTATTCACATTTCATGGATTGTACTGAGTACTTTGAGAGCCATTTACATTACTGGTGGTTTCTCTCACACTTGTTAACAATTTACATCATTGACTGGTAATCAAGTGGTTTCTACCATGTTCGACTTCGACACATTCATTCACATGGATAGAATCGTACTATTTCGGGAAGTAGAAATCAAGACCCTAGATCTAGTTTCCACCATCCAGGCTGCGAGGAATTTTGTTATTCATTATACAGTGGACTATTCATAAACAGATGGATACATCCATACTGTGTCTACATATGTCTATACTTGTGATGTATTACACGATCATTCCTATATCAGAGCAGCTTAGTTAGTTTTCTAGTCAGTTTTGATCTGAGTATGGGAATTCCTACCACAACAATGATATGATCACATATATATATTTTGTATTGAATGTTTTTACAGGTTCCAACTAGGCTCTCCACAGAATGATCCTTGAAATGATAAAGTACTTCACTCTTCTTAGATGACAAATATTATCCTCATCTATTATAGACTTCGCACTTTAGGGGGTAATCTGTTACACAAAATATTGTCACCATGACATTCTGCAGTCGGTGTGAGCCTATCACCACTAATACTTTCCTCCTATGAAAGTCTTAAACCTCAACTCTTCATGTCAAGCCTCTAAAAATGAGAGGAAGTCCTTGAAAATCTCTAAAACTCTGGTTCTGCACTTTCTCTTAGCATTACCTGTGGTCCCGCACCTACTGGTCATGTCCCTTGCGGACCTGCCCGCTTTGTTTCTGTGTAATGGGTGCGGACCCATGTAAAAGTCGAAAATGCGCAAGTACATTCTTAAAAACTCACTTTGGGTTATTTCTGGAACCTTCTAGAGGGAATCTTGAGGTGGCAAGTTCGCTTCTTTAAGGTTCATGCATCCCATAACTAAAGGAGATAACCCCTTGATGTGAGGAGCTTATCCCTTTGAAGGAGGACTCTATCCCTTCATAGGTGGACCTGTAAATTCCTTCCTCTGCACTATAAAATGAGGCATTGGGCTAGTTACTAGAGAGGTTAAAAGCTAAATATTTTTTAGGGTAAATTCTGTTGGAATTTAGACTTCCTAATTGAGCTTGAGAGGAGATATTACATACCTTTTGATCTCATTGGGAAGAGTGTGAAGCTTGTCAAAGTAGAGGAGATTCTTGCTTGGACCTTGGGAGGAGCTTGTACAACATCAAGGCACCAAGGGTTGTAAAGTTCTTCTTTGTTTCAATTTAATACAATCAAGTTTATTTTTCTCAATAAGCTGTCTCTTATGGTTTATTTCATGGATTCCTTGATCACCATGATGAATATGATTTATTATATTAGCTATGCAGGTGTTATTTGATGTGTGCTTGCTTGTGTTTGCAGGTTCTCAAAAGGAAACTCATTCGGACAATCGAAGCGTGGCTGCCACAAACTAGCATTGGACTTAAGGTAGGGTCTAAAACACCTCTTGGTTTTTATTTATAAATCGCAATATTTAGAGAAATGTAGATTTTCTTGTTCTGCTTGTCACTAGATATCTGCAGATACTAGGGAGATCGGTCTTGTCCGCAAGAATGATTTATCTGGCCGACAAGTTCTGTCCAATTTCTTTTAGGGACTTATTTCCCACCTGGGGGCATGATTCTAGATTAAGGGTCAATAAGTTTGGATAGTTCACAGCAACAGATTCCAAACCTTTGTCTCCTATCCATAAGCACTTGCAGAAATCAAGTTTCTCCAGTAACTTACAACCCTTCGCTATTACAGCTAGCCCTACATCACCAACTGATGGGAAATTCCAAAGACTCAAAACTCTCAAAGTTGGGCAGCCAAGGCCTATAGCACAGAGGCCTATATTGGTAATCCCTCAACACAGGATGGAACCATGAACTAGAAGTTTGCCCAAGCCTCCATGGCTGCCTGCACAGACAACAATTGCAACAAGCCTAATATCAGTAGGCTGAGCACAAAATAGGATGAGCACCCACTTGGGCGCAAATCTAAAGGGGTATAAGTATCTTCGGGCTGCTAAAATTTAATGGCGTAGGGAGTTGAGGGCTAACAAGGCTACTCAAACCCAAAATATTGCTCATATTATTTTTGTTGTTGTTGGTGTTGTGATTATCGCTAGCAAAGAATTCGGTGTCCGAGAGATTCAGGTTGCTCGCGGGCATCATTCTAGGGCTCAGATTGGAGGTGCCACTACCACCCATATGGCTATGTGGGCTGCTGAGATTAGGCGTCAGGATAGCAGCATTCATGCAGGGACTCGAACCTACGAAGTTGGGACTCAGCTGCTTGAAAATTCCTCCTGTCAATCTCCCATACAAGTAGATCTTGCTACTACTGTTGCTACTAGCATTGTTGCTGCTCACCAACCCCTTGCAGGCTAACCCCTGGAAGGGACTCGAACCTGCAACATCTGGGAGCTGGGGATCATGGTGATGATGAAGATGATGCTGATGATGGTGGCTCCCCCCAGCTAGAAAATATTGGACCTACGAAGTGTCTAAGCTGAAAATCAAAGTGGGTGACGATGAACAAGAATTCATTGTGTGCTGTAACAACATATTGGGAGGCTCGGGATTCAGATTGACCAGGGATGAATAGCATCAAAATCCTTCATATCTATATTGAAACAGGGGCCCTCAGGATGACTGTTAGCATTTATTCATAATGGCAGTAGTTATATCATTATTTTTAGTGTTGCTGTGAGAAGTAAACCATTCTTTCGCATCCAACATTGCCTTGAATGTTGGAAAATTCAAATTCTCATCATTGTTGCAGTGGAGGTCTATGGCATCTTCCAGACCCCACATGCCACCATTCACATTCATTCTCGACAACGTTTTTATCCCCAATCAATCCTCAATGATGTCAATCTATATATATATCTATATATATATATATATATATATATATATATATATATATATATATATATATATATATATATATATATATATATATATATATATATATATATATATATATAACTCACTAGTGTTCTATATATCGATTAATTATGGCGATAGATACCACATATGATTTAGCTTTTATATGCAAGAAACGATTAGTATGAAGCTTTTGGATGCATATTCCAGAGAAATCTAACGACTCCTAGCCATTTCTAGTCCCTAGGATTTGATCCTGCGCCATCTAAAGAGTTGGAAAGCCTGTTTCTTCTACTCAGAACTCGCTCTTTCAGTCTTCAAGACAAACCTGTAGCAGGTATTGGGTTTGTAACTTCCAGAAATGCCAATATCAGTTACGAAATTGCTTAAGCTAAAATGTTGTATCATGTTATCAACAATTGCTATGAACATACTTACATGGTAAGAGATCGGTAGTATTAATGTATGACTCATTTAAAATGTTATACTAAAGTAGTGGGCCGAGCTCAACATAGACTTCACATAGTTTAATGGATTGTGTGTAAGCATGGGGCTCAAATCTATATGAAAGGTTGTCATTAATGGGAAGTATAAATTGTAGGTTTAGTGGGCTTGGGTCCAAATCTTGAACCAAAGATCTGATACCATGTGTAAGAGCCTTATCCTAGGGTCTTCTAACAGATCTATTTTTCTAGAATTTACATGCAACCAGAGGCAATAATTTACTTTCTTACAAGGCTTTTAAACAATGAAAATTTTACCCCTTTACATCCTAATCCTTATAACTTATAGTGAACATTCCATTTTAATAAATTTACATGAACAATCTATAGAGGAATACCTGTACCGGTGGCTGGTGGAGAACCTTGTGAGCTGTTGCTCTTGTTGAATGCTTCTCTTGACTAATCCAACTGGATTTACCTCCCAGCCAACTAGGAAATAATTCCTAGCCCAGGAAACCTCCACAAGTTTCCTAGCCCTCCGAGCCCAAGTCCAACTAGATGTAGTGTGTGTGTCCAAGATGAATGATCTAGACCAAGATGAACAATATTTCCCTCCTCTCAACAACCCAAGAAACCTCCACAGGTTCCTAAGGTCTCCAAAAATCACAACAAATCCTAAAATCACCACCAACCCCAAAATCATAAGCAAGACCAACCCCCTTTTCTCCCTTACCCCTTCCCTTTTTATACCCTCCCTCTCTTCTCCATCTCATCCACCTCTCATTAATGTCATTAAATTCTCATCCATCCTTACAGTTGACTTCTCTTCTCGCAAGTAAAGCTGGGAGTACATTTGGAAATGTGACATGAATATAAAATTGGGAAATTGATGGGAGAGGACCATGTCTTCTCCCAAGTAAATCTGAAAGTACATTTGAGAATGTGAGATGATATATATATATATATATATATATATATATATATATATATATTGATTGATAATTAAATAGAGAGGACTATGTCTTCTCCCAAGTAAATGTGAGGGTACATTGGGGAATATGAGATGTAATGAAATGGAGAGGACCATGTCTTCTCCCTAATAAATGTGATACATTGGGGAATGTGAGATATATATATATATATATATATATATATATATATATATATATTATTTGAAATAATGGAAGGGGACCATATCCTACCTAATATTCAATTTGAGAAGGTAAGTTGGGAATTTGAATAATAGAAATCATGAATTTTATATTAGACCAATATTTCTCAATATTTTCAGATAATGTAAACATTAATAAAATTTGTAGGATAAGATTTAAGTGGGGCATTACACTTCTAATAACATGTTTGTAAGTAAATCTTGTCTTGCTTCTATAAATTCCAAAATTCATTCCTTGTAGTGACTCTCTTTTCAGATCTATTGAATCCAACCTTCAACCTAATTGTTCCTTTATCTATCGATATCATTGTCCTCAACAATACTTTAAGCAATCCTTAATCATTCTCAATTTTCACAAAATTCTTCAAATCATTTAAATGACTTTAATGCCATAGCAAACCACTCTTCTATTTAGCTTTAAATTCCAAACCTTATACTTCAATTTTCGTTTTAATCAAACCAATCATTCAATCAACTTACATGGGAATTTCATTTTCCTGAAAAACATCTTCTCTTTTGAAATTTCAATCCCTTGTTGTTCTTTAGACATTCAAAACACATCTCTGCAAAATTATCAGAATAAACATTGTTACCAGACCTTCATCAGAAGTTCACTGCTTCCCCCATTCTGATCTCAGTGTCCTTTGTAGTCTGATCCCCATCTGCATCAAATTCACTTCAATGCAATTATACATATGCTGGAATTAAAATTCAGTCTCCCAACCAATCTCTACAGAGCATTGCTCTAGCTCTGATACCAAAATGATGGAGAAAATGGGCGAAGACACAAAATTCCAATATCCACAGGAATTTTAACTCAGAAACTAAGTTAAATCTTCATAAAAGAATGGTTTCAGACCCTTTCATAAATCCTTATGGGGAATGATTTATTAAACCCCAATTATAGTCTAACCCTTCATTAAATAATTTTCGCACATAAATCCAAACCCCACCTTATAACTTTGGTCGTAGTAGGACTTAACCATAAACCTTTCATCAACGCTTAATCTATTATAGCCTTTTATAATAGATATTACATAAAACACCATAAACCATACCTTTTTCGCCTAAGGCCAGCCTCCAAAATAATTACACCTGCATTCATAACTCTCGTTGGGTCCACTCTTTCATATGCCTTTTCTTTTAAAACCCCGGGACAACTATGTTTTTGCGATACATGGAAATACACTGAAACACATGAGAAATTCCCTAGAAGTTTAAGGCCAAATCTCAAATGGCATTACACCCGCGTTTATAAACTTTTAGGTCCGTGTATTTCAAACCCTTTCTGATTTATTCTCCACCGTTGATCTGCAACTCAATCCGACGGTTTACACTCCTTCCGATCTAACCAAACAGTTCGTTTGATCTCAACTGTTCAATATCGACTGGATAACTCGCGAGATGGTTAACCACCCGATAAAGTGGTTTTCTCTTTCACCTCCGCTGCTATGTGTCGATTAATGAATGGTATCGGGTGACCAGTCCTAAATACCACTTACCACTTTAGTGCCACTCGATATCCCGCTTACTGTTTATGGAAACTGCCTTCCACCGATTAATGCTTGCACTCCTTCTTCAAGTGATTTAATCTGGTTCGTTGATCCATGAGATCCAACGACCGATGTGCCTTCTCGCATCTATTCCCTCTTGTTTTGATCCCGCTTGTTTTTAATGGACTCTCCATTAATAACGATTCTCTGCCATACTCTGTTTCACAACCATAACTCCATATATAACTCTCTGTGATATCTTGGGATAAAAGATTGGGGTTTAAAGAGGCTTAGCCATTGTACAACACTATGGACTGTAATAAAGCATCGGACGCTATGATTTATAACTTAAGACATAAAAATAGAGAATAATGATCAAATTGTTCCTCGGGAAAATATACAGAGACAAGCGAAGGGTTTCAAGAGAATAACACATTTATGCACACATAATTATTTATTCATTACAATACAATTATAGGGTCTCGCCCTCTAGCTCGATTACAGTAATAAAGAAACCCCCTGTTTATTTCTTGAAATACTCGCTCTCTCTTACTTGACTCCAACCTAGCTAACCTCTAGCTAGCCTCTCTAACCTCTCTAATCTACAACTAGCCTATGCAACCTCTCCAACCTATCCAACCTCCGAATTATACAAAAAGATCACAATTTATACAAAAGTGGATTCATGAACCAATTTTGGTTCAGATCCAGAATTCTCTCACTTTTTCCTAGAGAATCTCTTCAACTCCACTCTTGTCTAAAACAAATGCTAATTTAAGCTTTCAAATCCCTTATATCCTATTCAAACTAGATAATCTAACTATTTGCCATAATCTTCACATAGGGAGGATCAATCAACCACTATACCCTTTTTCTCATATTTCACAATAAATAAACACTCTCCTACATTTAAATAAATAAAATTAACTAAACTATTGTCTTCCAACCCTTTGTTAGTCACAACATGTGATCATGTGATGGGACCAGCCCAACTCTTTATACACTTGTTGTAACGGGAATGATTTAAAATGTTTGTTTGGTTGATTTAATCACACGGAATGCTGACATGCGGATATAATGTAATATAGATATTTCTGGGATTTTGGTTGATGAGCATTCAATGGTATGTTTAATGTAAGGGTACTTGCCTTGAGGTTCGCATCTCCCGCTCAGTTCTTGGGTTATTCCCTTGTTTGATGGTTTCCTCGGTCTTTTGCTATCTTTCCGTCGAGGGTTTCCTCTGCAACGTTCTGCGAGGGTCGATGGGCAGCAATGTTGCAGGTCTTGATTGTGCTCTAGTTACTCGTTACTGTGACTATATTTGTCCTGGTTCCTTGGTTCGTAGCTAGTTGTAACTTGTCTTGCACTGGCCAGGGTAAGCTCTCTACTGTATGTGATTTTTTCTACTGTGTAAGGTCGTTGTTTGTGGTTGATTTCTCTTCTACTGTGGGTTCTCAGGCCACTATCTATTGATTCATGCATTGATGCTCCTCGTTCAGTTTTGCTACACAACTTCTATTCACTCTCAGGCTCAAACGATGGCGCTCCTCCGACTCTGGCACATACAGGTAATATATCCTTCCCTGTTTTCAACTCATGGACTTCCTTCCGCGGATCCTGACCTAGGTTGCTCCTTATTCTTCTCAGTTGGTCGATGTTGTCACTGGACACTAGTCTCGGCCTCTTCGTGAACCCTCAGGTATCTACCAGCACTCCCAACGATTTGAATTCTTCATTCCAGCTCTTTATCTACTCTGTTGTTTCAATATACCACTAACAGTTGCGTGTTCTTGCCATACAGGTGTTGGGGTTTTCCGTTGGAGATTCTGGTACCACACGCCCTGATTCTGCCTGGTAGGTTCTATTCCCACTACCTTCTGGTAGTTTGTCACCTTGGTCTTTTAGTCTCGGCTCTCCAAACAGAAAGGGTTTGTCATACGCTTGCTTTGAGCAAGGCTCTGGTTATCAAGACTTAGGTTTTCACTGTATTAGATCAAAACTTCATTTTGTGGCTGCGGCTCCTTTCTAAGTCCTTATCTTGGTTCTCTGTTTAGAGTCTATGTGTCCGCGCTGTATGAAAAATGTTATCACTGAAACCCTTACCCAGGGTTTGTGGCTCAAGGTTTGAGCGTGAACGATTCTCGACTTTTTCAGTTCTGTTGTAATAATTTAATGTGCTGGACTTTTCGACATTCGGCAGAATGTTCTTCTGGAAAAATAAATATAATCAGATAGGTTTTGTTTGGTGTTACCTGATAGATGTATGTTGTTTTGACTTCTCGGGTTGTTGTGGCCGGAACTGTTATCATGTGCGTTCGATGTGTTTGAAATTCACCATATAGTCTCTCTATTACACGGACTCTGTGCAATCACTTGCAATGCTATTTGGCTGTTAATGTAATAAAACTCTGTGCAATCGCTCGTAATGTTACCTGGCTGTCGTTTAAGATGCTATGTAAAAACTCGCCTGCTCCTTGGTCTTGTTGTCTTTACTGGTGGTCTTTTCTCCAGAACACAATGAAATAATTGTTCACCTGATTATGTACAGGGTTAGTTGTGCATTCGTATAACTGTGAAATAGAAAACATATAATTACAGTAAACACGAGAATGGACAAACTTTTGAATTCTCTGTTGTTACTTTTATTGAGTGCGAGAGGTATTGAATGGAACCCCTTCTTTGGTTTGTCATGTTACATTTATAGGCTCCTGTTCCAGTTAATGAAACTGTATACTTATTTTGTTTTTCAGTTACAGACTCTTACAGTTATATATTATTAGACATTTTTTTTATCTCATGACAAGATTTCCTGTTCAACCACATTTGTCTTTTTCCCTTTAAATAAAAGGAAAATCACAGTTTGTTAACAACAGATCAATCTATGGCTATAACTGTTCAACTACCCTTAACTAATAGAAAATAAAATTATAAAAGTCATACCTAATTTCCTGTCAAACAACAGAAATACTAAATAAAAGTAAATTCAACTTCCTTTGACTTGGCAGAGACTTCACCCGGTCATGGTGAGCTAGATGCTCCTGCGTCAGGCTCCCGAGACAAAAAGAAATAATGGCTCCGGTCCATGAGCTTCTCAACTAAATTACCTGTCTATTCAATCTGCTTGGCATCAAGCCAAGAACTGTCCTCAATAGGACGGTTCTTCCACTTGACCAGGTATTGCAAATATTCCTTCCGCTGAGTTCGTTTAGCCACCTGAGTGTCGAGAATGCTCTCGATCTCGGGAGGTTGAATGTAAGGCATCTGTCTCTTCCAAGCTTCTCCTTCGTCCTGGGTGTTCCGTGTGGGTCGCGTGATTCCTTCTTCTTCCTTCTCTTCTGGGTCAGCCGTGTAGGGAAACAGGTCTGCTACATTGAAGATAGGCGAAATGCCTATTCCAGGTGGCAACTGGATCTCATAGGAATTTGCTGAAAATTTTCGAAGGATCTTGCAGGGTCCTATCTTCTTGTACTTTAATTTATTGTACGTACCTTTAGGGAAATGTTCCTTGCGCAGATGTGCGAGGACTTCGTCTCCGACATTAAATTGTACCTCCCTTCTCTTCAAATCTGCTTGCTGTTTGTACTTTAAGCTGTTGTCCTGCAATTTAATTTTTACCTGTTCATGCAAATCCCTCATTGCGTTAGCAAAATCTTCTCCATCTGCGCTTCGTCTTTCTTGCAGTCCAAGATCTCGCAGTTCATGCACTCCGCGAGGATGCATGCCGTATAGGGTCTGAAAAGGGCTCAAGCCTGTGCTGTAGTTAGGTGAATTGTTGTAAGTGAATTCTGCCTGTGCCAGCACTCAATCCCACATTCGTGAATTCTGCCCCACTAGACTTCGTAGCAGATTCCCTAAACTCCTGTTTACGAATTCTATTTGTACATCCATTTGCGGATGATAAGCAGAACTGTAACTCAGCTGAGTATCCATTTTCTTCCACAAAGTAGGCCAAAAATGTCCCAAAAACTTCACATTCGTGTCCGATAGGATAAATTTGGGAAATCCATGTAACCTGACAATCTCATTAAAAAACAAGTGGGCCATGTGGGTGGCATCACTGGTTTTCCTGCAAGGAATAAAATGTGCCATTTTTTAGAATTTGTCCACCACTACCATTACCGAGTCGTACCCTCGTTGTGTCTTAGGTAGACCTAAGATGAAGTCCAAGCTGACTGAATCCCATGGTCTGCCTGGAACAGGTAACGGTGTATATAGTCCCGTGTTCTGACTGTGACCTTTTGCTAACTGGCACACTTTGCATCTGGCTACGAATTGCCGTACATCTCTCTGCATCTTTGGCCAAAAGTAGAAATGTCTGAGCTGCTCGAGCGTCTTATCCACACCGAAATGTCCGGCCAAACCTCCACTATGCTTCTCTCGAATAATATTCTCCCTCATCGAGCAGTCAGGTATGCACAACTGTCCTCCCTTAAACAACAACTTTTCCTGCAGATTGTAATCTAACCAAGGGTTGTTATCTCTCACTAAGGGATTCTGGCATGCCTCATAGGCCTCCTTAAAGTCTGTATCAGTCTGGTACAAATCTCGTAAGTGCTCAAAACCCAGCACTTGCACAGTGCTTTCCTACAGAAGTAGAGCTTTCCTACTCAGTGCATCCGCTACTTTATTTGCTTGCCCGCTAATATGTTTCAATACAAAATTGAAGCTCTGCAAATACTCCACCCATTTGGCGTGTTTATGGTTCAACTTGTGTTGTTGCATTACGTACTGTAGTGCAGAATTATCTGAGAACAGCACGAATTCATTTCCCAACAGATAATGCCTCCAGTGTTTTAATGCCTGTATAACTGCATAAAATTCCTTATCATACGATGAATATTTCTGTCGAATTTCATTCAGCTTTTCGCTGAAAAACGCTACAGGCTTATCTTCCTGGCTGAGCACAGCTCCAATTGCTATCCCGCTAGCATCACATCGAACCTGAAATAACTTCTTGAAATCTGGTAATCTCAGGATCGGCCTCTTATTAATCTTCTTCTTTAACAACTGGAAACTTCTCTCTGCTGCCTTTGTCCATCAAAAAGGTTGGCTGGCCTTTTTGATGGTGTCTAGCATTGGCGCACAAATTTCACTGAAATTCTTTATGAATTTCCTGTAAAAACTTGCTAATCCGTGAAAGCTACGTACCTCAAATAAATTTTTCGGAGATGGCCAATTTACTATCGCTGCCACCTTCTCTGGATCCATCTTCAGCTCATTCTCTGCTATTACAAACCCCAAATAAATCAATTCCTTCTGCAGAAAAGTACATTTTTTCAAGTTTATTAGCAGTTTGTTCTGCTGTAATTTCTCCAGCACCTTACGCACATGTTGAAGGTGTTCTTCCCTTGTCCTGCTGAAAATAAGTATGTCATCCAGGTATACAATCACAAATTTTCCTATGTACTCCTTCAGCATCTCATTCATCAATCTCATGAATGTACTGGGCACATTGCTCAGCCCAAAGGGCATGACTAACCATTCGTACAACCCCTCATTCGTCTTAAAGGTTGTCTTCCATTCGTCCCCCTCTCGTATCTGAATCTGATGGTAACCGCTCTTCAAGTCTATCTTGGAGAAATACGCTGCCCCGCTTAAACAATCCATCATGTCGTCCATCCGGGGTAGTGGAAACCTATACTGGATGGTGATCTTATTGATGGCCCTTGAGTCGGTGCACATTCGCCACTCTCCTCCCTTCTTGGGAGCGAGGACCGTTGGAACAGCACAAGGGCTTAAGCTTTCCCTTATCAATCCCTTGTCCAACAGCTCTTGCACCTGCTTCCTGATTTCTTCATTATCTTTGGGGCTCATTCGGTATGCCGCTTTGTTTGGAAAACTGGCTCCGGGTATGAAGTCTATATGATGGCTTATGCTCCATTTTGGGGGTAGTTTGTCTGGCAAGTCATCTACCACTATATCTGTAAACTCCTGTAACATCTCCTGGATCTCCATAGGTAAATCTGATACCTCCGTATGCAATAACACTGTCCTTGCTTTCTTCACTACTGCATAACCTATCTCGCTATCCTCAACTTGTTTTAGAAACTGTTTTCCACTAACTAGCAATGCTCTTGATTCACTGGTCTCTGCTGACCCTTCTTCTTTGATGGGTACAAGCATATGCTTGATTCCATCCTTCACAAATTTATAATAGTTCGTCAATCCATCGTGTACCACTTTCCTATCGTATTGCCAAGGCCTGCCCAGCAGTATGTGACATACATCCATTGGCATGATGTCACAGACAACTTTATCCTTGTATTTGCCTATTTGAAACTCCACCTCGCACTGTTCATCTACCAGTAACTGATGGCCTTTTTGCAGCCATGAAACTCTGTAAGGGTTTGGATGTTTCAAACGTTTCAACTCCAGCTTTTCTACCATCTCTGTGGACACTAAATTGTCAGTACTACCGCTGTCAATAATTAATTTACAACACTTACCTCGTGACTTACAAACTGTTTTGAATAAAGCCTTCCGTTGTGTCTGATCAGTGATCTCTTTGACTGGTTTTAACAACACCTTATGCAGCACTAAGGCTTCCCCGATCTCTAGAGCATTTTCTGCTTCTTGGGGAGGTGCTGCTGCTTCTTCTGGCTGTGCAACATATGCACCCCGCTGTCTAGCTTGTTCTGCTTTTGGACATTCAAACGATCTATGTCCCCATTTATGACACCGATAACATTGGTAACCAGCCCCTCTTCCTTGGTCGTTACCTCTGCCCCACTGGGATGATCTTCCACCCCTTGCATTATCACCTCTGTCCACTGATCCAGAAGCTCTGGAACTGCTACCTTCCTCATTATTACCAGCAGTCCGCCCTCTGCCATATGACTGGCCTTTTCCCCTGCCGGCTCCTCGTCCTCTCCGGGCATTCTGTCTTCTGGTAATCTTCTCTTCAGCCTTCATCGCACTCTGATACGCTTCCTCAGTATTGTTTGGAGACAAAATGCTGATTTCGTCCAAAATATCTAATCTTAACCCATTAACATACCTGGTTGTTCTTTCCGCAGTATCTTCGGTATATCCTGCTCGCAAATTCACTCGATAGAACTCCTCTGTGTACTCCCTCACCGTCAATCCTTTCTGTCTCAGATTCTGCACCTACCTGTGCAGCGCAATCTGATAGTCCTTTGGCAGAAATCTGCCCTTTAACTTGGCCACCATCCTTGACCAGGTTTTGATCGGCAGTTTGTTCAATCTTTTCCTCTCATTCTGGACACTATCCCACCATAGGGTTGCGTGTCCCTTCAATTTCGTCACAGCGAACCGAACTCTGCGGTCTTCGCTAATTTCCTCGCACTCGAAATACTTATCCATCTCGCTAATCCAATCCAATAAAACCTCGATAGACAGACTGCCATCATAGGTTGGGAGTTCTGGCTTGGGTTTACTGCTTGCTACTAGAACAGATCTCAACAATCTCACTTCTGGACTCTCACCTTCTGGTCCATCTGCTGCTGCTTCAGGTTCCTCCTCGCTCTCATCACCCATCTCCGGGTCTCTTCTTCTCCCTGCCTCCACTGCCTCCAAACGGGCAGCAAGAATTCGAATCTCCTCTCTCAATCCTTCCTCTACCAACCATCGAGCACCTCTACCACGACCTCGCCTTCCTCTTTCCATATCTCCAATCAATTTAGCCTGCTCTGATACCACTTTGATGGGACCAGCCCAACTCTTTATACACTTGTTGTACTGGGAATGATTTAAAATGTTTGTTTGGTTGATTTAATCACACGGAATGCTGACATGTGGATATAACGTAATATAGATATTTCTGGGATTTCGGTTGATGAGCATTCAATGGTATGTTTAATGTAAGGGTACTTGCCTTGAGGTTCACATCTCCCACTCAATTCTTCGGTTATTCCCTTGTTTGATGGTTTCCTCAGTCTTTTTCTATCTTTTCGTTGAGGGTTTCCTCTGCAACGTTCTACGAGGGTCGATGGGCAGCAATGCTGCAGGTCTTGATTGTGCTCCGGTTACTCGTTACTATGACTATATTTTTCCTGGTTCCTTGGTTCGTAGCTGGTTGTAACTTGTCTTGCACTGGCCAGGGTAAGCTCTCTGCTGTATGTGATTTTTCTATTGTGCAAGGTTGTTGTTTTTGGTTGATTTATCTTTTGCTATGGTTCTCGTGCCACTGTCTGTTGATTCATGCGCTGATGCTCCTCATTCGGTTTTGATACACAACTTCTGTTCACTCTCATGCTCAAACGATTGCGCTCCTCCAACTCTGGCACATACAGGTAATATATCCTTCCCTGTTTTCAACTCATGGACTTCCTTCCACGGTTCCTGACCTGGGTTGCTCCTTATTCTTCTCAGTTGGTCGGCGTTGTCACTGGAACACTGGTCTCGGCCTCTCCGCGAACCCTCAGGTATCTACCGGCACTCCCAACGATTTGAATTCTTCGTTCCAGCTCTTTATCTGCTCTATTGTTTCAATATACCACTAACAGTTGTGTGTTCTTGCCATACAGGTGTTGGGGTTTGCCGTTGGAGATTCTGGTACCACACACCCCGATTCTGCCTAGTAGGTTCTATTCCCACTGCCTTCTGGTAGTCCGTCACCTTGGTCTTTTAGTCTCGGCTCTCCAAACAGAAAGGGTTTGTCATACGCTTGCTTTGAGCAAGGCTCTGGTTATCGAGACTTAGGTTTTCACTGTACTGGATCAAAACTTCATTTTGTGGTTGCGCACTCCTTTCTAAGTCCTTATCTTGGTTCTCTGTTAGAGTCTGTGTGTCCACGCTGTATGAAAAATGTTATCACTGAAACCCTTACCCAGGGTTTGTGGCTCAAGGTTTGAGCATGAACGATTCTCTAGTTTTTTAGTTCTGTTGTAATAATTTAATGTGTTGGACTTTTCGACATTCAACAAAATGTTCTTCTGGAAAAATAAATATAATCAAATAGGTTCTGTTTGGTGTTACCTAATAGATGTATGCTATTTTGACTTCTCGGGTTCTTGTGGCTAGAACTGTTATCATGTGCGTTCGATGTGTTTGAAATTCACCGTATAGTCTCTCTATTACATGGACTTTGTGCAATCGCTTGCAATGTTATTTGGCTTTTAATGTAATAAAACTTTGTGCAATCACTCGTAATGTTACCTGGTTGTCGTTTAAGATGCTATGTAAAAACTCGCCTGCTCCTTGGTCTTGTTGTCTTTACTGGTGGTCTTTTCTCCAGAACGCAGTGAAAGACTTGTTCACCAGATTCTGTACAGGGTTAGTTGTGCATTTGTATAACTGTGAAATAGAAAACATATAACTACAAAAAACACCCAGATGGACAAACTTTTGAATTCTCTGTTGTTACTTTTATTGAGTGCGAGAGGTATTGAATGGAACCCCTTCTTTGGTTTGTCATGTTACATTTATAGGCTCCTGTTCCAGTTAATGAAACTGTACACTTGTTTTGTTTTTTAGTTACAGACTCTTACAGTTATTTGTTATTAGACATTTCGTTTATCTCATGACAAGATTTCCTGTTCAACCACATTTGTCTTTTTCCCTTTAAATAAAAGGAAAATCACAGTTTGTTAACAACAGATCAATCTATGGCTATAACTGTTCAACTACCCTTAACTAACAGAAAATAAAATTATAAAAGTCCTACCTACTTTCCTGTCAACCAACAGAAAGACTAAATAAAAGTAAATTCAACTTCCTTTGACCTGGCAGAGACTTCACCCGGTCATGGTGAGCTAGATGCTCCTGCATCATCATGCCATCACATTGCTGACTAGGCCTGAATTCTCTTGGTATGTCTCTCTTGCAAATCACTCACTTGAAATTTTGAGTAAAATAATGAAATGGTGATTAACTTTTTACTATTTAAAAGACTTTATGAAATTAGATTTTGAAAAATCAATTGCTACTCATTTTTGAATTTTAAAAAGAAAAAAAGAAAAATCACGTTTTTTTTTCAATTTCTCCGCACATTGATCCATTCGATAGTCAAGCACACTGGTTTGTTTATACAAAAATCGCACTGACATTGTTGGGGCGGAAAAATTTTTCAACACAGTGACATGATACAATTTTTTTTAATTTTCAAAATCTTGAATCAGTGCAATTAATTTTTTTAATGCAATGGTGTGGTTTCTATTTAAAAGCATCAATGCTCTAATTGTTATAAGAGCATAGAGTTGGTTGAATTCGTCTTTAATTTTTAAAATCACAAAATAGGTGCGTAACGATGCTGTTTTTTTTTAACACATCGGTGTGTTTTTGTAGAAGGGCATAGATATGATTATATATATATATATATATATATATATATATATATATATATATATATATATATATATATATATATATATATATATATATATATATATATATATATATATATATATATATATATATATATATCGGTGTGGGTATTATTTGAATGTCCCGGTGTTGTTAATGTTTTAAACACATCGATGCACTTTTTTCTTATAAGCACACCAATTTGGTTTAAAATCTATCTGAAATTTTAATTTCACATAAAATTTCAATTTAATCTCAAATTATCCTTTAGAATGCATCCACATGAATTATAGTAGTTCATAGCATACATTTTTTGCTTAAAGCCACCTTATTATTAAAAAATGGTTTGAAAACTATATTGAAATTTAGATTGTGGTTATATGGTTGTCGAGATTAATTTTAGATATGTACACAAATTTTTATTTCTGATTTTTCTCAAATGCAAGGAAAAAATCTTAATAATATATACAAATGGCCAATTCTTCAAATTCCAACTTGTTCCATATTGATGATCAAATTCCTTCACAAAATTCTCCATTTCTATCTCTAGTAAGTTCAAATTTTATTTATATTTCGATTCGCTAACTGAATTTATTTATTTGTAATCCATGTCAAATCAAATAAAAATGTATCCAAATTTGCAATAACCTGATCCATAATCGAGTTCTGATGCAAAAAATGTTACTCCATATTTTCAAAAATGTCGGAAGCTCTTATTAGGAGTAGCATATCGCAAGCAGCTAGTATATGAAAATGGACAGCCTCTTCACCCTACCATTTGGAACATGTCATCTTCTAGCCGCAACCCTGGATCAACGATGATAATAATTGTTTGGTATAATGTAATTTCAACAAACCAATTGCATTGACGTGCTTACTAATATCATTGATATTGTATTAATGACGTTCAATACTTTTTTTAAATAGTATTCTAGTGATGATGATAAACCCACCTACCCTCTTATGGAGCACCCCATTACAATGTCAACTCGAGAGAAGGTTAAATTAAGAGCAAGAATAAAAAATGAAGCATACACACAATGGTTGAATCAACCACCTATTAAATTCCTATTACATCCATATTCACCAATTAGGAATGACTATAACAATAGTAGTTCTTCATCACAAGTTGGTAATGCATGAGGCAATCAAATGGAGGTTTTAAGGATGATTACTTATGGGATACAACCTCCATGGAGGAAATGTTGTTAGATGAATTCGAAAATGATGAGCTAGGGGATGATGCTCATATCACTGATACATTATTCAAAAGCCTGAAATCTGCTTCCACCACCCCTCTCTTTGGACCTGGCAGAAACTCAAAATCTACTTAGCTGGGGACAACGATGTTTTTATACAACGTGAAACCAAAGATTGACATGTTGAATGCATGTTTCTCATCAATATTGAGGTAATTAACTTGCTTGATCGATCAAGTTCCTTATATTTTCTCACACAATCAAATTTAAAAATGGTCGATTTTATGAATGTTAAGTATTAACATTGTACAATTATATTCCCCACCAACTATAGGATATTCAAAGAAAAGGTTATTTTGAGTGATAATGTCTTGTCTGGTAGCTACGAAGAGGAAACGAAGTTTTTGAAAATGTTGGGTGTTGAATACATATCATATCATGCATGTTTGAATGATTGTATTCTATATAGAGGAGAATATGCAGACAAACAAATATGTCTGAAATGTGGGCATGGAAGGTATCATAATTAAAACAAAAATTGGTAAATCATGTGGTCCTCCTCATAAGATATTGAGTAACATGCCTATAATCCCAAGGATTCAAAGAATCTTTCGTTGCAAAGAATTAGCTATGTTGTAGGTATGGCATGCCTCACACAGAAGTGAGTCAGGAGTTATGTGAATCCCAATAGATTCAATAGCCATGAAGCACATATGGGATACATGGCTTGAAAAATTCAAGGATGAAGTACAAAATCTACGAATTAGCATAGCCATGGATGGCGTCAAACCGTATTACCGCCAAAACACCAACTATTATGTTTGGCATGTAGTAGTGATCAATAAAAATATCCCCCCATGGTTGCCTATGAAGAATGAACATCTTATGTTGGATCTCATCATCGCTGATAGAAGACAAGTGAACAATGTGGATTTCTACTTACAACCATTGGTATATCAATTGAAGGAATTATGGGAAGGGATACATGTTTATGATGTATCAAGACCCATTGCAATAGAGAGGATTTTTACGTTGTATGGCATATGTGCTTACACAATACATGATTATCCAGCCTTATGAGTTTACTCTGGTAAATTACATTCTTATTTATTTGTTTTACATATTAATTTAATTTGTTGCAATTGTTCATACCTTCATGGTCGTTAACTTGTCGTCCTGTATACAATAATTTTGCAGGTCTTGTAACAAAAGGATATCATAGATGTAAATGTTGTGGAACTTCTTTAAAGGCTAGGTGGTCCGACCACCTACAAAAGACATTGTATCAATGCTCTAGGGTATTCCTCCTAGAAGAACACCCTTACAAAAGAGAAACATCCACTTCAATGGTAAACCAGAGAGAAACCAAAGGCCTACAATAATGATACTAAATAAATGGATTAGAGCATATAAGAGAGAGAAGGAGAAGGAGTTTGCATAAATGTTTGATTCAAATGGGGAGCCTATGTTTGAAGATCTAGAATACTTCAATACCTATGTTGATAAATTTCCCATTGGGATGAAAAGGAAATCATGTCTTTTATGATCTCCCATATTAGGAGCATCTTAAGATTGCCCACTTACTAGATCCCATGCATATATTTAAAAATGTTTCATATTCTTTATGGAGACACATATCATCGAAATAAAGTGATGCATTGGCTATTAGGAGAGACATTATTTCTTCAAAAACTAAAATGAAACATTAGCTAAGATAAGAACCTAAAGGAGAGGTTGGTCCCTCTTGGTATTTCAAAGAAGGTGATGTCCCATGGATTTTAAAGAAAGATGATCTTTCTTTGGCAAAGAAAGTTATAGTGAGTGTGACGGTGTCTTCTTTATGGGTCTTCACTACAACACTACTTCGTTGTGGAAGATCGTTTACCAGGGTTGAAGTCGCATGACCATTTGAACCTTCTAAGAGTATGTATGTCAAAAACATCATTTTATTTTTTATTTTTTATTTTTACGTAATGAGATATTTTATAATTAATTTTTTCATAATGTACTATTTACTATGTAGTGTCATTATCCTCTGCTCATTCGTGGGTGTGTGAACCATGACTTCCCCCAAGACCTACGACATTCCATATCTAAATTATCTACATTTTCATGTTGGATCACATAAAATGCCATTCATATGGCTAGCATTCCATGGTGGTGTCAAGAGATAGCTAATATTGTTTGTATGTTTGAGAATGAGTTGCTGACGAGTTTCATGACTTGCAACTTCATCTTCTAATTCACCTAGTATATGAGGTTGAATTAGTTGGGGTCATATCTTGTCATTGGATATTCTTCTTAGGGAGGTACATGAAGAAATTGAAAGGTTTTGTTTGACAAAGGGTAAAACCTAAGGGGTCTATGGAAGAGGGGTATATATTGTATGAGTATTTCTATTATGCCAATGAGTACATCAAGCAAATCGACAACACACCAGGTGTAGTGATTTGGGACGATGAAAGGGATGAAAAAAAGAGAAGGGGAGCTTCTCGAAATGAATGGAAAGATGTGCATGATAAAGAGTAAGTGCAGGTTTATCACTTGTCAAATTACTACACATTAACTATTCACATTTAACTTCATAGTAATACATATTTTCATCCCATGCATGCCATATATATATATATATATATATATATATATATATATATATATATATATATATATATATATATATATATATATATATATATATATATATATCATCAATGAATTCAAAAACTTAAGCCATCAACAAATTTATTCTTTACAATATGGTAGTGACACAATCGTGGGTCACATTGTACGAAGATAAGAGGACGGAATGGGATAGTGAAAGGAAATAATTCAGATGGTTGAATGACAAAAGTGTGGCTAATCTTGATCATTTAAAATAAAATATGCCAATGAGATGACCTAATAGTTGGGTTGTTGATCAAGTCAGAGAGAAATTTGGTGCATCTTGTCGTTACCCACGTGTTGAAGAGGATGCGCTAAACATAGGGTTTGGGTGTAGTAACTCGGCAATTATATTCACTTTTTGTATAGTTTTAAATTCATACTTCATCTTTGAATTGTAACATCTGTGTATTTTTATTTTTATTTTTAATTATGTTCGAGTTATTAGACACATGACACTATGATTTTTTCACTTTTTTATAGGTTCATTTGTTCCCATCTATGTGGGCATATGAACATCATTTTCACACGGTGGATATCGATGATGGATACATGACACAAGATTATGGAGTGGAAGTCGAGTTCAGCCAATCTAATTGTGCTAGCCACTGTGATCAAAACCTAATGCACGAGACATTAGGTTACAATGGAAAGATACAAGAGATCATTCAAGTGGACTTCTCTTTGTTCTAACATGTTATTTTTTAGTGCAAGTGGCCGGACACCTTTGATCGGAATAATGTAAAGGAAGATCACGATAATGGGTTGATATCTATCAACTCTAGAAAGATGTGGCATAAAGATAAGGAGCCTTATGTTTTCCCAAAACACTGCAACCATGTGTTTTTTTACCCAAATGTGTTGGATAGGGATTGGTGGTTCATATTAAGACACGACCCTAGATCAAAGCATACTTTCTAGAAAAACAATGTTATAATGCCAAGTGAGGAAGATAATCAGGGTGATGAAAATGGAGAGTGATATGTACTTGTTATTTCATCATTTATACTATTATTGTATTTTTTTGTTGTCATTATATCGTTAATTACATTATTTTTTTATTCATCTTGTTGACATTTTATAATATAACTCGTAAAATTCACAAACATTTTTACACATTTTTTTCAATGGAAACATTTTTATAGTATTTAAAACTAAGTATTTCTAATTGTGTACATTATCTATGATAATAAGGATTCAAGGTCACGACCCTTCTCAAATAGTAACATATCAAGTGTGCCAAATTTGTGATGGTGATTAAGAGGCATTTGTTTGACTTTCAAATAGACTCAGTGATGCATTTTTGTCTCCTATTTAGATTATGTGAAATAAATATCTATTTTTTTTTTTATTTATAGCTAAATTATTTAAAGTAGACATGTCTATATCATTGTGAACATTATGTAATATTAACTAGGAAAAATGTGAAAAAACATGAATTTTAGTGACTATCTCGTGATAAGTATGTAGAAAAATAATATTTTCTAAGTTGTTCATTAAGAAATAACCAAATATATTATTCGTCAAAAGCTTAAATCTAATTTATTATCATTTTTGTATTATTTAACTCATATTTATTATTAAAAATAGTTAAAGTACTATAGCGAATAAAGAACCAAAATAACATCAAAATGCTATATCTTTATTACAAAAATAAAAATAACTTGCCTTTTTAAGGGAGAACTCCCAATAGAGGAAATATCCAACTACAAGTAACTTCACATGAAGCCTTATAATGTTACATTTTTATTTATCCTCATCTTTAGAGAGAGAAATTTCTAATTTAACTTCGTAAGAGTTGCAATAAATATTAAATTTAGATTGCTTGAAAATCTCGTAACTTTAGCAATAAATTGAATTTTATAAAAATATATATTTTTTAAGTAATATTAAATCTAAATTAATTGCGCAGAGAGGCCCTCTACAACTCACCATGGGAGATATGTTGTCACATAACAACTCACCATGGGAGACGTTAGCATATAACATTACATTTAAAAATAGTAAAATAATAATTTAAATTAACAAATTAAAAATAGTAATAACAAAAGAAATTAATGTTGGTCATAATTACAATACTTCAATTTACACCTTAATTTTATATAACTTTAAAGTTTATATAGAGATATAAAGTAGGCAAAAATAAAAATAATAATTTAGCTTTTATTATGAGGAAGAAATGTAATGAGTAAAAAAATATAAGTTACTTTTTACTACAAGAAAGAAATGTAATTTTTCATATGAAAAGAAATAGTATTATTGATATTAAATTGTGTAATTTATTCTATGTTCTATTTACATGTGATATTTAAAACAAAAATATATTTATAACAAAAAATATTTTACCTACAACCATAAGTAAAATATTTCAATGTCCATATTAAATAACATGATTTATAGATACTTTATATAGAGAAAAGTAAAGTAATTTAAATTGAAAATTTTCTTATATTTTCACCTTAGTGAGAAAGATAGAGAGAATTCTTATTTCATTAATAGTTTCTTTCTAATTCAATGTATAAGGGTTAGTTGAAATTTTTTCAATGTTTAATATGTATTTGATATGTAATATTTTACAAAACATTAATAATAAAAATAATTAAATGTGTACATACATGAAAATATTATGAGGGGGCATATTTTAACATTTTAATGTGGAGAACATGAACTATAAATAAAATATTTCAATGTTAACTACATATATATTATACTAGCCTAAATCCATATTATCTTAATTTTACAGTCATAGTTTCAAGCATACTAAACTTTGTAATTTATAAAAATATATTTTCATTTTTTTTAAATTAAGTCATTTTGCATGAAATTTCATATATGAAAGTTTGATATAAGTTCAACAATACATAATCTATAATAGATATTATTTCATAAAAATAAACATCATGATGATAACCGTCTAACAATCATAAACATCATCTAAGATACACATTCAAATTCACTACCATCATCTAATTATATACACCTCTAGCACATATAAACGTCATTAGCTAACAAAAAATATAATAATCTAATAGAGCATCATCATCGTGATCACATATAACAAAACACAAACATTCTAATGTAATATCATCACCACACACACCCTCAAATTAATGTAAATCTCATGTCAAATAACTGATATATTCATATACACATATATCTACAAGCACATTAAATGAACATATATAACATGACCTAACAATATAAATTAAGTCAACATCAATATATATATATATATATATATATATATATATATATATATATATATATATATATATATATATATATATATATATATATATATATATATATATATATATATATATATATATATATATAAACAAGTCAAATAAGTGCAATCAAATATCCAATAAAAAAGATGTAGGGATAGGCTGGTCTGTTGTAGAAGACAATGGATGGTCAACTATTGTATGATCAACGTCTGTCGAATTCAGCTGATGTGGAGAAGGAGGTGTTTGGTCTGCATGAGTAGAAGACAATGGATGGTCAACTACATTTATGCCCTAAATGTAGTCTGGTGAACTCTGAGGTGGAGGAGGAGGTGGATGGTCTACTATGTTAGGAGAAACATGAGGAATGTCCTCTAGCTTTGGTATCTCATCATCAGGCAACTAACGAGGAGGTGTACTACTAGAAGGATCACCGACACCCTCATGGCCATGATCTGATGGGGTGGTACTACCATAAGCATCATGATCACCACCCTCATCACCATGATCATGATCATCACCCTAATAATCATCATCGCCACCCTCATCTGATGTATTTGTCGTTTCATAATGTTGGCATGCATCCCTCTTTTCTATCAATACCCTAATATCTATGATGATATGCCACATAAGAGACATCATCTCGCGCAAACAGTTCTTGTACAAACCCATGAAGCTAGGATCTGTGGTGATATCTCGAGGCCTCGCAGGGAGAACTCGCACATCAAACAAAACCCTAGCCAATCTCTTGTAGTATTCCATTTGAACTCACAGTAGAGGGCTATGGCCCCGGATTCCCATGCCCCCCTGAGGATGTTGTAGAAAATCCTGTAGAGTCACAAGCTCATGCAACGTACTAAAGCACAGGACAAGAATCAACTTCTACTTTCAACCAGCGGAAGCCAATAGATTGATGAAAAAAATATGAACAAGAAGAAGATAAATCAATGGCACGTAACACAAGATGTATCTAGGGAAAGCCACTGCTCAAAACCCTACTATATGTATTGCATATATCATAAATATGAGTTAAGTTACAAGGCTTGTTCTCACTATAACAGTTTCGCACAAGTATATTGAGCTCTCTTAGCTTACAAGCTAGCTCTTGGCCAAGACTTAGCCAATTCTGCAGCTCTCGAAGCCCCTAATATCTTCCATAATTCCTAGGATGAATATCATGTATTTAAAGGGAATTCATGCTTTAGAAATTGCTCAATCCAAACATAGGATCAATCTCTGATGCATGCATGATATTTACACTCTGGTAAATAATACCACTGATAGTACATTGTCCCTACACTCTAGTCTCAACTGGGTCTTTCTCATAATCGAAATGCATTAGTTTCTGATGAGGGAATCTTCAGTTAACTAGAGTGACACTTGTGGATGCACTAGTGCACCAACTAACTGTTAACTCTCTATTAGTTCCTCAAACAGTTTGGAACTAATCTAACTTAACTTAACTCAATAAATTGAGGGATCTAATTTCCAACTCAATTTAAACCCATACTGGACACCTAAAATTTAGGGAGAACATATACATCACTACAAAAAGACTTCCAACTCGAAATTATTAAGCTAATTAAGTTAATTAAACTTAATTAACTATTTACAAGTTACTATGAGAATAGAATTCGATTTTAATTCTCAATTTAATTCAAGGACAAATTAAACTGGAATTTCTTGTTTCCATTTCTCAACACTCCATCTCAACAAGAAAAGGATTATCAGCTACCCTGATCCTGTCTCGGTGAAACTCAAATTTACATCTTAACAATGCCTTTGTCAAAATCTCATCATCTTGCTCCTCCGTGGGAATGTACTCTAACAACATAATCCACCTCAATACACAATCTCTGAGATGATGATATCGGATATCAATATGCTTGGACTAATCATGAAAAACTAGATTTTCAGAGAGTTTGATACAACTCTGATTATCACAGTAAATCACAATTGGATCCATCTACTGACCAAATAAACCAACCAGGATCTTCCTCAACCAAGTAGCCTCACATCTTGCATAAATTGCAGCCATGTACTCTGCCTCTACCAAATTGAGTGCAACCGATATTTGTTTCCTTTTGTACCAAGAAATTATCGCTGACCCAATACTGAAGATCCCTCCTGATGTTCTTTTCCGGTCGGGTGGAATCCCTACCCAATCTGCATCGGTGAAGCCTTCAAGCTTCACTCCCTCCGTTTGTTTGTACCATAATCCATACTGAGAAGTGCCCCTGAGGTATTTCAACACATTCTTTTCCGCCTTCTAATACAACTTGGTAGGCCTAACCGTCATTTGACTGATTTGGTTAACTGCATAGCACATATCCAGTCATGTGTTCACAAAGTACATGAGTGAACCCATAAGCTGCCTATAAATAGTAGCTTCCAATACTTCCCCTGAAGTAGCATCCTCCTTCCTCTAGTTACTTGCTAGAGGAGTCACCATGGGTTTGTTGCTAAACATGTGGAATCTCCTAAGTATCTCTTTGGCATACTTTTCCTGAGACACAAACAACTCCCCATTCCCCTGCAATACCTCCATGCCAAGAAAGTAATGCATGAGCCCCATGTCCTTCATCTCAAACTCTCTTGCAAGGTCCTCCTTGCAAGACTTGATTAGTTGATCATCACGTGCCAGTATGAGATCATCAACATAAAGTAAAATGATCAAGAGTTTAACTTCCACCACTATGTGGTATAGGTTTTCATCTGCTTCACTCTTTGTGAAGCCCAACCCAGTGAAGTAGCTATCTATCCTAGTGTACCAAGCACGGGGTGCTTGCTTCAGCCCATACAACACTCTCTTGAGAAGGCACACATGTGACTCACATTCAAAGGTCTCAAAACCTTCAAGCTTCTCTATGTACACCTCTTCCTCAATCATTCCATTAAGGAAGGTTGTCTTCACTTCCATCTAAGTTATCTTCCACCCCATCTACGCTGATAGTGCCAATATAGATTTGATCGATGAGTACCTTGCAATAGAAGCAAAGTTCTCGTCATAGTCAATCCCCTCTACTTGTGAAAAGACACGAGCCACAAATCTAGCCTTATGCTTCTCCACACTACCATCTACAACTTTCTTTACCTTAAAAATCCAATGAGAGCTCACCACTAACTTGTCCTCTGGTCTTGAGACCACATCCAAAACACTATTACAAACTATGGAGTCATACTCCTCCAACATGGCATCAACCCAAACCCACTGTTGCACTTCTTCCTTAAAGGAAGATGGCGTGTCACAACACATTCGCCCATAAGAGCCATCTATCCAGTGTACCTCTTAGGTGACCTCCTCTGCCTGCACTGAGAAGTGAGTGCTCCCACATTCTCTTGGGCATCATCCAACAATTTGTCAACCTCTCTGGTGCACTTTCTTCCCTCTCTGGAACACTATGCCTGAGTAGATTTCTCCACTCTTGGATCTGCTACATGTGGTTTCTCCACATCAATATGAGCCTCCTCAACCTTAGGAGCTAAATATCCTCATCTGCATGTAGCTAAAGCTCCCTCTCAACAAAAAATTGCATGGCCTTCTCCTCATCGAATCTGACATCCTTGTGAACCATTGTCATCCTGATGGTTGAAAAATATACACGATAGTTGTGAGGTGTATCAGTGTACCCCACAAATATCCCCAAATCTGTTGTTGCCTCAAGCTTCTTTCGTGTATCTTTGGCCACAAGGAAATATACTAATGACCCAAAAATCTTGAACTGATCAACGTCTGGCCTCTTACCGAAATAAGCCTCCTATGGTGTCTTCATCTCAAGTATCTGATGTGGGCTATGGTTCTGAACATCAATAGTAATTGTTTTGCATGCCTCATCCCACAATTGTAGTGGTAGGCGCTGATCATGCAACATCACCCTCGATACCCCTACTATGCCTCCATTCTTCCTCTCGGCCACCCCATTATACTGAAGGTTATGGGGTGTTGTCAACTCCCATTTAATCCCTTTCGTTGCACAGAAGTTCTTAACCTCATTTTAGACATACTCACCACCATTATCACTCTACAGAGCTTTAACATTCCTGCTCGACTCTTTCTCCACTAATGCTTTAAACTAAAAAAACTTTGTGAAGGTTTGATCCTTTTTTCTGCATGAAAAATATCGAGCATTTACAAGAAAAGTCATCTAAAAATATAACATAATACCTGTGTTTGGCCATGGATGCTGTCGAGAATGGTCCACACACATCTAAATGGACTCACTCTAGAATAGCCTCTGCTCGACTGTCTCTTTCGTGAAAGGAAGACTTGGTGTATTTTTCCAAAGTACACCCCTTGCATGTATCAACTTGCTCAAGTGTAACTTTGGGAAGACCAGTAGAGATATGCTAAAATATCTTCAAAGCCCCAAGATGCAAGTGGCCCAATCACCTATGCCACAACTTTCCAACATCTCAGCTCTGCACCCTTTCTACTTTTCTGCTCAAAGAAACACACTTCTTTACCTCCAACTTATAGAGATTCTTCACCTGAATCCCTATCTTATTTACTTGACCAGTGGCTATGTGTCAAAGGAACACCTTTCCTTTCAAGAAGATCGTATCATAACCTCTATCCTCAAGCATGGAAACGGATACCAAGTTCTTCTTCAGCCCAAGCACATACATAACATTATTTAAGGTGAGTGGAGCCCCATTCTCCCTCTAAAAAGTAACCACGCACAATCCAATAACACTATACTTCATGCTCTCACCCATCTCGATATGCATCTAGATATCTTTCTCCTCCATGTCACTAAATAAATCTTTGTCTCCAATCATGTGGAATGAAGCTCCAATGCTAAGTACACTTCCCATCATTGATGACACCATGCACGCAATGAGGGAAAACTCCAATTCGAATTGAGAGGACAAAGCCTCACCCTCCGCTCCTCCTGAGGATTTCTTTTTGGACTTCTTGAGTGGACAATTTGGAGCGAAATGGCCTAGCTCATGATAATGAAATCACTTAACTTTCGTTGGGTCTTTCTTCTTACTTCCATGATAAGAATCCAATTTGGAATGGTAAGCTTTCCCTTTCCCCTTCTTCACCTTAATTGCTAAGGCACAATTCTCTTCATGATCACTCTTTGATGAAGAGCCATCCATGGTGTTCCTCCTGATCTATTCCTGCATCAAATCTGACCATAGTCGTTCCCAATATGGAAGCTTCTCCCGACCATTGTCATAGTCCTGATAATTGTGCCAACTCTTTGGGAGTCCTAGAAGAGCAAGAATCACCATATCATCCTTAACAACTGTGTTTCCAAGACTTACAATTTCATCACAACGTTGAGTGAACTTGGTTAAGTATTTTGGAATCGTCTCGCCTTTCTCAATTTTGATTTTTCGAAGTTTGTCCTTCAATGCCAATTTCCTTTCGGCACTGTTGTACTTATACAAGTTCGTCAATGCTTTCCACATATCATACAGATTTTCCTTGCCATGGAGACTCGAGTCAATGTGGTCTCAAACTCCCTCAAGGATTATCCACCTCACCTTTGCCACACACTTCTTCCATTTGACCAAATTTTGTGCATCTGATGTTGTTGGCTTAGGAATTTCTTGATCAATGAATTCCTTCAAGCCATTATCCTCTAGCACAACTTCCATTTTTTACCTCTAGGCTATAAAATTTGATTTTCCTTCCAAGACATACACGGGCTTGAAACCATAGAACACCATCTGTCGATCCTGAAGTATGTATTGCAAATTAGATTTTCACCTGTAACCCAAAACTCAAAACTTCAGAACCTCCACTAGTATATTGCTCTCAGCTCCGATACCATGTATAAAATCCTATAGATTCACAAGCTCATGCAATTTATTACAACACAGGATAAGAACTGCTTTCAACCAGTAGAAGCCAATAGATCGATGAAAACAATATGAACAAGAAGAAGATAAATCAATGGCACATAACACAAGATGTATCTGGGTAAAGCCACTACTCAAAACGCCACTATCTGTATTACATATATCATAAATATGAGTGAATATACAAAGCTTGTTCTCGCTGGAACAATTCCTCACAAGTATGCTCAACTTTCTCAGCTCACAAGCTAAATCTTGGCCAACACTTAGCCAATTATGCAACTCCAACCCACTAATATCTTGCATAATTCGTAGGATGAATAAATCATATTTAAAGCAAATTCATGTGCAATCAAAACATAGGATTAATCTCTGATGCATGATATTTACACTCCAGTAAATAATACCACTTATAGTACATTGTCCCTACACTCTAGTATCAACAGGGTCTTTCTCAGAATCGACATGCATGAGTTTATGATGAGGGAATCTTCAGTTAACTAGAGTGACACTTGTGGATGCACTAGTGCACCAACTGATTGTTAACTCTCTATTAGTTACTCAAATAGTTTGGAACTAATTTAACTTAACTTAACTCAGTAAACTGAGTGATCTAATTTCCAACTCAATTTAAACTCATACTGGACCCCTAAAATTTAGGGAGAACATATACATGAATACAAAAAGACTTCCAACTAGAAGTTCCTAAGCTAATTAAGTTAATTAAACATAATTAACTATTTACAAGTTACTATGAGAATAGAATTCAATATTAATTCTAAGCTTAATTCAAGGACAAATTAAACTGGAATTTCTTGTTGCCATTTCTCAATAGATGTGCCTCACCTTCTTGGACCTCGTCCATATTCTCATCTCCTCTGACATCTGATGGAGGAGAAGGCACGTCCCCATCAAATGTGTCGATATCTACAAAATATATAGTACAGATAAATAATTAGACAATTTCATTAAAAAATGTAATAAAACAAGTTATATAACATGCTAGAATAAATTTTATTCTAATTCATTAAAACAAGAAAATGAAACTAGATGATTAATTTTAAAAAAACACTAATATTACCTCTATCATCTGGAGTCTCAACCGTTGTGAAGAATATGTTTGGACGCCCTCTCAAATCAATCCTCACATATGGAAACGCCAAACAAATGGTCATCCTCACTGGCCAGTAGCGCCACTAACTTACGAGAAATCCTCAATGGCCAGTAGCGCCACTACCTTGCGAGAAATCCTCATTGGAAATTCTAGTTAGCCCCTCTTGGGCATCATCTGCCCCCACATGCGCATCTGAACCTTATTGATTGTCCTAGGAGGGTGATGGACAAATTTAGACCTCGTCTATGAAAACCTCTCAAAAAATAAACAAAAAATCTCGGAAGCGAAAGTGAAGGTCTCCCTCCCATGTCTCAATGCATGACATCTATCTAAAACCATGCAAAACTGCCTCAAAAAATGGCAGACCATCTGATGCAATGTGGCATCTGAATCAAAGAATCAACATAATATAAAAGAGGTCAACTAATGTGTTTCCCATAACAATTAGAGTGTGCAATGGTGGTGACTAATAACAAGAGGAACCTAACCTCCTTTGCAGCAAAAGAAAAAAAATTCAGTTGTCCACCATGGACCTGAAAAGTTGATGGATGGACTGCATGAGGCCCGACATATCTCAGTGTAAGTAAGCTGACTCCAACTGCACCCCTATGGGGTACGTCAAGGAACTAGGGAAAATCATCCCCCCTCCTAGATAGGCCAGTGATAAAATATACGTTCTCCTTAATCGACCTATACCACGCCCCAGGACCGACACAGAAAGCCTGCTCCTAGGCATTCCATTGGTGGATCAAATGCACCATAAATACAAAGTGCACCTTTAGGGATGTAGCCTCCTCATAGTACTTGAGGAGGCCTACATTCCCCAACAACGCTCGGGTCGTTGCAGTAATAGGGCAAGGGTATAAATCCCTCTCCCTCTCTCTCACCTGCCATGTCCATATAATATTGTATGGGTTCGTCTGTTGCTCCTACTCCTGTTGCTGCTCCCTTTGTTGACATCTCTGATACATGATTGACATTCAAAGTAAATAAGCATCATATGTAAAATACAATTTTTTTTGTTAAATGAAACATGTATGTATAAATATGGAAACATAAATTTCAATTTATAAAAATAAATAAATAAAATACCGATGCACACAAAACATTGTCATGCACCAACTCTGGTGCACGTTCAACTAAAACCACACTGCTATCGGTGTGCACATAAGTATGATGAACCGTTGTTATTTCACAATTTTAATATTTGATAGTGGTGCGAGAAACTTGTGCACCAGTGCGCACATATAACCTTTTCCCACTGGTACGAAACGTTTAGGTTAATTAACACATGGAGCTATGGCTATATTTTTAAATATTAATTTTGCGATGTGTTTGGTTAATATAAACACACAGGGCATGATGCACTGACATACAGTTTGTCACATCAATTTCGGTGCATTTTAGTTTATAAAATGTATTGCAACAATGACGGTGTGTTATGTTCATGTACTGAATTGCACTGCACCCTCTAAATTTACAGGGCACACCACTACTGGTGCAAGCTGAATGTATCTTTTTTTCCAAGGAAAAAGGCACAATTTTCATTAATAAATTAAGAAATTACATGTTGTATCTTCAGCATGTATGAGATGCCTTCACTGGTGAAACATAACAATCTGTGTTCGAAACCATATATATAGATTACAACATAGTTGCAGAAAGAAAATTTAATAGCAGTGATAACTTAAACCAAGTCATTGTCCAAAAACTGATAATGACAAAAAGAAAAAAAAACCATGGAAATATCAAGGTGATCATTCCGAGATATTCAATTCGTCTCGATGAATGGATGATGGAAAAACTGAAAGAAAGCACCATCTTTGAATTCTTGAATTAACCATTCAAATTGTGATTTTAGAGTAATGACATCATCCAGTGAGTCCCTGAGTGTGTGCAAGTGACAATGATATACATTGTTTATTGAATTTATAACATGCTGTGAATCCCCAAATATCTGAATCTTTTGACAATTTTTTTCCCTCGCAAAAAGGAGAAGGTGTTTTAAACTATGAAGCTCAAAAAAATTATTTGTTCCCTCGCTGAGACCCACTTTGATTCTAAATTACTAGTGCTCAATGATGTGTAGGACAGCTCCCTCCCCCCCCCCCCCACACAACATAGCCCTCGGCTTGGGCAGAGCCATCAAAATAACCCCACAAGAAACTATTATAAAAGAGTTTACGAGTGATGACCCAAGAAGGTTTGTTGTCAAGGATGTATGGAATATGATTGAAAATGGCAACAGTGTTGGTACTGGTTGCTAACCAGTTGATCAGAGCCCCCTGGAAGATCAAATGGTTCTTGTTTAACCAAATGCCCCAACAAACAATCAACAGAAGATTCCTGGCCTTTTGGGAAGGAGCCTCAGTCCACTAACGAAACCATGCTTCCTCAACATTTTGTCCAAACCAATTGATCTTTATGTTGAGGGAAGAAATTAAAGAGGACCAAAACTGTACTGTGACCAGGCAAAGGAGGAAGAGATGGTTCGAGTCTTTAGCATAGATTTACGTAAGTAGCATCTAAAGGGACCGTGAAAGGCCCGTTTCGTGAGGTTTGTTTCAGTTGGGGATTTGTTTGTGAGAATACACCACATGAACAACTTCGATTTCGGGGGGCTTTTAGTTTCCAAAGGTGGCACCACCACTAGCTGATTATACCATTTCCTTGGCCCATTATAAGAGCCGCATAGCCTGCATTTGGGGAGTATCACCCAAGAGGGACAGTAGCCCAGATGAGCTCATCCTCTTTCTCTGTTAACCTTATATTGGCTTCCTCCAGTGCCCTATTGAAACAATTCCAGACCCTAATCCATCAATTTCGGATGTTCAAAGCTTTGTGATCTAGCCATCGCTGAGGCGCCCAAAAATTGGTACCCGCAACAACTATTTGGGTGATTTTTGAGATACCAGACCTTGAGAGAAACTGTCAAAGATCCGTCGGAAGTATGTGGCCATTTCCACAATTGGTCCAAGAATTTGTGCTCAAACACACCTACACACCATTCCCAATTTTCCATACAAGCTCGTTCTTGATAATACTGAAAGATTGAGAAATAGCCTTCCAAATGATGGAGGCACGAGCAAAGGATATATTGGGTCTACAAATCCAATATATAATTGAGAGGGGGTGTATGTATTTATAATACATTATCTCTTGCCATAGACTTTCTAATTTAATTAAATGCCAGCCCATCTTTGCTGCGAGTGCCATTGCAAAGGACTATAGGTCTTTTAATCTCCAGCCTCCCAGTTTTTTTGGCTTCTTAATCCTGTCCCAGCGGACCCAAGAAAATGTCCTCCTCACATTCTGACCCCTCCAAAGGAATCTACAATAGATTTTTTGTATCCTATTGAGAATTCCTTTTGGGATCCAAGCTAGAGTCATCCAGTAAACCGGAATGGCCTCGAGCACCGCTTTTATCAAAGTGAGCCTACCAGTCCTGGAGAGCCAACGTTGCTACTAGATGTTTATTCTTATTTCTATTTTTGCAATAAACCAGGCCCAATTGGAAATGCGATATCCATTTGGTTTCAATCTGAACCCCAGGTATTTTAGACCATCATTCATCTCTTATCTAACAAAAGAAAATTGTTGGGATGTGTATCTTTCCTCATTCTGGAGAGAGGTCACACAAATGATTTAGGATTTCCCATAGTTTGGTTCCATACCTGTTTCTTTGCAAAAGAGAGATAGTATGTTCTTGAAAACATATGAGTCACGAAAACAACCATTTAGAAACATAAGTACATCATCAACAAACAAAATATACGAGAGAGTAGTCATATCCAAAATCCGGACTCCCCCTTGTTCACCAGCCTCACAAACAATTTTTTATCAATTTTCTTAGACCTTCCATGATTAGAAGAAAAAGGAGGGGGGAGAGAGGGCATCCCTGTCTCAGACCTCTCTCGGCATGAAAAAAGCTAGAGGTCGCCCCATTGATAAGGATACTAAAGAAGGTAGTAGAGAAACAACACTTAATCCAAGATATAAAGGAGTGTGGGAAGCCGATATGAGTGAGGATGAGCTGCAAGTAGGACCAACTAGCTCAATCAAAGGCTTTGGAGAGATCAATCTTTAGAATGATGGACTTTTTATTCTATTTTTTGATTGAGTGGAGGCCTTCTTGGGCAGTCCCTATAACCTCTTAAATCTGTCGATGATTGAGGAAAGCAAATTGTTCCTTGGATATCATCCTGGAGAGAATAGGTTTAACGCAGAGGGAAATGTTCTTGGAGATGATTTTGTAGATGTTGTTACAGAGGGAGATTGGTCGATAATCATCAAAATTGAGGGGTTTATCAATTTTAGGGATGAGGGCGAGGAAAGTCGCGATAAAACCCTCATACATTCTGCCTGTGGTTCTGCATTCCTCAATTGCCAAGAGGAGGTCCAATAAGATCAAAGAAGGAACTATAGAATTCCACCAGCCACCTATCCAGCCCCAAACTTTTATCTTTTTTGAAACATTTCAGCATTGCTTCAATTTCCCCATGTGAAACTAGTGTTGTTAAGGCCTCCCCATATTTGGCTCGACAAATCTAGGGAAAGCCTCAACAATTAGGATAATGTTTGGGAGGGTGGCACCCCTAGGGGCCTTATGTATATTTGAAAAGTGACGAACACCCATATCGACCATCTGATTGAATGCGTTAGCCTCCATGCCTTCTTTATCATGTAGCTCCCAAATGGTGTTAATAGATTTTCTCCCGCGAGCATATTGTTGAAAAAACTTGGAGTTTTCATATCAGCTTTTAGCCATAATGCTCTTCTTTTTAAAAGCCATGACTCCTCTTTTAGTCTCAAGAGTATAATCTTCTTCGATTTGAGATGGATTAAATGTTCCTTCGTTTCTGTCGAAGTGAAACTAGTAAGCCCAGAGGATTTCAATACTTTGAGGTCTTCTTCAATCCTTCGAAGATCGGCCTCATCTTTTCTATGTTTGTTCTTCGCCCAATCAATGGATTTTGTTTTTAGACAAGCCAAATTATTTGCAATTACCTTGGCTAGGGAGGATAGGTTGCTCGTCCTATGGTGAATCTAAGAATCACTAACTAATTTGTGGAATTTGACTTCAAAGAGCCATGTCGAGTTGAATTTTAACGACACCTGGGGTTTGCGATTATCATCTCGGATCTCCAAAAAAATTGGAGAATGATCCGATATTCCACCCGAACCCACTGACTGGTGAAAATGATCCAATCTGGAGAGTAGAGGGGCCTTTATCAGAAAATGGTCCAGTCGTCTAGCCAATGCATCCTCCCCTGTCCTTATGTTCCTCTAGGTTGACATGAGCTTAGCCGAATCTACGTTCAGAAGGTCATGGGAATCCATCAAGATTTCAAAAAAGACTGATAGAGGATCACTTTGGGCTCTTTTTCCCCAGGATTCCGCCCGCCCAAGGGATAAATTTAGATCTCCCCTGATGATCAAGTTTTATGATTGTATGAAATCGGCCTTCGGTAGTCTACCCTAGAACAATTCCCCGTTATGGCAAGGCTCATAGATGGTGAATAACCTGAGAGGGAGATTGAAATCTGAGGAGGTAATATCAACACCCAGGTAACCCTCGCCACCCCATACAATGTGAAATTTTATTGATATTTTATTAAATCCCATGGTGCAGCCACCCGAGCGTCCTCGAATATCCAAGAAGAGGAAAACCCAGTCTGAGAGGAAATTCATGAGCAACTTGTTTACCAGGCTCCCTTCCCCTAGAGTTTCTTGCAAAAAATGACATCTAATCTCTCTTAATTACATAACCTCTTTAGAATCAGTTTTTTGTCCAAGCTAGCTAGGCTCTTGCAGTTGAAGGAGAGACACTTCACGGGGAAACTTTTTGAGGGTTTCCCTTTGCTCTAAGGACCCATTCAATGGGGTTTGTATGCCTGAAGCTACTTTGATGCTAGCCCTCTTAATGGATTTAGAAATATGGGATTATCTGCCTCTGGGGGGGTTTCAAGGGGATGTAAGGGAGGGGATCCTCATCCAGTCTGAAGGGCGGGGTCTGTGAGGCAAGGAGAGAGCAGAGGTAATAGCGGTGAGAACCACTAGAGGATGGGATACCTCCAGGCGTCGGAGAGGGTGTAATTGGGATAATAGAGGGGTTTGTACTGAGGGAAGGGGGAGGAGTTGTTAACATAGTGAAAATAGGGGAACATAACTTTCTAAACTTAGTAACCAAATAAGACAATAACATAGATGCAGAAGAAATATAAGATAACAAACATTCATTAGAAAACAGATCACAAGAAGGAGGAAGAGTACCCGAGAAATTTGATTCTCTCACTCGAGCTCTAGTGAGAGGTGTTGTTGAGGTCACAGAGTCCGGCTGATGACACCCCAAAATCGTGTTGTCTCGACCCCGAAATCTCAGGAGGATCCGCCTGCAGGGAAAAATCCTCCTCCATCGTTTGTGTACTTGTCGAAACCAGTGACCTTAGAGGTTCCTGCTGCTTCCCTCACAACAGGGGGCAGTCTTTGTATAGATTTCCTACCTCATGTTACCTCCTATAACAAAACGGGAAGCCCTCATAATTGAGAATCTGTCTCCTAGTGATCTTGCCCATTTGAAGAAGTTAGCTCTCCACTCAGCCCTCTCAGGTGTCAAGGTACACCAGGATTCTAGCTAAGGCCATGCATCCGATATCCTAGTATGCCTTGTCATGGTCAAGATACACCCCCATATCATCACCAAAATATGTCCTCTGCCCAAAACTGAAGTGGAAGGCTAGGAAGGGAAACCCAAATCGGACCAACTCCCATGTTTGCCTTCTCAAGATCAAAGAGCGGTGACCACCACTTTAGCAGAATAGGAGTCATTTCAATATGAAATTACCTCATTAGAACCCAATCCACCAGTTCTAGCTATGAGAGGATGAGCATGAACCAACCCCTAGACAGAGTGATGACTCCAGGGAGTTGTACCATCAGGTTCCCCTAGACTTCCACGGTCCATTTTCTCAGGCGAGCAGGGGTGTAGTTCCTACCATGAACCCGGCCAAATAGGACAGTTCTCTCCGTTAGAGTTGCTTGTGCCATAGTAATACCAGCCCCAAACACTATTCGGCGGTCTCATTCCTGAAATTTGGAGTGCTTTGAGATTTTTTGCTGGTCTTAGGGGTCTCCTTCACCTAAAGGGTTCTCATTCGAATCCGAGGACCGATTTTCTTCCAGACCTGTGTCCTGTCTGGAGATACCATCAAATAAGCCTTAGGGATGAGCAGTAGTGGTGCCCAGGAGGGAGGAACCTTCTGGAAAAGAACCGTGAATACCGATGTGGTTAGGCGAAGAGCCCCACACTATAGGGATCGAACCACTAACACCCATCGTAGTAGCATCGACACCTCCTTGAGTAAAGGCAATAATTGACTGAGCTTGTGACCAGGATTGAAGTTCTAATGGAGACGGGATGGAAAGGAATGGTGAGTCAAATCCCTTGCCCAAACAAAACAATCCATCAGAAACTATGGTATCCGGTCGGGAATTACCCAAAACCTGGAGAGAGACCTCCATATCATCCATTAAAAAGGTAAGGCCTGCAATCTGCTAAGTCAGTAGATTGGTGTTCTCTAGTTTTTCCCCAACTTTTGACGTGTGTTTGTCTTCGACCTAGATGTCTATTGCGTTCAAGAAGTCAGAGGAATAGTCTATCAAGTCCTCTTCGATTCAATAACCAAAGCCGTTTTGTAGCAAAAACTGTTCTGAGGAAACCAGGAAAACCCCTTCCTATTCGTTGATCCTTGTTTGAAACCTCCCAATAACCCAGAGACCGGATAGTAAAAACCCTTTCACCGCAACCATAACACCCTCGAAACCGTCATGATAAGTAAACTCAAGTGAAACCAAAGCCATTTCCACCTCTAACAGTGATCCCAAGTGAAAACTCGTGGAAACGATAGTCGATAATAAAATAAAAATTGACAAGCTTAAGACAAGCTACGAATGCCATGCCTCAAAACCGTGAGCAAGATAAAGCAAGTAGGAATCAGATGGAGGGTCAAAAACATTGCAGTGAGTAGCAGAAACCATGGAGACTGTGTCTACCTCAGAACATTGAGGCTCAGGTTCTGCAGTAAACTTCAAACCCTAGCTCTACCATCGAAACTCTAGAGTTTTGTCGCCATCACCTTGTTGATATTCTTAAAGGATTCTTAATAGTTCAAGCATCATTCCAATGGAATCACCAAGTTGAATGTATCAAATGCACCATGTGGTGAAAAAAAAATTTGAAAAACTGTGGAAAATTTAGCCTAATTTATAATTCTAATCCACTAAAAAATTACATTACAAAGAAACATTAACATTACCTCAACATTTTTTCTTCGAGGAGGCATTGTGTACACATAATGGAAAAAAAAAAAAATTTAGGACAGTTTCAAAATTTTGAAAACTCAAATAGTGAGCATGGTAGGAAGGATGGTGAGCAAGAGAAGCACCAATGTTAGGGCGCTTTCTTGTGGCAAGAGTGGCACCAGTGCTTCAAGGCTCTCTTGTGTTGTGTGTGTGTTATATTCTTTCCACGACTAGGCACACGTGCGAAGTGGGGGTGAAAGACCCCCCTTTGTTGCATCGGGCACTACAGGGGGGTTTGTGGAGGGTGGTAGGCCCCCTCTATGGGGTTTGGGGTAGCGCCCCGGGAAAAACAAATTGGACCCTATATTAGGCGGGCAGACCTACTTATGGCTTTGTGCATGGGTTTTGTACATGGTTTTGGGCATGATGGTTTTCTACCCATGGTATCTTGTAGATCTAGTCAAGGGAACTATGGTTATGTTGTAACAAAGGGTTAATGGATTAGGGTTTATGAATTCTTTGGCATGTATATATGTGTTGTAACATTGAGAGGAAAATAATGAAGAAACTAATCTGGTGGTCCCGATTTTGGGATCCAGGGGAAATCTCTGTGTATTTGTTTTGTGTTTATTGCTATTGTATATTTTCTATGTTTTAAGAATTCATTTGCAAGTAATTTGTGTACAAGGTTAAAACCTACATCCCACACTGTAGATTGTAAAAATGAAAATTATAGTTGGGAGTGTTTTTTTTTATTTAACCCTCCTCCAGTGTGTTTTCCAAATGCATTGGTGTAGGATATATCCAAAAGCACCAATTTTTTTAATTAAAAAATATTGCATCCTTTTCTTGAGACTACCCAAGGAGTTTCACTATAGGTACTGCACCGGTGCAGTGTTTTTACTATAGCACCACCATTTTTTTAGAATTTAAAACTGCTTAGTAGTGTTCTTCACAAGATGACCTAGGGCGTTTTATTAAGCGTACCACACCAGGGCTTTGTTGGAAAATAGCACTGCATTTCCCTGAAATTTAAAATTATAGCAGTGCTCCGTACTAGTATCCACCAAGACATTTTACTATGTGAAGAGCACCAGTGCTATCAACTATTCAAACATGGGTACGTTAATTATGTAGTGCACCATGTTTTTTATTTTATAAAAATAAATTTTCAATGGTGCACCACGTTATTTGTAACACCAGTGCTTGTATGGATAGTAAAGCACTGGTGTGTTTGTATATTTTAGATGCACCATTTAAAAACATATGTTAAAACATACCCGCCCACCTCCACAAGTGACCTCTGCTACAAACGGATGTTTGGGTTATTTTTATATGGGCTTCCAGAGAAACCTGTGCTATAAGGTCTTTTCCTTGTAGTGTAAATATGGATTTGAGTGAATGATCTCTAGAGTTGTGTACCCAGTGAACCTATACTGGGAATGATGAAAACTGATGTGAAGATCTATGATGGAATTACAGAGGAAGCATACCCTTAGTCAAAAAACCGAGGTTTGGAAGGACAAGTTTGTAGTGCTCAACATGGACCAACAAGAAGGTGTGGAGGTGCTTTCAAAGCACGCTAATATTCAAACAATGATAACCATCACAAATTATAACATCGGTATATTGATGCTAAGATGTCACTTGTCAATAACCAAGGGCTCCTGAAGGATTTATTCAACCTAGGAATAAATAAAAGTGTGTTGTACATATTTTGCAATGGAGAATAATTTTAATGAATTTTTGTTTCAAGGGGCCTCATCTTAAGGAGAAGCATTATTCAATGTTTGCTACCTTGAGCTATGGGATATGAATTACCAATATTAATGGTCATAGTTGTCTAATTCCATTGGATGGAGATTCTTACAAAACCTAGCTTCCATTCAAATGAAGATATGGTAATAGAGGGAACCATGAAAAAAAGAGTGTAGCAATTTTATCATTGCGTTAAAAGATTCCAAGGGAGAAATATATTTCAGTATGAGGACCTGTCAGGACATTATTTATATAAATACTTTAAACGAAATATGAAAGAGTTCTTCTCAATTTTTAATTCATGGTGATGGATGTATGAATTTCAAGGAAATACGTAAAATTTAAAATTGGTTATACAACCAATGTCAAGTTATAACTATGATTTGGAATTGGGAGGGGACACAATGCTTGCATGAGGAGTCTAGTGCAAGATTCATCTCCGTTGTGCACAATCATGATATCGTTATCATTTATCGAAGTTGTGATGTCTATAGATTAATATGCCAGTGGCTATGGGGTAGACATTGATCTTGAGTGAATAGATTGTAGGAATCAAGGTAGTGAAATGCTCAAGAAGAAGGCAAAAAAAAAGAACTAAATTCACTAGCAGTCGAAGTGAATCCCTAAATTGTGGAAAGATGATTTATTTGTTGTAGCGGTGCATATGGGATGCAGGATGAATTATGGACATTACATTTCTTTAGTGACACTTCAAGGGAAAGACCCTCTAGCTGAGCTTTTTGCTTAAGCCCCTATACAAATAGCCCAAAAATTCGTTTTTAGCGAAGGTCACTAGCAGAGATGGGTAGACAAATGTTTTAGAGGATGTTTTTAATGGTGCGTCTATAATACCCAAAATGCACCAGTGTGTTATATAATCATATGCATTGGTGCTTAATAAAATATGGTGCACCATGACAGAGATTTTTTATAAAAAAATAAAGATGTAATGGTGCACTAAGTACATAATGTGCACATGTGTGTATAATACTCGATAGCATCAAAAAGGATTGAATTTAAAATAATGTTAGTCGTTAAATTATTTTTTCCCTGATCGGTGCTATACTATCATGACACCTCGGTGCTAAACAAGTACATGAATGCCCCGGTGCGTAACCAACATAGAGCATCAATGCTTAATTGCAAGTGGTGCACCATTGTAGGGTTATTTTTTATACAAATAAAAAACAACGGTACACTACCTATATAAAGTGCACTGGTGTGTATACTACTCAATAAAACTAGATAAAGATTAAATTTAAAAAATGTCAGTCATAAAAGTCATTTTCATCATTTCGGTGCTATACTCAAACGATACATCAGTGCTCTTCATGTATTTAGACAAATTTTTTTGTAAACAAAAAGGTGCACTGTGATAGGGTTTTTATTTAAAAAATAGTGGTGTGCTCATGAATGTGCACACATTGTTGCAGTCACCCTAGCGCACTGAAACATAATTAAATAAAAAAAATCAACTAGCCATAAAAATAACTTTTTACCATTTTCACTATTGTAGATATCTCAAGCATCAGTGCTACTCTTGCATTTGTCAAGCACCCTATCATCGAGGATTCCCTTACTTGGTATCCTTTCATTAGCTACTCAATGTGTTTCTTTCAACTTTTCTCAAGCTGTGCTCAATTTTTTTTTTTCATTTACATGGTAACCATGCCTCCCCAATGAGGAAATGTCCAGCTAATGTCCATATTTCTCTTTAATTTAACTTCTTAGCGGAGTAGAATTGAAAATTAGGTTAAAAAACCCATTGTTTTTTTTTGCCTGCATGGTGTGCTCGAATGGTTTAGCTTGCACCAATGGGGGTGCACCTTGTAAATTTACAGGATGTACCGCAAATTGGTTTGTTCTATTAACACACTGCAATTTTGCGATGCATTTGGTAAATTGATACACACCAAGAAAGTTATAATTTTTTCCATAGTGCATCTATTAAAATTTACTTCTTTGTGCATTTTTTTTTACCAAACACACTGCATGCATAAATACTAAAAAAATATAGCTCGATGCGTTCGTTAACCTGAATATTTTGTTTTGGTGCAAAAACGTTATTCATACGCACCAGTGAATTGTATGTCGATCCACCGCATCATGAAATAAAAAACCAATGTTTGATCGATGTGTTTGGTAAATTGATATGCAATAGGAAAGTTATAACTTTTACTATAGTGATTCTGGTAAAATTTACTTCTCGGTACATTTTTTTTTACCAAACACATTGCATGCATAAATATTAAAAAAAATATAGCTCGATGTGTTTGTTAACCTGAACATTTCATTTCGGTGCGAAATTATTATCCTTACGCTCTGGTGTGAATTATTTGTCGATGTACGACGTCGAGAAATAAAAAAACCAATGTTTAAGTTTTGCATCAAGTAGATATATGCACTATTATTGGGGCTTTATTTGGTTTTGTGGCGCACCATTTCTGGTGCTTTACTATTTTTTTGGCACACTCGAGATGTTTATTTCTATTTTTGACAGTTATATTTCCATATTTATAAACAAAATTTTCATTTAATAAAAAAAAATTATGTTTTGTGTATGAGGTTGATATATTTTATATGTGAATCATACAGCATAGATGTCAATAGAGGGAGGAGAAATAATAGGAGGAGAAAATGGTAGACCAATACAATGTGGTCTGACTATGGGAGGCACGAGAGAGGAAGCAAGATTTATACCCTCACTCTATTATCACAGCGACCCAAGTCCTCTTGAGGAATTTAGGCCTCCTTAGGTACTTTGAGGAGGCTACATCCTTGAAGGGGCGCTCTGGGTTGTTGCCACAACTAATCTGTTGATGGGATGCCCACCAATAGGTTTTCTATGTTGTTCCTAACACATGGTATGGGCCCACTAAAGAGGACATATTTTTCGTCAGTGGCCTATCCAGGAGAGGTGAGGATTTTCCCCAGATCCCTAATGTCCCCCATGGTGTTGCAAAAGAGAGTCAGCTTATCTACTCTTATAGATATGTTGGGGATCATGTAGTGCATGCAATAGATTTTCAGGTTTTTGGTGGTGTTATAGACATTTTTGTGCCTTACAGCATTGAGCATGAAATGTCCATAATCTAAAGGATCCAAAGTCCCTAAACATGTTGTTCCTACCCCTAAAGGAACAAGGCTAACTAACCACGGCAATTCACAGAAGTTATCCACCTGAAACCACTCAAAAACAAGTCAATTCAGGATCATGTCAACTGCTCCACTGAGCATCTGCGCTGAATGTCAACTTCTACACTGGCTACCTGCGTTGAATGTCAACTCCAACACTAGCTACCTGTGCTGAGCGAGTTTGGACAAGTGGCAGGCTCATTCCTCAATGAGGCAATGCTTAGGAAGCTTCCAAAATGACACTTGCCTCAGGGAATTCGACTGGTGATGAGTAAGAGGTTCCAAATCTCCAAGTGGAAGCAAGAACCTCCAAGTGGACTCAAGAACTGAGAGAGGGAGAGGACACTAGTCAGATCTCAAGCTGACTCATCCTCTCTCCAAAATAACTATATATAGATCTCTCCTCCATGAGATGTAGAGGCTGGAATTTTGTTATTGCAAAGAATTGATGTTGGTTTGAGACTGGAAACATTGGGTGCTTAATGCTTTGAAGGGAGCTGAAGAAGGAATTCCATTCTGCTGGGAAGGAGATGCTGGATTGGAGCCCTCTGGGTTGTATCTCTTCCTGAACCTTGTTATCAATCAATAAAGCTATCTTGGTTTTCTCCTAAATACTGGTGTATTTGTGTGATTGCATTAGTGTATTTGATTTACTTCTAATCCTGAATCATTTGTGAATATGAATATCTGCCTTTGTGTTGTGTTCTTCTCTTGTCGCAAGTAGCTGTTCTCTTGTCACAGGTAGCTGTTCTCTTGTGATCTCGTTGGAATCAAGTAGCTGTTCTCTTGAGCAAGCGAGGAGGCAAGTAGCTGCGAACACCCAAAGAGAAGAGGATCTAGATCGAGGGACAAACGGAAGACAACGGTAAGTCTATCGATCTCCCCTCTTTCACATTTCATAAAGGAAGAAACCAAAATCGCTGTATCTGTTTGTTGCTAAGGCATTGTCACACCTTAGGTGGATAGGATCGTCCTGCATAGGCATTTTTCCCCACAACAAATTGGCGACTCCACTGGGGAGAATTTGTTTATTCATTTCATTTGTGTTTCTGTCATTTGTTTACTTCATAGACTTGACAGCAACTATCGAACTGCATCTTTCCCGGATGCAAAGTAGAAAGTTGCTGCTTTGATCCAGTTGCTGGACTTGTCTATGATCTGAACAATGGATCCACAAATGATTTGATGATCCTTGTGATAGTCTTTAGTACCCTCTCAAAGAATCCCTTTGATTATACCTTGCTTGTGTTTCTGATTTGGCCTGAAACAGTTGATTTTTGAGCATTTTATGACCCAGAACCCAAGGGAAACGAGAGTTTCTCCTTCAGCGCAGACACTGTGAAGGAAGTCTGCATTTCAACGCAGGTCCCATGAAGGCTACCTACGCTGAATGTAAACTCCACAGTGTTGGACTTGCGCTGAACCAGTTTAGCCTTGTGCAGCTGGGGTTCTCTACTGTCTGTTGCCCTGTTTTGATCTCTGTTTTTTGCAGCCTTTAACCAGCATAGGTACCAGTCTAATAACTCCTTTTCTTTGATTAGATTCTGCCTCCTTTTGTACAAAAATACTGTGAATGTTTTTATGTGTTTGTGGCGTCATTTACAGTTTTCCTTTGCATGAGTAAAGTAGTCATCCTGTAGCCTTTGATTCAGATCTGATTGATTGTGATCTTAGAAGAGAGTTCATTGGCTGTTTGCAGATTGATTATAGATTTACTTTTGCTTATTGGTTTGAATTTGTCTCTTTTAAGTGTCAAAACAAGTCTTTATTTCGAAAATCGTTAAGTAGTGTAATCTCTTCTACCCTCTCTGATTTCGAAAAAGTGAACTTGTTTGTATTGATCATTTAAAAGCAAATTCAAAGTTGTACAAAAAGCTTTCTTTGTAGGCATTAATACTAAGAAAGTGGAAAACAAACACCTGCATTGTGCATTTTGCATTTGATAGTTTGCATGATTGATTTAGGAAAGAGTGCATTAGAGTGTGCTGATTGCTCTTTGAGAAAAGATAGTGTCTTTCTTTTCCCTTAGTAGCTAGGATTTTCAAAGTTGAAAAGATAATAAAGCTTGCTTATCATCTTTAGACTACATTTAGGAATTTGTATCATACATCTCGTGGTAAACCTTGAAAGGCAAACTTTAAAAAGATCAACCTAAAATAAACTGAATGAACCTAACAACGCTTTGTAACATAACACACAACATAGAGGTCTAGGCTAGAGACGTGTTCCGGCGTCGTTAAGCCTAGTGACTGTCGATCTCGTGGAAGGTGGGTGATTCCTCCTGAGGGACGATAGCGCTAGTACGGATTGTGCTCCCACGTACCGTCGCGTATATATTGGGAGACCCCTATAGGCATATATCTTTTATCCTTAGGAAGTCGTGTCGGCCGCCCTACTGATCGCAATGCAGTGAACACAGCATTCACGAAGATCGACCGCCCATACCCTAAAAAGTATTCTGCGGTTTTGCGAAAAGTTTGGCACACCCTCTGCCTAGATCTCCAGAGCAGTTTCTTTTGGCCTTTTTCAGACTCTATAACAGAAAAAGTCCATCCGAGCATTTGTCACTTCAGGCTCGTTAAAACATCGAAGGAGACTAGAGTCATCTTTAGCTTTTTCTCGACTCTTTAAAAGTGAAAAAGCAAGTTGTGTCTAAAGCGTCATTAAAATTTATTTTAAACGGAACAATCACCCTTTAATTCCTGCGTTGATCTTTAGGTTGAAAAGATGGAGCACACCAACCAAGGAATTCCTCTTGGTGGAAATCCTAGTCCCTTCTCCTCTTGGGGAGATGTTGGTGCGCCCCACATGGCCACATTGTCGCTTCCAGGACTGACAATTGGCCTACCAGTCTGGCTCTTTTCAACCAATGTCGTTCAGAATACCACCATTCCTGAACAGTCGAGTCAACAGTTAGATCAGACAAGAGTTGCCTCCCAGCCTTCCACTTCATCTTCCTCCCCTCCTTCCTCTTCGCTTGACGGAACTGGTCGAACAAAAAACCGGGTTCCTAAGGAGAAGAAGGAGAAGAAGAAGAAAGAAAAGAAGAAGAAGGAGCCTAAGGCGACTGGGGGCAAACAAGTGTCATCTAACAAAAATCCACACACAGCACTCGTAAGGCCTAAATCGCCATGCGTCATATGCAAGGGAGACCACTTCCATAGAGATTGTCCCTGTATCCCCCGGATACTAAGGGACTGGTCCCCCCGTTTGCACAATTCGGTAGCATCGACCTCTGATAGCCATGTCGACTGCTCACCATCAACTAGTGGGAGTGAAGCCCCAGGACAGAGCGGGAAAGCTAAATTTCCCTGCAGACTGTGTGAAGGCGATCACGCCATCCACCATTGTCCCTTCTTAGACGAGGCAAAAAGAGTTCTGGAAGATCGCCCGATTTTACGAGTGCATCTCCCTCCTGGATATCAAAGACTCCTGCCAAGTCCCTCACTAGTTGAGAACCCGACTGACCCGCCTAGGTGGTCAGCCGAAGCACCTGTCATTGAAGATGAACCGTCTGAATCCATACCTGACGAAAGTCTAAAGGTTGAAACGGCAGTTGACCCGGTTTTGCCTTCAGAGGATCTATCTTCGAATGACACCATCACAGAGGAGAATAAAGACGACACCGTCCAGATTCTCTTCATCAGCACTGACTCTGATGAACAAGGGGGCAATGCCACCATTCCTTTATCGCAGGAAGGAAGTTCGTCAGAGCGATATCCGGCCGTATATTCGGTCCCACCACCAAGCAACCTAGTTGTGTCCTTTGATTGGAACCAACTAGGCAGACCCCGGTTGCCAGCCAGTATACCATTCAGAATTATTTGTCAAATATACAGAATGGTAATGGCTGGCACTATCATTGATGAGGGGGCATCTGTGAGTATCCTTTCCTCTATTGCTTGGAAAGTGCTTGGTTCGCCTGCGCTTTTGCCTGAAATGAGAAATCTATCAGGTTTTGATAAAGGAACCAGTCGACCTTTAGGGATCCTCCCCAATGTGCCTATAACATTGAAAGGGAAGACCGTTCAAATGAACGTGATGGTCGTTCAAGGACCCTTGGATTATAACCTACTCCTTGGACGAGACTATATATATTGCATGGGAGCTGTTGTCTCGTCACTCTTTAGAGTAATGTGTTTTCCGCATGAAGGAAGAATGGTCAAGCTCGTGGACCAACTTTCATTTCCCGGATCACGCATCGCAAATAGTCATGTACCATCCCTAAATGGTCTATACACGCAAGAAGTGTCTCAACCCACGGTCCGTCCTCCTGATGAGCGCGAGTAATCCGGGAGGATATGACTGGAACCCAGGGTGCATGCGTCCTGGCCTGCTTCGGCAGGAAAACTTTGGGTATAGGGTAGGTTTCCGCGGGAGAATATGACTAGTCCGTACCCCGTCCGTGGTTGGAAGAGGGGTTGTTCTGGAATAAGATTCTCTTGTCAAAGTTATGTGAGAGGGCGGGTATCGTCACTCACCTCTGTCTATTTCGGTAGACATTGCCGAGGAAGTGTTTTGTTTGAAAGATTAACGAGACAATCTTTGGGTAACCTGAAAGAGGTAGGCCTCTCCCGGTGAAACGAAAGTTTCGATGGAATTGAAGTAGAGGTAACTTTGAAGTCGTACTTTATACCTGGGGGCATGCAAACCTTTTGGAGTGCAAGCAAAGAGCGGTTATTTATCTGTTTTTTTTGGTTAGCCGTTTCCTAACTTGCATAAAGAGAGGATGGGGAGCAAAGCTTAGTGAGATGAAGCTCCATAAAAAATAGAATCTTGATGAGACACTCTTATCAAATGACTGGGTAATCGAGCAGTTTTAGCATAAAGTTCATGCTCGTTAAAAAATAAATGCAAGATCCGAGCAGTTTTAGCACATAGTTCATGCTCGTTAAAAAATAAACATAAGATCCGAGCAGTTTTAACGCGGACTTCATGCTCGTTAAAAAATAAATATAAGCAGTGAGCAAGAGTTTCCTCCAGTGTTTAAGCTCATTTTAAAATAAAAAATGAACCTATCCCGGTAAATAACCACTGTGAATGTAATATCATCAGCCATTAAAGCCTTGGTCGTGTTTGCACCTGCCACCTCCACTTTTCATTCGGCCGATCGTTTACCTCCATATGATTGTTTACCCATTTTTAGGAACAGCTGCGAAGAGTGATTTCACCTAGCCATCCTTGTGACACTGCCGTGATTGGAAAATTCCAACCTGTACCTGGAATCTGTTGCTAACCCTGTTTACCACTCGTTCCTCAAAAGACGAGTCTTCTTTAAGCTCTTTTCAACTGACTCGGAAAATATGAAAAGATTGCCGAGTTTTGGCCTTCCAGCTCGTTAAAGGACAGGAAGAGCTATCCCTCCTCTAGATTTTAATCTTTTTGGACCTGAGGGATTATTGCACAAAAAGATCGAGCGCTTGTTTTGTTCAGCTCGTTAAAGCTATCGAAAACTCATCCCTTCTGTATTGTTTTATACTTTTTCGGACTTAAGGGATTAGATGACGAAAAAGGAATTTTGGAGTTGACTTTATGTACCTTTTCAGACTCTCTAAAAATGAAAAGGACCGAGTTATCCTTGTCGTCAGACTCGTTAAAATTATTAAATAGCGACAAACTTGTCTTTAGACGAGAGCGAGTTTCACTATCACTAGGCTCGTTAAAACATAGAGATGGGCTTGCCCGAAGGGCAGGTTATAGAACAAGCATATGTTATCCTCCTCAAGCTTGACAAAAATAAAGAGGTACTGGTCAGCAATGACTGGGGAAAAATTGGGAGAAAATCGAGAAAACTTTGATGGTAGCAAGTCGCTCTTGAACATGACACTTTTCCTCCGTACCACAATCGAGTTGGGTTGTTTCATTCACCGGTCACATCACCATGGTCTCGCCATACCATCCATATTTGGGGTAATGCTACCGATCCATCGCATCAGTGTCGCCATATGTTCAAGAGAAGTCGTTCAGAAAGAGTCAGCCGGGTCCCATCCACTGCCATACATTATCCTTCATCCATTCATGACCGCCACCCTGAATCATATGTCACAGATCGTTTTTCACCTCCATTAAAATCATTAGCTCCATTCCGTGTCACTGATGTGGGATTCATCAAGGCCCTCCTTTGACGGATCGCTTCTTGTCTACAATAGCTCATTATCCAAGAAGTTGATCTAGGAACAACCCCTTCAGTACTTTGAAGCTTGCATGCCTCAATGGCAAGTTTCTCACTTCTGGCGACAGGTATACATCAATGACCTTTGACCAGAAGATTTTGCGTGGTGTTCGACACCAAGTCCTTTATTCACACCACGTGAATTGTACTGCAGTACCTTGAGGGTCATTATCATTATCGGTGATTCCTCTCGCGCTTGTTAACGGTTTACATCATTGACCGGTAATCAAGCGATGTCTTTCCATGTTCGACTTCAGCGCAATTCTCACATGGATCGACTTGTACTTAGAGTGAAGATCGAACGAGTTTAAAGACCCCGGATCTAGTTTCATCCATCCGGGCTGCGATATATATTCAGGAAAGATAAAGACATTTGACATGTACATCATTGCAGCAGATGATCATCCTACTCAAAGGATGATAATTTCGCCAAAATTATCAGTCTACCATCAGACGATCGTCTGTTCTATGTACAAAAATGAATTTATAAAGCTGAGCATGGGAATGCCCGCCTCAGCTAGATCATGAAAGCAGTATGAATCATAATGTATTGTATTGTATCTTATTACAGGTCTCCTCCCAGCAAATGGATGAACTTCGGACCCTCCTGGATAAAGCATTTCACCCGATAAACGGCCTCATACTTTAGGGGGCAACTGTTATAGACATTTTTGTGCCTTACAGCATTGAGCATGAAATGTCCATAATCTAAGGGATCCAAAGTCCCTAAACATGTTGTTCCTACCCCTAAAGGAACAAGGCTAACTAACCACAGCAATTCACAGAAGTTCTCCACCTGAAACCACTCAAAAACAAGTCAATTCAGGATCATGTCAACTGCTCCACTGAGCATCTGCGCTGAATGTCAACTACTACACTGGCTACCTGCGTTGAATGTCAACTCCAACACTAGCTACCTGCGCTGAGCGAGTTTGGACAAGTGGCAGGCTCATTCCTCAATGAGGCAATGCTCAGGAAGCTTCCAAAATGACACTTGCCTCAGGGAATTCGACTGGTGATGAGTAAGAGGTTCCAAATCTCCAAGTGGAAGCAAGAACCTCCAAGTGGACTCAAGAACTGAGAGAGGGAGAGGACACTAGTCAGATCTCAAGCTGACTCATCCTCTCTCCAAAATAACTATATATAGATCTCTCCTCCATGAGATGTAGAGGCTGGAATTTTGTTATTGCAAAGAATTGCTGTTGGTTTGAGACTGGAAACATTGGGTGCTTAATGCTTTGAAGGGAGCTGAAGAAGGAATTCCATTCTGCTGGGAAGGAGATGCTGGATTGGAGCCCTCTGGGTTGTATCTCTTCCTGAACCTTTTTATCAATCAATAAAGCTATCTTGGTTTTCTCCTATATACTGGTGTATTTGTGTGATTGCATTAGTGTATTTGATTTACTTCTAATCCTGAATCATTTGTGAATATGAATATCTGCCTTTGTGTTGTGTCCTTCTCTTGTCGCAAGTAGCTGTTCTCTTGTCACAGGTAGTTGTTCTCTTGTGATCTCGTTGGAATCAAGTAGTTGTTCTCTTGAGCAAGTGAGGAGGCAAGTAGCTGCGAACACCCAAAGAGAATAGGATCTAGATCGAGGGACAAACGGAAGACAACGGTAAGTCTATCGATCTCCCCTCTTTCACATTTCATAAAGGAAGAAACCAAAATAGTTGTATCTGTTTGTTGCTAAGGCACTGTCACACCTTAGGTGGATAGGATCGTCCTGCATAGGCATTTTTCCCCACAACAGGTGGACAACTACAAATCACTTATTTTGGTTCTGAGGAGGTTAGGTTCCTCTCACTATTACTCAGTAGCATTGCACACTATACTAGTGATGGGAAACACATTATTTTTCCTCTTTTGTTTTATGTCGATTATTTAGTGTAGAGGCCACGATTTATCAGATGGTCTGCCATTTTTTTGCAACATTTTTGTATGGTTTTAGATAGATTTGATGCTATGATACATGGGAGGGTGAACTTCCCTTTTGCATCAAAGATTTTTTGTTTATTTTTTGAGAGGTTTATGGAGATGAGGTCTAATTTTGACTGTCGCCCTCCTAGGTCGATGACTAATGTGTGGATGTGCATGTGGAGTGAGATTATGCCCAAGAGGGGCCTGCCAAAGTATTTGGCTAGTATATACATCGAGGCATTAGGCTACTAGGTAGTGAGGATGACCACATTTTTGTCTTAGTGTCATGTCCTTGCATAGGGATGGATGGGCGATAGTGTGTCAACATCCTCTTCACACTAGATGAGCTTGTAGTTGATAGAGGTAATATTAGTGTTTTCTTTCAATTAATATAGTTTCATTTTATTATCTTAATTAATTAGAATAAAATTTATTCTAGCACATTCTTTAACTTGTTTTAATAATTGTATAACTATTGTTGTGTACTAAATATTTTGTAGACATTGACAGTTTCGTTGGGGACATGCATCCTCCCCCACTAGAGGGAGATACAAAGATGGGCAAGGTTTTAGAGGGCAAGGCATTTCCTCAGATGCATATGGGCATGGGCATGTAGGCACGTAGGGCTAGTGTCAGATTCAGGATGGAGTACTGCGACTGAATATCTAGACTTTTGGTCGAGGAGGGATTCGACCTTGCGATAGATCGAGACTTCAGGGTAGATCCTAGGCTCATGGAGCTCTTGAGAGACTTTCCAAGATATGATGAGTCTGATGTGTCATATCATCAAAGCTACCAGGTTACTGGAAGTTATGAGGAATCATGGGCATGCAACAAATACACATGATCATTCTCCCAGTACTTCCCCATCAGATCTTGATGATCAGCGTGTTGATCCTTCTGGTGAGGAGGGTGGTGATCCTTTAGATACACAACCTTCACCCATACTTATTATGTCCCCATCGAATCACGGTGTTACATATTATTTTGCCACACCTCTTGCACTTCACTGTGACATACCCTAAAGTGCCTGAAACATGATCATTATACAGTATACTCATCCTTGTATACAGCTCAGATCCCTCCTTTAACTTCACTTGGAAATCTCTGGAGCTTTCCCAGAAGAAATGGCTCTTGAAACCCTAAAATGAGGGTCATCGCCCTTATGAAGCTCAAAATTGTGATGATTGCCTGTTGTACTGTGTTAAGCTAGCAATGTCATCACTGTGTTCCCTTTCATACCCACGATGGTCTCAAAAAGGAATTTTACCCAAAGAGGATGAGAAGCTTCGTGACCTAGAAGCTTCCAAAGCAGCGAGCTGGAGGTGGTTTCACATAGATGAGGTCGAATCCTCCTAATTTGACCTCTTGGTCTCATCCCTATGAACTACCTCCTTAAGATGTGGGCCTAATCCTATCTTTGGAGAAGTCCTAACTCCCTCTCCCAGCTGATAAATTCCTCCTCTCCCATTCCCAAATGGTTGATCTATGTCCATTTGCACCCCTATGATGAGCTTGTGCTTAGAGGCTATTCATTAGACTTGGAGAAGGAGTGTTTGGAGAGTTCCTTGTCCTGTGTCAAGCTCCTTAAAAAATGAAACAAGATATATGGAGTAGAGTTCATCTTCTTGTGTCAAGCTCGTTAAAAAATGAAACAACGATGATGGAACAGAATTCCCTGTCCTATGTCAAGCTCCTTAAAAAATGAAACAAGGGATATGGAGCAGAGTTCCTTGTCTTGTGTCAAGCTCCTTAAAAAATGAAACAAGAGATATGGAATAGATTTCCTCATCTTGTGTCAAGCTCGTTAAAAAATGAAACAAGGATGATGGAGCAGAGTTCCCTATCCTGTGTCAAGCTCCTTAAAAAATGAAACAAGGGATATGGAGTAGAGTTCCTTGTCTTGTGTCAAACTCCTTAAAAAATGAAACAAGAGATATGGAGCAGAGTTCCTTGTCTTGTGTCAAGCTCGTTAAAAAATGAAACAAGGACCATAAGCATGGTTCTTTTCCTGTGTCAAGCTCGTTAAAAAATGAAACAAACCCCCTTCCAATTCGAGTCTTTTATTAGATCTTGTAAAATCCCAGTTGAGTCTTTCACTTGATCTCGTAAGTGAACCTTTTTTCCATCCACTTAGGTGAATGAAATGAAGCTTGGGGGGCATGTACCTTGAAGTAAGTCATTATGATGGGGGCATGAAAACTTATTTCAAGCATAGTTTGTTTCCATTTCAAGCTTGTGTAAAAATGAAACCAAATTCAAGCACTGTTTGTTTCTGTTTCAAGATTTCCATTTTTATCAGTCGATTTTTTGCCAGATGAGCCTTGGTGTTTTCATTCCATCACCACCATCTCTTTAGCTGATCATATTCTTTCACTTGGTTGTTTTATCCTTGCCTATGGAACATCTGCAATGAGTGGTTATTAGCCAGCCTCTTGACCATTACATGTTTTGAGTAGTTCCATCGTTACTGGAACCAGTTGTTATCCTTTTTTACCACTCGTTCCTCCGAGAGGAGAAATCTTTCAGTTCTTTTCAAACTCGAAAAATACGAAAAGATTGTCGAGTACTTATCGTTTTGAACTCGTTAAAGTAAATGAATCGACATCGTATCAGTATATGTTTACCCCTTTTTCAGGCTGAGATTGAATATTTACGAAAAAGGTACACCTTAGTCGAACATGGATAGGAGGTTCTCTCAAATATTGTTTTCTACCTTTTCAGGTTCGAGAGACAAATTATGAAAAGGGACCTAGTGGAGTTTTCTTTTTTCATCTCTTTTTCAAACTCTCTAAAAATGAAAATGATATTGATTTATTCTTCCATCGGACTCGTTAAATTTTTTACGATGAAAGACTCGTCACCATGATGAGACCGAGTTTCTCCTTCCTAGGGCTCGTAAAACTTACTAGGATGGATTCATCCGAAGGATGAACTTATATGACAAGCATATGGTATCCTCTTCAAGCTTGTGTAAAAATAAAGAGGTACTCGCTAGAAATAGCGGGGAAAAATGAATATGAAACATCCGTTGTATAGGCAACATGTCGTTCTTGAGCAAGACACCCTTCTGCTCTCGTGTCGGGTTTTGGATATCCTCACTCAGTCACTTGTACTCCCCGGTTTGGGTGATCCATTTTTGCCTCTCATTTGATTATTCTATTTTTTCATTATGACCCTTGGTCCTATGTTGAGTCAAGCGTTGCCACACTCCGGAGTCGTGTTGCTAATATGTTCAAGAAAATTCCAATCTGCAATTATTTACTTATACATTGTTTGAGTCATTCTTACAGTATTGAAAATTATTCCACTTTATTCCTTGTTTTGTGTCGATGATGAGGAATTCATTATGACCCTCCTTCGACGGGTCACTTCCTATCGACTTCAGCCTATTATCCAGGAAGATGACATAGAAATTCCATTTCAGTACCTTAGAGCTTGCATACCCTAATGGCCAGTTCTTTGTATCCGATGACAGGTCTTCATTATTGGCTTTTGATTGGATGATTCCACAACTGTTCGACCTCATATTCATTATCAAATTCATAGATTGTATTGTTGTACCTTGAAAACCATTGTCATTACTGGTGGTTTCTCTCATACCTGTTAACGATCCACATCATTGGATGGTAATCAGGTGGTTTTCTAGCATGTTCGACTTCAACAGTTTTATTCGCATGCTAGAATTCATACATTGATCGGGTCAGGATGGAGTGCAAGACCCTGAGTCTTGTTTGTTATGACTCAAGCTGCATGGAGTTATCTGTTATTCATGATTGTACACATGTTTCTACTATACGGATGGTTTTTGCCATACTGTGAGACTTTATATTTATGATGATCCATTATTTGGATGGTTGCACCCATAACATGTATCTTTTATCTAGTCTTCATCATCCAGATGGTTGCATCCATGTTGTGGATTCATGTCTTGATCTCAGATATGTATATGCATACTTGATTTGTAGGCCTCCTAACAGTGTGGGTGCTCATCCTTACCAAAATCTCGTAAAGCATCTCAACCATCACTCCTCATTCTACCTTCATGTTTTAGGGGGCATTTGTTACATAGTATTTTGTCATGCCTCCTGCAATTCCCTGTGACATACCCTGAAGTGCCCGAAACATGATCATTATATAGTATACTCATCCATGTATACAGCTCAGATCCCTCCTTTAACTTTGCTTGGAAAATCTTTGGAGCTTTCCCTGAAGAAATGGCTCTTGAAACCCTAAAATGAGGGTCATCACCCTTATGGAGCTCAAAACCACGATGATTGCATGTTCCACTATGTCAAGCCAGCGATGGCATCGCTCTGTTCCCTTTCATACCCATGATGGTCTCAAAAAGGAAGGTTTCGAAAATAGGATAAGAAGCTTCGTGATCTAGAAGCTTCCAGAGTGGCGAGCTTGAGGTGCTTTCGCATAAATGAGGTCGAATCATCCTAATTTGACCTTTTCGTCTCATCCCTATGAGCTACCTCCTTGAGACGTGGGCCTAATCCTATCTTTGGAGAAGTCCTAACTCCCTCTCTTGGCCTATAAATTCCTCCTCTCCCATTCCCAAATGGTTGATCTATGTCCATTTGCACCCCTATGCTAAGCTTCTGCTTAGAGGATATTCATTAGACTTGGAGAAGGAGTGTGCAGAGAGTTTCTTGAGTTGGACTTGGATTACCACTTAAGGAGAGCCTTTCAACATCAAGGCTATGGTTGTAAGCTTCCCCTTTATCCTTCAAATAATAATCCAATTGTTTGTTCATCTTCCCAAAATATATATGTTCATGTATGTATTGGTTTGGCATTCCTTGATCAACTAAGCAGGTTATTATTGGATTTTCTATTGGTTTTGGCATGCTTTGTTGTCTCTTGATCACTTGTGTAGGTAAATAAGCATTGAAAGAAGCAGGAACAAGTTTGTGACACAAGCGGTTTGAGGATATCAACAAAGGAAATCGGAATAGCATCATAGCAAAGTAGGCCATCTCTCTTGTTCTACTTTTCAATTATAATATACGAAGATATCTAGTTGATTGTCACTTCAGTTGCCGGACCCACTCGTTGGGCTAGAGGGATCGTCTCTATCCGCAGAGAGGATTAAACTTGTCAACACATGGTTAGGGTTTTGGTGATCCTCCTAGTAGCACTCCACCTCCTCATCATTCACCTCATGATCACTCATTGCCTCATCTTTCTCTTGATCAAAGAGCAAACCAGCAACCTTCTCCTCCTACTCATAGTTCGCTTGTTGAAGCAGTTGACCATCCATCATCTTCTGCTATAGACCAAACTTCCCCTACTACTATTGTATCGCCTTCTGCTATAGACCAGGGTACCACTACTACTATTATATGAGATATTTCACTTGATGTAGTTATTTGACATATATATATATATATATATATATATATATATATATATATATAGATAGATATATACACGATGCATTTTTTTGTTCATGTTGATGTACTTACTTTATATGTTGGTGTTGATATGTATATTTTTTGGTCATGTTAAATATGTTCATTTAAGGTGCTTGCAGATAGATGTGTATGTGATAGAAGTTATTTGACCTGAGATGTATATTTGAGGATGTGCATCGTGATGATGTTAGATTACAATGCTTGTGTTTTGTTAGATGTGATCATGATGATGATGCCTTGCTAGATTATTAGATTTGTGTGCTAGCTAATGACGTTTATATGTGCTAGACATGTATATAATTAGATGTGTTAGCAACTTTGAATGTGTATTTTAGATGATGATTATTTTGTTAGAATGTTATCATCATGATGTTTATTTTTATGAAATGATATTTATTATATATTGTGTATTGGTGAATTTATATCAAAATTTTATATATGAAATTACATGTAAAACGAATTACTTTAAAAAATTGCAATTTTTTTTTATAAATTACAAAGATTAATATGGTTGAAACTACAATTGTAAAATGACCATAAATATGTCTCTATTTCTTAGATAGTTCATACATATTCATTCTAATCTAATTAGTAAAATATTTCAATACTCACAAGGAAAAAATAATTAAAGGTGAAATGATTTAGTTAGTTCTTAACAAGACAAAAATGTGTATCCCATTCAATTTTTAAAACAAAATATTAATAATAATAAACTATTCAAAAATACAATTCAAACAATGAAAAATTACACATGGTCTATATATAGAGATAGAAAACCACTATAGATCCATCTTAATCACATATTTATGAAGCACTAAAAGGGATTAAATATTGTAATATGTACATCTTTTTTGAAGTTTTGCACTCTAAGAAGAAATTTTCATATAATGATATTTGATCCCTCTCGGATCTTGTTAGATCCGTTGTTAAGAGGGATCTATACTAGTTTATAAATTCAATCTATTGTTAAATTAAAAATACCTAAGTCATAGTTTTTTATAACTAATTTTGATTTAATATAACTTAAAAAATATATATTTTGATAAAATTTAATTTATCATTAAAGTTATGAGATTTTCAAGCAATTTAAGTTTAATATTTATAGCAACTCTTACCAATTTAAATTATAAATATTTATCTCTAAAGAGGAGGAATAAATGTAAAATAAGGCTTGTGAAGTTACTTGTAGTTTAGAATTTTCTCTATTGGAAGTTCTCCCTTAAAGAGACAAGTGAACTTTTTTCTAGTAATAAAGATATAACATTTTGGTGCTAATTTGGTTCTTTATTTATTATAGTGGTTTAAATTTATCTTTCTTTAATAACAAATATGAGTTAACTAATACAAAAAGCATACAATATTATATTTAACTTTTTGACAAATAATATATTTGATTACTTCTTAATGAATAACTCAAGAAATATTATTTTTTCCACATACTTATCACGAGATAGTCACTAAAATTCATGTTATCGCATGTCTCCTAGCTAATATGTCATGTTTACATTGATAAAGACATGCCTACTTTAAATAATTTAGTTATAAATACAAAAAATAGATATTTATTCTACATAACCTAAATAGGAAAGAAAAATGCATCACCAAGTCTATTAGAAATTCAAACAAATACCTTTTAATCACCTTCACACTGTATTATTTAATTCTTAGCCATAAAATATTTATTAATTCAAATTTTATTTATAATTACAATTGAAAACAAAAGTCAAATCTCTTCAATTATCCATGAAGAAAAAATTAAAACCTCTCTTGCATCCATGTAAGCCCATTTGTTTCACTTATGTTCCATAAAAAGATGTAATCAACATTTTACACATGCACCTAAGACCTCCTTTTAATTTACATACTCTTGCAAGAATTGAAATTTAAATATAGTAAACATGAGTTTACCTCTCATGTCAAGAATTTAATCTTACATATTAATACACAATTTTTTCATTGTTAAAGTCTTCATAGATTTATCACTACAAGATTTATATTGATTTTGATATAAACATGAAGAAAAAACTTGTAAAATGACTAATAAACCAATAATTATCTAACATCTAATTATAAATTCCTTCTCTTTAATTCCTTCATATCAACCATTTTATGTCAAGTAGGGAAGAATCAACTTATTTGATCAAAATCATGGAGTTCCCTTATGAACCTTTCTAAAATAAATCTTCAATGTTATGTTTCCAAATTCCCTATTTTCACATTTTTATGATATTCTTCTCATTTTTCTATTTGAGAAGGATTGTCACCTTGAACCCTTATTATCATAGATATTGTACACCATGTTTTAAACATTTATATTTATTGAGATATGTTTCATAGTGAAAATAAGGGAGGTTATTTTACTATATTGAAAAACTTTGACGATGGTTGTAGTAGGCCTTTTAGTACACATATATAACACAGATATGATTTTCCTTCTCCATTTTCTATCACTTTGTGAGTTATTTTAGATTGATACTCACAATGTCATTTGAGAAAGGAGATAATCAATATATTTAGATTGATATCTTAAAAACATAGTTATACATAAGCATTCTTAATGGAGTGCTCACCTTTAGGATTCAAAATGGACTTTTACATTATCTAGAATAGAAATAATTTATATTAGAAATATATGTTTGGGGTCACAAAAGTACGATAGAAGATTGATAACTCATGCTTAGAATTACAATCTTTTGATCCATCCCAATGTCTATCCAAATTAAGCCTAGAGAAGAAGTCTATTGTAAATTAGAATTAAACAAATATGTTAAAATTTTAATTTTTTAATTATAAATTACACAATTGGAAATACTTAGTTTTAAGTGTAAAAATGTTTCCACTAGAAAAAAACATGTAAAAACATTTGTGAATCTTACCAATTATATTATATGCCAAAAATACAAATAAAAAACAAAATAATTAGCAAAATAAATAAAACTAAAACATACAACAATAGTATAAATGATGAAATAACACAAGTACATATCACTCTTCGTTGTCATCACCCTGATTATCTTCCTCTCTTGGCATGATAACATTGTTCTTCTTAGAAATATGTTTTGATGTAAGGTCATGTCTTAATATGAACCCTAATCCCTATCAAACATATCTGGATTAAAAAACACTTGGTTCCAGTGTTTGGGGAAAACAAAATGCCCCCTATATTCATGCCACATATTTCTAGAGTAGATAGATATCAGCCCATTATCGCGATCTCCTTTACATTATTCTGATCAAAAGTGTCCCACCACTTGCACCTAAAAATAACACATTGAAATGAACAGAATTACACTTCAATGATCTCTTGTATCTTTAGAACATAACCTAATGTCCCATGTATTAGGTTTTGATCGTGGTGGCTAGCACGAATAGATTGGTCAAACTTGACTTCCACTCCACAATCTTGTTTCATGCATCCATCATTGATATCCTCTGTGTGAAAATGATGTCCATATGCCCGCATATATGGGAACAAATGCTCCTATAAAAAAGTGGAAAAATCACAGTGTCATGTGTCTAATAACCCGAACATATTTAAAATATAAAATATATATGTTACAATTCAAAGGTGCAATATAAAGTTAGAAATGTACAAAAATATATTATTATCAAGTTGTTGCACCCAATCCATATGTTTAGCACATCCTCCTCAACATGTGGGTAATGACTAGATGCACTGTATTTCTCTCTGACTTAATTAGCAACCTAACTATTAGGGTATTTCATTGGCATATTTTCTTTTAAATAAGAAGGATAAGGTTTGCTTCTACCATTCAACCATCAAAATTATTTCCTGTCACTCTGACCCACGATTGTGTCACTTTCGAATTGTAAAGAATGAATTTATTGATGGATTCAATTTCAAAATTTGTTGATGAAATCAAACCAACATATATAGTACATATGAGATCAAAATATGCATTAATTATGAAGTTAGGTGTGAACATTTACTACATAGAAATTTGATAAATGATAAGTCACTTACTCTTTATCATGCACCTTTTTCCATTCATTTGGAGAATCTCCCCTTATCTTTTGTCTTCATCCCTTTCGTTGTCCCAAATCAATGCACCTGGTGTGTTGTCGATCTACTTGATGTAATCATTGGCATAATATAAAGACTCATATGATATGTACCCCTATTCCATAGACCCCTCGAATTTTTCCCTTTATCGAACAAAACTTTTTAATGTCTTCATGTACCTCTCTAAGACGAACATTCAATGACAAGAAAGAACCCCAACTAATTCATCCTCATCGACTAGGTGAATAAGAAGATGAACCTATAAGTCCATGAAACTCAAAAGCAATTCCTTCTCAAACATACAAACAATCTCAGCTAACTCTTGATGCCACCATGGAATGCTAGCCATATGAATATCCTTTGATGTGATCCAACATAAAACTGCAGATAATTTACATATGGCATGTCGTAGGTCCTGGGGGAATTCATGGTTCACACACCGATGCACAAGCAGATGATAATGACACTGCAAAGTAAACATATACAAAAATTAATTATATTTTATCTTATTGCATAAAAATAATAAAAAATAATAAAATCTTGTTTTAGACATACGTACTCTTAGAAGGTTCAAATGGTCATGTGATTTCAACCCTGACAAATTTTTTTCGACAGTGAAGCAACACCATAGTGAAGACCCATAGAAATAAGGCACCCTCACACCCATTATAACTTCCTTTGCCAAAGAAAGATCATATTTATTTAAAATCCATGGGACATCACCTTCTTTGAAAGACCAAGAGGGACTAGCCTCTCCTCTACTTTCTTGTCTTGGCCAATGTTTCCTTTTAGTTTTTGAAGAAATAAGATCTCTCCTAACAACCAATGTGTCATTTTATTTTGATGATATTTTCCTCCATAAAGAAGATGAAATGTCTTTAAATATATGCATTGGATCTAGTAAGTGGGCAATCTTAAGATGCTCCCAATATGGGAGCTCATAAAAGACATATTTCCTTTTCATCCCAATGGGAAATTTCTCAACATAGGTTTTGAATAATTATGGATTATTGAACATAGGCTCCCCATTAGAATCAAACATTTATGTAATCTCCTTCTCCTTCTCTCTCTCATACGCTTTAATCCATTCAGCTTGTGTCATTATTCCAGGCCTTTGGGTTCTCTCTTGTTTACCATTGAAAGAGGATGTTTCTCTTTTATAAGGGTGTTCTCCTGGATGAATACCCTGGAGGAATCATACACTGGTTATAACCACCCCTCCCATATTTACCCACTTTCACTAGCCTGTCAAGGTAAAAATGAGATAGAGAACTACTATGCCATGACCTAACATCCTAGGCCCCATTAAGGAAGTGGGGACGACTACTGACAACAAACATGCCTTTCAAAACATCCTATAGGAGCTATAGGACACTCAGGGGTAGAGAAACCATCCAAGGTAGCCAAACCCTGAGATGGACCCCTCCTTCTCTACCCTAGACCCTCAATGGCACCCACAACAAGTCCTCCATGAAGTTGGAAGCCTCCAACTGCATGCACAAGCCTACATCCATGCGGTTTCAACCCATATTTTCCAATTAGGAGCATGTGGTCTCGGATTCTGAGCCTAAATTCCAACTCAACCTCCAGACCACTACCCAAAACTTCCTATAACTTCTTAGATACATAAATGACATGAAAATAAAGGTAAACATTCAATCTTGAGTTAGATAGACCTTACCACGCCTAACCATGACATTCATTTCCTCAAACATATTGAGAACATGTAACCCGCAGGTCACGAATGCATATTTGAACATAGGGGTTTGATACTTATATGAGAATCATCAAGAAGATCTAATTCCATCTCATAATAGTTGCAGTAACAATTATTAGCTTATGCATTCCTCAACCATTCATCATTTAATCAAACATGTCAAGAGCCATAACTAGAGCTTTTTATGAAACCATGCTTATAACTAGCATATAACCATAATAATAACCATGATATAATGGTCACCAAATACACATAACAACAAGTACGATTACTCATGGAATACATGAGGAAAAGAGCGCTTATTAACATATGTAAAAGCCAACCAAGTCAGGGACTTCCATGTACCATCTGACCATAGATTGAGTTGAACCAAATCTTTCTTTCAGCCAATCACCCCCATGCTATATTCCAAGCATGGATGTGGGACTCAAGAAGAAAACAACCAGGGCTTCCCAGAGTTCAAACCACCTCCACCCTTAGGCTTTACTGCAATCCCACCAAAACCAGTCAAGGGGTTCCTATGCCCAAAGAAAGCACCTAAACAACTAGGCTTTACTTTCAAGGGATGGGCCATTCCAAAAACAAGAAAATAAACCACCTAGCTTTACCGCAATACCACCAAAATCATTCTAGGGATCACTAGGCCCAAAACAATCTCAGATGCCTCAAAATTTCTTCACCAATACATTAAGGAATTTTCTCATCTCCACCCTCATTCCTTACTTCAATCCCACCAAAGCCGCTCAAGGGATTCCTAGGCCCTCAGGAATTTCCCTAAGACCACCTCACCTGGTTCCAAAACCATCCTGCAATCCAAAGCTCAACCAAATGAAATAAGCCCATCACAGCATGGCTATCTCGAAATGGCAAGGCAAGTTAGAAACCACTATCACGCCTAACAAAACCCATGCCAGTGACAACAATAGAAACAAATACACTCATGCATGTACCATGAATTCACAAACCAACTAGGAAATCACACATGCAACTTGTTACATGCAAGTATTCATGTTGAAGTTTCTTGATCCAACTTCTCCCGTGCATATCCCTTTCTTTCATTGTCCTTTCGTTGCCTTCCTTTACCTTCCTTTTCTTTTTTTCTCTAATGCTAGAGTGCTCCAAGAATTCTCTCAGTGTGCAATAGTAGGAGATAATAGAGAGAGCTACAACATTAAACCGACAAAATATTAAATTGATAAAAGTTGTGAATTGATCCTCATAAGTATTTCTATTATTGAGCCATCTATTTTCTTCAATTTACATTATTTTCCTTCAATTTCCCTCTCATGTAAATTTGTGACCTTTCATCTCCCGTTTCTCTTATTTTCCTTTATTTTCATAAATAAAATGCCAATTAATGCCTGTTTTCCTTTCCAAAGCCTCTTCCAATGCCTTTGTAAATTTACTTAGCCATTATAAACCAATATGAACACCAACTAGGATGTTTTTCACAAAATTCAGCTTGGAATACATGTCCCATAAGCTTGGTCTTATTTTTCCTTTACTAACATTATTACATGAACCTTTAACCCATGATTGTTACAAACCCCTCCCCCTTAGTGGAACACCGTCCTTGGTGTTCTATGACACCTATGACCAACAAAATTCTAAAAACCAAAACACATTGCCCATGGATATTTATAACTTAGCTCGATGCAGTATTTACAATAAATAACCCGCCGAAAAGAAAAACCAATATGACAAACAAAGAAACATGACAACCATACTTCTTATTGGAGATTTATAACATAGTTCATTGTGGTATTTACAATTAAACCCATACATAAATATGTACATATACGAAAACTCCTTTGCCTCAATCAACAAAAAATAAAGGATACATAGCATGCATCTAATTATCCATCTCCCATGTAGCTTCATTGGGCCCTAAGTGCTTCCACTGCACTTTAACTTGCTCGATTACGCGGTTCTGGAGCATGAGTTGTTTCCATTTCAAAATGTACTAAGGTTATGGCTAGAATTCTCCTTCTAGCTCCACCTATAATACAGACCAATCAATCACATGATCAACATGTTTCACATATATTTTAAGTCATGAAACATGGAAGACATCATGGACTTTCATTGTCTAAGGTAGTGCAATTTTGTAGGCAACTGGCCCAATCCTCTCAAGGATCTCAAAAGGCCCGCAATATAGAGGTGCCAACTTGGCACATGATCAAATCCTCAAGGATATCCTCTTGGGCTTAATGCATAAGCACACATGCTCCCCAACCTGAAACTCCTTAAATGTCATGTGTTGATCTGCATAACTCTTTTGTCTACCTTGTGATGCCTTTAGATTCTTCTTGATAACATGCATTTCTTATTCCATTTCTACCAACATGTCAATTCCTATTAGTACCTTGTTCACTAGATCACTCCATCTAATGGGATTATTACAACTCCGCCCATAAAGTGCCTCAAATGGTCTCATCCTTAGTGACTCCTGATACCCATTGTTGTAAGAAAACTCAACCAGTGGAAGATACTCCTACCACAACCTTTGCTAGTGCCTAAGATAGATCTGCAACATGTTCTCTAAAATCTTGTTTACCCTCTTTGTGTTTCCATCTATCTGCGGATGATAATATGTACAGAAGGCCAACTATGTACCCAAACCTGCAAATAACCCCTTCCAAAACCTGGAAGTGAACTTAGCATCTCTATATTAACCAATATTCCTATGAATACCATGTAATCTCACTATCTCCCTGAAGAAGACCTGAGCTACCTCACTAGTTGAATACAATAGAATTAACTGGGATAAAACGAGCTAACTTAGTCAACCTGTCAACTAAAACCATGATGGAATCATGTTGTCTAGATTTTCTCAGAAAACCTGTAATGAAATCCGTAGATATGACCTCCAATTTCCATTTTGGAATTAAAATTGGGTGTAGTAAACCAACTGGATGTTGTTGTAGCTGTCCAAAATTTTTCCTTAGCTTTGTTTTGGAGCCTCCCTACCAACCATCCTTAGCAGCATATCTTGCATCCTTAAGCACATCAGCTTCAATTGTTTCATAGAGTCTTGTCAGCCCTTGCATGCAAGTTTCTTCCACCTCCTTCACTGGCTGATTTCCGGACTTAGTGTCATTTGATGGTTGAGTAGCTCCCTCTAGGAATTGCACAATTTTGGAGGGGAACCAACCTTCACTCCAAAAATTGCACAAACCCAGCTGGACACCCTGCAGGGCTCCAAAATTACGCAATTCTTCCAGATAGTCTTCCTCTCACAAATTGTGAAATTCATCCCAAGACAGCTACTCAGCCCAGAAATTGTGAAATTCTGGGCAGCAGTACCCTGCTGCTCCCATAATTGCGCAATCCCTCTAGGATAGCCAACCCAATAGCTAGTAGAAATTGCACAAATCAACTAGGCATATTGCTGGGTTTAGAAATTGCGTAACACAATTAGACATGCTTCCTTGAGAAAATTGCGCAGTCTGACGCAAGATAGTTTCTCAACCTAGAAATTGTGCAATCCTAGGAGATAGTAACCTGTTCCTCTCAGAAATTGCATAATCCCTCTAGGACAACCATCTCTGCTTAGCCCAGAAACTACGCAAATTACTCTACTAGGCTCGCAGACTGATGCATGTGCCTTCAGGTTGACTGGTTCCCTCCAGGACCGAGAAAAACTAATTTTCATGCATGTACTTCTTTTCCCAAGGCAACAGACAAAGGAATCCCTAGATTTATGGATCTATTTTTAGCAACTGGAGGTTACATGCATGGATCACTTTAGAAACCTCCCGCCAAGTGTTGCTTTTCCTACATTTGTGGCATGTGTGTCATAACCTCAATTTTATCAAAAATAATTTTTCAAATGTTGCAGAGCTCATTCCTCGCATTGATCTTGCATCTCTAACATCCCACATCGCATCTGGGAGTCGTTGGCACTTTCAACTCAGTTGTTTCGATGTAATCCTGCTTCGCATATCTTGTGCTGCATTTCTATCACTATTTTTGTTTTGGCTTGTGTGACTGTTGTCTGATTTATTTTTGTGAACGCTTGATGTCATTTACATTTATGTTAGATGGTACAAGCATCATTTCAGTTTTCGTTTGCATCTCACTTTTGTTGCATGCATGACACTTTTTTTGCACCGACGGTTGTCGTCACGACGTCCCACTTCACTCGCATGCATGATGTCCTGTTTTCTGAATCCTACACTTACTGTTTGCATGCATAATCATTCACTCTTGTTTGCACTCATCTCATCATGCATTCAGAATTCTCATGTTTTCAGTTGCCTGTCGACCAGTCTGGTCTACCTTGGCCTAGACCGTGTGTTGCCTAGATAGCACTGCGTATTTCCAAAAGTGAAGGCTCTGCCTTCCCTCCATAAATTGTGCATGTCTAGCCTAGCACTAAACTCCAGGCTTTCATTGCACAAGTCTTGGAGGTAGTGTCCTGTTGGCCCTAGAAACAGTGCAATGTAGTTTGCTAGTTGCATGTTAATGTTGACTTGAATTGCACATTGCGCAGTTTCAACCTTAAGCAAGCCAGGCTGGACTGTGCATTGCACAGTTCTAGTAGTCAGTCAGCCTCCTGATATCCGAGACTATGCCTTGTGCAGTTTCAGCAATTAGTCTCCCGACCTCCTGGCAGAAATTTCGCAACCTTCACAATCAATCACACAGGCATATGGCAAGTCAGTCCTCAAGTTTGTTTTGGTTTTTGATTGACAGATTGCTTGCCATGAGTGTTGTTATGTCTCCAGGCATCACAGGTGTTCATTTGTCTCTCAACAACACAAGTACAATGGCCTTCACGAGAGGATAGTCAAAGGACACCGTTTAGAGCACAATGGGGGTTGCAGCCAAGCAAGTATCTATGAGCTTTCCTACCTATGAAGACATCAAGTTGTTTGTAGGCAAGGACATCAAGATAATATGGTAGCAGCATCACATCGAGCAGCACCATCAGCAACAGTAGAAGGTAGCACACCCACACGTGATGAATGCAAGAGGAAGGTTGTTGACAACATAGAGGCAGAGAAAAGTTTTGAGTTCAAAGCAAATCCACTCGTGACGAAAGTAGCTTTGGAGATTGAAGCTATGAGGTGACTGCAGGACAAGAAGATCGCAAGAAGGAAGATAGAGAAACATATAAGGAGTTCCTTGTGCTAAAGCGACAAATCAAGGAAGAATAGGAGCTTCACAGATGAGAGAATGAGTTGCAGCAGGAACAGGTATAGCAGGGGGCACAACATGTAGAGATGAATGAAACTATGCCTGTACAAGTTATAGATCCATCCCAGTAATTGGCACGGAGAAAACAAGGTGAGAAATGTTGTTGATCACATGCAAGGCAATTCAGTAGCATGCATGTCATTATGCGCACGCATGTCATTGTGCACACGCATGCAATCCCACCCATTTGGCACACTCATCGAGGCAAGACTGGAGTTGAACATGTATTCTGACAAGTTGATGCACATGACCACTAGCACATGCTTGGAGGTAAGCATAGACATTATGCATCAGCATGCTGCTAGTTTGGTCGTACCCAGGACGACCATGTGCATGCTATCTGACAAGTTGGACAGAGGAGCCATATCAGTGTACTAGGATGCAACGGAGGCAAGAGTTCACTTTCAGCAAGATTTCGCCATTGAGTGCGCGATCACCACAATAGACCACCATGCTTGGCATCAGTGTACCACGATCAACCACCATGAGGATGTCAAAGGGTTGGTTGTCCCATGTATGTCTGAGTCTTAGTGATGTCTTGCATGGCTTGCTCAAGCCTATGTCATACCACATGGGTACATGTGCATTGTAATGTAACATCATGTAAAGTGAAAGTCCAAGTGTCGATAGTTGGACGTAATAGTCATGTAGTAGGTGAAGAGTCATGAGGGTAGATGAAGAGTCACAAAGGGGAATGTCAAGGGTCACCTCACCCTTTGTTATAAATAGAAACTCATAACTTATTGTAGAGGCTTTTGGTCAGCCAAGCTTCCAATAGGAGTATCTTAGAGAAAGCTTGGACAGTATTGTAACAAGCCTTGGCATCTCCACTGTGTAGAGCTAGTATATCTCTTTGGAGGAGTAGGTGGCAATGACTGTAATGTTCCATTGTCAGAACTAGTGGTTGGTCATGGTTGTATTGTATAACTAGAACTTTCACTTGTTAATATAACAGAGCCAACATATTTCATGCATATGTTGTTATTGTATTTCAGCTAACTTGTCTACTCTAATAATATATGTATATGTTTTCTTACGCATGAATGTATGGCTTTCCTATATAAGTATGTATGAATCTTACTAAAATGTGTTGTTGGTTTAGCCATCAATTTGAATTGCTAGCTTTCTTTCCAATTTGTGATGCATCTTTGATCATGTGTTCCCTTCTTAACTCCGTGCTTTCACAGGTTTCCAAGGGGCGCACTCACCTCACCCTCCATGTGTTAGAACCATTCATGCACCTTCCTTGACTTGCTGCATATATCACACCCTTTCTACCAACAGGGACATCTTACTTGCCTCTGTGTACCATCACAGTCAAGGAAATACCGTACGACCGACTGTTGGGACTCCTGCACCAAATGGTCTGAGGTCTAGCTGGGACTTCTTACCGGGGAGATCCCCTGACATGTTGGCGCATCTAGCACCGTAAATATTTTGGCGCTAGAAGGAGGGCCGGATGACAAGCTAAGTCCTCACATATGTTTTTAATATTTGTAGATCTATCATGACTAACTAGAGAGTTTCTCTTCCGGAGTGCATGTCTTATGGAAAAGACTTCAAAATCTCGGAAGAGCTCTTAGATAAATTGTCACATAAAACATACGATGGTGGAGGCTACGTAGCCTTGGTTAGGCACGCGGTCAAAATTATAGGTTCATGTGAAAGACATGGAATATTTGAAGAATACATGACCTACGCATTGTTCATATACAAGCTTTGAGGGCACCCATTGCACTAGTGTGCCACACTGCCTGAAAAATATATTCATTCTCCTGCTCATTTGGTCGTAGAGATAGACCTTGCTTTCAGTCACTTTAACTGTAAAGCACTTGATAAATAAATTCTGAAATTATAAAAAGAACTCGATGAATCCATTGAACAATTTCACACACACTTTTGTAATCTTGCATACTGATTTCCCGAAGATGAAATTGATTGGGAATTTCTTGATGGAAGATTTGAGTATCTTTTCACATATCCGAAAATCTGCAACTCTTGAAATCATCTGAACCCCACTTAGCACACTTCAGTGATGGAGCTGTGCAATCACAGGCAGGCACAGTTGTTGTCACAAGTGACTATCCTCCTTCACCTCATCATAGAACTCCACCACTGCAGAGTGATGTGGGAGATTATGCACACACATCTGTTTAAGTGTCACATCATCCCACCCCACCTTCTCTTGATATCTGCACAAACTTGGCTTGCAACCCTATTGGTTTTCACGTGAATATGTTCCCTCAACCTCCATCCCTGCATTTTGTTGATCCTTCGAATGGTATTGTCTTGTGTTCTTCCATTCTGGACTCCTCGCCTGTTGTGAACGAGGATCAAGTTGTCGACGGAGTTGGTGTTATGCAGCCAACCTATGCCACCATTCATGATGAGTGTGTGCAGGAATCTAAAGAAGAACCTACGGTGAAGGATGACTCCCTTCCAACTACGTCTCATTCGCTTTTTCCTAACATCCCTTGTGATTCTACCACTATTGATTTCCCCAGTGAAAACCCATTTCTGGATGTTTCTACTTCTGATCGTTCACAGGACATGTTGGATGTGAATCCGTCATTACATTGCAGAGAGGACACATTTTCCTCTAAAAATACGTCCAATCTGTCATCTGTCATTTCTGAAAACACTGAGAGTGAACATCCTTGCTTCTCATCTACACCTCTACCCATTTCATCAAATCATGAGGATGTCGACAAACATCCTGGATTTTCTTATCTTGGTTGTCATGATCTCTCTACTTCTACATCTGATCAGGATGTTGATTCAATATTTGTCAATTTGTCTAAGACACTAGTCTATGATGATCTATCTATCTACGAAGTCGAAACCCCACAGACTCTCGAGGAAATTCAGCCTGTGCTGATGGTTATATCAACTCCTCATTGTCCTGAGGTTGGTTTCACTTCCGATCCGTAAATTGTTGAAACACACAAGGCTCCTCATCACTCTCTGTTTTTCATTCAAGATCAATCCAACACTTAGATTTCACTTCCTCCACTCCAACTACACGATCCCATCACTCATGCATGGGTGGAATATTACACACCAAGCACACTTGCATAATGTAAGTGGCCTACCTTTCTCACATTTTCTTGCATGTCACAGTCAAGAGAATGCATACACTCAACATCTACATGCAGTGTAGCACAACACCATGGCAAGTCCACAAATTTCATGTCATGTGCTTTCACTCATTTTTGTTCTATGGACGCTTGTAAGCTCGAAGAATGTACATCTTCATTGTTATATCTTTCATGCTTGCTGGTTTGCGCAACTGCAATGTTCACGAACCATGCCTTCACCAACATGGGTCGACCAATGCGTCGGTGGCTCCATTGGAAGTATCACTCTTGAAACAAGTTGGGTAAAGTACAAGAGGACTTGTACATCTATCAATACCTGGTTATCTGTCTTCCTGCCTCTTATGTAAGAAATTTTTGTCTTCAGTCCACGATACATCAATAGAAAATACGTACTCTTCGAAGTGAAGCTTGGTGAAAACACAATGCTTGCGCGTGAACTAGTATCACCTACTCTAGTTGGTTGTTTTTGGGTTAATCCTTGTCATCTTCCGCCTCTGAAATGAATAAGTGCTATGCACAGTTATGAAAAAATGAAAAAAAATGAAAATGTGAAAAAGTTTGAAAGAAATGAAAAATGAAAAATGAATGAGGCGAAAGAAGAGAAAGGCTTCCTACGGAGAGATGTGATACAAGTAACTCGGCCAGGGTACTAACTAGGCTCACTGGCAGCGGAGCGATGCTTTTGTTCCTACGTGACTCCATTGGGGTACTGTCCAGGCCTGTTGGAAGCAGAGCAACACTAGAGATGAAACTTAAACTCTGATGACCAGTATGACTTGTGCACCAATATACCCCTCATCCCTAATCGAAAAAACTGTGTTGGCTTGGCTTGGAATGTGTGTCGACCGACCAAAAGCCTAGCAGATGCTACATCTTACAATCAAGCAAGTGTGGAAACCAAGACGAAATACTTCGAGAGGTGTTAGACTTGCTTTTCACGAACAAGGTTCATATAGAGAGCCAGATTTATACTAGTGTCAAGGAATTTAGACTTCTGTGATCCATAACGTTTGTTTAGAAAAAAATTTGGCGAAATCACATAATTGATCATTTGTCGACGCGTTTCGAACCAACTAGTGTGGTTCATCGTCAAGACAAGTTGAAGATACAGATCCAGTATAGCGAGTTAAATAGTCCAAGCAGAGACTCCAACGGCTAAAAAGACTAACGGCTATTTTTCAACTTAAGGACCCAGTCAAACTCCCTTTAACTAAATTAATATTAATATTCTTTATAATTATTATTATACTTCTAGAGCTAAGTAAACTGGGCAAAAATTAACCAGATCAGAGGATATTAAACTATTTAGATATTTAATGTATAATTATATATAATAATATTTTTCAATACCTAATATAATACTATATTTAATATTTTTTAAATTATTAGAAAACTATAATTTTTACTAAAAATTGAATTAGATCAATGGTTAGTAAAAATTATAGTTTTCTAATAATTTAAAAAATATTAAATATAGTATTATATTAGGTATTGAAAAATATTATTATATATAATTATACATTAAATATCTAAATAGTTTAATATCCTCTGATCTGGTTAATTTTTGCCCAGTTTACTTAGCTCTAGAAGTATAATAATAATTATAAAGAATATTAATATTAATTTAGTTAAAGGGAGTTTGACTGGGTCCTTAAGTTGAAAAATAGCCGTTAGTCTTTTTAGCCGTTGGAGTCTCTGCTTGGACTATTTAACTCGCTATACTGGATCTGTATCTTCAACTTGTCCTGACGATGAACCACACTAGTTGGTTCGAAACGCGTCGACAAATGATCAATTATGTGATTTCGCCAAAAAAAAATTTATACTAGTGTGTCGCCAAGTGTTGTAGCGACTACAACCACCCTCCAAAATTTTTCCTTCACTTCGTTTTGGAGCCTCCCTACTGACCATCCTCAACAGCGTGTCTTGCATCATTAAGCACATCAGCTTCAGCTTCATATAGTCTTGTCAGCCTGTGCATGCAAGTTTGTTCCACCTCCTTCACAGGTTGATTTTTGAACTGAGTGTCAGTTGTTGTTTGAGCAGCTGCCTCTAGGAATTGTACAATTCTGAAGCGGAACTAGCCTTCCCTCCAGAAATTGTGCGAACCCAACTGGGCTCCAGAATTACACAACTATTCCTAACAGTCTTCCTCTCAAAAGTTGCGCAATTCATCCCAGGACATTTGTTGAGCCAAGAAATTGCACAATTATGGGCAGTAGTCACCTGCTGCTCCCAGAAATTGGATAATCCCTCTAGGAAAACTAGGCCAACAGCTAGCAAAAATTGCACAAATCAACTAGGCAGCCTGTTGGGTTCAGAAATTGCGCAATGCAGTTAGACAGGCTTCCTTGAGAAAATTGCGCAATCTGACCCAAGATAGCTGCTCATCCCATAAATTGTGCAATCCTGGGAGACAGTCACATGTTCCTCTTATATATTGCACAATCCATCTAGGACAATCGTCTCTTCTCAGCCCAGAAATTGCGCAAATCCCTCTCCTAGGCTCGCAAGCTAATGCATGTGCCTTCAGGTTGATCAGTTCCCTCCGAGACCAAGCAAAACTAATTTGCATGCATGGACTGCTTTTACCAAGGTAGCATGCGAAGGAATCCCTAGATTTAGGGATTTTTTTTAGTAGTTGGAGGTTTCATGCATGGATCACTTTAGAAACCTCCCACCAAGTGTCACTTTTCCTAGATTTGTGGCATGCGCGTCATAACCTCGATTTTATCAAAACTAATTTTCTAGACACTGCAGATCTCATTCCTCACATTGATCTTCCATCTCTGACATCCCACATTGCATCTAGGAGTCATCAACACATTTAGTTCAACTGTTTCAGGCTAAGCCTGGTTTACATATCTTATGCTACGTTTATGTCACTTTTTGTGTTTCGACTTGTGTGAGTGTTATCTTCTTGATTTTTGTGAATGCTTGATGTCGTTTGCATGCATTTTAGCTTGTACAATTGTCATTTTAGTTTTTGTTTGCATATCACTGTTGTCACATGCATGACACTGTTTTTGCATCCACAATCGTCGTCACGACGACCCACTTCACTTGCATGCATGTTGTCCCATTTTTTGAATCTTGCACTTATTGTTTGCATGCATAATCATTCACTCTTGTTTGTGCTCATCTCATCATGCATTCGGACTTCTCATGTTTCCAAATGCCCGTCAGCCGGTCTAGGCTGCCTTGGCCTGGACCGTGCCTTGCCCGGCTAGCACTGCACATTTCCGAAATCGAAGGCTTTGTCTTCCCTCTACAAATTGCGCAAGTCTAGCCCAACACTGACCTCTAGGCTTGCATCACGTAAGTCTTGGAGGCAGTGTCCTGCTGGCCCTAGAAACTGAGAAATGCAGTTTATTGGTTGCATGTCACTACAACTGAAATTGGCATTGTACAGTTTCAGTCCTCAACAGGCTAGGTTGGACTATGCATTGCACAGTTCCAACAATCAATCAACCTCCTAACAGCCTGGACTATGCCTTGTGCAGTTTTGGCAGTCAATCTCTTGACCTCCCGATGGAAATTGCGCAACCTTAATGATCAATCACACAGGTATATTGTAAGTCAATCCTCAAGTTTTTTTTGGTTTTCAATTGACAGATTGCTTGCCATGAGTGTTTCTGTGTCTCCAATAATCACAGGTGTTTTTCTGTCTCTCAGCAGCACAAGTAAAATGGCCTTCTTGAGGGTAGAGTCAAAGGACAGCGTTGAGAGCACAACGGGGGTTGTAGCCAAGAAAATGTCTATGAGCTTGCCTACCTATGAAGACATCAATTTGTTTGTAGACAAGGACATCAAGATAATATGGAAGCAGCATCACATCGAGCAGCACCATCAACAGCAGTAAAACACAACACACCCGCACTCAACGAATGCAAGAGAAAGGTTTTTGACAACATAGAGGTGGAGCAAAGCTGCGAGTTTAAATCAAATCCACTCGTGATGAAAGTAGCTTTGGAGATGGAAGCTATGAGTTGACGACGCAACATGAAGATCACGTGAAGGAAAAGAGAGAAATAGAGAAGGAGTTGCATGTTCTGAAGCAGAAAATCAAGGAAGAACAAGAGCTGCACAGATGAGAGAATGAGTTGTAGCGGGAACAAGTACAATGGGGGTGGGGGGGAACATGCACAGATGAATGAAATTGTGCCCATACAAGTTATAGATCCATCCCACCAACTAGCACAAAGCAGACAAGGTGAGTAGTGTTGTTGATTGCATGTAAGAGAATTCAGCAGAATGCATGTCATTGTGTGCACGCATGTGATCCCACCCATTTGGAACTCTCACAGAGGTGAAGACAAGAAGCAAGTGTGACTGGAGCTGAAAATGTATTCTAAAAATTTGATGCACATGGCCATGATCACATGCTTGGAGATCAACATAGACACTATGCATCAGCATGTTGCTGGTCTGGTCGCACCTAGGACGACCATGCGCATGGTATCAGACGAGTTGGATAGAGGAGCCATATTAGTGTACTAGGACGCAATATAGGCAAGAGTTCACCTTCAACAGGATGTCACCATTGAGTGCACGGACACCCCAATGGACCATCAAGCTTGGCATTAGTTTGCCATGGTCAACCACCATGAGGATGTCAAAGAGTTTGTCATCCCACATATGTCTGAGTCTTAGTGATGTCTTGCATGGCTTGCTCAAGTCTATGTCATCCCACATGGGTACGTGTGCATTTTAATGTAACATCATGTAAAGTGAAAGTCCAAGTGTCAGTAGTTGGATGTTACAGTCAAGTAGTACGTGAAGAGTCATGAGGGTAAATGAAGAGTCACAAAGGGGAATGTCAAGGGTCACCCCACCCTTTGCTATAAATAGAACCTCATAACTTATTGTAGAGGCTTTTGGTTAGCCAAGCTTTCAATAGGAGTATCTTAGAGAAAGCTTGGACAGTATTGTAACGAGGCTTGGATTCTCCACTGTGTAGAGCTAGTATATCTCTTTGGAGGAGCAAGCGGCAGTAACTGTAACATTCTGTTGTTGGAACTAGTGGTTGGTCATGGTTGTATTGTATGACTGGAACCTTCACTTCTTAATATAATAGAGCCAGCACGTTTCATGCACATGTTGTTATTGTATTTCAACTAACTTGTCTGCTCTAATAATATATGTATATGTTTTCTTACACATGCATGTATGGCTTTCCTATATAAGTATGTATGAATCTTACTTAAATGTGTTGTTGGTTTAACCATCACTTTGGATTGCTAGCTCACTTTCTTTCCAGTTTGTGATGCATCTTTGCTAGTGTGTTCCCTTCTTAACTCTGTGCTTTAATAGGTTTCCAAGGGGCGCACTCGCCTCACCCTCCGTGTGTTATAACCGTTCATGCACCTTCCTTGAATTGCTGCATATGTCACACCCTTGCTACCAACAAGGACATATTACTTGCCTCTGCGTACCATCGCGGTCAAGGTGATACCGTACGACCAACTGCTGGGACTCCTATACCAAACGATCTGAGGTCTAGTTGGGACTTCTTACCAGGGAGATCTCATGACTTGTTGGCGGGTCCAACACTGTCAACAAATGCTTAACTCTACTTTTAGCCATTGAAAATCTAAACATGTTGCGATGAAATCAACTACCTCTTTCTTCTGATTCGGCCAATAGTAGAACTTCTTCATAGTTGTTAATGTCTTATGATATCCCAAATGACCTGAATACGGCTTAACATGAACTTCCTATAAGATAAGATTCTTGAGCTCACTATTGTCTGGCACATACATCCTATACCTAAATATTACCAAACCATATGTCATGAGATGATAATCCACATCTTGTTGACCTGTACCCTATTCTTTCAACCTATGCTTAAGCTCCTAGTAGTTTTCATACTATTGTTCTTCTTGTAAGATCTGATCCTGTAAATGTGTCCCATATGAACTCATAGATGTTATGTGATTTATTTGCACTCTTCTGCTGAGAGAATCAGAAACCATGTTCTCCTTACCCTTAATGTACTTGATCTTGAATTCAAACTCACTGAGCATGGCCAACCATCTAGCTTGCCTAGAATTCAGAATAGGTTGGTTAAAAAAATATCTCAACCCACTGTGATCACTCATCAACACAAACCTCTTGCTAAGAAGATGGTGCTTCCACATCTTAAATGCATGAATGATCATTTCCAACTCAAGATCATGTGTCACATAGTTCGGCTTGTGCTCATTCAATTTCCTTAACTCATAGCATACCAGTTGTCCCTCCTGTATCAGGACTCCACCAAGTCCTCTCTTGCAAAAATTTGTACACACAACAAACTAGATCTGCAACCTTTAGAATTGGAGAATTTGTAATCAACTGCTTCAGCTTCTCAAAACTAGCTACACATTCCTACGTCCATTTAAATTTCTTTCCTTTTCGCTGCAAAGATGTAATAGGATAGGTAATCCATGTGAAATTCCTAATGAACATCCTATAATAATGTGCTAACCCCATGAATGATCTAACCTCATCCACATGCATAGGAGCTACTCATTTCATGATAGCTCTAATCTTTTCCGGATCCACTATTATGCCTTCCTTCGAAACAACATGTCCCACGTAATTTACCTATATCTGAAAGAAATTGCATTTACTAAGCTTCGCATGCAACTGATGCTCTCTTAGCAATCTCAATATTGCGGCTAAGTGTTTTGCATGCTCTTCCTCTTTCTTAGAATATATCAATATATCATCAACGAATACATTCCCAAACTTGTCCAGATAAGGACGCAACACATTATTCATCAAATGCATGAAAGTAGTTGGAGCATTAGTAAAACCAAAAGGAACCATAAAAAACTCATAATGCCCATACCTCGTCTAAAAACAAGTCTTTTAGATGTCCTCTTCTTTCAAGCATACCTGATGATATCTCAATCTCAAGTCAATCTTCGAGAACATTGTTACTCCCTTCAACTGGTCAAATAAGCCATCGATCCTTGGAAAAGCATACATGTTCTTGATCATCACCTTGTTTAGCTACCTATATTCAATGCATAACTTGAGAGTACCATCCTTCTTCTTCAAAAACAACACTAGTGCACCCCATGTTGCCACAATTGGCCTAATGTATCCCTTGTCAAGCATTTCCTTCAATTGCAACTTCAATTCCAATAACTCTAGAGTGTTCATTCTGTAAGGTGCCTTTGATGTTGGGGCTACTTCTAATACCAACTCAATAGAAAAGTTTACTTCCCTGTGAGGCAGAAACTCTGAAATATCTACTGGAAATACATCCTAAAACTGCTACAAAGTCGAATAACTCTTCAAGGCTTTTGCATCCTCAACATCCTTACCTTTATCACTGGAAACATGCACTGCAAAAAATACACACCCCTTCCTACGACTACACTTTTCCTGCATAGTGGTAACCATTCTAACTGACATAACCTTCTTCTTACCCTGTAATATTTTTTGTTCTCCATTTTCACCTAAGCAGTCAATATCCTTCCCATAACAATCCAACTTAGTCCTCTAAAGGTACAATGAATCCATACCTAGAATCATATTATATGAACCAAACAAAAGCACATTTTGATGTGATGATGTAGGCATACCATTCAACTCAAATGCATAAGCTCTTACCCAATGATGAACTATTTTTCTTAGTGCCTAGAGCCAACTACACCAACCAAGACTTTTAATGCACTTATTTTCTCAAACAATACTTATCGACTAGGTCAGGGTTAACATAGCTATAATTAGATCCAGGGTCAATCAAAATAGAAACAACTTGATCCCAAAGCTTACCTTCCATCTCAATGATGGATGTCTGGTGACTTGCCTACCTATTATCCAATGTTGCATAGATCTGAGGAATTCTATAACCAACATCCCCAACTGTCTGTGCCTCCTTAAAATTGTAGATCTGAGGCCTACCACCCTGATATGACGAACAATACGTCTTGATATGCTTCTTGCCACACATCCATGTTATGCAACCAGATCAAAAATAGATATATCAACAACTTAAAACTTATCCTCTTCAGGGGGGAACCCTCCTTTACATTACATAAATGAACAATTCTTGGATTATACAAATGATAAGACCTCCTTGGTATATATAGGAGTGTAAGGGGTCACAATACAATCAGAGCCTACATAGCAATAATAATGTAAGGGCACAACAATAAAAATAGTGGTCTTCTATGGGACCACAACAATAACAACATGGAGCTACAATAACAATAAAAATAAGTGAAATACACTAGTATTATAGGGACATAACATGCCCCTCTCCTTAATAAAAGTGTTGTCCTCAATGCTTGAGTAGTTTTGGATGCTTTTGTATAAAATTCCCATCCTCCCATGGAGACTCTTTAGCAGGTAAGTTCTTCCACTTAATGAGATACTCTGAAATCAACCGATTCTGTAGCTGTCAGTTCTTGTTTCCATGACTAGTTCAGGCTCAAATATGGTTTTTCCTTCTTCTTCAAGTTCTAGCAACATTGATTGAACTAGGAGCTTGTCATCGATAGCCTTCTTTAAGCATGAAACATAGAAAACTAGGTGTACTTTGAAAGATGTAGAAAAATCCAATTTGTATGACATAGTACCAATCTTTTGCAACACCTTGTAAGGACCATAGTACTTGGGTGATAATTTAATATCATTCTTAGCTTACTTGAGGGACATTTTTTTGTATGTTTGTATCCGTAAAAATACCCAATCGCCTACATCAAAACTTCTTTCACTGTGATGCTAATCTCTCCATTGTTTCATTCAATTTTGTGCCAGAGTGAGGTTATCCTTTAAGAGTTGAAGAACCTTTTGTTGATGCTCGAAGTGATCTTCCACTGCTTGAACCTTAGAGTTTTATCTTAAAGATGATGTCATGGATGGTGGATGATACCCATAAATTTCCATAAATGGGATCATTTTTTCTACAGTATGGAAGGACATGTTCTAACACCATTCAGCTAGAGGTAACCACTTGACCCATTGTGGTTTTTTATTAGATACAAAGCAACAAAGATATCCTTCCAAACATTTGTTCACTATATCAATTTTCCCATCAGATTGAGGATGATAAGATGAGCTACGAGCTAATTGAGTACTAAGACAAGGAAAGAATTATGTCCAAAAATCTCCAGTGAAAATGGGATCTCTATCACTTACAATAATCTTTGGTTTTCCATGTAGCTTTTGAATTGTTTCCATAAATGCAATAGCAACTGTAAGTGTCTTTAAAAGGATGAGATAATGCACAAAAGTGTGCATACTTAGTGAGTCTATCAACTACCACTAGGACAACACTCTTTCCTTTAGAATTGGGTAAACCTATGATAAAATCCATTGATACCTCCTCCCAATGCTAACTTGGAATGGGTAAAGGTTCTAACGAACACATGGTCTTAATTGCATCAACTTTATTTTGTTGGAAAACCAAACATTGTCCCACAAACTTTTGAATATAAAATTTAAGGCCATCCCAAAAAAAATCCTTCTTGACCCTGTGATAAGTTTTTAAAAATCCTGAGATCCCTCCTAAGGTGGAGGTGGGCAATTCCAAAAGAATCTTTTGCTTGAGTTGGGAATTATTACAAATATATAAGCGATCTTCATGCCATAATGAATCATTTTTTCTAGCTAAATGTATCAGATGTACTGGGATCTTGTTGCAACCTTTGAATTAGTATCCACACCTCTTCGTCATTCTTCCATTCATCCCTTTATTTGGTTATTCAATTAGGTTGGATAATAGAAATGGCACAAAGCAATTCTTCCACATCCTCATCCTTTCTTGAAAGTGCATCTACAACAACATTTTTCTTCCCTTTTTTGTAGATGATTTCAAAGTCATAACCCAACATCTTTGTGACCCATTTTTGCTTCTCTTCTAAAGATAATCTTTATTACAAAAATTATTTAAGAATATCATGAAATTTTTTAACCTTGAAGTGTCTCCCCATTAGGTAAGGTCTCCATTGCTTAAGTGTATGTAGTATTTCTAACATTTCTTTCTCATAATTAGGTTTTTGTAAATACTTTCCTTTGATTGGATGACTTTAAAAATCAATGGGTCTTCCATCTTGCATTAAAACAACACCAATTCCATTTCATGAGGCATCACATTCCATAATAAATGTTTTTGTGAAGTCTGGAGTAGCTAAGACAGGTGCTTGGCACATCGCCTCTTTAAGATGTTCAAAGGCCTTAGTTGCTTCCGGAGTCCAAGAAAATGCACCTTTCTTTAGTAATGTTGTTAGAGGTGTTGCTATTCTCCCATAATTCTTTAAAAACATGCGATAATACCCTATCAACCTAAGGAATCCTCAAAGATTGTTTATGGTTGTGGGGATTTTCCATTCCTTAATGGATTTAATTTTTTTAGGGTCTACCATAACACCCTCATGAGATACAATATGAATCAAATATTCCACCTCTTGTACTCCAAAGAAACATTTGGAGGTTTTTTCCTATAACTGTTTCTTCTCCAATAGTTTGAGCACACTATCAACATGTTGAACATGGTCCTTCCAAGACTTGTTGTAGATTAGTATATCATCAAAAATCACTAACACAAATTTTCTAAGGAAAATGGAATTCATCGAACCTTGTGTGGAAGGTGAATTAGTAAGGCCAAAAGACATGACCAAAAATTCATAATGACCCTCATGAGTTCTGAATGCTTTTTTCAAAATGTCTTCAGTCTTCACTCTAATTTGATGATATCATGAACAAAGATTCAGCTTGGTGAAGTAAATTTCTCCATGTAATTCATCCAACAATTCATTAATTATAGGAATGGGAAATTTATCTTTAATAGTGAGCTTGTTGAGATCCCTATAATCTGGACACATACACCATGATCCATCCTTATTGTGCACCAATGCCACTAGAGCAAAGAAAGAACTTTAACTAGGTTGAATTATACTAGTCTCTAGCATTTCTGCAACCATACATTCAATTTCACTCTTTTGGGCATAGGGATATCTGCAAGGTCTGATGTTTGGAGGAACACTTCCTGGAATAAAGTCAATAACATGATCATGATCATGAATAGGTTGGAGGTGTTTGGGAGTCTCAAATACCTTGGAATGATTGTCCAAGACTTTTTGGAGATCTGGATAAATAGATTTAAATGTTTGAACCTCTAGTGAGCATAATTGTGCAATTACGCCCTGTTGTTCTTTCTTCAAAAGATTTTTCATGCCATTAGAGCTTATTATATTTCTTGGTTTCCATGAGATACTCCTTAATTCAACTTCCTTTCCTTCCCAAAAAAATTTGAAGAAAATTTCTTCAAAATTAAAAGCTATCGTCCCCAAAGATTGTAACCATTGGACTTCTAGTACAATAATAACACCACCCATTGGAATGGAAAGAATTGGACTATTAAATAAATATTCCCCCATGGCTAGCTAGATATTATGACACTTTCTAGAGAAATTTATAGTTCCTCCATTTGTAGCCATCACTTAGACACTCTGGTTCTGGATATCAGAAAATTCAATTCCTTGGCTATCTTACAATAAATAAAATTATTTGTACTACCCGAATCAATCAACACTATTACCATTTTCTTCTTGATATATTCTTCTATCTTGAGAGTTTAAGGAGTGCTAATTCCTGCCAATGAATTACAATATATGGTCAGATTCATTTCTTCTTTCTTTGGGTTTGTTTCCTGGTGTATATCTTCCTCTTTTGATGTTTCTTATTCCTTTTCTTCCTCCTCTTCACAATCTATGTAGAATAATTTCTTCTCAACACCCTTATGACCTTTAGTTTATTTTCTATCACAACTATGACAATTACAAAGCCCCTTTTCTCTTTTTTCCTCCAATTTTTGTGGCATCATCCTTGTAGGTTGTGGAAGGCTAAGAGGAGTAACACTTCCATATTTATAGTTGTGAGTGGTAGACTTCCTTGTTGCCATAATTTTGCTTTCAAATTTTTCCTCCAACCTAAATTCCTTTTCCAATGAATCAGTTTCCCAAAGGCAAACCTCATGTTGGATGTTATCCTTCAAATTCCCTATGAAGACATCAATCCTATGCTCCTCTGGAATATCAGTTACCCTGATATTCAATTTTTGGAAGTCCTCAATGTGCTCCACCATTGAACCCTTTTGTTTAAGATTTATCAATTGGTTAAAGAAGGTGTTTCTCTTTGTATCCTCATAATGTGCAATCATTTCCTTAGTAAAAATTGATCGAGTTACAAGTGGTTGATGAGAAAAAATCCATCAATACCATACAAATTGATTGGGTTCTAAATATAAAGATGCAATGCGTACCTTTTGTGTGTGTTGCACATCATGGAGATCAAAATATTTCTCCATTTATAGTATACATGTTATCGGATCCTTGCCATAAAACTTCCTCATATATATATTTGGAATGTGGTGGTTCTTAAACCCCACATTGGAGTCTCTAAAATCAATATTCCTATTCCTTTTGTCCTCATCCTGATTTTCATGGATTACCTTGTCACCATTGGGAATCCTTTCTTGCAACAACTTTGTCAACTCTTCCAACTTGACATTCATTGCATCCATGTCCACTTTAAAAGCTCCATGTTTCCTTTTATTTTTTCTTCTAAACCATACATCTTAGATTCCAATTCGTTCTTGGTTACTCTCTGCGAGAGCAACTTTTTATTCACTTGGTCTTATAATTTTGATATATCATGTTGCATTTCTTCCTCTTCTTCATGTGTCATTGTCATAGTAGAGATTTCTAATTGCTTACTAGGTGTATCCCGTTTTTTTGTTTCAAGGCATTTTGGAATCAAACAATGATATCTATGCTTCACTATTCCCTCTAAATTACTTCAAACTGATTTTTCAAACAAATGTTACGCAAAATTTAAAACAATATACACCTTTTTCTTAATTTTTAGGAGCTCGATATATTCAGTTGTTTCGTCTCTGTAATTTTGGGTATCCAAGGTCCAAACTTTCATCTTGTTGTATCCCTCTTCTTCTTTACAACCCAATAAGTCAGACCAAGATTGGATTCTTCAAGAAAGAGTTATGCCTAATCTCCCATGATGACCTGATTATAAACACGTTTAGTAGAGTGAACTTGTACGTAGTTCCACATGTCTTTTTTTTTACTTTCAGCCGTGAAAATGTTACACAGAATACAACGGTATGTACACTTCCAATCACATCTTACAAAATTCAAATCTGATACTCAGAGAGAAAGTTATGATGATTTTCCCTAGGTCACTTATTTGAGATGGAATTAGGGAGCCTGCAAAAACCCTAAATTCCACGGATCATATCTCCGAAAATATAGCGAACCAAGATCTAAAATTTGTACATGAAAATTTCAGCTTTTGAAGCCTCGTATAAAAAATGTTATTGAAAAAATTCCAAAATGACATGTTTGAAGAAGCAAAACCCTAGAGTCCAAAGCTTTGATACCAGATGTTATGAAACCAGCACACAAATAGATAAATCAACAACTTAAAAAGTGTCCTCTTTAAGGGGGAAACCTAATTTACATTAAATAATGAATAATTCTAGGATGATACAAATGATAAGACCTCCTTGGTATATATAGTAGTCTAAGGGGTCACAATATAATCAGAGCATACATAACAATAATAATGTAAGGGAAGAATAATAACAATAGTGAGATTCTATGGGGTGTTGGGAACGGGTCCCCTAGGGTCAATTTTGGGGTTAAAAACCCAAGTTGCGGCTAAAGGCCCAAGTTTTGTATAAAGAATGTAAATTCTCCGCATTTTGTGGTTGTAGAGCACGAAGATGTAAAGAGTCAAAAAGGGGTTTTTTCCCTTAGTTTATGTAATTTGTGTCGGATTTAAGAGATCCACCCACGGCCTACGGACCATGGGATTGTATAAAAAGGAAGTCTTAGAAGAGTTTAAGTACGTTTAGTTGAGTCTAGTTATGTTTTATGTAATGGGTCTGTGAGAGCTAAGAGTGAAGAGTCGTAGCGTAGGAAAGAGGCTTTGCAGCTGTGTGCGCAAAGGCCTAGGGTAGAAGTCGGCAGTTGAGTGCGCAGACCCCTACAACTGTGTGCGCAGGGAAGTTAGAGTCTGTATTAAAGATTTGAAACATCAATAAAGAGAATTATTCTAAAGATACTTGTGCATGAGCTATTTTACTTCTGTTATGAATGTATGCAGTTATGTTATGTTGAATACAGGGTTTATGATTTAATATTGTATTGATGCTCGAATCTATGTGTTTTACTTTGTCTTATGAACGCAAGTAAGAATATATGTTTACACGAAGATAATCATAACACATGTTGAAGTTATCCAATACTTATGCTAACCTGGGTAGACACAGAAGTAAGGGTAATTACAAAGGTGTGTAAGTGTCTAAATTTCCTATTCAGGGTACGCGAAGGACGATCGCAGACCTTCGTGAAGGTCTCAAAGCTGAATAAGAGAACTATATCAATAAGCCCTAAATGGCTTATCAGTCTGCGTGAAGGAAGGGTTAGGGTATAAAACAACATCACAACTATTGCAGGGTGTGGAAACTTGGTTCCTGCATCCCCCCATACTGCTTTAGGTGAGACTTCAGTCTGTGCTCCGGGGATTGATGCCGAAAGGACCAGTAGTGTAGGGATTTTCTTAGCTAATTAACACTGAACCTAGGTCATGGCCCATCAAGCCAACAAATGGTTATGTTTCCGGGACCAGAATCTTAATAACAAGATGTGTGATGTCACATCATTGGAATCCAACTAAGAAGGAGATCGAAGACTGGTTCGATAGAAAAATCCACAAATTCATGGTGCAAGAGAAAATGAATCCATGATTGAAGAAAGAACAGTGGTTGGACAGATACCTATACACGAAGATACACGAGATATTCTTTTATTCCTTCCTCGTCTAGTTGTACGAGTGGATCGCAAAATTGGCAGACAGCCAAGGAAGGTGGAGGCTTGACAGTCCAATAGTCTGGACCCCAGAGTTAGTGTAGAGATTATAATCCTCTAAAGATAATATCGCAGGTGCTGTCAATCATTGGCTCGATCGTATCATAGGAGGGTTCGTGATAGATTTCGCAATCGATACCTCGGTCAGTTATAGCGAAGCAGAGCGCCACTTCTTCAAGGGGTCGTGAGGTAAGTATTTAAAGTCCTTAAATACTTGGATTAAGATGCTCTTGTGTGAAAACTAGTTTATGCAACTACCTTGATGTTTAGGGCTACTCGAAGTGGAAGGACATTCAGGAATAAAGGGAAAGTAGGCCTTGAATATGGCACGCTAATTGAACCTCTTCTGAGTGATGATGAGGAAGCAGCAGAGGCTTCTCCACAGAGTGTTGTTGAACTAATAAAGCAAGGATTTCCACGAATACCCTATCCACCCACACTGCCTCCATCTTCACCTCCGCCGCATACACCTTCTCCTACACCCCCACCACCTCCACCACCGTTCAATATGGAAAACTTAGTAAAGCTACTTGTGTTCAAGGGCTTGGGAAATGAAGATCCAGACTAGTTTTGGTTCATCACGAAGGCTGTAGGGGAAGCTCAGGGTATCATGGATGACCAAATGAAGAAAGAAATGTTGGTTAGTTCTTTGCAAGATCGCGCGCTAACATGCTACATTAAGTACTGCACTGATAACCCGACATCCATGTTGGCAGATATCTAGACTGCGCTGAATAAGGAATTTAATAGACCTATGTCTGAAGCACAATCAATTGTGGGATTCAAAGAGATCATGATGAAGCCTGGTGAGACACGCTAGTTTCTAGATCAGCGATTGAAGTGTATAATCCATGAAGCTAACATGAACCTAGCTTATGGGCAGCACCGCGAATGGTTTGTGGCTTTGCTCCTGTCTCATCTAAGGGTTGCGCTATCACAGCAAAAGATTGGGACCCAGGCGGAAGCCCCAGAAATTGCGATGAGATTGCATGAGACACCAATGCAAGATGATAATTTGGAGGTTCAGCAGATTCATGTGTAGTTTTAAAACCTTTGCCTAGAAATGTAGATTCTGAAGAAAGATAGAACAGGTCGGCCCAAGCAATGTGAAGAAGTTTGGTGCCTGAAGTCCAAAGTCCAGGGGCATGACAAAGATCACTGTCTAGTTCTCACAAATTATGTTGCAGCACGGGGATCAATGGCTCTGAGGCCAGAAGCTCCATCAGGGCCAAGTACAAGGCTCGCACTATGGTGTGTTATCTGACTGGTAGCTAGAAAACATGCGACAGACAATTGTCATGATGAGCGCAATTGTCATAGTTACAAATTAATGATGGATAAAATGCCTACATATAGTGTGCAAGCAGAAACCCATCCTTTGAACCAAGGCGATAGGGGAGCATGAGGCGAGTATCAGGGGTGCGGACGAGGCTGAGGTGGAGGAGGACCTGGTAGAGTTTGGGGACAGGTCATTTGTTACAACTGTGGAGGCCCGGGACACTATGCGCGAGACTTCTTGAATCCGACACGTTTTTCATGCCGATATTTGTACTCGGTTTGACCATGCGATGGAGGACTTCCCTATATTATTAGCTAAGATACACGAAAAGGGGGCACAACCTTAGTAGTCGACACAGAACCTGCAGATGATGAGGGTTGAGCCTCGCGAGGAAGATCCTAAGGTAAATATTGTGCTACGGAGTGAAACGACGATTGGTGAAGATAAGGGGAAGCAGCCTGAAGAAGGTGAGTGGGTTCGCAAAGCACCAGAAAAAGAGATCAGATTTGATCTAGAATGCACAAGAGAAATATTTATGGAAGCGAAGAAAAGCTTTGTTGAGGCCTCTACCTCAGGAAGTCAAGAGAAGCTGACAGAAGAAATGGAGCCCTCCATGATTACTACTTTCTTAGAGACCTGTATGAAGTTGTTGCACGATATCAAGGTTGTGAAGGGACTTTAGGAATTGATCAATAGGTGCATTGGGAAGGAAAATGCATCTTACGGACCGCTCATAGTCAGGAATATTGGTAGGCATAAGGTGAGAAAGGGGCGTGAGATGAGGCTCACTGCACATATAGGAGAATATGAGATGGATCAAGTTATTCTAGATCTGGGGGCGGATGCGAATGTTTTTCCTAAACAAACATGGGAGAGGATGGGGAGACCTGCGCTACAGTGGTCTCCGATTCAGTTAAGAATGGAAAATCAACAGAAAATCATCCCCACGATAAGATTGCAGGGAGTAACGGTTGATATTGAGGGCATGAGCGCATTAGCTAATTTTGAAGTAATAAAGATTGTGGATGACAACAATCCCTACCCTGCGCTCCTTGGGATCGATTGGGCTACTGACATGAATGGAGTAATCAATTTGAAGAAGCGGAAGATGATATTTGAGAAGAAATCACTCCGTGTAGTGGTGCCCCTGGACCCTGTAGAAGGACCGCGTTATACTGAACTGGTCCGCGATTATGAAATTGATGACAATTTGGACCAAATTTACGAGATAACGACGCGAGATTAGGATTGGGTGAATCCGACAGAATATGGGCATATTGCATGGGACCGTGAAAGTTCCTGCACATCATTTTCAGATGAAGAGTTGGAGCACTAGTAGAATTGACTGCATGAAGTATCTACGATGCGTTGTAATATGATGACCAAGTCATTGCATTGTGTATCGTCAAAGATAAGAAATTTGCCTTTCTATGATGGTTTAACTGATGTTGATAACTTTTTGGATGCATTGAAGAGAGAAGTGCCAGAGAATCATTGCTTCCAGTCCTTGGATTGGGCATTGCGCGCTACGCCTGTGAGATGGTGGGGCACGCACAAGAACAATTTTGATGATTGGTGCGTGTATAGAAAGATGATGAGGGTGCGGTTTGGTCACCCACAAGTGTGGCTAGCAGAAAAATATGATGAGAGGAATGACTCACGTGACCATCTAGCCAAATGGACTGAAGTGTATGGAGCGGAGCCTCAGTCGTAGTGGGTACATCTATTTTTTCATACCTTGGATGTTATACAAATGAATTGGTACTTGGAGACAGAGCTCCTCTATGGCACTGAAGAATGGGATGTTTTGGGCCAAGGATTTTTGATGACGTTCAGCTTTGAGGATATATTTGAATGTATTGATGAAGCATTGTAGGAGGTCAAGGAAGTGATCTTCAGGATACCGCAGGATCCTCTAGATTTGATTCAAACTGATTGGAATACCCAGCTGAGCCACGCACTGGAGTGCTACAATGTGACAGTGGAAGAAGAAGACGAAGACACGAGGAAGATTAATATTCCACATACTAAAGGTCATCGCGAAGTTGAAGGACCACAACTAGAGAATCCAGACATCACTATGTCACTCAAAACTAGATAGGTGAACATTGGCACGGAATCAAAGCCGAAGTTTGCTAATATTGGGGACTACTGGGATGATGCAACAGTAGATAAGGTCGCCGAATTGCTCTGCGAATATCAGGATTTGTTCGCTACGAAGTTTTCTACTCTGAAAGGGATAATAGGGTACTTGGGTGTCATGAAGATCACTCTAAAACTGAACGCGAAGCCAGTTAAGCAAAGGCCTTACTGCCTCAACCCAAAGTATAAAGGAAGGGTTTTCTTGGATTTGGATAAAATGCTTGCAGCAGGAATTATTGAGCCAATAGAGGAATCTGATTGGGTAAGCCCGATAGCCATCCAGGAAAAGAAACAGAAGGATGAGATACGGATATGCATAGATCTCAGGAAGTTGAATGACACTTGTGTGTGTGATCCTTTCGTAAATTCATTCAATGATGAGGTTTTGAGTAATGTTGGTGGCCAGGAAGCATATTCGTTTACTAATGGATTCTCCAGATACCATCAGATCAATATCGCACCGGAGGATAGAAGTAAGATGACCTTCACGATTGAATGGGAATGCTTCCAGTATACTGTGATGCCTTTTGGGCTAAAGAACGTGTTGGTGATCTTCTTGCGTGTAGTCATTGCAACATTCAAAGATTTCATTCACAAATTTCTGGAGGTATACTTTGATGATTGGATAGTGTTTGGATTGGTAAAGCGTCGTGTAGCAAGTCCACGTTTGACTTTGGATACAAGCCGGAGGTACTAGATCACACTCAATCTGAAGAAATGTTTGTTCTATGTCCCTCTTGGGATATTGCTGGGTCAAATGGTATGCAGACAAGGTTTGATGGTAGACCCTACGAAGATCACAGTTATAATCCATTTGGAGGCACCAAGAAGTGTGAAATAGCTGCACACAATGTTGGGGCATACAGGGTACTATAGAAAGCTCATCAAAATCTATGCACAGATTACGGCACTGATGGAGAAACTATTAAAAAATGATGCTACATTCTACTGGAATGAAGAATGTTAGAGGAGCTTGGATGTGCTAAAAGAGAAAATGGTCACCACGCCGATCCTAGTCTTGCTAGACTGGAAGAAGGAATGTCATGTGCATGTGGATGCGTCATGTATTGAGTTGGGAGCAGTACTGACACAGGCCGATGAGGGAGAATTGGATCATCTTATAGCATAAACAAGTAGGAAGCTATCTAAAGCTAAGAAGAATTATTCATCGACAGAGCGCAGAGGTCTAGCTATGGTATACCCGCTCCAAAAGTTTAGGCACTACTTGCTAGGCGGACAGTTTAAGATATATACAAACCATTCAGCATTGAAGTACTTGGTGAAAAAGCTTGTGTTGAGGGGGAAATATGCAGATGGTTGTTGCTATTTCAAGAATATGATTTTGAAGTTATTGTGAAACTAGGACGATTGAATGTCGGACCGGATCATCTATCACGCATTGAAACAGGAGAGGAACCTACTAATTTGGAGGAAGGACTACCTGACGCACAACTCTTTGCGGTGTGCATCGCAGACATACATTTTGAAGATATTAAACACTTCCTTACGATGGGAACGGCTCCAGAAGGATATACTAGTTGACAAAAGAAGGAATTGGTCGTGCGCGCGACAGACTTTTTTGTCATTGTAGGGCACTTGTATAAAACGGGATTAGATGAAATACTACGACGTTATGTGCCATAATTTGAACGAAACAAAATCCTCGTTGAGGCCTATGGAGGAGCCGCAGGAGGACATGATGCGGGAAAAGCAATAGTGCAAAAGATTCTACGCACTGGGTTGTGGTGGCCGACACTACATAAGGATTCAAAAGCGTATTGTAGGGAATGCAATGCATGCCAAAGGACTGACAGGCCTCTGAATTTGTAGATATCATTACAACCATTCAAGAAGTGGGTAATTGACTTTGTGGGACCAATTCAGCCTCCAGGAAAGAAGACGGGTAAGCAGTACATCATCACTGCAACTGAGTATTTAACTAGATGGGCGAGGTGCAGCCTATGAAGGATTGTACAAGCACAACAGCAACAAAATTCATCTTTGAGTATGTGCTGACGAGGTTTGGTTGTTCAAGAATTTTAATGAGAGATCGTGGTACGCATTTTCTTAATGAAATGATCAGCGTGTTGATGGAGGAATTTCAGGTCTACCATCAGAAGAGTACGCCATATCACCCGCAAGCTAATGGGATGGTCGAAGTGTTTAATAACATATTGGAGAACATTATGAGGAAGGTTTGTAATGCACAAAGCAATGATAGGGATGTGAGTGTACTCGCGGTGCTATGGGCTTACAGAAAAACTTGTAAGAAGCTGACTGGACCAACGCCTTTCAAGTTGGTTTATGGCGTAGAAGTTGTGATGTCGATGGAGTACATTGTACCTAGTCTATGCATAGCAGCATTCATAGGAATGGTGGATCGCGGAGCCCTGGAAGAAAGGCTCGCGCAACTGGTAGAGCTAGAAGAAGATAGGTTTTCGGCTAGATTCCATTAGCAAGTTCAAAAGGTACGTGAAAAGGCATGGCACGATTGACACATCAAATTGTGCACCTTCAAGTTGGTGAAGTTGAATGCGGAGCCATTTCCAGGGAAGGTGAATCGTATCCAATTGAAGCCATACACTGGGGATATGGCCAGATGACTATATGGTGGAAGAACAATCTTAGCACTCTAGGAAGATGAAAGGAGGTGAGGGACTATAAACTACACTGCCCGAGTTGTAGAGATGCGCAATTGGGGAACTGCACGGAATGGAGGGTTGTCACAATGTCAGGAGAAGCGTGAGGGGAGCTGCTCTATTGAAGGAGAGACCGCGCAGGGCAACCGGAAAGTGACCGTTATGGTCACTATTCATGATTTGACAATGGGAAAACAACTAAATGGAGCGGAGGGGTGGAATTTTTAAGTTGGAATTTAAGAGCAAGATCTTTGAAAATATATCGCCAATCTAACATTTATGAACAGATTTTGGGGGGAATGGTTGGATTAAAATTCGAAATTTCTTATAAATTACAGATGGCTGCCCAACGAAAAACACTTGGCATTTTGAGAATTAAGGTGTTGAGTTATCAGGCGCACATGAACCTTGACTACTTCGAGGCTTTGGTGGCAAGTTCAGTGTTTGAGAAGCTTCCCAAGGGAACTCAAGAGCTCTTAACTAGCATCATGTCGGCACCTGTGGAAACCGCAAGTGTTGGAGAAGTGATGGCATCTGAGGGAGCTACCCCAGAGGTAGCGAGTGTAGAGGTACCTACAGAAGTACCCAAATCACTAAGGTCACCCAGGCTGAGGCCTACACCGACTAGGGAGGGTCCAAAACCAATGAAGGATAAGCAGAAAGCGTCACAGCTGGTGCGCGCGCCACCTAAAAAGAACCCGTAGAAAGAAAAGCACATTGCGTAGGAGAAGGGAAAGGTAGTAGACCTAGAACCCGAAGAGGACATAGAAGAAATCAATATGGGCGTGGAAGACGTTGATATGGGCATAGAAGACATTGATGTTGAGGGGGAAAACCCTATCTCCAAGTTACCAGACTACGTTCCTCTACATCGAGGCAAGGTGAAGGTCCCAAAGGACCTCGATGAGAGAGAAATATCACTTCACACACCACTATTTCCAGACAAGATCACATTTGAAGGCCCATGCCTGGTGCGTGTCCCCCATTTAAAACTCGAGGATTGGGACCTGGCGATACTGAGTGGTTCCCCAGTTAGCAACTGATACATTCATGCACCGTGTCTTCTATAAAGAATCTGGTGTGACCACACTGGATCTGAGACAATGGATAAAAGGGGTCGATAAGGAAGGACTTTTGAACCTGCTATGGGTGCTGCATTACAACCGCACTCCCATAACTTTGATAGTTATCAAACAGTTGTTATGCTTGGTGCACGATGGGTGCCTGTGGTTAGGAGAGCCAATACCAATCACTGACATGCTGATCCACAGTGTTATCACCCAAAAATTCTCAAAACATAATTGTGTCAACTCTATTTTTGGTCATGATTTCAAGGAGGTCTAAAATTCATTTTAGTCTGGATAAAAGGGTAAGTGATAGGGTTTGAAGTCTTAAAATGTCATCTTTCATTTCCAAATAAAGTCCTTTAGGTTCACTTCATGGTCAAATAGGTCACATTTTCCATTTAGAAGTAATTCCATTAATTTTAGGGTTAAATTTTTGCAATTATACAGGAATCCGTAGTTTCATAGCACAACTAGTTCAAAAAAGGTGATTTGTGCTATGAAACCGCTGTGTATGCTCTTTTTCTGTTTTTAGTAGTCAACTTCCAAAAGGGTTCCTGAGCAATTGAAAACTCATTTTGGAAACTGATAGAGGTTTTTCTTCCTAACATACTTAACTACAAAAAACTCTCTCAATTTCTTTAAATTCATTATGCGGTGGGAGAAATTGATGACCCAACTTGTGCTACGAAACTGCTAAAAGTCATTGAGAGGAAAACTTTGTTTTCTGGTTTTAGTAGTTCACCTCATGATCAATTTCTAACCAATTGAAAAAGTATTTTAGAATTATGAAATAGGTTTCTCTTCATAGAATCTCCAAATACAATAACCTCTCTCACTTTCCTCAAAAATGTTACCAGTTGAGAAAAAAAAATCTTTCTTTGAAGCCATATTTTCAGAAATCAGAATTTTCCAGTTTTACACATGTTGTTCAAAGACAGTTTCTGGACAGTTAAGTCCTGGATCAACAGAGAATGGTCTTCATTTTTGTTTTTATGTGTTTTTGGAATGGAAAATCAAGATACAGGCATTAACCCTAAGGCTAAAGAAACTCCACCAGCAGAAATTAGTAAGACTGTAATGACCAGGTCAAAAAGATTTGTTAAGCTGAAACCTAGAAAACAGGTGAAAGAGCAAGTGAGTAAAACATCAGTGGTTATTCTTTAGACTCCTCAATCTACAAAGGAAAAGGTAGCAGAAGTTAAATAAATGACACAAGATCATTCAGCTATCACCTTTGAAAAGTTAACTTTGTGACAAACAGCTTGTTGTACAAATAGTTCTTTACAGCTGTCATATTTTTAAGAGGGCAATTTGGGTTATAAAGGGAAATTGCCATGAATATGAAAGCATAAAAATAAGTCTATATGTTTGGATAGGATCATATAGAGCTTTAACTGATCATGGACGACCTCAGCCTCACACAAGCTTTCATCCAGACAGGTTACATGTATTTCTACCAGGAGCTGCAAGGGGATTTGTGTGTTTCTTGGACTGTTTTGAGCTGTTGGTTTCAAAAGGAATTTTCAGGAAAATGAAGATGAGTTTCAAAAATATGAAGGAGGTTTTTTTTAAGAACATAACAAGGAACAAAAACCTCTTTCAAATTTCTCCCAGGTGCTACCAATTTGGAGATTCGAAGTTTCCTTTGAGACCTATTTTCAAAATTCTGAAATTTTCCTGTTTTATACATGATTTTATAATGTAGATTCCAGACAACTGAAGCTGGTTTTCAAAAAGATGAGAGAGGTTTTTCTTATAAACATTCTTATCTACCAAAAACTCCTCCATTTTTATAACAGCTATCAAGGATCAATAGATATTAGCTCAGGAGTACAGCCTTCTTTTTCAAGAAAAACAGAGTTATTTTTATTAGTTGATGAAGTAGTTGAAGGTGAAAAGGTTGTTTCTTGAGGAGGGAGAAAGGTAAAACGTACTTAAAGCAGTTCCACATCATCATGAAAAAGAGTATCAGATCAATCATTTGACAACTAGAGATACTCAGTTAAAGGAAGAGTTTGAAGACACTAGTCCACATGTGCCAAGTCATCAAACTGATATCTCCTTAATGATAGGCAGAGTAACTTCACGAAGGCAGTTAGAATATTAATGTTTGGTTGATGATTAGCATGGTTAAATATAGGATTCCTTCCAAAGAATATTTGGATCAGTTTGGTTTAAATGTAATAATAAGGTGTTTGAGTCATAGTAGGACTCTAACTCTTAAACCGAAAAGGTGTCAGTCCTAGTTTTATGAATCTAGTTAGTAGTTAGATTTGGTGTCAGTTGTAAAGTATAATGGTCTAGCCACTTGGAAGACTTGTTGTAAAGGCTATATGCCTATAAATAATGTAAAATTCGATGTACACAAGGTTGGAATTTGATTAGCAAAAGAAGCTATGTTATGGGAGCAGACTGTGTGTTTTTCAACTTAATACAGAGATCAGTTTTACTACTCAAGATTCACAAGGGGTTTATGTGTTTGATATTTCTATGGCCTTTTTCAATTACTTATTTGCAGTGGTATGAGCATGTGTTACTTAGAATTCATTGGAAAATGCTCTAACTTCCTTCACATGCTTGTAAATTGTGTTTATTCATTGTGTTACTATTTCACTTATAAACCTAAACTCCAAGTGCCTTGACTTCCATGTTTAGCTGATTATGATGTTTTATTGAAGACTATACTGACTCCATAGCCCAATAGATGTTTGCTAAATCTTTGATTCAACCAGTTATACATTTTTTTTCATTTTTATTTCTAGAGTTAGCCATCTAATCATTAATCAAAAATCCTAAACCTATTGAGAGAGCCCTCTTAGGTTAAGGAGGCTAAGCCTCAACTGAAAGATTGGTTTGAAAGAGTTGCTCAGAGTCTACTTGATCAGTAGCATATTAGGGTCAGATTTTGTGATAACACACAGGATCACTTTGCTCCCGCATTCAGGCTTGAATACAACTATGGCATTTGGCAAAAACACGAGTGAGCGTGACCTCGCTGAACAAATGAAGTACAAGTTCAAGCTTGCCAAGAATTCGCGCGGCTACTCCATTTCCAGCTTAACTGACCCCTCAGTTAAAGTAGCCACCCAGATTCTGGTGGGGAAAATAATGAGGAAGTGTCGGCATTGGTTGTGTCATTAGCATCCTAGTGCACAGAGGGCTTACAGTTTAGCTGGGCATGCTACCTCTGCAACAAGTTCCTCACTAACTTCAGAGAAGCACTAGACCAAAGAAATACCTTCCATTATGCATGGCTATTGTTGTCAATTGTACTAGTTGCGTGGGATTTACCAGAGGACAGTCAGTTTCCTCCAATTGCAGCAGATCTGCTAGAAGCAACGAAGTTCGCTTCACTCTGGGCCATAAAGGACCCTCAAAGGGTCAAGGACAGTAAGATATTTTGGGTCCTCATCGAATCAAGCATACGCACCGTAATCAACCACAAGCCACGGCTCTCACCAACTGTCTTTGAGAAGTTTTCCGAACATGTGGATTTCAAGACAAACTTCCACTGTGTTTCCATCAAAGTGCAGAAGGACCCCGAGAAGAAATGGTATGATCTTCCATACCGGGCAACAGATGATGCAATCTTCACAGTTATTGAGAGTCAGTCAGCAGAGTAGCGTACAGCCTCAAACTTGTCAGTTGGGTCCAGTAAGTCTACAACAAAGCGGAAGAAGGAAGAGGCCAAGTTAAAGATGGAGAAGTTGGCCCAAAGGAGGAAGAAGGAGGCCGAGGAAAAAGCCAAATCAAAAGCGTGCTGCCAAGAAGTAGACAGAAGGGTAGGAAGGAGAGGAAGAACATGACTCTGACAGAAGTCAGAGGTCTCCTTCACCATAGATAGAGGAGGAAGAGAAATGATAAGAACAGGGGGGAACAGACCCGAAGACTACTCCATTCCGGGTTAACCGCACAAGGGAGAAGGAGAAAGTAGGGCCGCGGAAGAAGTCCAAGGCCAACAAACCATCCCTTGACCCAATCACCTTGATAGAGGGTGATTTGAATGACATCGGCAATACATTGAGGGACGCGACTGCGGAACTGATGCAGTAGTTCAGCAGCAGTAGAAATAGGCCTTGGTTGCCATTCAAACGGGTCTCCGCGAGCTATAGATCTAGGCTACTCAGGTGTAGACCAATGTAGGTTGGGGCAGTGCGTCGTCGAGTAGTTTGGTGCCTGGAACCTCAAATGCAATAGATATGGTCCACTCAATGGATCCCCGAGCCATCACGCTTCTGGATGGATCATTGATTGCAGAAACACAAGCTAAGAGGGCCACTGTCAGTGCTCTCAAGAAAGTTCAGTTAAACTTGGTTGCGCTTCCAAGTGAAGCCCTTCACACCCTACAATATGGCATGATCGTGAAACTTCGAGCTCGAGAATAGCGCGCATTGAATGTTATCAGTGAGGAGAAGGTGAATAATGCCCAGATGTTCGTAGAAAAGACGTCTACGAATGATCTTCTTAAGAAGATCACAGAGAAGAATGAGCACACAACAACTGTGGTGACTGAGGCATGCCAGACTATTCTAGAGCTAAACATCCCTGATGATGCACCATTCAACGCAAGAATTCGAAAGCTCGCTGCAAGTGTGTGTGATGCACAGATAGAGATGGCTAAGGTTCAGTTTCAACTGAACCTTAAGATCACAGAACTTGAGTTGAGGGCTTAGCCTTCGAGTCCACCAGAAGTTAGAGAGCAACGCGAGGCCGCTGTCAAAGATGTCATTGCAACTATCGATACTGCAGTGAAGGATTTCATTGCGCTCTTCGAACAGGCGCTCGAAGTACTTACCAGTATGCAGGAAGATCCCAACCTGCAAAAGCTAGAAACTGAGTCACGGGAACTGCAGTATAAGTATGACAAGGTCAAAAAGATGACGCACACCATCGCCATCACACAAAGGTTAGCAAAGTTGCAGGAAGCAGAGGCACTCAAGGAACAGGTGGACACATGACAGCGCAAGGAGGCAGTATTGAATGCTAGGTTGGGGCCTTGGCTAGATGAAGCATATGTGCTCATGGCCACCAATCAAGGCAAACTGGCTAGTCTGTAGGAAACACAACAGAAAATACAGATAGACAACGCAGGACAAGCAACAGAGCAGTTGGTAGAGCAGGTGAAGCAAGCGACGACGTAGTGTACCACAAAGGTTGCAGTAGTCCAAGTAGAGCTGGGAGGTCTTTGCGAATGGATCTCCACACCAGCTGAGTGACTCGGGGCAAGTCACCAAATTTGTGTTGGGGGGCTGTTGGGAACAGGTCCCCTAGGGTCAATTTTGGGGTTAAAAGCCAAAGCTTTGGGGCTAAAGGCCCAAGTTTTGTATAAAGAATGTAAAGTCTCCCCATTTTGTGGTCACAGAGCGCAAAGATGTAAAGAGTCAAAAAGGGTTTCCGCCCTTAGTTTATGTAACTTGTGTTTGCTTTAAGAGATCCACCCATGGTCCACAGACCATGGAATTGTATAAAAAGGAAGTCTTAGAAGAGTTTAAGAAATTTCAATTGAGTCTGGTTATGTTTTATGTAATGGGTATGTGAGAGCTAAGAGCAAAGAGTCTTAACGTAGGAAATAGGCTCTACAGCTGTGTGCGTAGAGGCCTATGGTAGAAGTCTGCAGCTGAGTGTGTGGACCCCTGCAGCTGTGTGCGCAGGGAAGTTAGAGTCTGTACTGAAGATCTGAAAAATCAATAAAGAGATTATTCTGAAGATACCTATGTATGAGCTATTTTACTTCTGTTATGAATGTATGCGGTTATGTTATGTTGAATACTAGGTTTATGATTTAATATTGTATTGATGCTCGAATCTATGTGTTTGACTTTTTCATATGAACGCAAGTAAGAATATATGTTTACGTGAAGATAATCATAATGCATGTTGAAGTTATCCATTACTTAAGCTAATTTGGGTAGACACAGAAGTAAGGGTAATTACGGAGGTGTGTAAGTGTCTGAATTTCCTATTCAGGGTACATGAAGGACGATCGCAGAACTTCGTGAAGGTCTCGAAGCTGAAAAAGAGAAGTATATCGATAAGCCCTAAAGGGCTTATTGGTATGCTCGAAGGAAGGGTTAGGGTATAAAACAACATCACAACTATCTCAGGGTGCGGAATCTTGGTTCCTGCATCCCACCATACTGCTTCAGGTGAGACTTCAATCCGTGCTCCGCGAATTGATGCCGAAAGGGTCTGTAGTGTAAGGATTTTCTTGGCTAGTTAATTTTGAACCTGGGTCAGGGCCCATCAGGCCAGCATGGGTGCACAACAATAACAACATGGGGCTGCAATAACAATAAAAATAAGGGGAATACACTAGTATTATAGGGACATAACAATCCAACACTGCAATTGTCTCTCACCATCACCTCTATTATGTTGATCTTCGCGCTTAGATCCATGTCCCTTCTCAACTGCATTAAACCTCTTGTAATGAGAAAAAATTCTCTTTCTCACCTACATCCCGGGGTCTTGTTTACTGTGGTGGCCATTTACCTTTAGTATTTTTATTCCCTTTCCAACCATGCTTAGATTCAATATTACGCTTTGATTGCTCATAATAGTGTTTCAAATTTCGAATAACTTCTTCTAGCGATTGAGGCTCATCATACTCAATATGATCCTTAAATTCTAATGGAAATCCACTAATAAATCTCTGAACTTTGGTTTTCTCATCCTGAAGATACAACACATACCTCAACAAATCGAAGAACTTAGTCATGTACTCATCATCTGTCATCGATCCCATCTTTAGCTCATATAACTCCTTGGATTTTTCGTCATACTACCTCTCTGACAACTACTTCACCTAAAAATTCTGTTGAATTCATGACAACTCAACTCCTCTATCCTGATGTCTCTGAAATGCTTCACATATTCCCATGAGATGTTTGCTTTCTCTTTGAGAATGAATAGAGCTATCTTGACCTTCATGTTCTATGTATATTCATGTAGCTCAACGTACTTCTTCATCCCAAGCAACCATGCCTCTACATCTTCCAGTTTCTTCAGCTCTCCATCAAATGTGGGTGGCTTGGATTTATTGAACTCATCCGGAAAATATCCCTTGTCACTCCTCCTATAAGGATGATAGTAAGTATTACCATGATACTTGTCTAAACTAGAATTAGAGTAGAACCCATATCCATTGCCTCTCCTATCAAGTGTATCCAACAACTCGTCGTCTCTGATTTTGTCATCCCTATCCGACCTATGCCCCCCATGAGACCTGTTGCCATATGCCCTATTATTCTTGTCGTTCTATCCATAAATGATCTATGGTTTTCCATATCTCTGTATGTATAAAAAACTCTGAAGGATAATTGCAGTGACCTCTGCTTTTTTCTCCTATGCCTTGGCAAGTATTTCTTGTGACTGAATGATTCTTTCATTGTACACCTTGCAACTTTTGATCTCTGCCTTTAAACTTATCAAAATTTCCGCTATGTCTATAGAGTACCCATCTCCTGGTTTCTCATATGATTTGTAAGGAGAGTCTCGTGAACTATAATACACCATTTTTCTAGTCATCTTCGGTCCTCTTCTTCCGGCAATCATACCATGTCAGATACACCAAATATAAACATAATCAACATACCTCGGTGAAGTTTAGGGGAGGTTATCTCATCTGGAAAATCAGTCCAAATGAGCATGATACATATATATACATAATCATATCAATATACTAACATCATGCATGATAATACTATTTTCATTCCATGACCTAATGCACGATAACCATGGCCATGACAATGCATGCATAACAAACATATAGACACGAAACATGCATGTATGACAAACACATTCTTCCCATCCAGTACAAGTATTGTACCATGCTCTGATACCAATCTATAACCACCCCTCCCACATTTACCCACTTTCACTGGCTTTCCACGGTAAACATGAGGTAGAATTATAATATGACATGACCTGACCTACTAGGTCCCATTAAGGAAGTGGGGCCAACTACTCACATTTCAAAACCATCTACAAGGGCTAAAGGACACTCAAAGTCTGAGAAACCATCCCAGGTGGCCAAACCCTAAGATGGACCCCTCCTTCTCTGCCTTGGACCCTCAACCGCACCCACAACAAGGAATCCATGCAGTTGGAAGCCTCCAACCACATGCACAAGCCAACATCCATGCAATTGCAACCAAAAATTTCCAGTTAGGAGCATGTGGTCTCGGATTCTAGGCCTAAATTCCAAGTCAGCCTTCAGAATACTACCTAGAACTTCCTGTAACTTCTCAAATCAACAAATGACATGATAAAAAATCTAAGCATTCAAACTTAAGTTAGAGACTTGACCTAACCAAGCCTAACCATGACAGTCATTTCATCAAACATATTGAGAACATGTAATCTACAGGTTATGAATACATATCTGAACATAACGTCTTGATACTTATATGAGAATCATCAAGAAGGTTTAATTCCCTCTCATAATAGTTGCAATAAAATTTGTTATCTTATTCATTCATCAACCATTCATCATTTAATCAAACATTTCAAGAGCCATAACTAGAACCTGTTATGAAACCATGCTTATAACCAGCATGTAACTAGAATAATAACCATGATAGAACAACCATCAAAGCCACGTAACAACAAGTATTATTACTCATGAAATAAAAAAGGAAAATATCTCTTATTAACATATGCAAAAGACAACCAAGTTAGGGACTTCCACATACCACCTAACCATAGATTGAGTTGAACCAAATATTTCTTTCAACAAATCACCCGTGTTCCTTCTTTCAAATATGAATGTGGGACTCAAGACAAAAAAAACCAGGGATTCCCGGAGATTAAACCACCTCCACCCTCAAGATTTACTACAATCCCCCCAAAACCGATCAAGGGATTCCTAGGCCCTAAGAAAGAACCTAAGAAACTAGGCTTTACCATAATCCCACCAAAACAATTCAAAGGATCACTAGGCCCAAAACAAGGACATAAACCACTAGGAGTTACTGCAATCCCACCAAAACCGGTCAAGGGATCACTAGGCCCAAAACAAGCTTGGATGCCTTAGAATTTATTCACCAATACCTTGAGGAATTTTCCTATCTCCATGCTTAGTCTTTACCACAATCTTGCCAAAACTGGTCAAGGGATTCTTAGGTCCTTGGGAATTTTCTTGAGACCACATCACCCGGTTTTAGAACCATATGTAATTCCAAAGCTCCACCAAGTGAAAGAACCTCATCACACCATGGCTATCTGGAAATGGCAAGGCAAAGTTGAAATCATTGTGACATCTAGAAAAAACCATGCCAATGATAACAAGAGAACCAAATACACACATGCATATACCATGCATTCAAAAACTAGCTAGGAAATCACACATGCAACCTATTACTTGCAAGTATTCCTGTTGAAGATGCTCGATCCAAGTTGTCCCTTGATTGTCCTTTGATTTCCTTGTCCTTCATTTGCTTTCTTTCTCCTGAATGCTAGAGTGATCCAAGAATTCTCTAGGTGTGCAATAGTATGAGAGAAGAGATAGAGCTCCAAAACTGAACTAACAAAAGCTTAAACTGACAAAATATTAAATTGACAAAAGCTAACTGATCCTCATAAGCCTTTTTATTATTTAGGCTTCTATTTTCTTCAATTTCAACTATTTTCCTTCAATTTCCTTCTCATGCAAATTTGTGACCCTTCATCTCCCTTTTCTCCTATTTTCCTTTATTTTCATAAATAAATGTCAATTAATGCCCCTTTTCCTTTCCAAAGCTTTTGCCAATGCCTTTGCCAATTTCCTTAGCCATTATAACCCAAATTAAACACATGCTATGATGTTTTTCCCAACATATAGCTTCGAATACAGGTCCCATGGCCTTGGTCTTATTTTGTCTTTATTAACTTTATTACATGAACTTTTAACCCGAGTCTTTATTAACTTTATTACACTAGATTTCGTAGGTGTTTGGACCACCTAACCTTTAGAGAAGGTCCACAACATTTACATCCATGATACATTTTTATTACAAGACCTATGAAATTATTTTATAATATATGGCATGTTAGCGATCAAGAATATTAGAACAATTGGAACGAATTAAATTAATATGCAAAACAATATTGTTACATACATAAACAAATCAATAAACATGTAATTTACCATAGAAAACTCCTAAGCATAGATAATCATGTATGGTGTAAGCACATATGTCGTACAATGTAAAACTCCTCTCTGTTGCAATGCATCTTGATACATTGTATACATGTATCCCTTCCCATAATTCCTTCAATTCATCTACCAATTGTTATAATTAGACATCCATATTCTTCACTTTTCTTCTACCAGGGACTATGAGAGCCAACATAAGATTTTCATTCTTCATGGACAACCATCGGGGGATATTGTTATTAATCACTACTAAAATCCAAATAGAATAGTTGGTGTTTAGAGGGAATATGGGTTGATGCCATCCATGGCTATGCTGAGTCGTAGACTTTGTACTTCATCCTTGAATTTTTTGAGCCATGTATCCTCTATATGCTTCATGGCTACTGAATTTCTTTGGATTCTCATAACTCTTGACTCACTTCTGTGTGAGGCATGCCATCCTTGCAACATAGCTAATTCTTTGCAAAGAAAGAGCCTTTGAATCCTTGGGATTATAGGCATGTGCCTCAATATCTTATGAGGATGGCTGTGTGATTTACCCTTTTTTTTATTTATGGTACCAGTCATGCCCACATTTTTGACATCTCTTTTTCTACATATTCTCTTCTATATAGAATACAATCATTTAGACATGCATGATATGATATGTAATTAACACCCAACATTTTCAACAATTGTTATGCATCTTCACAGCTACCGAGCAAGACATTATCACTCGGAAGAATCTTATCTTTGAATAACCTACAGTTGGTCGGCAATATAAATGTAAAATGTCAATATTTAAAATTCATAAAATCGACCATTTTTAATCTTGATTATGTGACAAGATTTTATCTCAAAATATAAGGGACCTGATCAAGCTCAATTACCTCAATATTGCTGAGAAAATTTCATTTGGGATGCCAAACCTTGATTTCAAGTTGTACAGTAACATCATTGTCATCGTGTGAGTAGACTTTGACAGGCCGCCAAGTCCAAAGAGAGGGGTGGTGGAAGCATATTTTAAGCTTTTTAATAAGGTATCAGTTGTATGAGCATCATCCCTAGCTCATCATTTTGGAATTAAGAACATTTCCTTCGTGGAAGTCGTATCCTATAAGTAATTACCCATACCAACCTCTATTTGATTTCCTCCATTGCCAACATGTGATGAAGAACTATTATTATTAAATTCATTCCTGATTGGTGAATCTAGACATAGTGAGAATTGAATAAGTGGTTGATTCAACCATTCTTTGTATGCTTCCTCTCTGATTTTTTCTCTTAATGCAACCTTCTCTCGATTTGACATTGTAGTGGGGTGCTCTGGAAGATGGTAGGTGGGTCACTCATCATCACTAGAATCCTAATTTAAAAAAATATTGAACATTAGTACATCAATGTTATTAGTAAGAACAATTATACCAAACAATTATTACCATCGCTAACCCAGAATTGCGGCTAGCTGATGCAATATTCTAATTGGTAGGGTCAAGCAGCTACACATTTTCATCTACCAACTGCTTGTGGTATGTTGCTCCTAATAAGAACTTCCAATGTTTTTGAAATGGGGGAATATTTCTGCATCTGAACTTGATTATGAATCAAGATCCTGCAAATTTAGATAAGTTTTTAATCAAATTGACATGGATGAAAAACAAACAATTAGATAATCGAAATATAAATAAAATATGAACTTACTGGAGATGGAAAGGGATAACTCCACGAAGGACTTTGAGCAATATGGAATGAGATGGAATTTGAAGAATTGACCATTTGATATTATGATATTTCCTCCCTACATTTGAACAAAATCAACAATAATTTTTTGTGTACATGCCTCAAATTAATTTTGAGAATCATATAACCACAATGTGAATTTTAATATAGTTTTCAAACCAATTTTCAAGAATAAGGAAAATTTAAGCAAAAAATGTATACTATGAACTAATGTAACTCATGTGGATGCATCGTAAAGGATAATTTAAGATGAATATGTCATTTTATGTGAAAATATAAATTCATATAACTTTCAAAGCACATCGGTGCTCTTGTAAACTTCAATTCACTTATGCGTTCAATACTAATAGCACTGATGCATTAACATAATGACCACATCGGTTTCCGGGATTTCGAAAATAAGAAAGAAATTCCATCGTATCAATACTCTGTGAACACTAATTGCATCGATGTGTTTCAATAAAACGACATTGGAGAATTAAAATAATAACTACACAGGTTTCGAGGATTTCAAAAATAAAAAAAGAATTATATCATATCAGTGCTCTTCTAAAACTAACCGCACCAATGTGTTTCACTAATAACCACACCGAGGCAGTAACATAATAACCACACTAGTTTCTGAGATTTCATAAATAAATAAATAAATAAAGGAATTCTATCATATTGGTGCGTTATAAAAAATTAGCACGCTAATAAGTTATCTTAACCAATGTGTGTTACTCGAAAATGAACTGATGTGTTTTTTTATGAAACACACCGACGTTCGGAAAGAGTGAAAACACACACACACACACACGTTTATGTTTTTCAAATTGAAAAATGAGTGGTAAATGTTTTTTCAAAATATAATTTCATAAAGTCTTTTAAATAGTAAGAAATTATTCATTGTTTCAATTATTTTCCCAAAATTTCAAGGGAGAGATTTACAAGCGAAACAAAATAGCAGCTTTATGGAGCAGAAAAATACTTTGGAGCAACAAAACTATTTAGAAGTGGAAAGCTATGGTAATTCACTCAAAACCCTGCATAGTAAAATTTTAAAATTTCACTGTTGATTTTACTAATCAAAATTTTTACAATTTATCTTAGATTTAATTAAAAGAAATATTTGCAAAAGAGACATACTAGGAGTATTGTGGAGCAGCAGAATACTTTGGAACAATAGATGAGAAGATCAGAATTTGAAAGGTATGGTGATTCAATCAAACCCCTACATAGTAAAAAAAATTAAATTTTACTGTTGATTTTACTCAAAACAATTACAATTTCTCTTAGATTTAATTGAAATTCATAAAATAATAAAAACCCTGCATGGCAAAAAATTTACTGTTGATTTTATAAAAAAAAATAAAATAAAAAATCAATACTTACCTTAAACCTTTGCTTATTCTTGCTTATGTGACTACAAAATTTCACCTTAGTGTTTGACTCCTTTTACCACTTCACAATTAGGGCTTTTCATTTTAGAAATTTCAAATTTAAGGGTTTTGTGTATTACTATATATAAAGCATTTCACATGTAAAGCATGGGGACTAGTTGTCGAATGGGATCCAAACCCTATCAGCCATGTTCATTTTTTTTAAACGACTTTCGTTTACCGGTGTGCTATGTTTTTTAAACCACATTGGTGCTTCATGTTTTATATAACACACAAGGGCGCCTATGACAAATAACAAAGTTATGTCAAAAAACATATTTTAATTTTTTGTTTTGGGCTTTTATTGTGATGGTAGTGTTTTTATCATTACATATCACACTGTCATAATTTAAAGTTTTTTTTTTTTAAATAATATTAGTTTTCGATGTTCAATAATTAAACGCTCGGTGTGTTTATAAAAGTATAACGCACCAGTGCCCCGTGTTTTATATAATGCATTGAAACGCCTATGACAAATAACATTGTTAAGTCAAAAAATATGTGTTTATTTTTTTGTTTTTGTTTTTTATTGTGATGGTGGTGCTTTTGTCGTTACATATCGCACCGTCATAATTTTTTTTTTAAATATTTTTTTTTGTCAATGCTCAATAATTAAACACCTGGTGCATTTACTAAAGTATAATGTATCGGTGCCCGTTTTTTATATAACATATTGGGGCACCTATGACAAATAGCACCATTAAGTCAAAACACATGTGTCTATTTTCTTTTTTTCATTCCTTACGCTGATGGTGTTGCTTTTATCATTACATATCGCATCATCATAATTTAATTTAATTTTTTTTTAATTAGTTTTCATTGTTGGTTCTTAATAATTAAACGCTCGATGCGTTTACTAAATTAAATTCACTGGTGCATTTATTCACATAAGTGCACCTGTTCCCAGATCTCATTTTGGTTGAAAATTATGTGATTTATTTATAAAATATATTTAACAACTTCTTTTTAAATGGTATAGGTTATATATTCATAAAAAAAAAATGTTTGAGAAGTGATCAAGTAGTAAAAACATTGATTAACACAATGATAGCACATCCAAAAAAGCATAAAAGGAAATTTTTTTGTAAATTATTTAAAAAATTAATATGTTTGAACTATATTTAAGTTTAACTAATATGTATTGGTTAGTGTGTGTCATGCAGAGCCACAAAATGAGGAAGCTCAATAAGATTATTTCTGATCGAAGTGCAGAAAAGCATAAAAGTCTGGTGGAAAAACTACAAAAGGATGAATCGGGTGAATGAAAAAATATTATTCAATATGAGTCTTTTCTTTTGAACGTTTATTAATAATATACTTAAGAATAATAGATATTATTTTGCAAAGAATCTATTAATTCACATATGGTTAATGTTCTACAGGAACCAACAATGAAGAAAAATAATTTCGTTCTAAGAAAAAATATTATAAAACATGTAAATGACAATGAATTGGTTATTAGCTCATCTGGAGTGGTGTTGGAGGTTAATGAAAGGGGGGGATTTTTTTACAAAACTATGTGTGATATAGTGGAACGAACGTATAGATGTACTTTCCACTTACAATACAAAAATTAATCTAATGATTCCAAGAACCAAGTTATATTAAAACTATATGAAGCATTTCCAAAGCAATGGTCAATGAGACCTATCAAACTTACAATAGCAAAAGCATACAACAACAACAACAAAAATCATTGAAAAAGTAATATTCCTAATTAAAATGATTTTCTAGAATTATATGTATATATTACTACAAAGCATTCATTTATTAATATCAATTTTGTTATATTTAGTTTTCGTATATCAATATAAAATTATTTTATTACTTTTTCAAGAATATTATGAAAATCCCAAAGGATCAACGAGATGATATTCAACACATGCCAGTAGGAATGTCCAAAAAAATTGTACAAGGATATGGTGAAAAAAATTGACATAATTTCATCATAGGAGGAGTCATCTCAACAACAATATGCTTCAAATGTATGTAACCATACAATTTTTCTATTATGTACATATAAAAAAATAATTTAGCATTAAAAATTAATTTTCAAGTATTTTCTTGCAGAAAACAAAACAAAATGGAACCCATTTAGCACATAAAACAAGACAACAAGGAAGAAAAGGGTTGATATCAAAATTTGTGAGTAATTATTAATATTTCCTTATAATAAATTAAGATTGCATTTTTGTATATTTTAATTTGTTTTAAAGTAACCATCCTTGAATGTCTTCAAATAGGTGCTAACATTCAAAGAAGATCCATTGGAAGAATTGATTGACATTGGGATAAATTTGGGTCGTGAGCATATGTTGGCATATCAAAAATTAATTATGGATTTTGTAAGTATCTATGTTGTTTTACTTCTCTGGGTTTATAATCAATAGAACAAAAAAATGATTTATATTAAATCTATGATTTATTATGGGGTATAAAACTTACAATAAATCAAGTATGGAACTATGCCAACAAAAGAGTTGTTGCAACAAGGCATGAGACTTGGTTTTGATACCATGTGTACAATTCGTGAATCACTTCTTGCTATGGTACATTGTTATTCGATTTACACTGATGTAAATTATTTATTTCAATTTTCATTATTCTCACCATGTGGATACACTCATTACACTTTATTTTTATGTTTGCAAATGGAACAAGAAGAAGATGAAAACAATCGATGCAATCAACAAAACATCCGCCCAAATAAACCAATTCATCGAAGTAACTCAAGTAGAATCGACAACAGTTCCAGCAAAGAATGATGATCTATTTGGATATCAATGCAAGTTGTTGTATTTTTTGAAATATTTTTCTATGAAAATTAAACATTTTGTTTAATGTAATGGACATAGTGTCCCAATTGAAAGACAAGGGGTTACCAATAACTATCCCATTTTGTATGACAAAGAGCGTCTTATTCATATATAATAAAATACATTTTAATTTATTCTATTGTGTTGGTCAATGTCGTTATGAAATGTTACACTACTTGTTAGAAAATTATATATTATCGAGCAATGGAACACATGAAATATTGCAGAAAAACAAATACAGAAAACACATAAAACCAGATAGACACAGATGTACGTGGTTCACCCAATTTGGGCTACATCCATGGAGAAATAGCCAGTCCTTCCATTTATATTATCCAGCAAATGAAGAGATACAACCTACAGTAAATCTGTTGTAATTTCCTTTTCGCTCTCACACAATCTCCTCTCTCTTTCTCGTTCAGAATACACATATATTCAGCTGCAATACAATTCCCTCATATATAGTGAGGGGTTGCCTTATAAGGAAAAAAACCTAAATTAAACATACCTTCTATCGTCAGATCATCCACCTAATAAATAGCCCAGATTGACTATGAGATTACAATATTTTACAAGGAAATTTTACATCTATTTTTAGCTTCGGGAGCGTTGCCTTGAACCCTCGCTAGGGGGGGCTCATAAAAATCATCATCACCCCCCCTGGCAGTGAAAAAATGGGCAGAGTTGCCACCCCATTACAAATTGTGATCCAATGCAGCGCTACCTCTTAATAAAGAAGATAATCAAGCTCCACACCCAACAATCTCCCACTTGGAGACTAATTATAGCAACTCCATTGCTGCTTCATTTTCTAGACAACGACTCCACTTTGGACCTGGTTGTTTCTTATCATCGTCATCATACTTGAAGACCAATTGAAACTGACCAAAATCTTAGTTTCTCCCTGGTTACAACTTTTGTTAACATATCTTCAAGATTCTAGCTAGTCTGTATCTTTTCCAGCTTCAACTGTCCATATTCAAAAACAAGCCGTATGAAATGGTACTTGAGTTGTATATGTTTAGTCTTCGAATGAAATTTTGAGTTCTTTACAAGATGAATGGCACTTTGGCTATCACTGTATAACCTGCCCAACTCCTGCTTCTTACCTAATTCATCCAGAAACCGTTGTAACCAAATCATTTCTTTAATAGCCTCCGTATTGGCAACATACTCTTCCTTCGTTATTGAGAGTGCAAAAAAAATTTGCAATTTTGAAACTCAACTGACAGTTGTTCCAACTACAGTAAACACATACCCTATGGTGCTCCTCCTATTATCTCTATCACCTAGCATATCTGCATCAATGTATCCCTGTAGAGAAATGTTTGAACCACCAAAGCATAATGATTTATATGTGATATGTCTCAAATACATGAGAATTCACTTCACTAACATCCAATGTTCTTTTCCTAGATTGTTCATGTACCTACTTACAACTCCCACTGCATGTGCAATATCAGACCTTGTGCAGGCCATTGCATACATTAAGCTTCCAGGCGCTGATGCATATGGAACTTTAGACATATAATCCATCTCTTCCTGAGTCTTGGGACACATCTCCTTACTTATTTTGAAATGGTTAGCCAAAGGTGTAGTAAATGGTTTTACATTCTGCATATTAAATCTTTTCAACACCTTTTGTATGTACTCACTCTGAGACAATTTTAATTTGTGATTTTTCCTATCTCTAGTTATTCTCATACCAAGGATTTGTTTTGCAACACCCAAATCCTTCATTGCAAATGAATTTGTCAATTTTCCTTTGAGCATATTTATTTCATGCATGTTATACCCTGCAACAAGCATGTCATATACATAAATAAAAATATAATATAGCTGCCATAATTTTTCCTTTTGAGATAAACACGATGATCAGAGTGACATCTAGTATAACCTTGTTGACACATAGACCTATCAAATTTTAGATACCACGACCTTGGAACTTGTTTTGAGCCATACAAGCTCTTCTTCAAATTGCACACTAGTTTCTCCTTCCGTTTAATCTCATATCCTTGTGGTTGTTGCATATTGATCTCTTCTCTGAATCCACATGGAGAAAGGTCGTCTTTACATCTAAGTGCTCAAGATGCAAATCGTTGTTGTTACTAGATTTAAAATAGTTTTGATTGAAGTCATTTTAACAACAAGAGAAAATATTTCGTCAAAGTCTATACCTTTTTTCTGTGCAAACCCATTCACCACAAGTCTAGCTTTATACCTTTTTCTACCTCCATCTTCTTCCTTCAACATGTAAACCCATTTATTCTGGAATGTTGTTTTACCTACAAGAAACCTGACTAAGTCCTAAATATGGTTATGTACCAAGGAGACTATATTTTCTTTCATGGCTAGCTCCCACTTCTTCCTGGTTTCTACCTGCACTGCTTTGTCATAACATTCTGTTTCACCAAAATCAGTCAACAATACATAATATAATGAAGGAGAGTATCATTCAAGGGGTCTACCTATCCTGGTAGATCTTCTAACACCACTTTCAGGTGTTTGAGGTGCTTATTACTGATGTTGTTCTGGCAGTTGATCATTATGATTTCCAGGCACCTTTATTTTTTATGTGATCTCATCAAGCACTGTGTATTAGCTGTTTTCTTTTTCCCGTTTCTTTTCCTACATCTAATCCTTATACAAAACCTTTTCATTGAATATGCCATCTCTTCTTCTAATGATTTTTTGTTTTTCATAATCATAAGAGCGATAACCAAAATCATTAACACAATATCCAATAAAGGTACATTTCTTTGATTTTTCCTCAAGCTTTGTTCTATTTTATTTATTAATGTGGACAAAGACTTCACAGCCAAACGTTTTTAAAAATGAGTAGTTTACCTTTTTAGTTGTCCATGCCTCCTCTGGAATACCTCCATCCAAGGAACTTGAAGGCCCTTTGTTTATTAGATAATCAATAATATCTACAGCATCTACCCAAAATTGTAAAGGCAATCCTACATGCAATCTCATGTTCCTTGCACGCTCCATGATTGTCCTATTCATCCTTTCTGACACACCATTTTCTTGTGGTGTTCCTAGAATTGTCTTCTCTCTGCGAATTCCATGCTCTAAATAGTAGTTGTCAAACTTTTTGCTGCAATAGTGACCTCCATTGTTTGGTCTGAGACAGTTCAACCTTTTTCCTGTCACATTCTCAACCAAATATTTCCATTTCTTGAAAGTATCAAATACATCAGATTTATTTTGAATACGATAAATCTAGGTTTTTCTGGTTGCTTCATCAATAAAAGTAACATAATAGCAAGATCCACCAAGAGATGATACCTGAGCAGGTTCCCATACATCTGTAGGAACAAGCTCTCATTTTTCACTCTTATTCTCTTTCCAAACTCTCAGGAATCTGACTCTCTTTTGTTTTCCATAAACACAATTCTCACGGAATTCCAAATCAACATGCTTCAAACCTAGCAACAAATTTCTTAAGTGAAGGATATTCAACCCCTTCTCACTCATGTGCCTGATATTATGATGCTAAAATGTTGTATCTGCTCCTTTAGATGTTAAAGCATTAACATAATTAGAAATATCATTGCATAAATACAATGTACCAACCTTTTCTCCTTTTTCTATTACCATGGCTCCTTTAGTGACCTTCCAAGTTTTATCTATAAAAGTAGTTACACAACTTTCGCCTCCCAACTTCCCTGATGAATTAGATTTTTCTTTAGATCTGCAACATACCTTACCTCCTTCAATATCAATTGGTTTCCATTCTGTTATTTTATGAAAACTTTACCCATTACAATGATTTTACATGTTTTATCATCACCCAAATGAACCTGTCCAAAATCTCCTTGAACATAATCATGGAAATTGTTCCTATCAAGTGTGGCATGGAATGAGGCCACTAAATCTACCACCCAGACATCAATAATATTTTCTAATGAAATAATCACAGCATCTTGCAACACATCACCTGTCACATTTGCTTCATGATTGTTTTCTTGTTGTGTGTCTCCTTCTTTTCTCTTCTGATACTTACAGTCTTTATTCAGGTGTCCTTTCTTCCCGCATTTCCAACACACTATCCTCGATCTGGAGTTGGATATGCCTTTCCTTGACTTACTTCGATATCCTCGACTCTTTCCTCTTTCCATTTTCTTCCGCTACTCTCTGCACTCAAAGCATTACCTGATGTCTCATCGGAGCTTTTCCATTGCATTTCCTTGCTAAGGATTACATTAACAACATCATCAAAATTTAAAGTACTAGATCTAGAGACAAAGTTACTAATGGACATAACTAAACCATTCCAACTTTCTAGCAATGAGCACATAAATAACAAATCCCTAACTTCATCATAAAAAGTTACCCCTACATAACTTAACTGACTGGTAACCACATTAAATTCATTTAAATGATCAGCAACAAATCCACCTTCCGACATCTTCATATTAAATAAACGCTTCATAATAAATACCTTATTTGAGGCTGAGGGTCTTTCATATAGTTTGTCCAATGTCGAAATTAAACCCTTTGTTGTCATTTCCTTTGAAATATTAAAGGCTACCAATGCTGCTAGACATAGTTGTATTGTTCCAAGTGCCTTTTTGTCAATAATATCCCATTTTGTGTTTGTCATAATCATCGGCTTCATTCTCTTTCCGGTCAATGGTAGGTACATATCATTCTGATACAGAGAATCTTCCATCTACATCTTCCACAGCTGGTAGTTTTGGCCGTTAAATTTTTTGACCCTAAACCTACCATATTCCACCATTACTCCCACTCAAACCAGGAACCCTTCTCTCCTGTGAGTTTATCATCCAAATAGACATTTGGCTCTGATACCAATTTTTATAAAATTATATATTACAAAGAAATGGAACAAATAAAATATTGTAGAAACACAAAGACATAAAACCAAAGAGACACAGATGTACATGGTTCATCCAATTTTGGCTACATCCACAGAGAAACAGCCAGTCCTTCCATTTATATTATCCAGCAAAATGAAGAGATACAACCTACAACAAATCCCTTGTAATTTCCTCTTCTCTCTAACACAATCTCCTCTCTCTTTCTAGCTCAGAATACACATATATTCAGTCGCAATACAATTCCCTCATATATAGTGAGGGTTTTCCTTCTAGGGTAAAAAACCATAAATTAAACATAACTTCTACCGTTAGATCATCTGCCTAATGAATGGACCAGATTGACTACGAAATTACAATATTTTACAAGTAAATTTTACATCTATTTTTAGCTTTGGGGGTGCTTCCCCCGAACCCCAACCAAGGGGGCTCATAAAAATCATCATCGCCCCCCCTAGTGGCGAACAAACAGCCAGCATTTCCACCCCATTACGAACTAGGTCCAATGTGGTGATACCTTTGAATAAAAAAATAACCAAGCTTCACACCCAACACTACTAATTAAATATATGAATGATTAAATATTATAATGAAGAGATGCAAAATCTGATGATATAAAAAATTAACCCAAACATCATATACAAATGCACTAATCAAAAATTGATTTATATGAATATTGATATAAGATACATGTTGATTTTTTTTATGAATAATGGATTTTAAAAATTACAATAATTGCACTGTCATGGGTTGACATTTCTAAAAAAAAGAAAATGGATACCAGGACATTGTATATTAATACACACCACTCTGAATAAAAAAAAATCATCAATGATATTTATAACAATAAAAATTGTATCGCATGTAAAAAAATGGTATAATAATAAAAAATATCAATGAATCTATAAAAAAAATATGCAATAGTGAGTTATACAATGTAAAAGAAATGGTCAAACAAGACATTTTTTGCATGGCTCGGTGACTTTCCTGAACATTACAGCATTGGGGCTTTCGAAAAAAAATGAGCATTGGGGAATTGTACTCTTCAAGCTCTGACATTGTTTGCATCTAATGCCCTAGTGCATTGTAATTCTTAAAGCACTAGTGCTTTCATAGAACCAATGCCTCGGTTCTCCAAAATATTGTTTCCACCCCCGGTTCATTATTCAAATTAACAGCATTGGTTCCTTTATATTAGTAGCACATTAGTGTAGTTGTACAATACATAAGCACCGACGTTGTAAATTAAATAAAATTATTGGGTCTATAAATTTTGTTTGCCAACCCCGGTGTGGTCCCTGAAAAGTACTTCCCAGTGTGTTTTTTTTAATACATAAGCATCAGGGTGCTATACTTTATAGGCACTGGTGTTGTTTGCATTCAACGTCCCTATGATTATATTAAATTTACAGCATTTATGTTTTTATAGTGTTAGCGCACCGATGTTTTCTTTCCATTAAGCACCCAGCTAAAAAAACATCTGCTAAAACCTCTGGCCACCCATATTTTTTTAGTCGTGATGATTTTTTGTTATCAGCTCTACTAAAACATTCGCTACTAGAAATGGATGTTGTAGCGAAGGTTTTTTTGACAATTTTTTCCAATTTATAATACTAAAAACCTCCATTATAACTTTCACTAGAAGATATTCTCCTTGTAGTGTGAAGAGTGGTGACTAATGGCTCAAGTGTGATTATGAGTAGGTGAAATGATAGAGGAAAGCATGTTGCATAATTTTGTGGGTCATCTAAAACAACGACATTTGAACCAAAATATGCAATGAATGCCTACATCTTGTTCTATCAAGCTATGAATTGCTTTGAATTAACAATATTTCAACACTAGTACAAAAGAAGAATTCACAGTTGTAATTGCACAAATTTATTGTTGGCCAATAATGTGAGTTGTTTATTAGAGGCTCACTTCAAATATTTATTGGACCATTAGAAGGTGAGAATATTTGTAATATTAAAGAAGTAGTAAGGATGATAAAGTCGGAAGTTGCAACCTTGTTTAGATGTTGATTTTTATTATTTTTTATAACATAGATAACATGAAAACAAGGGAGAGCATGTCTTGTGTTGGGAGCGCGAGCCAAGAATGAGGACAGCGGCGTACAGAGGTTAGGGTTCCAAGCAGACCTGCGACGACAGGAAGTCTGCAGGGATAGAAACCCTCTCATATCGCGGCAGCGCTGCAGATTCCAAGAGGAAGGCGTTGGTAGCAACGAATCATGACCCCCCGCCAGGGGGCAGGAGGGGATCCTCCCTCAACCAACGAAAATCAACAAGAGCACAAGGACGGATCAGAAAAGGACTAGAGTCAGAACGAAGAGAATACTGATGATAATCCGCACATGCAGCATGAACAAGTTCAGCCAGACAACCAGAAAGTGAGCTCATCCACATGCAAGCTGGTAGCCACGCACAGGCCAAAAGTGGAGTTCCCTAGTCATAGAATCAATGCCATAATACAATACATGAGGGATCATGCCCTCATAGGAAAATTTATAGGCATATGGCCAAATGAGAAAGCCTTGAGGGCTTGGATCAATATCAAATGGCATCCGAAAGGACATATATCCCTGCATCTTGGACCAAAAGGATTTTTCACAGCAGTCTTCAACTGCTTGGAAGATAGAAACAGAGTCTTTGAGAGCGGGCCATATTTCTTTAACTCAGCTAGTCTATTTCTCAGAGAATGGATAGAACGATTCAATCCGGACAAGGAAGATCTAAGTTGGGCACCAGTATGGATCAGGTTATACTCGTTGCCATGGGAGTATTGGGAAGAAGAATTGCTCCAGGCGATTGGCAAGGTACTGGGGGATTTTGTCAAGGTAGCAGAAGAAACAAAGATGCAGAGGTACACCGCATACGCTCGAATCTACGTCTACATGGACCTAAAGAAACCTCTGCCTGATACGGTAAGCCTCTCTCACGAAGATGTGGAATGGATCCAGTTAATAGATTATGAGCATGTGCCTTTTAGGTGTATAAAATGCCATGCATTAGGGCACCTTTATAGAGACTGCCCGTTAAACAGCAAACCCATGGAACAAGACCAGGAAAAACAAACATCGGATGGGTTTACCAAAGTAACAAACCGAAGAAGAGGGAATAAGAAACAGACAACCCAGAATAAGCAAGCTCAAATGGACCCTTCAAAGCCTTCTACGAGTAACAACTTTGCCGTTCTAGCATATGAAGAGCAGCAGGATCAAGATCCCCTAACATCTAAGCGCAAATCAAATCAGGAAAAGTTTGAGGAATCCAAATCGACAACAAAAGGAAAAATGGAGGTACAAGAGGGAAATACCCACAACACCAAATCGACAACCTGGAGTCAGCCAGATATGGAAATAGACATCACGGATCCAGGCTCAGAAAAAGAAAAAGGAGAAGCAGATAGCTATCAAGAGGCCCAGAACATGGAAGAAGATACAGAAACAATAGACATTGGTGAACTGGACATATTGGGCTTGGAACAAGCATGCAAAACAGGAAATTTCGACAAAATACCTGACACACAAGTGGACAACCTGGTGGAAGTACTCAATAAAGCCCAAAAGAAATACTCGCTAGGGGTTCAAACAGGCAGTCAATGGGATGGGAAGTTCATCATAAAAGACACCAAAAAGCGAGAAAGGAAGTCCACCTTGGAAAGAAATATCAAAATAGGTGAAGTCCTAGTGGAATCAGGCAGATATGCCAAGCTAACCAGGTATTACAACACCAAACCCAAACCTTCTCAATGAAGTTGATATCATGGAACATTAGAGGGCTTAATAGCCCGAAGAAAGGCAGACTCATAAAAAATATGATAATGGAAGAAAAACCAGCAATTCTTTTTTTGCAAGAGACTAAATTTAATCAGGTAGTATTGGAAAAAGTAGCAGCAAAGGCCTGGCCGGGAGGGCTAGTCACAGCGGTGGATGCTCAGGGAGCCTCAGGAGGACTTGCAATACTCTGGGATGCAAGACTGATACAACTAGATAACATACATGCAAACAAAAATTTCATTCAAGCCACTTTTCATCTAATTGGAACGAATATTTCTGGGCACATAACAAATGTATACTTTCCACAAGAAATCCAGCAGAAGGCAGAAATTTTGGATGCATTAACACAGCTCAATGAAGACCGGACTCATCCACTGTGGATCTCAGGCGGAGACTATAATATGATAGCGACAATGGAGGAAAAGAGAGGAGGACGTTGCAGAATAAACAGAGATGGCACATTATTAAAAGACTTTATTCAAAATAATTGGATGATAGACCTTCCAACAGACAACGGCCTATACACCTGGAACAATAAAAGAGCAGAACCGATGCAAGTAGCCTCGCGACTGGATCGCTTCCTGATTTCTGATAATGCAGTTCACATAGGGGGAGAATTCATAGCCTCCATCCTACCTTATTCAGGCTCGGATCACTGGCCCATAGCCTTACACTGGAACAGACCTGGCAAAAGTATAAGGCGCCCATTCCGGTTTGAAGCTTTTTGGCTATCTCATCCGGATTTTCATGAATTCATCAGGACAACTTGGACAAAGTTCAACTCAACGGAGGGGACAAAAATGGCTCTATTCCAACGGAAGCTGAAGTATCTCAAAGAGGAAATAAAACGTTGGAACAAATATACATTTGGCAATATCTTCAAATCAAAGGAACTCCTTAACCAAAAAATGAAGGATATCCAGCAAAGAATAATCTCTACAGGACGATCTGAGGAATTAAACCAACAGGAACAAATGATAGAGAAGAAAATCCTGGAACGGGACCTACAGGAAGAAACTTTGTGGCGGAAAAAGTCGAGGATTAGGTGGCTGAAGGAAGGTGAAAAGAATACAAAATTCTTTCACAAAACAACAGTCCAGAGACGAATGATTAACCAAATCTCATATGTTAACAATGAACAAGGGATCAAGGTTGAAAACCATGATGGAATAGAAAAGGAGTTTCTCAATTACTTCAAGAAAATGAATCAAGAACCAAATATCAACAGAACAGAAGCTATTGACAACATCATCAGGCATATACCCAGATTAATCACGGAAGAGCACAATACTCTCCTTCTCAAACCGATCAGTCTTCAAGAGGTGGAAACAGCGGTGAATCAACTCAAAGTAGGGAAAGCGCCAGGCCCAGATGGGTTCACTTCAAACTTCTTTCAGCACTTCTGGGAACTAATCAAATGGGAGGTCTGGCAGGTTGTGGAAGAATCGAGGACGCTCAGATGGATGTATCCAGCCATGAATGCAACATTCCTAGCATTAATTCCCAAAACAGCGGAATCAAACTCTCCAGATAAATACAGGCCCATAGCCTTATGCAATATTATATATAAGATTGTCTCCAAGGTCATTGCTCTGAGACTGAAGCCCATGCTTCCCCTCATCATTTCTCCAGAACAATCTGGATACGTAGAAGGGAGACAGATCACGGATGGGATCATCTTAACCCATGAAATAATTCATTCCCTCAAGCAAACGAAGAAACCAGGTATGTTGCTCAAAATCGATCTATCTAAAGCATTCAATAGTATCAGTTGGGAATATTTGCAAAAAATTCTCCAAGCTTTTGGTTTTGCCCCCCCATGGGTCAGATGGGTTAGTAATCTCATATCCTCCTCTTTATTTTCCATTCTCATTAATGGGATTCCTTCTCCTACCTTCCGTCCATCTAGAGGCATTAGACAAGGGGACCCTCTTTCACCCTTTCTGTTTGTCATCCTCGTTGAAGGCCTGGGACGAAGTATAAAAGCTGCCATTAGTGCCCACAAGCTCAGAGGTCTAGCTGTCCACCAAATCCCGGCTGTCTCTCACCAACAATTTGTTGACGATAACATGTTATTCGGCCACCCATCTGTTCAAGAAGCGCGCACTCTCAAATCCATCCTGGACTTATTTTCGAAGGCCTCCGGAGCTCTCATTAATAATGCTAAATCCCAAGTTTTCTTCTTTAACACCCCTCCCTACACCCAAAGAGACATAACGCACATTCTTGGCTTTTCAAAGGCATCCCTTCCCTCTAATTACTTAGGAGCTCCGCTTATTGCCTCAGCCCTCAAGCACTCCTCTTGGTCAAACCTGCTCGAAAAATTAGAAGCCAGACTGCTCCTCTGGACTTATAGAGCGCTAAACATGGCTAGCAGGATAGTGCTCATCAAAGCAGTTCTGCAATCCATGCCTCTCTACTTATTCACCATCTTGGAGGTCCTGAAATGGGTCCTAAAAGCCATCAAACAGCTGCAGCGTAATTTCTTATGGGGAAGCACAGGCCCAAATCGAAAATGGGCTCTAGTTAAATGGGAGAAGGCATGTCTGCCTAGGAATGCAGGAGGAATAGGACTCAGAGACCCAGAACTAAGCAATAAGGCCATGGGGGCAAAAATCTGGTGGAGGCGGCTTTCAAATTCTAATACTCCCTGGGCTATCCTATGGTCAGCGAAATATACAAGAAACTTACCCCTAGAAGAAAGGATCAGAATGTCGGAAGTCAGCAAGGGCTCGCTCATATGGAATTCAACCATTCAACATAGAGATCTAATTCAAAAACACAGCTTCTGGGAGGTGAAAGATGGCCTTACTGCCAGGTTCTGGGAAGATTCATGGCAGCAGTTACCGAATCTTAAAGAAAGTATTCAAGGCATCTCAGACTGGGAAATAAATCCGCAGGATAAAATCAGCAACTTCTGGAAAGCACAGACCAACCAAGATCAGAGAGAATGGAAAGAAACAAGTATCATCTTACCGCGCAGCTCGAATCAAAACCAGCTCTCTCTTTTTTCAGAGTTGCAAAAACGCAAAATTATAAAGCAAACAGGAATGGATACCCTGAGATGGGGTTATGAGGAGAGAGGAACCTTTACCACCAAGGAAGCCTACAAGATCATCATAAAAGACAGAATAGTCAAAGATCAGATATGGGGAAAAATATGGAAACCTCCAATTTGGTCGAAGGTCTCTACCTTTCTGTGGCTTCTCTCACACAATCGAATTCTTACTTGGGACAATCTCAGGAAACGGGGCTTTTCTGGACCATCCATATGCCTCAACTGTAATCAGGAAGAAGAATCAGCTCTCCATCTCATGCAGACATGTCAGATGGGTAGGAAATTATGGGAAAAGGTTGCATTTCGCTGTCAGAGGGAAGGCCAAGAAATGGGGGACATCAAAGGCACCTTACGCAACTGGCCTCCAGAGCCATATCAAAGTAAGGTTTTAAACATCCTATGGCAACTAATACCGGGATTTTTGATGTGGAATCTCTGGAAGGAAAGAAATAGAAGGATATTCAAAAATCAATCAACGACACTGGAGCAGATATGGAAGGGAATTCATAAAAACATCAGTGAAACTCTATCCACAAAAAGTTGGTCTCAAGAGGACTTTCCAAAGCAACCACAGGATCTATCCATCTGGAATAACTGGCAGATACAACTACAAGGTCAGATTTCAAACAAAGCAAACTCATCTAGACACCAAGCAAACAGTGCAAGTTGGATGCCACCACCAATCAATGTGTTTCAACTTAACTTTGATGGAGCATCGAAAGGAAATCCGGGTCAAACTGGATATGGAGGAGTTATCAGAGATCACCAGGGCAAACCTCTCATCACATTCTTTGGCACGATAGGATGGAACACCAACAATGCAGCGGAACTGGAAGGCTTATGGAAAGGGCTCACACTGGCGCAGGAACGTAAATACCTACCTCTAATCGTGGAAGGGGATTCCCAAATTCTCATTAATATGGCCTTAAAACTCCAACAGGGCTCACAAATTCACAAGGTTAGCAGCAGCTGGAGACTGGCCTCCAGACTGGAACGAATACAACACTGGCTCCATGACAACAGAGTTGTTTCCTTCAAGCATATCAGAAGAGAAGGGAACAAGCTAGCAGATTTTCTAGCTAATTTAGGTGTGGACAATGGGAAAGAGTTCTTTGCAGGGCCTCTACATAGCACGGCTACGGAAGATCAACTTTCCACCTTCCATGCAATATTAACAAGAGACATGCAGTCAAGGGAAGACTCACACCCGGATGCGGGTGTCAGCCTGAGAAGCGAGGATATCATGCACAGCGTGCCGCTGGCATAAGCTTATGTCACATTGAACGGTTCTGGTTTAGCATTAATGGTTATAAATGCTGATAGGATTGCAAGGCAGGTGGGTTAAGGTTTCAAGCATGGCGAATTTAATCGCTCGGTCCTCCGATCCGGATGGCGTTGCCCTGTCCAGTTCCAGATTATTCTACGCGGAAGTCTATTTAATGGGGTATCTGCTCCTGGTTTGTAGTTGCATTTCCTGGCAGCCCTTGTCTCAGCAATATCTGCTCAGGGAATACTGCATTCCCCATTTGTTCAATTCAAGGTCTGTTGTTTTGTTTCTAAGTGCTAAGGGTGGGCAGTCGTTCAACTCTGGCTCTGTGAGGAGTCATAGAGGTCTCAATTCCGACCAGCTCGCATCCTCTGTTATTATTAGGTCAGTCTCCCTCTCTGGTGAAGAAGTCAGGGAGGGAAATTCTACTCTCTCGGTTGTGCAGGGGATTGAGTGGTGTAGAATTCTTGTCTCTGGCTATTTTTGGGATTGGTTGGGCGATAGCGTCACTGAATCGTCTTTTAGTTCAGTTGTCACTGGCTCTGTGGCCAGTATTGGCATTAAGCCTCTCTGTGTCACTCAATTGTGGTCTTCTTAGCTCATGGCTCCCCATCAGAGAGGTATTCCGAGAAGGGGGGGTGTTTGGGGCACAAGAAGAGGACAAGGGGCTCGTGCCAGAGCAGCTCCTCGTCGTGTCTCCCCGCTAGCGATAGTTGCGCCCTCCTCTCCCCCCTCAGAGGAGTCCGGCCCCTCTGTGAACAGCTACTTACACACCTCCAGATTCACCTTCAAGTGCCGGCGCAATCAGCCGCTAATTTCAGCCATTGTCACTGTGATTGTTTCTGAGGAAGATGAGGAAATGGTCTGCTCAGATGCGGCTGGTGGGGAGCAAGTTCGGACCCAGAGAGCTAGCGCTTCCCACAGCAGCTCTGAAAAAGTTTCCCTAAAATTTTCGGCTAAGATGCAGGATGTGGACGGTAATGAAGAAGCTGGTAATCAAACGGCCCCTCCTCCGGACAACATTATTCCCTGTGCTCCTGCTGACAGATTCGTCACTCATCTGTATCCGGTTCTTCCACCGGGAGTTCGTTTGGAAGACATTGGAGATGGAGTTATGCTTGACTGGCTACCTCTCCCGCACGATGCCAATGAAGGTGTTCAAGGTGAGCCTTCGAAGGCTTAATATCTGAAGCATCTTTTTGATCATTTTTCATGTTTTGGGGCTCTTCAGAGGGGATTCTACAATGTGCGTGGCATCCAGTTGTATCAGTGGGTTTGGGACCTTTCAGAGCTCGTGGTGTTTCCAGAGCTCTGGAATCTGACGGTCACCTTACTCCTCTCCTTGGTAATACTGCTACCAAGTAGCAAGCTGCAAGCTTTTGGTTTACTGGGTTGACAATTCTGCCTGCTGCTGTTCATTTTGATGGGGTCTCATTTTGTAATACAGGTTGTCACTGGCACCTGTTCTGCTTATCTGATGGAGGGTGGGCTAATGCATCCTCAGAGGTTAAATCCTCTTTGTAAATATTTTTCTTCTTTTTAATATAATAGTTTAGTCTTTACAAAGAAAAAAAAAAAAAAAAAAAACATGAAAACAAGGGAGATTTGTCTACATGAACAATAATTAACTTTCCTCGCAATATACTCCTATATATTTTTTCATCTTTCAAACCTTGAATATTGATATCTTCACCGTTATTTGGAGAGCGTTGACGAATGTCCTCGTTAATTTGTAATATCTTCAGTGGAGGATTTCAAACTCACGTGAAGTTGCCAAACAACTATTACAATGACCTTGATGGCCTATGCAAGATGCATTCAAGTTCACTATGGGCTAACTTACAAAGAAAGTGTAATCCTAAAATGATGAGATAATTTTATAATTTGGCATTTGGTACAAATGAGAAAGTTGGATCTCTTATTGCTTTCACACATGCTTGTTGTGTGTTGGTTTCCACTGCCAAGTGACTTTGAAAAGAGAAAAATATGTTGTAAAAGGAGTTATTTTTTTAATTTTTTATTGATTTTCATTATGAACCACACCCCCATGCCGTTGATGTCAAAGAGGGAGGTAAGTAGAAGTGAGAAAAGATGATTCGTGGGAAAAAAGGGGGAGGATAGCAGTTTTGCCATCAATTCCAAACGGGGGGATTATTGGCATTGCTGTCATTGGTGGAAAAGGAGTAGCAACATGATATGTTTGGTGTTTGTGATGCTTGATGCTTGTGGTGCTTGATAGAAGTGTGATGGAGGCATGATAGTTAATGAGGTGTTGCGATGCTTATGAGAAGTAATGTAGAATAGAGAATGTTGAAGAGATTATTATGTAATAGAGATCAGTTGAAGAGGTGCAAGGCAAGGAAATGTGATGCATTGAGTGATGCTTATGTTGTTTCTATGTTATGAATGAGCTTTGATGCTTGTTATTGGATTGCTTAAATATGCTTATGTTTTTATGTTACTATATTATTGATCATTGTTATGCTTGATGGCAAGGCATGTTGCAAAGTATGGTGGCACCGTTAATTTGTGCACAGTTGAATAGGTATTGTTGATGGCATGATTGTGTTGTTGCAGGTATTGTTATGCTTTAGAGATGAAGGAGAACAACTTGTTAGAGCTTGCTTTCATACGTTGTTATTGAATGTTGTGTTGATTACATGTTGATGACGTTGCATATATTGTTATAGCAAAGGAGAAACAAAGTAGGATGACAAAGGGTGTCATTGATGGCATGGTTCTCTTGTATTTCTCATGTTACACATCCTTGTTGGTTACATATTCTTATTGGTTGTTGATGAAATAATGTTGCAAATATTTTTATGTTGCATAGATTGTTGTGATGCAAGGTAAAGATGCAAGTCAAAGACATGATGAAAGGCAAAGGAAAAGGTATAAGGAAAAGACAAAGGCAAAGCCATTAAGATTTTTTTTATGCTTCTGATGTTGTGATGGGTTATAGTTGTTGATGTATTGCTAATGTATGTTGCAAAGGCTATGGTTTTCATGTTTGTTGATTTAATCATTACAAGTGGTTGAAAATAATATTTGGTGAAGTATTTATTTTATTTTTAATATTCAAAATCTTAAAAAGTGTTAAACAAATGACTGGAATGCAAAGAGACAAGTCTTTTCACTTCATATTTTTGTATGGAATACTAATAGCCATCAAACCTTGTTTATAAAAGTGTGTGAGGTTGAAAATCTAGAATGGTTAGAGAGTTTGAGCTTATTTGAGTTGTTTATTACCTAGCACATATAGAGTAGATGTGAAGTAGGTTTGAGGAGAAGAAGAAGCATAAACAAAGATGGAGGTATGTAGATTTATATACCAGGTAACCAACACATTGTTTTCTTTATGTATTAGGGGATTGTGGTATCCTTTCAAGCTACAACTTGATTAAGATCAAGTTGGAGCTTGTTGAGGTAGCAACCTCTTGTGGGTTGTAGCCTACAAAAAATTGATGGGAGTTGGAGCTTCCTTGCAAGTTGAAGCTTGCAAAAGAAATTGAGGTAGAAACCTCATGTAGATTGGAGCCTACAGAAGATCCGATATAATAAGGGAGTAAGTGCTTTCCTTTGCCTCACAACAATAACAAATTGTGGTTTTCTCCCGTTATGGATTTCCACTTATATCTGGTGTCCATATGTGTTGTTTTTAAGTGATGATATGATGTTTTGGTTTTTAAAATATATTAAGTTACTCATTTAATAATCTTATTAAACATTATAAAAAAATAATTTATCTAAAAATATACTAAACTCATTCACACTCCTCACCCTCCTTCCCCTTTAATTTAGTCGAGTTTCTAACAAAAACTTTAACCATAAACTCTAAAATTCCATATACATGTATAACATTTATTTCACAAATTTATTTAATTAAATTCACATGGATGCACTCGCATCATTATACCATACATTTACAATCTTTACATAATCCAATCCAATGATACTAATAATAAATAGATTTATAAAATTGGAAAATTCAACAATATAACTAACCTATAAATTATAATTCCATTTGTTTTACTGTATTCAAAAATGTGTTTTATAATTTAATATGAAATAGGTGTATTATTCATAAATAAGGATGTCATGTGGTTTTTAAGGTGTTGATGGAGTACGTTCTAAGGTTTGCATGGTGGAGTAAAGGAAATGATAGTTAAAACACATGTATGGTTTAAGAACCGGTAAATATATCGTAAGTCGTGGAATTGGTTTGAGCATTGACTACCCATCGATAATTTGGCAAATAAAACTTCAAAGTAAGGCCTCCATAAGTCGTAACTTTACCGGTGACAAATAAAACTTCAAAGTAAGGCCTCCATAAGTTGTAACTTCACCATAGTAGATAGCAGGGCAGTTTCTTAATGTGAGTGAAGGGATTTGGATTAATGATTATGAAATATTTTTAGAAATAATTAATTATTAGTGTAGTTATATAAATTAAATGGTTAGTAAATGTTGATTATTAATTTATGATAAAATTAAAATATATATTTTATAATATAGCTTACATGGTTAAGATTATAAAGATTATAAAAATTAGTTAAATCATAAATTTATTTTAAATTATTATTATTATTATTATTGTTAAGTTTTATTAGCACAATCGGTTGAGGATAGGTCTCATTAGCAAGGCGACCAATGATCAAACCCCACGGAGGCTTGTTGTGTCTGTGCTAGGGAGAGGAGACATGCTCAAAAATCCAATCATCTTAGAGCTGGTGTGGCCAAGGCTAGGTGCGATCCTCGAGTGACTTTGATAGATTAGATGCCCCTGAATCACAGTTTCTCAAGCCACAAGTCAATACTAAAGGATCACAGACAACTTGACAAACAAGCAAAAAATATTATTATTATTTATTATTATTATTTTATTATTATTATTATTATTATTAAACAACATAGATCCATTTTAGCTCCAAATCTACCGAGTGACGAGAGGGATCTGATATTTCACAATGCAAACCTCTTTTTGGGTTCAAAATTTCAAAAAAATGCACTTTGAGATTTGATTTTCCTCGAAACTTGGTAGACCTAGAATTAAATAAATTATGTTGGTTCCTAATTATATTTATATAAACTCAATAGAATATCGTGATGAAAACCCTAAAACCTTTAGCCAACACCTTATCTCTAGAGGATTTTCAGTTTTAGGATTCTTCCCTTCATTTGAAGCTCCCTCATTCTAGTGCCATCGCTGCAGATCTATTAAACCATGGGAAATTTCTTTTGCAATAAGGTTCTTCCCTCCTCCAAGGTGATGCCATAACTTCATATCTCTTGAGATTTTCAGTCTTCACGAGGCCGCTCTTAGGGGGTCCTCTCTGCCTATAGATGAAATTCATCGACTTTGTCTTTACATTTACAATCAAAATTCAAGATTGAATAAGAATCTCTTCTGTCTCAATATGGCTCCTACATGGGGGTAGGTAGCTTCAGGAAGGGTTTTCGCTCAAAGATTATGGTATAGCCAAGGATGCCTTAGTCATCCTAGTCTCAAGATTGAACAGAGAAATCAAAGGTTGGGGTGCACCCTCTTCCTGTCAATCATGATCCTCTAAGGATTCTCTAAAGATAGGGTTATTTCATGTATTTACTCGTAACTGAAAGGATAATGGATGCAAGACCTAATTGATGTCAAAATAGTTAAGGGAAGAGGGTGGTGATCCTTCTTGTCAAGTCTCATATGAGTTATCATTCATTTATGCTCTGCCTTGTATTCATTTCCGGTAGATTATATTGATGCCAAGTGTTTGATAAAATGTCAGTTCCTGTTGGGGATGGTCAAGCCTAGTCCTGGAGTCAATTTGTGATTTTTAATTCTTGTGGTCATGTAATTTATGGATTCTGAAAGCTACAGGGGTTTCTGGGCAATGACCTGGATTTCGGCTTGAAAAGTGGCACAAATCCCAGAGTCGCAGGCATAATTCTAAGGAGAAAATTCCACAGGCGCATGCATAGCCATGTTGTGCATGCGTCCGAAGGTTCTCAGATGCACCCTTGTCAATATCAAGGAAGCGTCCAAGGGTTTACTGGTTTAAAATCTCAGTTGGAACCAGGGGTTGGTCACGAGATTGACTGGGATACATTATGGGAGTCCTGTAGCAAGTGCATAAGGTCTAGTATGGTGTGTTTCCATCGATTCCACTTCCTTAACTAACACATAGGGAGTCGAATCATATCATAGTAACTTCTCATCACATGTTTACCCTGGTTGTCCGATTACTTGGGTAGATGTGGGAGGAGGGTGTTACACATGCACTAGTTATTTTGTTGATTGATCAATTAACTTAAACATCTCTGAGTTAGATTGTTATCCCACTATGCAACTAACCTTCAACTCACTCTATCAATAGTTAGAAGTTAGTTAACTAAATACAACTAAAAATAACTGAACTAGATTACTAAAATTTAGCAATCACACATGCATAACTAAACTCCAAGCCATATAACTCAAATTTACTGAGCTAACTGAGTGACAAGATCCATGTCACACTGGTTAACTACCTTCAAGTTGTCCTGCTGATGTGGAAATTCAATTTACTCAATTTGACTAAGGCTAAAGTGTCAAATTGAGCCTTTCTTGTTACATTTTTTCAACATTTCAAGTGTCATCTTTCTATGGACACACATTTCAAATGACATGCAGAGTATGGTACCAATGGTTTCAATCCACCTTGGTCCTCATTCATTAGAATGCATTATGGTTTAGAAAGTGGTTTCTCCAATAAGGTGTTAACCCTCATGAGTACTAGTGTTCTCATCTTGGAAGATTTATTTTTGTTTCAACCCCTCTTCTTGTAAAGATAGTTCATGTGCTTGAGTTTTGAGGTGACATGATTCGTAACACCTTACTTTGGTTACTTTCATATGTCTCAAGTGGATTGTTTTTATTAGCTTGCTTATGAACTTGTTTAATAAAATAATTATTTATTCCATTTTTCTTTGCGGGGTTTTAAATGGAGTTGCCTTGAATATATATTGAATGAAGAGGGGTGAAGTTCAACAATATCATGAAAAGACACCACCTAAGAGGGAAGCTTATTTAAATATATGGATATCGAATCCATGAAGTTATGCACCATATATTCCTAAAGGAAAGTTAAAAGGCATTTTTCAATACATTTCATGTTGGGCCCTTGAATTAAATAAAATGTTGCATGCCTATGGATGAAAAACATACTCAAAGGTGAGTGTATACACATGCGCTGGATTCAAGTATGCCAGTCTTGGAATCCATGGATGACATGTTGAGAAAGCAATGCACATTATAAACAAGGGCAGGTGCATAGTGCTTACTGTGTTAAGTCACAATAATCCTTGTGTTAACTTCTTTTATGATGCTGAAAGGAAGAGGCTATGCAGTCAAATTGCACAAAGAGATAATACCAATAAGGTTTCCTACGAAGCGTGGTATTATACATAGAAAATGCAAGCCATGGTGTTGGCTACACCACATGAAATGCAACAAGAACAACACATTACCAATGTGTGATTCCCATCGCACTCCTTCTAGCACGTGCATGTATTTTTTGTGTCATGTTTCGACATGACATTTCTCAACTTGGTATACCATCCCTTATTTCCATCTCCATGTGGTTGCTTATGGGACTAATACCCAAATCATGTATTGTTTGTGTCTGTCATGTCCGTAATGTGTGCCTTGTATCACAGCTCCTTCCTCTAATGCATGTATCAATACATTATTGCAGGGTGGTTGTTTTTATAATCACCTTGGTGTCATGCCAGTTGTATGCTCTATGTATACAGTTGGAAAAAATTTCTCATGAGAAAGGAAAATCAGACAGAATTCCAATTGAGGTTGTATGTTCTTATTCCACAGCCAATATTTATGATCCAAGGAAAGTTTGGTTCTTTACACTGATGTTTGAAAGTTTCATACGGCTAGGAATAAAAATGAATAGATGGTTCCATTGGAAATATCATTTCACATAGTTGATTTTCTGTATATAGTTAGAATAGGAGTAGGAGCAATTTAGCTAGGTTATTAGGTTTGCTTTTAATAATTGATAGGCAAAGTTATTCTGTACATAACCCTAGGGAATGCTTGCCTCTCATTGCGTGAAATATTTTTCTCCATAATAATGTTTGCTTTGGTTAACGGCATTTGGCATTTACTAAAGACACCTTTTCTCTGTTAAAGATTTTTTGAAACTTCTGCTTCTATGAACAACAAATCTTTTAGGAATTTGATCTTTATTATCAATAGAACTTTAACCCAGATATAATGATAGTTTCAACTGCAAAAATTTAAAGAAAGCTATCTCAGTGGATAATTTGTTTTAGGTCAGCACAATGAAAGGTATCAATATTAAAATAAAGATTCTCTGTAGAAACAGCCATTACCAAAACAACCCTATCATTGTCGTCCAGAACTTTCTTAAGGAAAGAAAATTTGACTTCCTCCCTGCTAAAGGAAAACGCAGCATTCAGAGGAATAATCCAAAAAGACACTATATCTCAAAGAATAAGAGGTCTCATCGCGAGCCGGCTTATCATGATCACAGATATTATAACTTGCTGACTTTGCCAAAACTGTCTACCAAAACAGGGCAATGACTCAAGATTGTTGCAATCAAAAGACAAGGGGTCTCATCACGAGCCAGCTTGTTCAGCAAAAGTGTAAATCAAGTGAATGACTGTGTCATAATTTGGCCACCAAACCAAGACATTGTTCTTTAGAGAATAAAAAGGAAAAAGTGTCAAAAAAGGGATTTTCTCTGAAAAAGTTGTAAATAACCTTAAGCAGGATAAAGGATCATTGCTGGGTAATAGGTAACCCTGTCGAGGCTATGGACGCCTGCTGGCAGCAGAGGCTCTACCTACGACAAAGGAGCATATTTAAAAAGGGTTGATACATAGGGAAGACTTTATTTTATGTTTTACAAGACCAAGTAATGACTGATTTAAGTGCAAAGACAAACTAAAGACGCAAGTAATTGAAATAGAAAGAGGTTGAAACAAAACATCATTGACAGTTTAAAGTATCATTTGCTTTATCTTTTTATAATAAAGTTCAAGTTTTTCTTTAAGAAATTTTTTTTCAGGAGTTTGAAAGCGTCAATATAAAAGCAGAGATAACTGGTTCTCCCAAGTGAATCGCCAATTGTTGTGGCCAGCAACACCCCCCCTTATTCAATTAAGTATCAACCATGATACTGAATGAATGGGGACCCTTAGTTAATTTTTAAGGAAAATCAAGAGTTTCTTTTTGAAGTCACAATCATACGCTTAGAAAAAGCCTCTTGAATATTTTAAGCCTAAGTCTATGATAAAAGAGAAAACCTTTAAGGTCGCATTGCAAAAGGATAGGAAACACCTTCATTTCCCTTTTTATGTGCACCATCCTCGTGTTAATAATGACATCGCATCGCAAAATAGTAATGCTCATAAAGAAAAACTTAAAGATTCGCCGATCTGCGATAACGCCGATCGCTAGATCGCATATCGCAGAAATGAGCCAGGCAAGATTTGGTAAACATCAAATTTCTGCGATCTGCGATATTGCGATCGCTGCGATACCACATCCATGCGATTTGCGATGATGCGATTAGCGATCGCACGACATGCGAGATTACGTCAGCAAATCATAAATCACTTCGGTACGAATCCTTCGGGCACGCCATTCAAAGAAAAAACCACTTACTATAATCTGACCCGAAATCATGCGCTTTTAATGATAGTAAATGAATTAGTTGTCAGTTATTAAATGGATTAAAGACGCGTGCCTTGGTAGAGATTTGCTTCACGTAAGGTGGCATATTTGATTTATCTGTTGCATTTAAAACTCTCCCATCACCTTTCTGGATCAGTCATTTCCATTTCACTCGTAATCTGCAGGAACAAAACGCTAAGACGACTCAGACAGAAACGCAAAGAGAAATGGGAAAGAAAAATAAAGCTCAAAGCTCCGAAGCGAGGGAGAAGACCAAGGAGATGGCGCCCCTGTACACAGACACAGCCTGTAACAAAGACGCAGGGATATCAACATGGGAAGGCATGTACAGGCTGCTAGAGGAAGAAAAGCCTAGAATAATGAAGGTGACTGCTGTCGCGGGTGCACCACGCTCTTCTGAGGCGTCCTTGGAGGACCTAGCATGTTCATTCCTTCACAGAATAGCGGCAAGACCCAAAATTCTACCATACACAGATATGATCAAGTGGATACTGGATGATGCAGAATTAAAAAACAGACAATTCAAAGTTCATGGACATGGGCTCGTGGGATCGTTTGTTGCGCAAGATTTGAAGCTTATGTATCATCTTCCTGAACCACAAGCGACCTATAATGCACAATTTGTTAAGAAGTTCGCGGCGGAGAATCCAGATCTATCAGACACCACTAAAGAATGGTCTAGAAGAGACGAGCCGCTAAAAAAGGATAAAAACGGTATGTACAGCACTGGTTCCCTCACCTCTCCATATTGTTTTGCTGCGGCCATGCTCTGTAGGTTATTTGGGATGTCGGATATCAACAAGTTTTCATCTGAATGGCTACCATTAATTGATGCTGCCACTAACACCGACATCCTAGATTGGGCCAAAATCCTTTCTGATACTCTATACACGGCTGTTCTCAATTACCGGTCTAAGAGATCCTTGTCTCAAAGGGTCTATCCTCCTTTTTATCTGTCTTCCTATATTATGGATTCTGTTTGTCTTGTATCTGAATTCCCTATTATGGGTTTGAAATGGACTACCCAAGACCCATTTCCCATCCATGTTTATCATAAGGTCTTATGGGATTCCCAGTTTACCCCTCACTTTTACCATATTTTCCATGGGCTTATTTTGCCCCTATATAGAATGATATATGATAAGGACCCCCCAAGGTGCTCTCCCGAGGCCCAAATTGACATCATCCCCATCGCAAGATGGTTTGGGGAAGAATGGTTTACTTACATTAGAGTTTTTGGAAGCACTGTACCTCCACATGTCCTACCCCTATATATCCCTGATAAGCTTTTGGCCCGGGAAATCGCTTATCAAACCTGTTCTGAAGGCGGCCTGACCAAAGACCTAAAGGACAAGAAGAAGGCCATATGGCCTCAATTTCCCATAGCTTGTGGGGCCTTCTCTTTGTTCGATGTAGGACACGCTTTTGGCGAAGTGGAGAATGTGACGTGTCTTCAATTATTTAAGTTCCCAACGAGGCCATTCGACCCAAATGATGTGGCCCAAGAATTCACAACGAACGTCAAGATAAGAGTGTTCTCTGGAAAGAAAGATCCGTTTGATGATCTGTTTCAGAGTAAAAGTTCGCTCAAAGAAATTTTGCGGGAAGCTCAGTCGAGGTTGTCTCCATATGACCTCCAAAAATTCACGTTATACAGAGAAAGAAGGCTTGCCAGTATTCCACTAGAGAGGCTGCGACTACCTACTAGAGAACCAACTCCAAGCATCAGCCTCAGTGAAAACTCCAGCACTTCCAGATCTAAGTCCAACGCCGCGCAAGAAGTATCTGAGCATCCTGAAGAGTCTGTTCACGACCAAGGAAAAAACGAAGAAACAACCAAAGACACAGCTCAGTCAAGTGCTATGTCTCAGCATCAAGTTATCGCCTCACCACCAAGAGATGTCCCCCCTCCTGTCATCGAAGCACCACTTGTCACGACAGAGCTAGATAAAGAGTGGGAAACCTTCAATGAATTGATCAATATTGAAAGGCAAGTCCCGAAAACACCTGTGAATAATACACAGGTGGTGCAAGAAGTCGTTTCGACCATGGTCAGTAGTGCCACAGAAGCTGAACACCTTCCTATCGCTCCAACCTCAGAACTTCTACTTAACGTAGAAGAAATTCCCCCACTGGATGTATTCTATAGTCCCCAACACAAAGCAGTTGTAAGGAGACAGAGAAAGAAAAGAAAGCTTGAAAATACACTGTCTCAAGAGGCTGAACATTTGGACGTCTTATGGAAAGACCCCAATAATAATCCGACTGAAAATCTTACGAAGCTGTCTCAGATTGCAGGAGCGTATGCTTCTGCAACTATTGATAAGGCCTCTGAAGTTCAGCAACTATTAAAGGAACAAGAAAATCATATACAACTGCTACAACAACAGTTGCAACAAGCCAACGCGAACACTGAAGCTTCCAGACAACTTGAAAAGCTACAAGAAGACTTTCAACGGATGCAGATAGGCTATCAAAGGAGCCTCGAAGAAAAAGAAAAACAATTGCAGACTTTGTAAGAAACGCATAAAGATGAGCCTAAGCTGGCAGAGTTTATCTCAGAATCTATCGGCTTGAACGAGCAACTACTACAGCAGCAGGAAGAGTTGGGACGTAAAATATCACAGTGGAGTCACTATTGTGCGCTGAGCGACAAAATCACCAGTCAAGTGGTGGATTTACGGAGTGACTATGATCAGAACGACAAGAGGGTGACAGAATATTTGACTTGGCAAGATGATGAGGAAGGGAAAAGAGCAGGTGCACCCAGGATTAATGAAAATCATAAAGAGTTTCTCTTTAATAAATGGGACGATCAAATCACGCGGGCGGAGCAAGCAGCAGAGACAGCAGCGACACAGGCAAGCATTCTTATCGACTGTGTAAATGAGAATTTACACAGGGCAAATTTAATTGCAGAGACCACCCCGAGGTACCTACCAAACAAGTTGCAACTGGAAACAGAATGGAGGCAGAAAGCACAGGCAAAAGGGAAGGCAATCCAAGCATTGGTCAGGCCGAATTTGGAATGTTACTGGACGTATTTGGTTAAACCGCACATCCAATGGATGACGGTGAAATGCATTACAAACGCAGCCGAGAAGTTAGTGCCAGCTCTCGTAGATGCCATTTTCGCAGCCCAGCTCAGCGCAGAAATCAGTCAGCCGACTCTTCTCAAGCCTATGCTGGACACTTGCAACTTTAAAGACCAAGCTCATAAGTGATTCCATTTAGAATGTTGTTTTTTCTCTTTTTACTAGATTAGAAAAAGGACGGTCATTTGAAAACCGTATCCTAAAATTTTGTAATGATACTATTATTAGAATTAGGAAGTAGTATTTTAACCCTTCTCATTGCATTCGAGAAAGGTCCAGAAATTTGTCAAAAACTTGTCCTCAAAACATGCACTTCTGCACCCTCAGAGGAGGTTTTGATGAATGGAAGGATCGAGATTTATTTATGTTTGCATTTTAATGTCTGCTACTGATGTTGCACTTCTGTACTCTTAGTAGGCGTTAGAAGTAAGTAGAGATAAATCATTGTTGCTTGAGGTTTATGAGTGAAAATTAGCCATAAATGGTACTTTTATCTCTTGACGAATTTATGCTTATATTCTTAGAGTGATATGCAGTTTTAGTTGTTTATATGTTGATGTATGAATGTCTGGGTTACCATTTGGCACTTCTGTACGGTGGAATCATTTGTTTGTGTTTGACATATGAATAACTTATTATGCGATATGCTGTTCAAAATTGTTTTGCCTAACTTTTTATGCAGAACGGTTCATCTTAATTGGTTTATATTCTTATGATAGCTGAATGATCTTTATTACCAGTTATTGTTCGAAATCTTTTTAGATCGCATAATAAAAGAGATATATCCCGGGTTAGCGTAGATTAGATGTGTTGTTTTCATTAGATTACAATAGCATAGAGTCAGTTTACAAGTTAGATTTGAGTTAGCTCTAAAATACTTCTAGAATCAGCATAATCAAACTCTACACACACACACCCTTTAGATTGGGAAGCTGGTCCCATTATCCCCAGTCGGACCCGCTACACTAAACGGGTAAGGAGCCGCCAACCAGGTTCCGGACCGGGTGGGTATCCCCCTTGTTGTTGACTCGATTTCCGGGCCCTCAACACAACTGCAAAGCGGAACTGATTGCACTATGGGGTGCACTGCAATTTTCCTCATGGTTGGGCATGGAAAACCTTCTAATCGTGGGTGACTCACTAATAGTGATCAATTGGATTCAATGGAAACACTTGTTGGAGGTTCCCTCGCTATGCAACTAGATGCAGTAAACCCATGATCTCCTAGCAACCTTCTCCGTTGTCTCCTTTCAACACATATACCAGGAACAAAACTCTTCTGCCGATGCACTTTCCAAATAGGTCTTCCTCTTCCTCCCATCTTCATGGTCTATTAGGTGGAGGTTGATGACTCAGAGCAGTCACTGGATTATTTTGTCATCTAATTTTTGTGGTTTTTTCTTGAATGATTTCTGGTTTTTTTTGTCCCACAGAAGCCTTATTTCGGCGCACTGTTCCTCTTGATGGGACTAGTTTTTACCACTATCTAGTTTATAGAACATATCTTCATTTATTGTTGTCATGTATCATTGTTACGGATCCATTTGGGCACATCACTCCCAACATTCAGATCTGATCCAAAAATGGATCCTGGATAAACCTCTAAGTCTAAAAGACTTCATATAAGAGGTAAAAGGTGCCAAATGGCATAAATCCGTTGTAAATCAGAGGAAAATGAAAGTCACGGGCTACTCTCGGAAATAGTCTCATTACAGAGATCTCTTCATTCTGAATCCAACGCAACTTGAATGGGCAAAATTGGACTTAGGATGCAGAAGTTATCGCTCAAAGAAGATGCCCTTTGTTCCTTAGAAAAAGAGGAAAAATCCTTTAAAAAAGAAAAAAACCCTTCAAAAGGGGAAATCACATTGGACCAGGGCAAAACAGCGGATTTAAGTGAAAAAAGGGAAGCCACTGCCGATCACTGATCCCTGACATATCAGGTCGGAGGCAGCTATGCGATATAACATAAGGACCAGGCCATGCGATACTACGATCGCCGAAATCGGCGGGTCGACATCGGCCGATAGCATGGGGCTTAAGGCAGGACCCCTGGGCCGAGCGACGTTGTGATCACCAAAATCGGCGAATCGGCATCGACAAAGGCCATGCCATATGCACAGAACCCCGGGTATGTTCGATATGTGATTGCGATAAATCGCATCGCAATATTGCGTCGAAACAGTACAACGGAGCGAGGCTACATATATATGTGTGATGCGATGAAACTGGACGCAAAGGGGTTTGTAAATGCCACTGCATAATGTTTCAAGTTTGATATGAGCTACTTTTGGGATTTTCTTTGCATTTTGGATTTTTAACAAGGAACCAAAATACGACGGAACCCATGCCTTTGCGACTTGCGATAGCGACTTAAAGGCGGACCCGATTGAATATAAGGCAGAATTCAGAATATTTGAAGTCCGATAAACAGAGTTTCTACGGATTTTTCCTGTGTTTAGTGTATTTTCTTGTGTAATACAGGAACGCTAGTTTTGGGGATTTCAAAGGCCTGATGGTCCCTTCCGTTACAGAACAGGTGGCCACCATCCCTAAAGGCGTTTAGCAATGATTACTAATGCTCAGAGAGGGGATTTTAGTGGACCGAGGCCAGAATACCAAGAGCCCGAGAGGGAAAATGAACAAATAAGTGTTGATTGGCTTAAAATCCATGAATGTCAGAGACATAGGTTGGTTGTTGGGGGTTGTTGCTGAAAGCGAAGCCAAAGCAGGAAGCTAAGGTGAAAGAGCACAGAAAGCAAAAGCTGAAGTGCAGAGCAGCCAAGGGAGTCACTTGGAGTTCAAGTGAAAAACTAGAGAGTTGTAAACTGATATAGAGCCAAAGAAGCCAAATCCAGAGCCAAAGCCGAAAATCCAGAGCTAGAGCCAAGAGCAAGAGCCAAAAGCCAGCGCCAGAGCCAAGAGCCAGAAAGCTGAGAGCTTCAAGAGCCAGGGGATAAAATGGTGTTTGAACCCACTGTTTCTGTGTAAAACAATAGGAGTTGATCCAAGAGCTTGTAAAAAGGACTTATACCATAATCCCAAAGAGCCTAGTTGAGTTGACTAGAGCTCACGGAGATGTAGCCCAAGAGTTTTGGGTGAACTCCTAATTAAATTTTTGTCTTATGTGTTTGTTTTTACTGCTGCATTATTTATTGTTATATGTATTTATATATCAGTTCAAGCACATTTACATATCAGCACAAACAGCAAATTTTAAAGCACATAATCAGTTTAAAAAAAATACCAGCATACACCTTATGTTCAAGCACATATTTAATTTTGCATTGGTTAATCATAATGACTTGGGAATATTTCAAGCTCTGGAAGTGGGAGAGGTTCTTGTAAGTTAGACAAGAAGCCTAAGTGCCCTATTTTCAGATCAGGTGGTATCAGAGCTTAAGTTTAACCCCACCTTCAAAGATTGTTATATCAGAATGCTTGATTGACAGAGCAAGGATTGCTTGTCTGGAAGGTGTTTGGGCAGTAAAGGATTGATTGTCTGATTGATTATATGTTTGTTGCAAACTGACTATTGTTTGAGTTTGCAGAGGTGAAGGGAAAGCTATTGATAGCTCAGTCCAGGAAGGATAAGAAGGAAAGAGAGCTAAAGGCACTCTTCTTATCCCAAAGGACCTCAAGGAAATCCTTGGAGCACAAGAGGTTTGTTGCAAAAGGTTGTTGAATAAGCTCTTTATTTATCTTGTTGAATTTTTTTTGTTCATTGGCATAATGAAAACTTCTACAAGTGGGTCCTCAAATTCTGCTTTCTTCACAAGGTTCTTTGATGAAGACATGAAGCAAGAATTTTCCACCACGATGGATATGGTGAGAGAAATGTATGAGGATGGAAGGAAGAGCAGCATGCTTAAAGAGCAGTTGAATTCCATGAAGGAAGATAAGTAGTTGCTTTATGACAAATTGCAGGAAATGGAGAGGCAGCTTCGTATTGCAAATATGAACCTGAAAAGGATGCATGAGTTGGAGACACAGCTCTTTGTTGCCCAAGAAGCCTTAGTCAAGTATCAGCTTGAAGAAGAGGTAAACCATTCCAATTTGTCTTCAAATTCCTCTAAGGATGCTTATATTGGTTCTTTCGAAAAACATACTAGAGGCATAGGTTCCAAGCTAATGTCCAAGATGGGCTATGAAGGAAAAGGCTTGGGTAGACATGCACAAGGTATTGTTGAGCCAATAATGATTGAGGAAAGGCCTAAGTATTTGGGTCTTCGCTATGGACAAGCTTATGGAGAAAGTCCCAAAGCTTCCATGAAAGCCATTGAAACAGCTCCAAGAAGGAGTTGCATTACAGAGTGTGAAGATTGTAGTTAGGAGGAATGCAATAGCTTGAAACATCATTTGTCGGATGCAGGTGTTCAGAAGCACACACTTGAACCAGAGAGTTGGGGAGACTCTAACAGCCTTGAAGAGATTGATGGTGTCCCAAAGGGAGCCACTTCTTCATTTGATTCACCTCATCATGAAGGCAATAAAGGTGAAAGAGAAAGGTATAAATCTGGTTCTAAACATTTTCCTTTAGATTGTGCAAAGCATGATAAATTTCCACATATAGATGGGAAAATAATTGCATGTTCCTTTTGTGGGTTGGATAACCATAATGTTTCTAGATGTTGGAAGAGAATGACCACATACAGGAAACTTTTGAAGTAAAAGAAGCAAGAAGCCAAAGGTCCATTGGGCAAGGAAAATCATGATGTCAAGAGGATGCACATGCAGTGCACTCACTACCATAAGCAAGGACATCTTGTTGCAAAATGTTGGACTTTGAATCCATAAATGCTTCAACAAAACTTGAAGAAAGTGGAAAGAGGAGATGGCAGAAATGGAAAGGAAGATTCCATGAATTATGTGTCTCAGGATGATTCACATGATGATGCCGATGTGTAGACAAAGTTAGTACCTTTGAAAGGGATTGGTAAGAAACGGTTAGAGTTCTTATTTGATTAAGATTGCATGTATATTGATGCATCCACATTATATTTCATTTCAGCTTCGAAAGTACAATGTGCTTAAGTGAAAGTTGAAGTATGAAATGCATGCATGAGCAGGGGATGCATGAACACAGGGATGTTGATGATTTCCTTGTTTTTGAACATGTATGTGTAATTAACTTGTAGGGTTGATTGCTTTGACATGCATGTGATGCCATGTTGACTTGGGAGAAGTTAACTTGGTCTCCAAATGGAGATAATGATGAAGTGTTTCATCTTTTGAAAAAAGAGTCCTAATGGTCTTTTTCTACATGCTTGACTTGAAGGGTCATTTGTTTAAAGGCATGTTTTGTGGGCTTGTTATCTAGTCCATCATTTGTATGCAGATATAAGACATGGAGGTGTTCACAAGATGTGAAAATCTATTTCTTTTGTTGAAGTAGGAGTTTAGGCCATCCAGTTGTTGTCTGTGTTTTTGTTGTTGTTAACAGTTGTTGTTGACAGCTTTTCAAATAGGTACAAATGAAAGTTTTGTGGAGCAGATGTACTTCACATTTGTTTGAGCCACCTTGGATCAATGATCAAGGCAAAGAAGTTCAAACCACCTTCTATGACCATTTCAACAGAAGTTCTATAGGAAGGCAAGGAGGAAGACAGTTCTTCCCAAGAAGACCAGCCCATACAAGAAGGGAAGTGGTCAGAAACTTTGGTTCAAAGGCACTATGCAAGGCAAGTGTAGGAAGGCTGAAAGAAGGGGGTGAGTCACTTTCATTTACTATTTAGATCAGTATATCAATCTTTTGGAGACCAAAAGTTCTTTTAGTGGGAAGGCGTGATCCAAAATGGATCTTGGATAAACCTCTAAGTCTAAAAGACTTCATATAAGAGGTAAAAGGTGCCAAATGGCACGAATCCTTTGTAAAGCAAAGGAAAATGAAAGTCGCAGGCTACTCTCAGAAATAGTATCATTGCAGAGATCTCTTCATTCTAAATCCAATGCAACTTGAAAGGGAAAAAATGGACTTAGGATGCAGAAGTTATCACTCAAAGAAGATGCCCTTTGTTCCTTAGAAAAAGAGGCAAAATCCTTTAAAAAGGAAAAAAACCCTTCAAAAGGGGAAATCGCATTGGACCAGGGCAAAAGAGCGGATTTAAGTGAAAAAAGGGAAGCCACCCCTGATCGTCGATCCCCGACATATCAGGTCGGAGGCAGCTATGTGATATAACATAAGGAACATGCCATGCAATACTGCGATCGCTGAAATCGGCGAATCAGCATCGGCCAATAACATGGGGCTTAAGGAGGGATCCCCGGACTGAGCGACATTGCGATTGCCGAAATCGGCAGATCGGCATCAGCAAAGGCCATGCCATATGCACAGAACCTCGGGTATGTGCGATATGCGATTGCGATAAATCGCATTGCAATATTGTGTCGGAGCAGTACAACGGAGCGGGGCTACATATATATGTGCGATGCGATGAAACCGGAACCAAAAGGGTTTGTAAATGCCATTGCATAATGTTTCAAGTCCGATATGAGCTACTTTCGGGATTTTCTTTGTATTTGGGATTTTTAACAAGGAACCAAAATACGACGGAACTCGTGTCTATGCGACTTGCGATAGCAACTTAAAGGCGGACCCGATGGAATATAAGGAGGAATTCAGAATATTTGAAGTCCAATAAACAGAGTTTTTGCGGATTTTTCTCGTGTTTAGTGTGTTTTCCTGTGTAAGCCAGGAATGCTAATTTTGGGGATTTCAAAGGCCCAATGGTCCCTTCCGTTACAGAACAAGTGGCCACCATCCCTAAAGGCATTTAGCAATGATTGCTAACGCTCAGAGAGGGGATTTGAGGAGACCGGGGTCGGAAGACCAAGAGCCCTAGAGGTAAAATGAACAGACAAGTGTCGATTGGCTTAAAATCCATGAATGTCAGAGACAGAGGTTGCTTGTTGGGGGCTGTTGTTGAAAGCGAAGCCAAAGCAGGAAGCTAAGGCGAAAGAGTGCAGAAAGCAAAAGTTGAATCGTAGAGCAGCCTGTTAGAAAATTATATATTACGGAGCAATGGAACACATAAAATATTGCAGAAATATAAACACAGAAAACGCACAAAACAAGAGAGACACAGATATACGTGGTTCACCCAGTTTGGGCTACGTCCACCCCGAACAGCCAGTCCTTCCTTTCTATTATCTAGCAAAATGAAGAGATACAACCTACAACAAATCCGTTGTAATATCCTCTGTTTTCTATCATAGTCTCACCTCTCTGTTTCTCGCTCACAGAATACACATCTATCACACAGCCTCAAATACAATGCCCTCATACAAAGAGAGGGGTTTCCTTCTAGGGTAAAAAACCCTAAACTAAACATAAGTTCTACCGTCAGATCATCCGCCTAATGAACGGCCCAGATTGACTAGAAATTACTATACTTTTACAAGGAAATTTTACATTTATTTTTGGCTTCGGGGGCACTGCCCCCGAGCCCCCACCGGGGGACCGCTGGCCCCTGCACCCCCCCCCCGCGTGGAGGGGTATACAAAACTTCCTCGGGTATACATCCAGCTGAAACAAAGACCTTTGAACAATCATGCTCCACACACAACAATCTCCCACTTGGAGAATGATTGTAGCAACTCCACCGCTGCTTCATTTGCTGGAAAATGACTCCTCTTTGGACCTGGTTGTTTCTCATCTTCATCGTCATGCTTGAAGACCAATTGAAACTGAGAATGTTCTCAGTTTCTCCCTGGTTACAACTTTTGTTAGCATATCTGCAGGATTCTGGCTAGTGTGTATCTTCAACTCTCCAACTTCCAACACTGGTCGTATGAAATGATACTTGAGTTGTATGTGTTTAGTCCTGGAATTAAATGTTGAGTTCTTTGCAAGATGAATGGCACTTTGGCTATCACTGTATAACGTGACCATATCATGCTTCTTACTCAACTCACCCATAAACCTTTGTAACCAAATCATTTCTTAACAAATAATGAATATAAACAAAATGAGCATTAAATATCAAATATACTAATAAGAATAATACTAAATAATCTTAAAATGAAGAAGTCATAATAAATAACTTTCATAACAATAATAATAAAATCATATTTTTATAAATTAGGAATAACATCATAAATATAAATAAACATAAACCAGAATTAATGAGAAATAAAAAAAAAAAAAAAAAAAAAAAAAAAAAAAAAAAAAAAAAAAAAAAAAAAAAAAAATTTATAAGGCATAATAACATAATAAGACAAAATATAAAATTGTAATTTATATAGAATAATTAAAAATAAATTGCAAGTTAGGTATAAAAATATGTATAAATCATAAAGCTTATAATAAATAAAAATTGTATAAATGTAAAATCATAAAGCTTAAAATAATTAAAATCATCAATAAGAAAAAGTGTCGGCCATTGGACTTCGCATCCTGGGTTTCATATTTATACCTAAAAATCACCTTCTTTTCTCCTCACAAAATTTGTCCTGATGATGAGTCTAGTTGCAGACTCGAAACGTCGACTTCTAAACATGAACACTGTGGAAAATCCGAACTCCTTTCAAAAAAGCAGCAACATACTCTGCTTCTGTTGTTGAAAGTGCAACAACACTTTGGATTTTTGAAACCCAACTGACAGTTGTTCCTCCAACAGTAAATACATATCCTGTAGTGCTCCTCCTATTATCTTTGTCACCTGCCATATCTGCATCAACATATCCTTGTAGGGAGATGTTTGAACCACCAAATCATAATGCTTGATTTGTGGTGCCTTTCAAATATCTGAGAATCCATTTCAGTGCCATCCAATGTTCCTTTCCTGGATTGTTCATGTACCTGCTTACAACTCCCACTGCATGTGCAATATTAGGCCTTGTGCAGACCATTTCATACATTAAGCTTCCAACTGCTGATGCATATGGAACTTTAGACATATAATCCATGTCTTCTTGGGTCTTTGGGCACATTTCCTTGCTAAGTTTGAAATGGCTAGCAAAAGGTGTACTAACTGGTTTTGCATTGTGCATGTTAAATCTTTTCAACACCTTTTGTATGTACTCATTCTGAGACAATGTTAATTTACGATTTTTTCTGTCCCTAGTTATTCTCATACCAAGGATTTGTTTTGCAGCTCCCAAATCCTTCATTGCAAATGAATTTGCCAATTTTCTTTTGAGCACATTTATTTCCTGCATGTTAGATCCTGCAACAAGCATGTCATCTACATACAATAACAATATAATATAGCTGACATCATTTTGCTTTTTCAAATAAACACAATGATCAGAGTGACATCTAGTATAACCTTGTTCAGACATAAACTTGTCAAATTTTAGATACCACTGCCTTGGAGCCTGTTTTAAGCCATACAAGCTCTTCTTCAACCTGCACACTAGTTTCTCCTTCCCTTTCACCTCATATCCTTGTGGCTGCTGCATATATATCTCTTCCTCCAAATCCCCATGGAGAAAGGTTGTCTTTACATCTAACTGCTCAAGATGCAAACCTTCAGCTGCTACAAGACTTAAAATGGTTCTGATTGAAGTCATTTTAACAACAGGAGAAAATATTTCATCAAAATCAATACCTTTCTTCTGTGCAAACCCCTTCACCACAAGTCTAGCTTTATACCTCTGTTTTCCTCCATCTTCTTCCTTCAGCCTGTAAACAAATTTATTCTGCAATTCTGTTTTACCTGCAGGCAACCTGACTAAGTCCCAAGTCTGGTTATGTGCTAAGGAGTCCATCTCTTCTTTCATGGCTTGCTCCCACTTCTTCTTGGTTTCTACCTGCACTGCTTCTTCATAACATTCAGGTTCACCAGAATCAATCAACAATAAATAATATAATGAAGGAGAGTAAAGTTCAGGGGGTCTACTTATCCTGGTAGATCTTCTAACACCGCCTTCGGATGTTTGGGGTGCCTGTTGCTGTTGTGGTGGTTGCTGTTGTTGTGGTTGTTGATTATTATTATTTTCAGGCACCTTTACTTTTTCAGTGATTTCGTCAAGAACTGTGTATTCCTTGTTTTCTTTTTCTTGCTTCTTTTCCTGCAACTGATTCTTATACAAGACCTTTTCATTGAATATTACATCTCTGCTCCTAATGATTTTGTGATTTTCATAATCATATAAGCGATAACCAAAATCATTAACACCATATCCAATAAAGGTACATTTCTTTGACTTTGCCTCAAGCTTTGTTCTATTTTCTTTATCAATATGGACAAAGGCCTCACAACCAAAAGGCTTTAAAAAAGAGTAGTTTACCTTTTTACCTGTCCATGCTTCCTCTGGAACACCACCATCCAAGGAACTTGAAGGCCCTCTATTTATTAGATAAACACCAGTATCTACAGCATCTGCCCAAAACTGTAAAGGCAATCCTGCATGCAATCTCATGCACCTTGCACGCTCCATGATTGTTCTGTTCATCCTTTCTGACACACCATTTTCTTGTGGTGTTCTTGGAACTATCTTCTCTCTATGAATTCCATGATCTGAACAGTACCTATCAAACTCTTTGCTGCAATATTCACCTCCATTGTCTAATCTAAGACACTTCAATTTCTTTCCTGTCTCAATCTCAACCAAAGCTTTCCATTTCTTGAAAGTATCAAATACATCAGATTTATTCTTAATACAATAAATCCAAGTTTTTCTAGTTGCATCATCAATAAAGGTAACATAATAACGAGAGCCACCAAGAGATGATACCTAAGCAGGTCCCCATATGTCTGTATGCAAAAGCTCTAATTTTTCGTTCTTCTTTTCTTTCCCAACTCTGAGAAATCTGACTCTCTTCTGTTTTCCATAAATGCAGATCTCACAGAAGTCCAAATCAACATTCTTCAAACCCGGCAACAAATTCCTTGAGTGAAGAATCTTCATCCCCTTTTCACTCATGTGTCCGAGCCTATGATGCCATAATGCTGCATCTGCTCCTTTGGAAGTTAAAGCATTAATAGAGTTAGAAATACCATTGCATAAATACAATGTACCAACCTTTTTGCCTTTTCCTATTACCAGGGCTCCTTTGGTGACCTTCCAAGCTTTATCTGTGAAAGTTGTCACACAACCTTCACCGCCTAACTGCCCTGTTGAAATCAGATTTTTCTTTAGATCTGGAACATGCCTTACCTCCTTTAATAGCCATTGGTTTCCATTTTGCTGTTTTACAAGAACCTTACCCATTCCAATTATTTTACAGGGTTTATCATCACCCAGACGAACTTGTCCAAAATCTCCTTGAACATAGTCATGAAAGTATTTCTTATCAGGTGTGGCATGGAATGAAGCCCCTGAATCTACCACCCAGGAATCAGTGATATTTTCGAAAGAAAGAATCAAAGCATCTTGTAACACCTCACCTGTCACATTTGCTTCATGATTGTTTTCTTGCTGTGCATCTCCTTCTTTTCCCTTCCGAGATCTACAGTCTTTCTTTAGGTGTCCTTTCTTTCCACATTTCCAACACACTATCCCCGATCTGGACTTGGATCTGCCTTTCCTTGATTTACTGCGATATCCTGAGCTCTTTCCTCTTTCCATTTTTCTTCCTCTAGACTCTGCACTCAAATCATTTCCCGATGTCTCACCGGAGCTTTTCCATTGCATTTCCTCGCTAAGGATAGCACCGACAACATCATCAAACTTTAAAGTACTAGATCCAGAAACGGAGTTACTAATGGCCATTACCAAACCATTCCAACTTTCTGGTAATGAGCACAAGAACAACAGAGCTCTAACTTCATTGTCAAAGTTTACCCCTACAGAACTTAACTGACTTGTAACTATATTAAAATCATTTAAATGGTTTGCAACAGATCCACCTTCCGACATATTCATATTAAATAACCGTTTCATAAGAAATACCTTGTTTGAGGCCAAGGGTTTTTCATATAGTTTCGACAACGTCTTCATCAAACCCTCTGTCGGCCGCCTTGTACACTGTGATACACCAAACACAACATTCGGGGAGATTTCCTGCGCTTACTTCTCGGTTCAACGGGAGGTATTTTGCATTTCACAGTTACTTGGTAATCCTTTTGCCTAGATCATCCCTCTTTTGTTTTGTCTTGTTATTTTGATTAAAATAAATTTAATTGACTACAGATAACATCCTCCATGCTCGCTCCTTAGCTGATCTTAGGTTGAGACATATGGCAACAAATCTGAAGTCCCTGATCAAGGAATTCCTTTTGATGGGAATCCTAGTCCTTTTCCTCCTTTTGGAAATATTGGTGCTCCATATATGGCTACATTGTCCCTTCCAGGATTTACCATTGGCTTGCCAGTATGGTTGTTTTCAACCTCCTTGGTTCAAAATGTCGTTATTTCTCCGCAATCGAGTACTCCTCAAACTAGACAAAATCAACCTCTAGTTGATCCTAAAGTTGACCCTTTTCCTTCTTCCTTGGTTGTTTCTTCCTCCCCTTCTTCCTCTTCGCCTGGTGAAAGTATTGGTACTAGTAACCAGGTGGCTAAGAAGAAGAAGAAAGGGAAGAAGAAGAAGAAGAAGCAAATTCAGCAGAGGGGAAACCAAGTAACCATTGCTTTCAATGCAACATCTGATGAGAAACCATCCAACAAGCCTCACAAAGTTCGATATCCATGCAAATTTTGTGTGTGAGACCATCTTCTTCGAAATTGTTCTAGTATTCCTCAGATATTAGAAGAATGGTCTTCCCATTCACATCATCCTGTGTCATCAACTTCTAGAGATCATGATGGTGACACACCATCAACTAGTGGTAGTAAAGTTTATGGAAAGAATGGTAAAGTTAAGTTTCCCTATAGGTTATGTGAAGGGAATCACCCCATTCACCTTTGTCCCTATCTGGATGAAGCCCAAAAAGTGTTGGATAAATGTCCTACTTCTCCGCAGCGACTTCCATCTGGTTACTGGAGACTCTCCCGTTATCCTTCACTAGTTGATAAAGTGACTGACCTAAATCAACTGCCAATCGAACCCACTCTCTCTGAATGTGAATCCAATGAGTCTATAACTAACCCATCATAGGTCGAGGAAGCAGTTGACCCGATTTCACCTTCAGTTAATCGTACCTTTCTTGAAGAGAGTGAATATGGTACCACTTAGGTTCTTTTTGTCTCTTCAGATTCCAATGAGTTTGGGGAAGTTTGGTTGTTTTGTTGTGAGTCCCACATTCATGCTTGGAATATGGCACAAGGGTGATTGGCTAAAAGAAAGATTTGGTTCAATCCAATCTATGGTCGGGTGGTACGTGCAAGTCCTTGACTTGGTTGGATTTGCATATGATAATAAGAGCTCTTTTCCTCTTACAATTCATGAGTATTTATACTTATTATTAGGTGGCTTTTATGGCTATTCTATCATTGTTATTATTCTGGTTATATGCTATTTATAAGCATGGTTTTATGACAAACTTTAGTTATGACTCTCATCATGTTTTGATTGGTAAATGAATAATTAATGAATGTATGACTTTATAGATGATGGAATGCTTATCTTGGTTAGGCCTTGTTAGGTCGAGTTCTTGTCTAAGTTTTGCATTAATGGTTTTGTCTTTATGTAATTCATCATTTTGTAAAGTTCTATCAAGTTTTGGGCATAGGTCTAGATCCTAGCCCTAAAAAATTAGCTCGGATCTCGGGGTCGCATGCACAAAAATGAGTAATTTAGACTGCAGTCGCAAGGAGGCAAGGTTATCCATGCGACTAGAGGCTTATAGTCGTTGGCTTGCCTTTTTATGAAAGCGACTGGGAGTCTCGGTCAGTGAAAAGGAAGTCTAGCTCAGGATCTGGGTACATGGAGTGGTTGCTTAGCTTATGGGGATCTTGTAGCTCCTGAGGGAGGTCAGTAAAGTTTTGGTTGGATGATTCCACTCCTTAATTGTACCCAGGAGGTTGATTCATATCATAGTAACACTTCTTCACATATTTGCCCTGGTGGACTGGTGAACTTGGGTTAAGTGTGGGAGGAGGGTGTTATAGATTTGAACTGGGGAGTAGTTGAAAGTAACTGAAACTGTGATTATGTGTACACAGGGAGGAGCCAATGGGTTCATTTCTGTGTGGGATTTTGGAAGGATCCAGAGCCATGATGATGTGTGATTAGGGATAACCCGTTAAGTTATTTTCCCCATGGGTTTTTGGAAGGAGCTAGGGTCGTGATTACATGTGTGCAGGGAGGAACCACTAGGTTCTTCCCCCTACAGGTTGTTGGAAGGAGCCAAGGTTGGGATGACATATGTGAAACCTATGACCAATGGGCTCTCAAAGTAGCTAGCTTGTGGGTTGTTGGATAGAGTCAGGGCCGATATGACGTGACTGGGTGGATTTGCTATAACGAAGCATAGTCGCAAAACACGATGGGATTGAGCTAGTGGAGCCTACAACCCTCAATCCACATGGTGAGCACCAATAGGATTTGAGGACATCTAAGTAGATACCACATAGGAATTATAAGAGGTGCAGGGCTATTAGAGATGACATGGCAGGTCCACGTGGGTGCCAGGGGGTAAATCTTTATTGATGTGGCGTTATCTGGTTGGTCAAACTTTAAATGGGAATAACTTTAAATTGAGGAGTTGGATTGAGGTAAAAATTATATCATCACAAACCTCTCAACAATATAAATGTGATGGTGATATCAAAATTTAATTCTACAAGCTTCGAAGAAATAGGATTTTTGTAACCCCATCTTCATAATGGACAATGGAGGTCAGGTTAATTATGAAGTAACACTTCCCACAACCAGATAAGGTTTAAGGAGGCTGGAGGGAGCATTACAAGGTGGCCCTACCTTTATCCAACTTCTAGCAAAAGGAAAGAAGAGATGGATACTAAAGCGACTACCTTAGCCCATGAGAGGTGAATAGACTAAGATACCCACATTTGTCAAATCATTTTGCTATAATATCATTAAATTTTTGGATAAGGTTATAATTATGTAGTTTACATATACATTGCACATTATCTTATAAATTTGCACACTTTTTAGGTTGATAATTTAAGCTAAAGTTGTGGAGTTCAAGAAAATTTTTGTTATAATTCTATGGCTCGACATATGGCACTACAATAGTTTGGGCAACAACGTACTTATTGATGTAACAAATATTGCATTTACCAAATTATGGTAGCAAGGGTGGTTGACGGAAAAGGTAATAACACTAGAAATGTATTAATGGGTCCAACATTAGCATCCTTTTACATCATTTTAGCAATTTCCCGCATACCCCTTACTTACCTCTTTTATCATTTTCCCCCATTTTTATGCATAAAATGACATTTTGGAAAAACACATTTATTAGTCTATGTTCTATCATATTTTTTCAACTAATAGGTGATAATTATATTGGATTGTCTACTTACCTTTACTGGCAATAAGTCATGGTCTATATTGTAGGCAAGCTACAAGAATCCCAAGGCCAAACTATGGGTAAGTTGCATGAAGGCTACAAGAATATTGTAGCAAAACTATTGAGTGAAATCTATAGTGAACCTATAGCCCAACTATTGACAAGCCACATGAATTTTACAAGATATTCATTGCCACCATATTAGAGGATAATGGAATCACGACTTCAAGTACATCCAATTTTAGACTTGTGGAATTTAAATCAAGTGATAAAGAATCAAAGGATAAGATCATGAATCATGGGAAGGATATTGCCAAGTTGGTAGAAGTACCATGATGCAAAAAAAAAGATTTATTTTGACATTATAAGTTTGAATCCCGTCAACTAATACACATGGTTGTTTAATTTCAGTTAATGATTATGTGGTGGGTCAACAAAAACGAAACTAGTTGAATCTAAATGTAGAAAACGACAAGTAATTGTTGTTAAAGACAACTTGAGAACTCGGGTTCTCAAGCATGTCTAATTAAAATATATATAGTATAGATCCTATAGGGGAACTATATAAGAAGCATACTGGTTGCCTTGTAAATAAATATCAATCATTAGAGAAATTTTGAAGTCTAAAATGGGCCTCCTAAGGAATATTATAAATAATAGTGGAAATAATAAAATAATATTATATTACTTCATCAAGTTCTAGAGGGAAAACGTATCTCCCTAATATTTTACTCAAATTTCGAATGGGAGCACTGGTTGGATGCAAAATTTAATTTTACATTCAACAAGTGCTCCCTCTCAAAATTTGAGTAAAATAGTAGGGAGATAAGTTGAAAATACAAATTGAAAAATTAGTTTTTTTTTTTTTTTTTTATCTTTTTATATTTTTATATTTATTCTTTTTACTCCAAAAATGGTGAATCATCCCCCATAGTTTTGACATCATCATATTGAATCCTATTGGTTCCTATAAAGTTGATTTTTATTGTACATTTATGTTTTGAAACCCATTTTTTACCTCAAAAATTCTCTAATGAGACATATGTTGCTACATTATTGCTTTGTACTTTTGATTCTCATTTAATTAGAAAAGACCTATGCAAGCTCGATTCATATTTTTTGTATCTATGTGTGTGCAATATTGGATGAGTAGTTATTGCAATCTTCCTTTGTACCTTGTTTGAGGAGGTAGGGCCACCTCCAACATGACATGTACTGCAATATTAATTAGGTTCATGGATTCTTGGTAGAAATTTTTGTTTGCATTTGAGTATTGTGAGTTTGGTTAATTAACTTCTCTATAGATTATAATCATTGTCTTTCTAATTTTTTATTTGAAATTTAATTATATTTCATACCATTTTGTACGTATATACTATTAAGTAATTGCATAAGCACTCTTTTCCTTTGAAAAATTGAATTATATTTCATGCCAACTATAATGAACCTATAGCCCAACTATTGACGAGCCACATGAATTTTACAAGATATTCATTTCCACCATATTAGAGGATAACGAAATCACAAATTCAAGTACATCCAATTTTGGACTTGTGGAATTTAAATAAAGTGACAAAGAATCAAAGGATAAGATCAAGAATCATGAGAAGGATATTGCCAAGTTGGTATAAGTAAAATGATGCACAAAAAATAATCATTTTTGACATTCTATGTTTGAATCCCATCAATAACACACATGGTTGTGTAATTTCAGTTAATGATTATGTTGTGGGTCAACAAAAATGAAACTAGTTGAATCTAAATGTATAAAAAGACAAGTAATTGTTGTTAAATACAACTTGAGAACTAAGGTTCTCAAGAATGTCTAATTAAAAGATCCTAAAGAGGAACTATATAAGAAACATATTGGTTTCCTTGTAGATAAATATCAATCATTAGAGAAATTTTGAGGTCTCCTAAGGAATATTATAAAATAATAGTGGAAATAATAAAATAACATTATATTACCTCATCAAGTTTTGGAGGGAAAAAAACTACTTTTTCAACTTGTATTTTCAACTTATCTCTCTATGATTTTACTCAAATTTCGAGTGGGAGCACTGGTTGGATGCAAAATTTAATTTTACATTCAATAAGTGCTTCCACTCGAAATTTGAGTAAAATAGTAGGGAGATATGTTGAAAATACGAGTTGAAAAAGTAGTTTTTATTTTATCTTTTATCTTTTTATCTTTTTTCTTTTTACTCCAAAAATGGTGAATCATCCCCCATGGTTTTGACATCATCATATTGAATCCTATTGGTTCTTATAAAGTTGATTTTTATTGTACATTTTTGTTGAGGTCCATTTTTTACCTCAAAAATTCTCTAATGAGACATATGTTGCTACATTATTGCTTTGTACTTTTGATTCTCGTTTAATTAGAAAAGACCTATGCAAGCTTGGTTCATTTTTTTGTATCCTAGGGTTATCCCTTGTTGGGAAAACTTTGACATGGGATATACTTTAGAAAAGAGTACGAGAGGGGCACGATATATGTATTATGTGCAAGAAAGATGGTGTAGACATTGATTACTTATTGGTTCAATGTGATTACACAAAGAAGGATGGAGTTTTATTATGGGAAGGAAATAGGGAAAGGGTTGGTAGAATGAATGTTCATTATTGGAGTGCACGAAGAAATGGTTTTATAGTATGTTGGGTTTTATGGATAACTATAACTTCAAGTTTCTTTGAAGGAAATGAATTCCCTCTCTTTAAATTGATACAACAAATTAAATTTATCTTTGAAGGAATTAAACAAATCATAAGATTCAAAAGGCCATGAATGATAGGAGAGTTGAAGGTAGATAAATGTAGACCATTGGATTTCCTTGATGGTGCATGCGGATGAAGGCATAGATTGCGTGGGGCTAGAGTATTCATCTTTCTTTTGGAATCTGACAAAAATATATTTTAAGTAGGACTAAGGGAAGGAACCAATAACATTATCGAGTGGAAGGCTTAAATAATATTGTTGATATTGGCTAAAGAAAGAAGTTTTTCACAAAAGTAGGTGATGAGGGACTCAAAATTATTATTCAGTGGTTAAAAGGATCAGTTTGAATGCATATTATATTGAGGCGTTCGTTCAACCAAGTGGAAGCATTAATGGCTTCCTTCTCTTGACGATTTTCTCACATCTATAAAGAACTCAATATGGAAGTTGACACTCAATCTCAAAAAAGCATTGGAAATACTTGAAGAGATATGAGATATTAAGGAGGATAAAGTGGAGGTAGCCTTCCTAGTGTCTTCTAAATCCCTATATTCTCAAACATCTCCTTTACACACAAGAATAATCTAGATTAGTAAATATTTAGTTATGAAATTGTTGCATTTAGTTAACCAATTAACATATATTGGTTACTAAATTAATTGATAAGGGTTATAAAAATTAACTTAATTTAAATACTTTATCCTATTTTTCCTAATACATATTAATATGTTTCTTTTATTTTTTATTCGAGAACTTATTTAATAAATTTAGTAATATAATTATTAGTTTTGACTAAAATTTTGATTTTCCAAAGCAAATATGATTATTAACATAGTTACACTGCTAACAATGCATATTTAATAATATAATATTATTACCAATGTACTCTTTAATGTTTTTTTTTGTAAGCTCAAAATCTTTATATTAACAAAAAAAAAACATTTACATTTCCAACAAGTGTTCAAATTCCCAATTTGCCTTGGCTTGTTGTATGGAAACCACACCAAAGGAAAAATCAAAGAATTATTTTCAAAAGTCTCAAAACTAGCATATCAACCTTAACATAGTAGATGACATAGCCTTAGGGAGACCTAGCAACTTTGGAAAAATAACAAAGAGGTCAAAGAATTCATAGTCATTCCTCTTCTTGCCTACTGGGGTGTATGCCTTGCCAGAAACAAGGTCATTTTCAATGATCACCTAACCCCCCACTGAGGTCATTGCAGCTCAATCACTTGGTATCCTCTATCTACTACCCAAAACCAACGTATCACAACAAAAAAATAATTTCACCGACCTCCAGATTGAGAAAAATAGACTTTGGGAGTTCTTCGATGGTGCCTCAAAGGGATAACCAAAATTTTGTGGCAGGGGTGTGATTTTGCACATAAAAGAAAACCATTATTTTCACATTGAAATGGGTTTAGGAGAGGGAACCAAAAATTTTACTAAACTTGTGGCCCTCAAACTTCTACTAATTTTTACTATTGAAAAATATATATTCTCTCTTCAAGTATTTGGGGACTCCCAACTGGTCATCAATTGGATAAATGGTTCATATAGATATCACAATGAAGGGATTCAACCCTTTGTGGATGAAATAATTCATTGAAATATGCTCTCACATTTTTCATTGCCTCACATGTTTATGGGGAGCACAACACCACTGTAGACACCCTCTCTAAGGAGGGTATTCTGATTGTTCGTGGGACATGGTTGATTATGGAAACACAAAATGACCTTTCCTATGAGTTCTACCACTAACCTTTCATTGAAGAAAAAAACACAAATTAGTTTACTTTTCGCTCTAATCACTGCTTCATATATATCTCATCATTAGTGGATTATCTCACATGCTTTATCTCTTTTCTAGTTTTATCATTTATTGGCACATATACAAGTTCTTTTTTTTTAGAACACATTTTCAACAGATACACATTTTTGACATCTTTGTATGATGGCTATCATGCCATACTATGGGAAAGATCTACAAATATATCTTAATCATTTGAATACATGCTTGACATGTATCAACAAAATGTAAATTTTAATCATCTAATAATAAAATTACGTTTTTTTTTTTTTTTTGAGGAAAAAAAATATAGGAGATGACATATATACAAAATCTTGGCTTATCAAGCATGAACATAGTAACTAAAACTTATAAAAACATAAAAATAGAGAACATTAAAAAAATAAGACATTGCTACCAAATGAAACCATATATAGAGTAGCTTCAAGGTAAGTCCGCAGGTGCTAGTCACTCAAGATTGTGGGGGGGAGGTGGCTCTGTGTACTAAAGTATTGTGGTCTCCATTTGTTCCATTCTTTGATCCATATCCTAATAGAGTAGTTGAAGTTCCTCCATGCGGAAGAGTAGCTCACACTCGCTCTAACTAGGTTTGAAAAATACTTTTTCCAAGAGGTGATTAATGTGCTAATAAAGGTAAATGGTGTGTAAACATTGGTATTGACGGGTGTGGCCATTGCCCAGTTTTGGCACCCAATATAAAATTCTTTCCATGACATCAGAATCTAAGTGATTCTATCAATCATCAATAACCTCCTCCTAATGGAGTCTGTTGGTGGTATCTTATGGTAGAAATGTGAGCTCTACAACAACCTAAGAGCTACTAGGATCACCATGTTCCCCCACGCCTCTTTTGGATCTATCTCTTTGGCAAGGCATGGAGAGGAACAGGGGAAAATATCAAGGATAAAAGGGAGAGGATAATTAATGATATGCCTTGGCGAGGGGGGAGGTGAAGTGTTGACTAATGAAGAGAGAGCTAAGGTAGAGTCCTTCATAGTCTAGATGTGGCTAGTAAGATGAGAGCCAATGCAAGGAACATATCAGAAGAGACTAATTCTAGGCTTACTAAGAACCTCACACCTAGGTTGATAATAAATTTCCAAAAGGAGCTTAACATAAAGCAGAGTGCTAGAGCAACAAAGTACCTATAGTGTGCTAACACATGGAATTCTAGAGATAAAAAGGATTAACTCATCTTGAGAGGCCTAGGATGGAACCAAAACCCTTTGGAGAGTGGATATCACTTGTAGGGACTTAAGTCCAAGGATACTAGCAACCCAAAAACAAATAGAAATATGAACCAACTCCTCTATGAGAAAGGTGTTGCTACAATTCACTTCAATTTGTGGAGAGTGGGAAGGAGTACCTAGGGCAGGTTGCTCTGCTCCTTCCTCTAGACTAGCGCAAATAGAAAAAACAAGAAAATCTCCAATTACATCAATGGACTTGGAACAATTTCTTTATCTACAATTCTCCAATGCTAAGAATACGAAATGAGGCAAGTGTTTGAGTCTAGCTACCATCACTCCTATTCACATGGTTGGGTGTCTAATGGTGATAAATTCCATCAACGGTGACTCATGTTTCCAATTTCTTATGCAGAGCACAATTAATGTTGAGGATATGCAGAAGTCAATTAGTTGTGATACGAAGAAAAAAATTGCAGAGCTAGGGTTTACAGTAGAAGTTCAGTGTTGGGAACCATGGAGAGGCAAGAGGGGGGAGTTCCACTCACTCCTACAGTCAGGCAGTCACTAATAGATTCAAGAAACCACTGGGGACTGAAACCGGGGTTCTAGGAGGAGGGAAATAGGAAAATAGAAACTCAAAGGGGAAGGAAGATATGCAGGAAGAAGTCAGAAGGGAGAAGCAAATAGAAGAAGGAAATTAGAATGCCAACACAAGAAATCAGATTGGACCATGTAAGCTAAGGGCAACCATCACACCCTGAGTGGTGTTAAGTGATCTAGCGCTACAGGCGCATAGGGAACACATGGCGACTTATGCAATCATCTATAAATTCATGGGGTTATGGCCTATGGAGAAATCTTTACATGTTTCGATAAATACTCATTGGAAACCTAAGGGGGATATAGATTTGCACCTTGGATCCAAGGGTTACTTCACTATAGTTTTTACAAACATTGAGGATAAAGACAGGGTGTTTTAAGGAGGGCCGTATTTCTATGTTGCTGCAGGCCTCTATATGTGGCCTTGGGTGATGAATTTTGTCCCGGAGCGTGAGACGTTCACTTCGGTCGCGGTTTGGGTAAGGCTCTATTCCCTACCTCTAGATTATTGGCAGCTAGAATCATTAAAGGCAATAGGAAATAAACTAGGGCATTTTGTAAAAATATCAGAGGCCACAATGCGGGGAAAGTATACCTCCTTTGCCTGTATATGTGTAGAGATGGACCTCTCTGGAGCTCTACCAGATGAAATAATTCTAGAAGTTTTTGATGAAGAATGGGTGCAAGCAGTAGACTATGAGCACATTCCTTTCAGATGCCGTAAATGTCATGAACACGGGCATCTATTCAGAGACTGCCCCCTAAACAAAGTGGAAAGCAGAACTAAAGCAACATCAGGGAAAGAAACTGAAAGCTACAACAATGTGGGGAGCAGAGGTAGAGGAGGGAGAAAATACCAAAAAAAATCAACGAGGTAAAGCAGTTAAGTCAGAATAGGTTCAAGATATTAGAAGAAGAAGAGGAACATGATAAAGAGAACCAGATACTAGAGGAAAGCCCTGTAGAGAAGGAAAAGGAAGAGAGCATGGAGGAAATGCCTGAAAACAACCAACAAAAGGAGGATTTTTTGAACACGATGGAACTCGATAGGGACCAAGAGATGACCCCGAGCGAGGTGGGAACAGAGGATCATGAACTGCAGGACATTCTTGATAGGGAGCATCTAGATCTGGAGAAGTTCCTGGAGCAAGGAACTACCAAAGGAATGGATTCACTACCTCAAGAGGAGTTTAATAGAGTGCAATAGTTATTCCTAAGGAGAACCCAGGAAAAATGTTCGGGTTTTAAAAGAAACCATGATAGTCAGGACAACTAAGGGGTGAAAATAATGAAGGAAACATTAGGACTAGCTCCTAGGAACCTAGGCAGGAAAAGAGGTAGGAAAAAATAGAATGAGTTGCTCATAGAATGTGGAAAACTCATGATAGATTCAGGTAAGATGAAAGACATAACTAGTTACTAATTTACAAATCTTTCCTAATGAAGCTCACAACATGGAATATTAGAGGTCTAGGAAGTAAAAGGAAGCAAAGAAATCTTAGCCATAGAATGAAAGAAGAAAAACCAGATATGATTTTCATCCAGGAAACAAAATGTTCAGTAGAAAAAATAAGAGAGATACATAGAAAATGGCTTATCAAATATGAATATCTAGAAGTTAAAGCAGACAAAGCAGCAGGAGGGATTCTCACACTCTGGAACCCTTAGAAACTTGGCATCCTAGATGCTGAAGCATCCAGGAACTATTTATCAGTGGTTATCCAACCTTTGGGGGACAAGGAAGTTTATTTACTCACAAATGTTTATGGTCCACAAAAGCCAGATGATAAACTTAGACTACTAACTTCATTGGAGGAGTTAAAAGCAAGACATCCGGATATCCCCTGGATTCTGGGAGGGGACTTCAATATGATCAGGTCTCTATCGGAAAAAAAGGGGGAACCAGATCACTAGGTAGAGATTCTATAGCATTTCAGAATTTCATACACAACATGAAACTGGTTGATACAGAGACAAGTAATGGCATTTTCACATGGAATAATAAGAGGGGAGGAGCAGCTCAAGTGGCCTCTAAACTTGATAGATTCATTATCTCGGAGGACCTCATCCTCACAGGCCATAACCTGGTAACTATGATACAGGCTCAGACCACCGGCCTATTCAACTTGAAGCGTCCTTTATAGGAACTCCAAGAAACAGACCATTCAGATTTGAAAACATTTGGCTTAGCCATCTTGACTTCATCAACAATATTAAAAGATGGTGGACAGAAGATACGCAAGTTCAGGGTACTAAAATGTTCCTTCTGCAGCAAAGATTGAAACACGTTAAACAAAGGCTTAAAGATTGGAATAAGAATGTATTTGGCAATATATTCGAAACCAAAAAAGTAGTAGAATGGAAACTATAGGAAATTAAACAAACCATTATTACAGAGGGATTCACAGAGGAGAGTAAGGAACAGGCTGATCATGTTCAACAAGAATGGGAAAGATTATGCAAGAAAGAGGAGATTTTCTGGAAACAAAAATCGAGTGTACAATGGTTAAAAGAAGGAGAAATAAATACAAGGTTTTTTCACAAATCTACCATGGATCATAGGTTGCAAAACAGGATTTTAAAAATCAAAGATACTCACGGAAAACAACTCACCACACACCAAGAAATAGAAACAGTCCTGGTTCAGCATTTCCAAGACATAGCCAAGGATCCTCTCATAGATAGATCTCAATTTATCAAGGACTTCTCAAGAGACTTCAGTACTTACAAAAGCTATCCTTCAAACTGTCCCCATCTTCATGCTCTCAGTCCTTCCAGCTCCTAAAGGAGTAATGCAACACATCAGAAATATCCAAAGAGATTTTCTTTGGGGCAAGGGGGAAGAGAAGAAGAAATGGGCTTTGGTAGCCTGGGATAAATTATGTAAGCTAAATATACATGGTGGTTTGGGACTCGATGATCCTGAAACCCTAAACAAAGTCTTGGGGGAAAAATTATGGTGGAGATGGCTAAAAGAATCGGTTTCCCCTTGGGCCAAAATATGGAAACAGAAATATGCAGGCAATTGGCATGAAAGGGATTACATTAGGATGACGGGACTCATCAAAGGCTCCCACATTTGGAACAAAGCCTGGGAAAACAGAGCCATAGTTCAGAAACACAGTTTCTGGGAGATCAGAGATGGAAACCTCGCTTGGTTTTGGGAGGATAATTGGCAACAGGAACCTAAACTGTTAAAAGAAGAATTTGTCAATCTCAAGAATGAAACTGATGATAAAGGGTTACGCAAAGTAAATGAATTTTGGGATCAGGAAAGAAGTGATGGAAAATGGAGAAAATGGAAGAACCTAGTTTACAGTGATGACTCCCCATTGAAAGCCCAGGCAGAAGCTCTTTCAGTCATCTTGGAACAGAGAAAGATTCTAATATCAACATCTTCAGATCAACTAAGATGGGGTAAAAACAATGAAGGCAAATTTAACCTCAAAGAGGCCAAGCGAATAGCCCTGGGGCTAGACTTCCCAAACCCTGATAAGGTATGGAAGGACCTATGGCAAAGCCAAAACTGGATGAAAATTAAACTATTCATGTGGTTAGTGCAGCATAAAAAAATTCTGACTTGGGAAAATCTCAGGAAAAGAGGGGTAGCTAGACCATCCAGATGCCAGCTATGTGAATTACAGGAGGAAACTATAGAACACCTTCTTAACCTATGCCCATTCACCTCCACCTTATGGAATTGGGTGGCTTCAATCTTTAAACAAACAGACAGGGACATTGGCAGCATTACTAGTACTTTGAGGAACTGGAGGAAAAATTTCTCAGCAAATGAAGTAATCAACAAGGCGTGGGCTTTGGCTCTGGGCTTTATAATCTATGATCTCTGGAAGGAATGCAACAATAGAATCTTCAAGAACAATATTGGATCAACTCAAAGCATCATGACTCAAATTATAAGACAACTCAGAGAGACTATAGGAACCCTTTTAAAAAACCTCCCTGATAACCAACCTCAGGTTCAGGATGAGCAGATTCTACTAAATTTGGGACTGCAGGGGCTCTCCCCCAAGGGCACAAACAAGACAGTAAGTTATATATCAGCTGATAAGGAATTTTGGCAACCTCCACCTCAGGGTTTTATGAAATGCAATATAGATGGAGCCTCAAAAGGAAACCCTGGTATGGCCAGGTATGGAGGGGTCATAAGAGATGAAAAAGGTTTCATAAAAACCATCTTTCACTGTCATTTGGGGAAGGCCACCAATAATATGGCAGAGCTCATGGCCATGGAACATTGTCTAGAGATCCTAAGGGACTCTAATCTACATAACATCATAATTGAAGCGGATTCTGAATTGATAATTAATTTGGTCAAGAAAATTGGTAATGGATCAGCACCAGACAGAGTATCGAGACACTGGAGGTTACTGCAAGTCTATCAACGCATTCAATCACACCTGCAAAACATGAGAACCCTTAGTTTTATCCACGTGCACATATCTGCTAACAGATTAGTGGATATTTTGGCAAATGAAGGTGTGCTTTGTTCAAAAACCAATATTAGATATGACTGGATAGGGATTCCCCAAGTAAATTTGAGGGAAGAGTGTGCCAGACAGGCGAACTTAGACAAAGATCTCTATCAGAGCAAGGGGAATAAGTAGGATGAATATTGTGGGAGACAAAGAAATTTTGGTCCACAGGGGAAAGCAGTAGATGGAAAAGCGAGAGCAGGAGGTTAGGTATCCCTCTAAAGTCTACATTTGACCTTCGGGCGGGAATTGCTTCTGGTACTGTACACATTTATGGTACTCAGGCCGAAGAATACAAATAGGTTTAGATGGGCCAAAGATACACTTTTGGACCATATTTCCAGAAAAATTAGGACAGGGACCCTCAGGCATTGGAACATGGCTGTCTATAATAAGGGAGCAGGTTGGCGAAATGGTAGCAATCCCACACATTTTGCGTGGAGAACAACAAGAAATATAACGAGGAACCAGACCCAAAATTGTTTAGGTAGGAGGTTAAGTACCGGGCTAGTTGCACGACCTCATCGGGATCGCGCGCAAATGGTAGATTTCGGGTGGGTAAAGTGATCGAAAGTTAATGCCCAAATCGGACCCGATATGCTTATTAAACATGGTCTATTGGGCTCATCGGGTCTGATTTGAAGGTTAAAGGGTGTGCTTGTTAGCCACTCGATATGATTCTCGACTGCTTGATCTTTGGTGGAGGATCAAACGGTCATTGGTGGATTGTTCGTTCAGTTTGGTGGGCCCTTGGCCCATGGTGTGAAATGACGTCTCGGGACCATAGGCGGTGGTGGGCCTCACCTCCTTGGTCTCCTTTGTACACTATGTCTCTTTAAAAAAAAAAATTAATGAATAGTAGGACTCGCTCTTGCCTTAGCAAAAAAAAACCATTGCTGACATGCAGCCACATCTAGATCATTCACATCAAGGGGTGAATTGAATTCCATCCTCGGTGTATTTATTAGAGAGGGATGCCATTTCCAAGTTGTCCCTAATTCTTTCATGAGGGTGCAACTGGCTGCTCCCTCTCCTCACCTCACTTTATTCCCAAATCACCCCATACAGGGATATATTCTTTAATGTAATAATGCATATTTAATAATATAAATATTATTACTCGCCCCACATTGGGTGATAATTCTCTACAAGCCATAGGATGATGTGATACGAGACACGTGGCCAAAGTAGCCTCTAATTGGAAGGCAAATGTGATCATGGTAAGAGGTTCGAGGTCTCATCCAACTTAGTAGATTTGTGTGAAACTTGGTGTGCAACGGAGGTCATATGACTCTTTCTAGAAGAAAGTAGCATGGTAATCACGGGGGCTTCACTCAATGAACCTCTGACCTATCACGTGCGTTCATGATATATTAAACAATACCCTTTATTTGACTACATATTGCAAAATACCCCTAAAAATAACATTATTTAAATCCCTACCAATACAAACCCAATACACCTTCCCAATTTAAAAAACCCCAACTCCCACTAGATATTGTAGGTATCCATTTTTTCATTAACATTTTTTATACCCCTTTATATTTTTTCATTAACTTTGAGCTCCATTTTTTATACCTGCCAATATAGAAACCCTTTACCCCCTATATATTCCCCAATATATTATGTCATTTTTTCCTCAATATATATCCCCCAATATGAACCCACGTGGTATGATATTGCTTCCCCAATGAATCCCCCGTGATGGTAATCAATATTCGTGATAGTGCCATCATGGGGGATGACACCCTAGATATAACAGAGTACCACCAACACTATTTTAATCATAATGTTAGTATGACAGTTGGGGATATACTCATTGCCACTCGTATTTTCTCATTCATGAGGCATAGCCTGTCTAGAAATTTTGTTTACCATTGAAGGAATGGAAGGTTTCCGAGAGGCATTGAACTAAGTGCAGGTAACCTCTCTCATTTCATTGGTTTCCTTCACTGGCTATTTCATATTTGGATAGGGGCATATACAGTTTGGCACAACATTTTATATGCAATGTGAGGGAACCGTTATGTCACTACTACACTGGATAATTTCAATTTATATATAGTGGTTGGTTTGTCGAAGCAAGTAAATATAATTTCTTTTGAGAAGTTTGGATTTAGTTGGGAAGAAATTTCTTCTTGGGAAAGGGCTTACCAGACTAGTATTCTTTATAGGGAAGTGAAGTGAGAGCCCTTGGTTTTTAGACGTGACCTTTGTTGTTGGATTACTATTTGGTGCTTTAGCTTGGTGGCGTTTTATTGCCCGGAGTGTCTCGAGTTATCTCCCATCTATCCTAGGTTCTCCCATGTTCGTCCTATTCGATCTCAATTTGTGTTCAATGACAGAGATAGGGACACCTAAACATAAGTCCATGAACCATATCAATTATGTCTACTTCTAGTAGCTAGGGACGTATTCATTCCGATTTACTATATCTTGTGGATTGAGAAACGCTGTGTTTTCTCACAATGGCCAGGGGACACCATGGTTGAAGTAACTCTACTGTTAATGGAGGTGGGTGGGGGGATGTGTGCAAAATCACATTACACTAGCCCCAACCTCCCATGCAGAAATTGTGACAAAGGAAGTCACAAGTAGGTACTAATCATGTACCTTGTCAGTTGCCCAAAGAGAATTGGTTGAATCTAAGGAGGAGGCAAGACTAAGGCACACAAATATGTTGGATGTGGAGATGTTTATCAGAGATGGGGACTTGGTACTGGACACCAGTTGCACTCGTACCCAGTAGACTCGATACCTCTATGCAGTTGATATTTACTGGTAAGTGAAGACGATTATGGGGAAGGTTATGTAGGAAAACTATGCAATCCAACAAAAGACTCAGGTTCATCTTGAGGACGTTTAGAGGAAATTGAACAAACTTGAGCAAAATCTCAACATTCGAGCACCTGGCTAACATTGTGTTTATAGAGATCATGATGGAAGAGGGACACCTAGATACCATCCATGTGGATTCAACCACCAATTAACTCTGTTCATGCATGACCGAATGAATCTACTAGTTGCTTATGTTGTCTATGGTTATGTCTATCATTGTTCATCTATGTTTATTTATAATATAATAGAAGTAGGCTATCATGGCAACCTGCCCCATTTTGTAATGTAACTACATTTTGAAAAAAGAGATATGATATCCACCTATTTTTGATAAATTCTTTCGGATTAATCACATCATGAGTTTTTGGTCGACGTTTCGAACCATCTAATGTGGTTCATCATCAAGACAAAGGTGAAAAAATCAGTCACAACTTATGTTGTGCTACTAGTCTGATTTTCCCTAATAACATCCTAATGACAACAACATAATAAATCCAAAATATCATTTTTTTTTTTAAATAATACAAAACAACCCCTCTCTCTCTCTATATATATATTGATTTCAAAAAATATATATTAATATAAACTTTATTATCAAATATAAATATACATATATATATATATAAATAATTTAATATAACAATTTATTATTCACAATACACTCTAATATCTTATTATAATCCATTTTCCAATATTATAGGACTCTTTATGATATAAGGTAAGTTCTAGATGAAGATATTATAGACTTTAAATGCTCACAACTATACAAGGGATATAGAATGGAATGACAATTATACCTAGCTATAGAATGGGATTTTGTTTTCTTATTTATTATATAAATAAATTTTATATTTAATAATTATGCATTATATTTTTCTTTTATGGGTAGGGAGTTTTCTTTTATGAGGAAGGGAGTGATGTCACTTTTCATAAATTAAGTGAGAGTATTATTATTTTATTTAATGAGTGAGGTTGAAGTATCTTAATTCTCTATTGTTATGTGAAGATGTAGCGATAAGAGTGGTGTTTAGATAATAGAAAGGGATGGGGTTATTATAAAATTATTATGGTTTGCGATGGGTCGTATTTAGGTTCATTTCCTCATACATAATGTTTGGTGGATAGTGGAGTGTTGGGCCTTCTCATCATTACTTTTGTGCATGCTAGTTTAATGACACTCATTTTAATCTTTCTCAACTTGCTCATTCAACATTGTTTCTAGTTTATGGCGCAATCCCTAACATTTATTCCTCCTTTTGATCTGCAACAATTTTGGCTTTTTTTTTACTTTCCACGGTCACTCTTAGTGACCACAGATTTTCTACATGGGTGCCTTTATCCATTGCTCCTTTCGCCAAAGTTGGTTCATGTTTTCTCTCCTTGCTTTCCATAATGGTTCATTAGTTGGTGAACTTCCAGAGAGGATGTGGGGTACATAGTTCACATGGAGGCTCTTGAGCTTGCATGAGGGCGTAGACTTCAACACAATTAGGGAATAAATTCTACATGAGGTCTAGGAGGAGATAAGGATGTTTGAAGATGATATTATTGTTGAACGTCAATCCCTATCGAACTTTTAAGTTTTGAAGGATGTGCAGGAATGGGTGCTAGATATAGGTCATACTCATGGTTGGTAGAACCAATATTTGCTTACAATTGAGCTTTATTGGAGGATGAAGTTGTTCTTAGAGCGTGTTTTTTTAGGCTATAATGATGCTAAGAACAAGATCCTGTTGGTCTTGGATGATGTGGTATTTTAGCAAAAAGATGTGAACAAGTGCCTCAAGCGAATTGAGGTTAATGTGGCACAATGAGCTAGTCCGAGTTATTGTAACCCTGCAAATCTTAACGTTGTTGAAGTAAATGATTTCACCTCTTCTTAGTTGTTTTCATGATGTCTAGCTTTCAATCTTTCAATCTTGTTGCTTTTTTATTTGAAACACTATGTTCATTTCTATTTGAAAAATAGATAAAATAAATTGTTTTTATATTACTTTGAAAATTTTAGGACTATTATATCTTTTGAGATTACTATGGTAAACTCTAGCTTTTTGGATAAATGCTTTGTTATTTTGTCATTAATGTGGTTTTTCAAATATACAACACTTAAATTTTGAATATCTATAATTTCAATATAATAAAATTTCAATATAATAATGCATTTTAAACTTAAAAATAGCATACATCCCACTTCAAAGGAATGTTTTTTCATTGGTGGACTAATCTTAGATTAAAAATAATTTCAATATAATAATACAATTTAAAGTTAAAAATACTATACATCCCCTTTCAAAAAAATGCCTTTTTTAAAGTAATTTGGCTCATGTGAATTTTATGTTTTACCAAATACTTCATAATACAATGTTTTTTAATATGAATAATATTCACTCCAAATTTAGGACAAATAAATGACAACACACTGTTCACCAGAAATTTTGATCTCCAAGGGAATAATTGCCAATTGAATTGCAAAGTAATGTTATCAGGATTTTGAGAAAAAAACTATGTTAATAATCCTTTATTTTTAATGTTTCGCTAATCCGATTCTCTTATTGCATAGCATTAAAATTGAACGAAGTAGTGCAATAAATTAATATAAATGAAATGTTGGTACTAGTAAAGTATTTCTCTGGCACCCACATTGTCAACTCATGGAAGACGATGGGAATAAGTAAATATTTGCAGGCTGTAGTGGGTATTGTAAATTAATGAGAGTAATGAGGCCATTAAATGCCTCTGCATTTCCGGAATGAATCCAGAACGCGGTAGGCCAAATTACCGCTACTCCCCAAAAGTGTTAAGGTCAACGCCCGTAAATCCGGGTTAACCGCAGGTTTAGCCTTTTAGAAAACCGGGTTAAAATATCGTTGATGCCGCGTCGTCCACTGTTGCGTCACATACGCCATTTATTACCTCTCAGAGCATCGTGTAGCAGCTCCTCCATTGATTTCCCAACGGCACTTGAAACTGGAAGTTGCGACGAGGGTTTTGCAGAAGCTGCATTCGCTCGGAGTGGGAGTGGGATTCGATCATGGGTTTGCCAGTAATGGCCGACTGAGAAATAAATTGAGACGGGCGAGCAGCAAGGAGGGAGAAAATGAGCAGCAATTCCACGCTCGAAGATGTGAGCAGGGTGGGATTGGGGTATGGGATTGCGATAGCGGTGGGGATTCTAGTGCTGATATCGACCATAATGTTGGCCTCGTATGTTTGCGTCCGGGTGCACGGGCGGGCTCAGCTGGTGGGGTGGGGAGGTGTCGCGGATGGCGCGGTGGCGGTGGCGGTGCAGAGGCCCTCAGGGTTGGAGGGCGCAGGAGGAGCAGGGACTGGGATCGATCAGGGGACCCTCGATACTTACCCCAAGATAACCTTCTCGGAGAAGCAGGCACTGCCACACCCACTGGACGTGTCGTGCTCCATTTGCCTCAACGATTACAAGGAGCCCGAGGTCCTCCGGATGCTGCCCGAGTGCCGCCATGTATTCCATGTGCACTGTATAGACGCCTGGTTACGACTCCACGCCACATGCCCCATGTGCAGGACTTCGCCATTAACGACGCCCAACCAGACTCCCCTTTCCACGCCCCTCTCCGAACTTATTCCTCTCGCGCGCCATCCTCTTCATTACCCAACTGGTTCATCCTGATCCTGAAACCCTAGCGGCACCACCTGCTTTTTTGGCGCAACCGTGACTTTGAAATTCTAAATTCCATTCTGAAAGCTCAGCTCGTTAGAATCCACGCACCCGGTGGATTGGAGGAGGGGATCTCAATATGATTGTGCAGCGACAAGTGTTCTCGGCCAACTGTGATAAAAAAAAATCGCCATTCCAATATTGGTTGCCATGGAATGCGAGTGAACCGTTTTGTAAGTTTCCTCGTTTGTTTTCATATGGGGCTGCAAGATGGATGGTCATTGTATTTATATGGATGTCTGAAATTCAATTTTAATCATGTATCTCTTCATGGGTTGTTTCTAAGCATTGCTATGAAGAAAACACACATGCACGCAGAGGTTTTTTTAATGTGTCATTCTTTCTTTGGTCGTAGTCTCTGTCACACTGACGTGACTGCGTCAAATGGCCCGTTTCAATATGTTATTGCCATGCATTCAACCATAACCATCTCAAGATCCCGGCTTGAGCTTTGCTGCTGGAAAAAGTGAAACTTCTCATAAACTTTTCAGATAACTTCTCATAAACTTTTCAGATTTTTGTTTGGGCAGCTGGCTATTTATTCTCAGCTTAGATATTCGCAGCATTATACAGTAAGTCAATAATTTTACCATTTTCCTTAATTTGCTCATTACCATTTTCCTTTTCCTTTCACGTGTGGAAGTGTTGATTGTAATTTGCTCATTACCTTTTTTCATAGTGTGGAAGTGTTGATTGTAATTAAAGATCTGATATACTTTTCTTTCTTTATAAAGTAGTCGGTCAGCTATATTTTTCTTTCTAAAGTAAGTGGTAAGTTGTTTTTATATATTAAGCATTATGTAAGAAGCTAATAATTTGCTCAATACTTTTTCATACTTGTTTATAGTTATACTACGTTTTCATACTTGCCTAATTTTCATGCTTCCCTAGGTGATCAGCTACCTTTTCGTACTTGCCCAAGTGATCAGCTGTTCTTATATATTAAGCACTATGCAAAAAAACCACTACCTTTTCATACTTACCTATAGTTACCAGGGGTAGTCATTGTAACCAGAGATCTGATATACATTTCCTGATAAAGTAGGTGGCCAGCTGTTCTTTTGTGTAAGGTCACACAGTTCCAAAACATATTATCTGGTGTTATTGTTTTTGGCCACATATAAAAGCTATTACGATTTAAGTAAAAAATGTAGAGTTTCTGCCTACACACAGCTGATATTTCCAGCAGTAGCACATCTTTTATTTATGGATGATTAACTTTTATCTGGACTCACCAACGTTATATAAATTAGGTATAAATCGTTAGATTGTTAGTTCTTTACGAATTAATTATGACACTAGTTATTATGTTTTACTCATAAGTTGTTATTGTGATGTAGATCTAAAAAAATATTTAATTTATTATAAATTAAAATATTGACATTGATACTTTTAGGCAAATATGATTAAAGCTCCAATGAAATCTAAAATGCTGAAATGAACTCCAAATTGCTTTAAAAAGGGTCACCATAATATGCCTGGCATAGGCCATGGATAGAAAGATGCATGTACCCAGTAAATTAGTGTATCGCTAGATACCAATCTTTTTTCTCAAAACCCAACAAAAGATAAAATAAAAGAAAATGAATAGCACGTCCATCTCGGGCACTTCTGAGATCACGATATGTGTTGGTTTAATTTTTGTTTTGCTTTCCGAAGCGCTCAGGTGCTTTATTTGCATCAATATTTAATAAGCAAGCAACCCTCCCTTCGAGGACAAAAGTTTCCGCATCTGTTTTTAATTTTGTTCTCCTTACAAGGCGCTGAGCTTTTTTATTTGCATCAATTCCAAATGACTTTACTGGACGTTAGTTCACATGGAGAAAGATTTGACTTTGTATAACAAAAATATTGATAAATGAATATATTTGACTTTGTATCACAAAAATATTGAGAAATGAATTCATTTGACTTTGTATCACAAAAATATTGATAAACGAATTAAAAATTACGTATTGTCTTTGTTCTTATATTTGATACGACACACTTTTTTCCTCACTCTGAACTTCATTTCAACCATCTCTGCACATTTAATCATATATCAATTCAACCGTTTTTGTACAATGGTTTGATACTGTCAAACGCCTCAACCACCCATCAATATTTTTGTGAACCATTTTGTGTTACTGATATTGGGCCGGCCGGTTTTCATATCTAAAATGATTCGAAGTACTTCAATGCAATTTATAGTTAATAAGAATGATGATTTTTATATAATGAAAAAAAAGGGTAAAGTATTGTGATGGCATATTTATAACTTATTTGTTTCAAGCAATAAAAAGTTAATAAGAATGGTGATTTTTATATAACGAAAAAAAGTAAAGTATTGTGATGGTATATTTATAACTTATTTATTTCAAGCAGTTAAATTATTTTAGGTTTTGTTTTTTCCTAGGCTAAGAATTTGGTAACATATGTTTTTAATGAGATTGTGGTTTTTTATTTATTTATTTAAAATGTGTTTTTTATAAATAAATAAATTTAGTTTTCTGAATTTTTTTGGAGTACTAAAATTATATAGATTTTACAAATTGTGAAATAAATTTTAGGAAAAATGGACTAAAAATATATATTTAAAAAAATCAAAGTACAGAAAAATAGATTACATATTTATTTTTTGGGTAGTTTAACTGATAGACAAAACAACACTTTGCAGCACTTTTCCTGGTCAATTTTGTTCAAAATCCAGCCGAGATTTTTAAAAAACATTAGTTTAAATTGTCTAATCTACAAAGTTGGAGTGCCTTGAAGTTTTCTTAAGATGTTGATTTTATTTATGCATTCAAAAGTACATTTTAAATAACAAAAAATCACATTCTTACTGCAAATTATATCTTTTAATTAGAGTGCTTTTTTATTTTTCTAATCTAAAATGATAAAGTGCTTTAATACAATTTCTATTTAATGTGAATGATTAGTACTTAAAATTTATCTTCCATTTTGTGTTTTGTGATATTGAATTCATAATCTAAAGTTTCTTTTCAAAATGATTTGAACCAATTTATAGTTAAGATGAATGGTTGGTTTATATAAGCCCCAACGAGTATAGTTTAATTGATGATTTTCTTAAAGTTATGAAAAAAATGAGATTTGAGGTTCAAATCCTTTGATGTACCATGTGGGTCATGCTTGGGGGCCCTTGTGGGTTCAATTAGAAGTTATAATGGTAAAGGTATGGGTTCACTAGAGTTAGAAGTTAAAATAATAAAGTAAGGGTTCATGTGAGTATGAGACTAGCCTGACCTAATTGTTGATTCATTTAAGTGACAAAATAAAATAAAATGTTTAGTTTATATGGTTTTGTTTTCCAAAAAATAATATAATTTTTTATTTTTTATATTATATATAATGGTAAATATATAGATTTATTTTAATATAATTATTATTTTAAGGTATAAAAACATATTAATAATTTATAAATGAATTATAGAATTCATTAATAATTAGTTTACTAAAAACAAAGATATTACAAAGTGGAATTTGAATATAAAAATTACATTTAATTGAGAAAGATTTAATTGTTTTATAAATGAAGTTTATATTTTGATTGAAATATCATTAATATTAGTATTTGAAGACTTGGGTTTTCATGAATTAGAACTATATTCAAACTTTATGAAAATTATAGAAGGGATATTTAGTTGATTAAATGGAGATAATGTTTACATATTTATGAGGTTTATAACTCTCTCAAATCATCATTGTGAAATTGGGTGTTGGATAATTCTCAAAATGCAATGGCATGAAAGAATTTACCATCTTTGGTGGTGGAAAACAGAACTAAAAGATGGTTGATATGGTGCAACAAGACCTTGGATTCGATTTTGGTGACAAGACAAAGATTATAGTTGTGTTGGTGTATAAGGTAACAGTGCCCTTCGTGCTAATTCAAGCTTTGCAAATAATGCTAGTGAAACTTTCACAAATGAATCTCATGTTGAACAAAAAATAAGTGAATTGTTTCATATACTAAATACCATCTAAACACACCAAAATAGATACATTGTTTGATTTGGGTTCTCAAGTTAATTTGATTTTAGAATCAATTAAAATGATTGAAGATGAAAGCATATACCTCGATTAAATCTCAATTTCAAAAGATTTGTCACAATAACAACCTTCATATCCTTCTAGTATAAAAATGAAATCATTAAGTTAAGGAATCACTTACTGTCTAAAGGTACAATGGATCCAATATACTCTCAACTAATATTAATCATTATCGTTATAAATAAAAAAACACTAAACTTAATATAAACTTATATTTAGCTCCTTTGAAAATTAAATTACTATATTATCTTTCTCAATTTTTTATTTTTGAAATCAAATTTCATGGAAATGGAAATGAAAGTTTGCAAATTATTATATAACTCGTTACAAGTAACAAATAATTTATCATTGGCCAATTGGTGATTGACATAATGATACTTTGGCTTTGCTTTGCTAACTCTAGGGTTTCTTTTGCATAGTCGTCTATGCTTGGCTCTGTGAGAGGGGGCTTTGCACTCCCCTACCCACTCTTCAACTAGATTGTTTTGGGAGTTTATAATGAGTTTGGATCTACTAGTATTCTGTGTCAGTGTCCTCATCTTTGACATCCTTGCCATATAGCAGGTGGACAAATTGGGGTTTTTGGTTTCAAAACAAACCCTTCACTCGGTGCATCATGGAAAGCTAGAAATCCAAGGTGTTTTTTGCTAAAAGTAATGCAAGATCCAAAATACGAGGTTAAATTTGATAAGATCAAAGAATATATCAAATATACGTAGGATTATGCTTTGATTTGCAAATTTATTAGATTATGGTAATCTGAAAAGGTTTTGATTGGGTGGATCTAAAATAGATATAAACCCTAGGGTCAAATAACATTGGAGTTGGGAGTCAAGGGTTTTTTTACAATTATTTTCTCCAAGACGGATTGAGGGTTTTGAAGCAAGGTCACATTTTTTCAATAATGCAAGGCTTTTCAGTTGATTTTGGAAGTAGTATAATCTGGAGAAGGGATATTTCCTTGCATTCTCTATGTGGATTCGTCTCTTTTATCTTTCTATGGAATATTGGGAGGATGAAACCTTTGAAGGTATTAACAATGTCATTAACAACTTTGTCAAGGTATTGGAGGCTACCAAGACAAGGATGTATGCTTTATATGCATGTATGTGTTTACACTGATATCTCCCAACGTCTTCTAGCCTCAATCAATATTCATTATTAAATAGTTTTTGGAAGCAATGTCTAGATAATGAACAAGTCCTATTTAGATGCAGAGGTTGTCATGAATAAAAACACCTTATTAGGGATTGTTCGATGAATACCAAGGAATTATTTGAAGAAAATCTTTCTTAGAAAGAACTAGTTGATTTGGGGAAAATCCCCCAAAGAAGAAGAAATTTGAGTCCCCAAGATACTTCGAATCTTGACCAGATCTCTAGATTTGAAAATAGGTTGGTCTTTCTCCTCCTTGTAGGAAGCTAGCTCCAGAGCAAGTCAACATTTAATCAACTATGCAATCATTAGAAGGTAAATCCCATAACCCTATAGAGGTCGTGCAAAAGTATCTTGAAGAGCACTAGCAAATTCCATTACCACAATTAGCTCTCTTTTAGAAGAAGTTGAAGCAGAAGCCCTACCAGAATATATGGATCTAGATGATCGATTACAGATTGCCTTGGCGGCGTAATAACACGGCAAAGATGTAAAGGACATGCCAAAACATGAGGCTAGGATTCTGTATAAGGACTATCTTCGAAGCAAGCAATTGGGCATGAGTTCCTCACAATCTAGTCTTGGGGTTCAACAATGGATTTCAAGGTGGTCTCTAAGCAAGACAAAGAAGCCAAAAAAACTAGGTGCAAGAGAAATAAAACATGGATCCAACAATATGGTGAATAATTAATTAGCTGAGGAGAAGTCAAATGTTTGAGGCATTAAACCCCATGGAGTTTTCTATGATATTATGATTAGCGAGTCATTTTCTGAATGTTTGTTATTGGTAGACATCATGTTAGTCTCCAATGTTTCTTGGATTTTAGTTTTCTTTTAGAAATTCAGACTATATGCAATTTTTTCTGATCAATAAAAGGAACCATGTACCCAAAAGAAAATCAAATAACTTTTCATCGTAAATAATTTAAAATATTTTTCCAAACCATTTAAAAACCAAAGTAATTAAATTATATTATTTTTTTACAAATTAATTTATAATATTTTCTTAATTAAAATTGTTTTATTATACTCTCTCAAAATAGCAACATATGAGTTAGTTCACTCATAATATATTAGCTTTATAGCCTTTTCACAAATACAAATTACGCATTTAAATATTATTATATAATTTTATTTTTTAACCTAATTTCTAATTAAATGTTGTTTATTTACAAAGATCATTTATTTAATCATGATTTTTTTACACATGGAATTTTATTTTTTAATTAATTTCCAATTAAATATGGTTTATTTACTAAAATCATTTATTTAATCATGATTTTTTTATAATGGTGGTTAACGTTCACTGAGACCAAACTTTGGTCTATCGGACCCAAGAAACGAATTATTTAGTTTGATTTCAGATTTTATTCTTATGCTCAAAAAACTTGGAGCGAAGCCTCCCGAGCTCACTATAATTTTGACATCGTTAAAGGCTAGGAAGGTCAGTTTTGCAACAAAGATTATGAAACTGAGATTTAATGTGGTTATATGTGCGGCACTCTAAGATGAAGTGATTTTCATCTTAGATGTTCATATTCTCACAGAGATAATGGATCCTATTCATCCATGGTGTTTTAGAAACTGCCAAACAATCAGTTTCACTATAAAACTTGTGAGTTTTAATCTTGACTATATTAATTTTTTATTTTTATTTATTTATTTTTATTTATACATATATATTTTCAATTCAATAATAGTAATAGATTTGATGTAATTCTTAATATAAACCTCTTATAAAATATAACTAAATAAATTAATTATTTTTGAACTTTTATATTTAACCTCATGAACAACAGCAATTCCTTTTCTAAAGAAGCGCCTTCTACTTGGTAAGTCTTTTTTATCTTCTATTTCCACCGCTTTAAAGTCTCCGTCACAATACCAAAAATTAGTTGCATGGTTAGGGTTATTGTCCTATTTTCGCCTTTTCCGTGTATTTGAAGGTAAAAATTTATATTCTAATTAAAGAACCTGGAATGTACAACACGAAACTTTCTATTTTACCTCATTAAAGAATTAAATGTATACTTACATTTTAATCATAGATTTTTTCACAATCTTATACGGATCTTTCTCTTGATATTCATCCAAATAGTTATGGGCAATTTTCACAATATTATATACTCAAAAAAAATTGGGTTATGACGTTATTTTAATTAATCAGTTTAATTAAATGATAAAAAAATATAATTATTTTTGAGGTAAATTTCACTTTTTGATTTGTAATTATTATTAAGAATATTTTAAAATATTTTGTGAAAGTTAAAATCATATTATTTGATGTTCATAGGTTTTGGATAAACAGTAATTGAGTGTTCTATTAAGACATTTTTAATATGAAATCACCGGTGCAATTCTCCACCTGCAATATATTAAACATAATAAAAATAATTTGACTAATATTTAAATTAAAATTCCAAAAATATTATTCCAAAATAAACAAGTCTATCAATCTAACAAAAAATATTTTTATTTATTTTTCCTTTTTAAATATAATTATTTTATACCCATGCAAATCTGCTAAATATAATTTGCATACGCTCTTTATTTACTATTCCACTAACTTTGCTAAATATAAGATTAAAAGAATTAGAATGTTGAGGGGAAGACCTTCATACCAGGGCAACATGCAATTCGTTAACATATCCAACGATCTTAACTAACAAATTATTGCAATTCCTTAACCTATCCAACGATCTTAACTAACACGTTTTTAATTTTTTTAAACGTTACTTTAGGCATGTTTTTGGTGTTGGCATGTGAAAATGTCCGGTCATAAAGTTATTTTTAAAAGAATACTTTAAATATTCCTAATTTAGAGAAGAGATATTTAAGATTAAACTAAGATGGGAGAATAACCAATAATTTATAAATAATTGATTTAAATAAATATTGTTTTACAAATAATATATATATTTTTAACATAAACGGTTAAGTTTTATTTATGAAAAGAGGTTGGGCATGTCAAACGAACTCGAATACAGAAAGTTGCAAGAAATTTGGCTCATTTGAGTCCTCCTAATCTGGCTTTTGTAACTGAGGTTAGCTGCTGATTTTAAGGCAGTTGGGAGGCTGAGAGATCCTTGCTTTGCTGAAGTCGGCTTAGAGTTCTGTCTTTCTTTCCTCTTTTCTTTGAAACTTTGGTGCTTTCCTGGATTGAAATAAAACCCACTTAAACTATGTTCCATGGTCAAATTACAAACCTGCATATATTTAATGAGTTTAATTAAAGTTTGTCTTCTCCACCGTACTCGATCTACCCCTACCTAGATCCAACGCATATAACGTCCATCACTTTCCGACCTTTATCTTCTCAGGAGCGCGCGATATGGGTGGTTTTGTAATGCCACGTGTTGGCCCTTGAGTGGCATCGGGTCCAATTCATACAAAACTGCCAAGTAGCCAAGAGCGGTGCGATGAAACCCGCTTACTGCTCTCGGCTTAATAACTCCCCTCGAAATGCGAAACGCGATGACCGTCAGATCGAACCCTCCCAGATCCGACGGTTATCGCATCCCTTGCTAACCTAGCTTTAACCAGAGTTGTCTCCGTACCTGGCCCCACAACGTGGATAAGACCTCGCCAAGAAAAGCAAGCGATGTCCGTCAGATCTTCCCCCACCCGGATCCGACGATAATCGCGTCTAAATGCTGACCGATCATTAACACCGCTGGAGCACGTGATGAGGGCGATTTTTCCCTGCCACGCGTCATTCCAAAAGGAACATCGCGCCCGATTAGTGAATAATTGCCAGTCAACCGAAAGTGGTGCGAAGAATATTTCTTACCACTCCCCGCATATTTAGCCCCCCACCTATTCCAGCGTGCGATCGTCATTGAATCATCTCCCGCCCTGAGCCTACGCATCTCGGCCATCGAAGCCTTCTTCTGAATGGAATCCATTATGTGCCTTGTTTTTATTCCCATCCCTGCTGGCCCATGTGGGAAGCTGAAGATGTGTTGAGAAGTGAGCCACTCTTCCTCCTCAGTGGAAGTCTGTCTATGCCAACTTTTGGTCTGCGGGAATCTATCCTTGAAAGGCTCACCTAACCTATTATGGAATTGGGTGCTTTTTTGCTTCCTCTTCATTGTTCACTAGCATACCTTGGGCTAGCAGACATCCTTTGTTAGACATTGTATCAACTTCGTTGTTCTGGGCTCGCAGGACATGAAAGAAAGAGCATGAAGTGAAGTTTTGGGTTAGCTTTCTTATTCTTTCTAGGGTCTTGTTTAGAGCAGAGCTATTGAGTTGGTCACCCTTATTAAAGGTTCTAATCAGGATTTCAGAGTCCCCAAATATTTGAAGGTTTTCCTTATGTTCCTTTGAACCAGCTCACATGCTTTTGTTGAAAATGGCAACAAGAAATACTATAAATAGTAGTTTGAGTATCAGTGTTGGACAATAGCAACAAGGAACGAAAAGTTAAAGTGCTAAAAATAACATTGCTGTAAATAGCATTTCAGGATGGATTCCAATTTTAGTTAGTCCCTGAACTAAAATTGAGAAGTAAAATTTGAATTTGATTTTAACAGCTGTTTGCAAAATAATCAATTAATTCATCTTGAGTTAATTAGTTGTAGGAAATCAAACATGAAGTCTATGTGAAGACATGCAACAGTTTCTCCATTGATTATGGAAGTTATCCCTTAGTTAAGGAGATTAGGACGAGCTGTAATTAGTTAGCTCAGTTATCTGAGTTAAGTCTAGTTAGATTAGTTCTAATAGTTTTTAGAATTAATTGTGAGTTCAGTCAGTTGATGCATGCATGCATGCAACTAGTCTTCTCCAGATAACTGAATATTCTCTCATAAATAACTCATGTTCGTCAGTTCAAATAGAGACCCAATTGAGTTCAAAGGAAGGGATTGTGTACAATCAGTTGGAGGAATTTTCCTATAAAGGAAATTCATCCATGCAGAAGGAATCATCTCCTTCAGGATTGTGTAGTTACTATCGAGCGAAGTGAGTAGTGTGAGGTGCGAATTCACATAAGTGGAAGCATTGGACCCTAGGAAAAATTGCGCAAGGAAATAGGAGGCTTGGAGCGCAGAGGAGAAGGTTTGTGAGAAGCTTTTGACTGTCTATGAGCAACAATTTGATTGCAGAGAGAGTAGGATAGCTTGTGAGCTGATTCTTTTTGTAATCTGAACATATTTCCACTTATATGATAATACAAAGATTGGGGTTTTAGGTTGAGGCTTTCCCTGGGTTATTCTTTTGTCTTCAAGTGTGATTGATTTTTCGTTCTCAGTTATATGTGTTCTATTTGATCTTGCTCATATTAGATTAAGTTTCCGCAAATTTTGCTGTAGGAGTAGATCATGTATTTTGCTTTAGTATATTGCATAATATGTTGATTTACAGTGGGAATTTTTACATGGTATCACAACAAAGGTGACCAAAAGATAGAACAATATACAAGAAGGGAGACGTTCGAATTTTGAGGTGCCTGGATATAGAAATCGAGTTCTTATCACATGTCAATTTCACCAATGGCGTTCAACGGTTTCAGACTTGAGTATGCTCTTGATGGCAGCTCAAATTATATACCCTGGAAGGAATGCATGGAAGCAGTATTAGAGGATAACGGTCTAAAGGACTTCATTGATCAAGAAGTCCCCATGCTGACTAATGCTACTCAACTGGCGGAATGGAAAAAAATGTGTGGCTAGAGCAAGGAGAATCCTCCTCGAGGAGTTCGAGACCACATTGTCTCGAGCCTCCATGGGAAGGAGACACCGTTTTCGATGTGGAAAACATTGAAAGATCTATATCAGAACAACATCGATCAGAGGAAGCTGGCACTGAAAGACAAGCTTTGGAAAATCAAGTGTGAAAAGGGTGACACGATCTCTACATATCTGAACAAGCTCACCACCTGTAGGGATGAACTTGGAAGTGTAGGGATCATGACAGCCAATGATGACATGGTGAGTCTTGCTCTCCTCGGTCTTCTTAAGCGTTTTCATAGCTACCAAGACTCGGTTAATGGAAGAGAGAAACTTCTAGATTGGGAACCACTGTGGTCGGATCTGATGTAGGAGGAGATAAGAAAAAACACCAGAGATGGTTCTTCATCCAAGGAGGATGAAGAAAACTGCGCCTTAGCGAGTAAGGCAAAGAAAGGGAAGGAGAAAGATTCTCATCCCAAATTGAGTTCTTCCCATGGTGGGAAGAAGTTTGACAAATCTAAAGTGCGATGCTTTTATTGACATGAGGTGGGCCATTTTGCAACAAATTGTCAATTGAAAAAATCCAGATGGGATCCAAGGAAGGATCTGAAGGTGAGGCATTGGCCTCACAATTCGAGTTGGATTTCACCATCTTCACGTGCATGGTTTCATCCATGGTGGGATGTGGTTGTTTTTTTGACAGTGGAGCTTCATTCCACATGACCGGCGATAAGAGTTTGTTCAGTACCTTGGAGGAGAAAGATCTCCAGATACTCATAACGATGGGTAATGATGAAAATTATAGTGTTTAAAGAGTAGGCACAATTGTTTTTCAGAGGGAGCATCGAACTCGCATTACCTTGACAAATGTGAAGTATGTGCCAGGACTGAGGAAAAACTTGGTATCGATCGTAATGATGGAAGACAAAGGCTATGATGTAGTCTTCAGTAAGGGAAAGGTTTTCCTTAGACACGTCACCATGAGAAGTGAAGCAGATCGGTTCACGAGTCAAGAACCTGTACGTTTGAGGTTCAAGATGCATGCAAAGCCTTGAGGAGCAAAGCAATTGATGGAGATTTGGTGGTTAGAGGGAGAGTAAATTACCTCTCAACATGTAGCACCAGAAGAAGTCTCAAACAATTGTGGAGGAGCCACAATTGGTGAAGCAGCTTCAGGAGGTTGTGGAACAACCATAACCGGAGAAGCCAAGAGGAGACTAAGTGTAGGCATCCATTCATGCAAATACCTCCAGTAGGGGGGAATTTTGAACCAAGTGGGCAGAGGGATCACATGCATCCATACCTCCAGGTGTGAGGTGAGGCGATGTGAAGTGATAGTCCCAAGAAAGCTGAAATTGTTGAAAATAACAACAAGAAATGTTAAAAATAGCATTGCTATAAATAGCAGTTCAACTAGTGTTGAACATAGCAACAAGGAATGAAAAATGGAAGTGCTAAAAATAGCATTCTATAAATAGCATTTCAGAATACCTTTCTATTTTAGTCCGTCCCTAAACTAAAATAGTGAAGTAAAATTCGAATTTGATTTTAGCAGCGATTTGTAAAATAATTAATTAATTCATCTTGAGTTAATTAGTCAAGGAAAATAAAACATGAAGTCTATGTGGGGACATGCAACAGTTTCTCCATTAATTGAGGAATTTATCCATCAGTTAAAGAGATAAGGATGAGTTTTAATTAGTTGGCTCAGTTAACTGAGTCGAGTCTAGTTAGATTAATTTAAACATTGTGTTGAATTAATGTAAGTTCAGTTAGATAATGCATGTATGCATGTAACTGTTGTACTTCAGATAACTGAATATTTTCTCATAAATAACTCATGCATGTCAGTTTAGATAGAGACCTAGGTGAGATCAAATGGAGGGGCAATGTACTATCAGTTGTTAGAATATTCCATTGCGGAAATTCCTTGCATGTAAAAGGAATTCTTTCCTTGAGGATTGCGCAGTTACTTCTTCAGGTTTTGTGAGTGTGATGAGGCCAATTCACACATGTGGCTTCATAGGACCCCAAGAAAAACTGCCAAGGAAATAGGAGGCTTGGAGGGCTTGAGGAGGACATATACTATGTCTATTCAGTATGTGAGCTGTATTGTTTGATTGCAGAGAGAGAAGGATAGCTTGTGAGCTGATTCTTTTTGTAACTTGAACAAGATTTCCACTTGTATGATAATATAGAGATTGAGGTTTTACGCTGAGGCTTTCCCTGGATTATTTCTTTTGTGTTATGTGTGATTGATTTCTCATTTTCAGTTATATGTTTTCTCTTGATCTTGCTCAATTCGATTAAGCTTCCACAAAATGTTGTAGAAGTAGATCTTGTATTGTGTTTTAGTATATTGCATAATTTGTTGATCTACAATGGGAATTTCTACATGGTATTGGAGCAAAGGTGATCAAGGCGAAGAACAATATACAAGAAGGAGGAGTTCGAAGGTTATGGTTCTTGAATATAGAAATCAAGTTCTTATCACATCTCAATTTCACCAATGGCATTCAACGGTTTAAGACTCGAGTATGCTTTTGATGGCAGCTCGAATTATATATCCTGGAAGGATCGCATGGAGGTAGTGTTAGAGGATAACGGTCTAAAGGACTTCATTGATCAAGAAGTCTCCAAGCCGACTGATGCTACTCAACTAGCGGAATGGAAGAAATGTGTGGCTAGAGCATGGAGAATTCTCTTGGAGGGAGTTCGAGACCACATTGTCTCGAGCCTCCATGGGAAGGAGACACCATTTTCGATGTGGAAAACATTGAAATATTTATATCAGAACAACAGGGATTAGAGGAAGCTCGCGCTGAAAGACAAGCTTCGTAATATAAAGTGTGAAAAAGGTGACACGATCTCTACATATTTGAACAAGCTCACCACCTGCAGGGATGAGCTTGGAAGTGTAGGGATCATGACCGTTGATGATGACATGGTGAGTCTTGCACTCCTCGGTCTTCCTGAGAGTTGGCATAGCTACCAAGACTCGGTTAATGGAAGATAAAAATTGCTATATTGGGAATGACTTTGGTCGGATTTGATGTAGGAGGAGATAAGAAGAAGCACCAGAGATGGTTCTTCATCCAATGAGGATGAAGAAAATTGCGCCTTAGCGAGTAAGGCAAAGAAAGGGAAGGAGAAGGATTCTCATCCCAAATCGAGTTCTTCCCATGGTGGGAAGAAGTTTGACAAATCGAAAGTGCGATGCTTTTATTGTCATGAGGTGGGCCATTTTGCAACAAATTGTCCATTGAAAAAATCCAAGATGGGATCCAAGGAAGGATTTGAAGGTGAGTCACGGGCCTCACATTTCGAGTTGGATTTCACCCTCTTCGCGTGCATGGTTTCATCCATGGTGGGATGTGGTTGGTTTCTTGACAGTGGAGCTTCATTCCACATGACCAACGATAAGAGTTTGTTCAATACCTTGGAGGAGAAAGATCTCCAGATACTCATAGCGATGGGTAATGATGAAAATTATAGTGTCTCAAGAGTAGGCACAATTGTTTTTCAGAGGAAGCATGGAGCTCGCATTGCCTTGACAAATGTGAAGTATGTGCCAGGACTGAGGAAAAACTTGGTATTAATCGCAATGATGGAAGACAAAGGCTATGATGTAGTCTTCAATAAGGGAAAGGTTTTCTTTAGACACGTCACCACGAGACAGGTGAAACAGATCGGTTCACAAGTCAAGAACCTGTATGTTCGAGGTTCAAGATGCGTGCAAAGCCTTGAGGAGCAAAGCAATTGATGGAGACTTGGTGGTTGAGAGGGAGATTAAATTACCTCTCAACATGTAGCACCAGAAGAAGTCTCAAACAATTGTGGAGGAGCCACAATTGGTGAAGCAGCTTCAGGAGGTTGTGGAACAACCATAACTAGAGAAGCCGAGAGGAGACTGAGTGTAGGCATCCACTCATGTAGAGACCTCCAGTAGGGGGAAATTTCCAACCAAATGGGTAGAGGGATCACATGCATCCATACCTCCAGGTGTGAGGTGAGACGATGTGAAGTGATAGTCCCAAGAAGGCTAAAATTATTAAAAATAGCAAGAAGAAATGCTAAAAATATCACTGCTATAAATAACAGTTCAACCAGTGTTGAACATAGCAACAAGGAATGAAAAATGGAAGTGCTAAAAATAGCATTTTATAAATATCATTTTGGAATACCTTTCTATTTTAGTCAGTTCCTAAACTAAAATAGTGAAGTAAAATTCGAATTTGATCTTAGCAGCTATTTGTAAAATAATTAATTAATTCATCTTGAGTTAATTAGTCAAGGAAAATCAAACACGAAGTCTATGTGGGGCATGCAACAGCTTCTCCATTAATTGAGGAATTTATCTATCAGTTAAAGAGATAAGGATGAGTTGTAATATTGAGTTGTAATTAGTTGGCTCAGTTAACTGAGTCAAGTCCAGTTAGATTAATTCAAACATTGCGTTGAATTAATGTAAGTTCAGTTAGTTAATACATGCATGCATGTAACTACTGCACTTTAGATAATTGAATATTCTCTCATAAATAACTCATGCATGTTAGTTTAGATAGAGACCCAGTTGAGATCAGATGGAGGGGAAATGTACTATCAGTTGCTAGAATATTCCATTGCGAAAATTCCTTGCATGTAAAAGGAATTCTTTCCTTGAGGATTGCGCAGTTACTTCTTCACGTTTTGTGAGTATGATGAGGCCAATTCACACATGTGGCTTCACTGGACCCCAAGAAAAACTACACAAGGAAATAGAAGGCTTGGAGGGCTTGAGGAGGACATATACTATGTCTATCAGTCTGTGCGTTGTATTGTTTGATTGTAGAGAAAGCAGGATAGCTTGTGAGCTGATTCTTTTTGTAACTTGAACAAGATTTCCACTTGTATGATAATACATAAATTGGGGTTTTAGGCTGAGGCTTTCCCCGGGTTATTTATTCTGTGTTATGTGTGATTGATTTCTCATTCTCAGTTATATGTGTTCTCTTGATCTTGCTCAATTTGATTAAGCTTCCGCAAAATGTTGTAGAAGTAGATCTTGTATTGTGTTTTAGTATATTGCATAATCTGTTGATCTACACTGAGAATTTCTACATGGTATCGGAGCAAAGGTGATCAAGGCGAAGAACAATATACAAGAAGGAGGAGTTCGAAGGTTGTGGTTCTTGAATATAGAAATCGAGTTCTTATCACATCTCAATTTCACCAATGGCGTTCAGCGGTTTAAAACTCAAGTATGCCCTTGATGGCAGCTCGAATTATATAGCCTAGAAGGTTCGCATGGAGGCAGTATTACAGGATAACGGTCTAAAGGACTTCATTGATCAAGAAGTCTCTAAGCCAACTAATGCTACTCAACTGGCAGAATGGAAGAAATGTTTGGCTAGAGCAAGGAGAATCCTCCTGGAGGGAGTGCGAGACCACATTGTCTCGAGCCTCCATGGGAAGGAGACACTGTTTTCGATGTGGAAAACATTGAAATATTTATATTAGAACAACAACGATTAGAGGAAGCTCACGCTGAAAGACAAGCTTCGTAAGATCAAGTGTGAAAAATGCGACACGATCTCTACATATCTGAACAAGCTCACCACTTACAAGGATGAGCTTTGAAGTGTAGGGATCATGACCGTTGATGATGACATGGTGAGTCTTGCACTCCTCGGTCTTCCTAAGAGCTAGCATAGCTACCAAGACTCGGTTAATGGAAGAGAAAAACTGCTAGATTGGGAACGACTTTGGTTAGATCTGATGCAGAAGGAAATAAGAAGAAGCACCAGAGATGGATCCTCATCGAAGCAAGAAGATGAGGAAAATCTAGCCTTAGTGAGTAAGGCGAAGAAAGGGAAAGGGAAGGTGTCCCATCCCAAATCTAGTTCTTCCCATGGTGGGAAGAAGATGAGGAAAATCTAGCCTTATTGAGTAAGGCGAAGAAAGGGAAAGGGAAGGTGTCCCATCCCAAATCTAGTTCTTCCCATGGTGGGAAGAAGATTGACAAATCGAAAGTGTGATGCTTTCATTGTTATGAAGTGGGCCACTAGATTTCGCTTATTGCATGCATGGATTCATCCACGGTGGGATTTGTGTAGTATCTGGACAGTGGAGCTTCATTCTAAATGTCAGGTGACGCGAATATTTTCAGTACCTTGGAGGAGAAGGATTTCCAGATGCGGATCGAAATGGGCGATGATGGAAAGTACCGTGTTTCAGGTGAAGGTATGGTTGTGTTTTAGAGGGAGCGTGGAGCTCCCCTCACCTTGAATGATGTAAAGTATGTACCATGTCTGAGGAAGAATCTTGTGTTTGTCGCTATGCTAGAAGATAAAGGCTATGATGTAGTCTTTAGTAAAGGAAAGGTATTCCTGAGACATATCGATACTGGATAGACAAAGTGAATTGGGATTCGAGTCAAGAATCTCTACAAGCTGGAGGTAGACGACTGTGCTGCTTTGAGTTCTAATGCTGAGATGGTGTAGAGACAAGATGTTGGCGAGCTATGGCATAGATAACTGGGCCACTTACACCATGGAGCCCTGAATATCATGCAACAGATTTCTACCGGATTACCCAAGGGAAAACTTGAGCAGACGACTACATGCAAAGGTTGTACCTTGGGTAAGTATGAAAAATATTCCTTTCCAGATCGAGACAGTAAAGCTAGAGCAATCCTGGAGCGAGTTCACTCATATGTTTGTGGACCCTTCTCTACAGCCTCCACTGCTAAACAAAGGTACTATTTGATTTTTATCGATGATTTTTCGCGTAGACGTTGGATCTACTTTATAAAAAAAGAAGGATCAGACCTTCTTAAGGTTTTGTGAGTTTAAAGCCTTGGTAGAGAAATAATCTTGAAATAAAATAAAAGCCTTGCATAGCGACAATGGTGGAGAGTATGTCTTCCAATAGTTTAAAAACTTTTGCGCTGCAGAAAGTATTAAATGGGAATTGACGGAACCCCATAACCCACAACAGAATGGGGTGGCCACAAGGAAGAACAGATCGATTGTGGGAGCAGCTCTAGCGATGTTGCATGACCAAAGCCTACCACTACATTTGCGGGCTGAGGCATGCAATACAATAGAGTACTTGCAGAACAGAAGCCTGCACTGTATACTGGGAATGAAGACACCTATGGAGGCCTATTCCGGGAAGCGACCTTATGTAAGTCACTTTTGAATCTTTGGATCATCAGTTTACTATCATGTGACGAAAGATGCCAGGAAGAAGCTAGACCCAACAACTGAGTTGGGAATACTTGTGGGGTACACGGATACACCCCACAACTATAGGGTGTACCTTCCTTCCACTTATAGGAATGTGGTACACAGGGATCTGAAGTTCAACGAGAAGAAATCCATGCAAGTGTCATTTGAGAGGGAGCTCAAGTTGCATGCAGAAGAGGAACTTTTAGTTCCTAAGGAGGAGGAGCCTCAGATTGATGCGGAGCAGACGCATGTAGAGGATCTGGGAGTGGAGACATCCACTCATGCTGATACTTCTAGAGATGGATGGAAACGCTCAAGAGACGCTGATAGGGTGATGTTGGATGCGTGGGAGAATGTGGGACAATCATCTTCTTAGCGCAGATAGAGGAGGTTGCCTGAGCGGTACACTGGGTACATGGCCCTAGGTGGGGAGTGTGTAGATACCAAACCTTCTTCATTCAAGGAGTCAGTGCAGCGACTAGTCTGGGTTGATGCAATGGTAGAGGAATACGACTCTATCATTCAGAACGGTGTGTGGGATGTTGTCCCAAGGCCTCAGGGAAAGTTAGTGGTGAGTTCCAGATGGCTTTATAAGGTAAAGCAGGCAGCTAATGGCAGTGTTGAGAAACATAAGGCAAGGTTTTCTCGGGGTTTCCAACAGGTCGAGGGGATCGACTACGATGAGACTTTTGCTCCCGTATCAAGGTACTCATCGATTAGATCGATGTTGGCACTATCAGCTCAGATGGGGTGGAAGATCCACCAGATGGATGTGAAAACAACATTCCTCAATGGGAAGATTGAGGAGGAGGTGTGCATTGAGCAGCCAGAGGATTTCGAGACCTTCGATTGTGAGTTGCATGTGTGCCGACTCAAGAGGGCTTTGTATGGGCTGAAGCAAGCACCCTGTGCTTGGTACACCAGGACCAACAACTATTTCACTGGTTTTGGCTTCACCAAGAGTAAAACAGATGAGAACCTTTACCACATCATGGTAGAAGGTAAACCATTGATCATTGTTCTTTATGTCAATGATTTGATTTTGACAGGTGATGATCAGCTGATACAGTCTTGCAAGGAGTACCTTGCAAGAGAGTTCGAGATGAAGGACATGGGCCTTATGCACTACTTTCTAGGCATGGAGGTGTGGCAGAAAGATGGTGAAGTATTTGCGTCTCAAGGCAAGTATGCCAAAGAGATATTCAGACACTTTCACATGGAGAATTGCAAGCCCATGCAGACTCCTCTAGTTGGGAACCGAGGAAGGAGGATGCTACTTCAGGTGAGGTAGTAGCTGCCACTGTTTATCGGTAGCTGGTGGATTCACTTATGTATCTGGTGAACACATGACCCGACTTATGCTTTGCGGTGAACCAGCTAAGTCAAGCTATGGTTTAGCCTACCACACTGTTTTGGAAGGAAACGGAGCATGTGTTGAGATACCTCAGAGGCACATCTCAGTTCAGATTGTGGTACAAACGGACATAGGGAGTGAAGCTTCATGGCTTTACAGATGCAGATTGGTCAGGGAGTCCATCAGACCGGAAGAGCACTTCTAGAGGAATCTTCAACCTTGGTTCAGCTGTAGTTTCCTGGTACAGCATGAAACAGAGGTCAATTGCGCTTAGCTCAGTAGAGGCTGATTACATGGCTGCTAGTCAGGCTGCATGTGAGGCCATTTGGATGCGAAAGATTCTAGTGGGATTGTTTGGTCAGAGGATGGATCGTACAATGATCTACTGCGATAACCAGAGTTGTATCAAACTATGTGAGAATCCAATTTTTCATGACATGTCCAAACACATTGATATCTGGTATCACCATCTTCGAGACTGTGTGGTCAAGAGGATCATTTTGTTGTTGTATATTTTGACAGAGGAATAGGATGCAGATATTTTGACGAAGGCATTGTCAAAATGCAAGTTCGAGTTCCAGAGAGAAAGGATTGGGGTTACTAATAATCCATTTCTTGTTGAGAGGGAGTGTTGAAAAGAGCAACAAAAAATTCTAAAAGTAGAAATGCTAAAAATAGCACTACTATAAATAGCAATTCAACCAGTGTTGAACATAGCAACAAGGAATGAAAATGGAAGTGCTAAAAATAGCATTCTATAAATAGCATTTCGGGATACCTTCTTGATCCGAAATGGATACTAAATCAAGAAAAAAAGGTATTATAGACTCGTGCAGGAATGCCTATATTATTTAGTGCAACAGATCAAAAAGATTGCGAATAATATAAACAATGAACAGTTATAAAACATAATAAACACACATTGACACAGTTAAAATAATGAAGGAGTTCACCAGACCCCTTGGCTACGTCTCTTGGTCCAAGATTTCAGTGTCAACCTCTATATTATGTCTTTAACAACAGAGTTTACACGTGTGAGCTTAATCAGAGCCATAACACAACAATAGTGATATTACACAGGGATTTCACTCGAAAACCTCGAGTCTAAAGAGTGCACAGACTCTCCCTCTTAATGCCTTTGATCAACTATTCGTAGTTGTGTGTTTTCTCTGACTCTTTGTCTCTGAACTCCGACTCATCTCTGTTCTATTATGGGATTGCTTTTTAAGCTTAACAATGCTTGTCTTTTCATTTCCCTGTTCAGGCTCTCTGTCTCTCGGCGCTGTCCCTTCATCTCCCTGCTGAGCGTTTAAACAATCATTGCAAAATGCTTAAGGCATAGGGTAGCTGTTTACAAATGGAAGGATCTTTGGGCGCAGGTGAAAATCCCAGAAAATACACATTTTGTTTACACAGAGAAATACATGGAATACACGGAAAACCAATGAGAAACCCGACTGCAACATTAAAGCCGGACTTCAAATGATATAAAGTCCGCCCTATAATCCTCCCGGGACCGCATTTTATTGTTGTCGCAAGCCTTTGTATTCCACACTGTTGATCTGCCTTTGATCCGACGGTTCGCATCCAACCCGATCACCCAACCAGCTCGTTCCTTCTCCACCATCCGATCCGCGATCGCTAATCCAACGGTTGACGTCCATTTCGGGTGGCCTACTTGCACAGAGATTACCTGCCTGAAAAAGCGGTTTTCTCTCTCCTGCGGCGTGCTACATGTCGGCCAGTGTATGGAATTGGGCGTAGCCTCTCCAATACTACTTATTGCCTGAAGCCCGCCTGAAATACCGTTTACCAAGGAACTCAAATTATATAAAGCCGCATTTATAAACCCTTTCGGGTTTGTGCATATTGCATAGTCTTCGAGCCTGCTGGTTAAGTCCCTCCCTTTGGAATCTACGATGTGATATATGTGGTCTCCGCTATTGATCTACGCGCTGATTCGACGGTCCACGTTACATCGCTGGATCATAGTCGCAACTCATTAGGGTTGGCGCCGATATGCCCTGTTGACCTCTGCCGATGCAATATCACTGATTTGATCTGGACCGTTGATCGGCCCGATCCGACGGCTCCTGTACAACGACATTTAAACCTCCGATTAGCTCTAATTTCGCTAATTTTTAGTGTTTTTCCTCTGCGACAACGTGTTCCAATAGCTGAAGGCATAATCGTTTTGAGGACTTAGGATCCATTTTGGATTGTTTTTGAGGTTTTAAGATCCATTTTAAATCACGCCTTCCCACTAAAAATATTTTGGACCACCAAAAGTTGGTTTTAGGCATCGATCAAGTGAGGATACAGTTCCCTCACTTGTCCAATTTCTATCCATCATGCCTTGCTTGGATTTGAACCTTTGAGTCCTACTCTCAGGTACTCAACATCCCCTTGACATGTATTTCTTACCTTCCTGTCCAGAACTATGTCCTCTTGTAACTCATTGAGATACTCAAGCAACAAATCCCCAATAGAAGGCCACTAACTTTTCTCTTCAGGATCCTCAATCAATGAAGGTTCATACAATCTCAAGTTTTCTACATTAATGACTGAATAGATCTACATATAAGTTAGCAAATCAAGGCGAAAATAATTTTCACCATTTTTATCAAGTATCTTGAAAGGTCCACACCTTAATGGTTTTAGCTTCTTACCTTCACCCTGCATTCTGTTTTTGCTGATGTATAGCCAGACTTGATCACCAACTTGAAAACTATGCTCAACTCAATGCTTGTCATGTCTTGCCTTGTACTTGGCTTGACTTCTTTCCGGTTGTTCCTGTACTGCTTGGTGAATTTCCTGGATTTGTTCAATGAACTTGGTCGCTTTGTCCACATCACTATGTCCATCAACTGATATGTCTTTATCAAAGAAAAAATCCAAAAGAGACTTTAGTATAAAACCAAAACAAGTCTCAAAAGGAGATCTCTGAGTAGAAGAGTGCTTGGCACGGTTGTGAACATGCTGCACATAACACAAATGATCATCCCAAAGCTTGGGATGCTTCCTGCAATAGATTTTGAGCAACTAGATCACTGTCTTGTTGACCATTTTTGTCTGACCATCTGTTTATGGATGAAATGATGTGCTCTTCTTCAACCTGGTGTCCCTCAACTCCCATAGAATTGACCAAAACTTCCCAACAAATCGAGAATCTCGATCATATACAATAGAAGTGGGTAATCCAAAATGAACCCATACATTCTGAAAGAACATCTTTGCTATTTGTTCAACTGTAATCTGCGTGTTACATGGTATCAAAATACACATTTTACTGAACCTATCCACAATAACATACAAATAATCATGACCTTTCCTAGATTTTGGTAATCCCCCAACAAAATCCATGGAAACACTTTCCCAAGGACGATAAGGAATTGGAAGTGGAGTGTACAAGCCTAATTTCCTATTATTTGGTTTGCTTGTGGCACACATTGTACATCCTTTGATATATCTAGAAATTGTCTCATACATTTTTGGCCAATTACAGAACCTTTGCGATTGTGCAACTGTTTTACTTACACCAAAATGACCTGATATGAGAGAAGTATGCGTTTCTCAAATTATGTTAACTGTTTCAGTTTGTGGAATGCATAACTTTCCCAAATGATATAAGAGTTGGTCCTTTACATAATAATCCAATTCTTCTACTTGCTTGCCATGACTTAAAGTTACATATACATCTTTAAAATCTGCATCTTGAGCCTATTGTTCAATGTAACTTTCATGCATTACTGAATTATGCTTAATTATAGTAGATGCATTTATGATTGGTCTTGATAACATGTCTACAACCTTATTGTGTATGGCCTTCTTATATCTGATGACAAGATGAAATTGCTGTAGAAAACCCATCCACCTATAATTTCTTGATTGCTGCGATTTAGTTTGTGAGTGCAAATATTGAAGTAGTTGATGATCTGTATGTATGATTGTTTCTTTACACAATATGTAATGTTTCCACTTTTTCGTACTTTGTACCAATGCATACAATTCTTTATCATATGTGAGATAATTAACTACTGCAGAAGAAAATGTCTCAGAATGATAGCATATGAGTTTTTTGTGTTGCATCAACACTGCTCCCATGGCATAGTCACTATCATCTATCTCAATCTCAAATGGATGTTGAAGATCCGGCAGTGCTAGTACTAGTGCTGTACTGATTTTTTCTTTTAAGGTGTCAAAGGCTTTCTAATGTTTGCCTCCCCACTTAAACACCTGTTTTAATCTTGTTAAAGCATGTAATGGAGCTGCAATCAATGAGAAGTTAGCAATAAACTTTCTCCAGTATTGTGCTGTCCCTAGGAAACTCCTAACCTATGTAGCGGATTTAGGTTTAGGCCAGTTCACAATGACTTCAAGCTTAGAGGGATCTATTCTCAATTCACCACCCCCTACAATATAACCCAAATACTTTAAAGATGTTCTGCCAAATTCACATTTTGACAGTTTTACATAAAGATTTTCTCTTTTTAAAACACCCAAAGTCTGCTTCACATGCTTTACATGGTCTTCCTATGTCTTACTAGAAACAAGAATGTTATCTAAATAGAAAATTACAAAATCATCAATAAATGGTCTGAGTACATCATTCATGACTCATGAATGTAGCAGGAGCATTAATTAAGCCAAAAGGCATAACCAACCATTCATAAAGTCCTTGATTTGTTTTGAAAGTAGTCTTCCATGCATCCTGTTTTGCAACGCTGACTTGATGATAGCCACTTCGTAAATATAACTTAGAAAAGTAAACTGCTTCTTTCAATTGATCTAATAAATCATCAATATGAGGAAGAGAATAACGATTCTTGATCATTATTTTATTATAATCAATGCACATTCTCCACGAACCATCTTTCTTTCTCACCAGCACGATTGGAGATCCACATGGTGATGTGCTTGGTCATATAAACCCTTTATCGAGCAATTCTTGTACCTGCTTCTTTATCTCTGCATTCTCTAAAGCTGATAACCTGTACATTCCAATGTTAGGTAATGGAGCATTTTGCTGCAAATAAATATCATATACTATTTCTCGCTTGGGTGGCAGAACTTTAGGTTCTTGAAATAGAACATCATACTCTGAAACAACTTTAACTAAACTAGCTTTTTGTTTAGAATCACAGCCTTCAAATGCATTGGATTTTTCAGGATCCTTTGCCTTTACAACCATTAGTAAAAACTGCTTACTTGAATTCATAATTCTTTTCGTCTGTCCCAAGTTTATGAGGGAATAATTACCTTTGAGTTTATGAGCTCTTACAATATATTCTATTCCATATTTAGTGAGTTGATACTTATTCTCAGCTTTATAGAAAATAGCTTTTCTATCATACAAGTATGGACTTCGAAAAACAATACCACATATATCCAATGGAACTATATCTAACTCAACCTCATCTACAAATGTTGATCCAATAGCAAACCTAAGTTTACATTGTCTCATTACTTGTAGCTTTGTTTTATCACACACCCAACCTAATGGATATGGCTTCTCATGAGGTTTTGTTTGTAATCCAAACTTCTTTACAATTGTTTCAAAAATCAAATTTACTTGTGATCCACTATAAAATAAAGTATCAATCTTACTGTGCTTGGAAATTACTCTAATACAAAAAAGCTCATTTCTTTCCCTCTCATTATTTTCATTATCAACAGGTTGTACAAAATTACTTGTGGATGCTTCAGAATCTTTACCTTTAATACCTGTGGCTATAACTGTTGTTTCATCAGCTGAATCTGATCCCAAGTCCTTCTGAATAGAAACAAAATTATTCTTCTCCTTTCCATCGAACTTCTTAGGTTTCAGTTTTGGATGCAAAAACCAGTAGTGTGCCTCATCGTGTCCTTCTTTCTTGCAATGAGTGCATGAAGGTTTATCTTTCTTTATAGTGTTTGCTTTCCTCTCCTTCCATTTTAGTTTCTTCTTTTCCCTACTCTTGCTTGTAGAATATTTAGATGATCCCCCAACCTCTGGGTTTACATTCTTACCTCTAGCTTCTAGATGTGCGGCTTGAACTGATACATCATTTAAGCTAGTGGGGTTAAACATGAGAATAGTATGCTTTAAAAAGCTATGAAGACCACCTATATATTTCAATAAAGTCTCAAGTGAATCTAATGATATACCTAGAGCTAAAGCTCTCTTTCTGAACTTTTGAGTATAACTTTGAACACTTTGACCCTTCAATTGCTGAAGAGTTTGCCAACTCATCATTGCCTACTGCATATAAGATAAAGGATATAATTTCTTTTTGATAGCAGAAACAAATTCATTCCAGGTAGAAATGATTTTACCATGTTTTTGCAGATCAGATTGTGTCTTGCCTTCCCACCATACTAGTGCAGTTCCTCCAAGTCAAAGGCTAGCCAGCTGAATCTTCTTCCTTTCTGAATCAATGTTTTGTACCCTGCAATATACATCAATTTGTCTTATCCAATTATCTAGCTTTTCTGCATTGATTTCTCCATCATAAATTGACAAATCAAACTTCACATATAATTTGATTGAGGAAGTTTTCTTCTTCTTCTTAGAAGAGCTAGGAGATGATGATGACGCAGATGATGATGGAGGAGATGGTGGAGGAGTCATTCCTCCTTTTCCTTTGCCTTATGGAGGGGCAACTAGAAAAGGTTCCTCTTCTCCTTTGTCTGGCTTAGGTGTTGCAGTGATTCCACCTCGACCCTTCTTAAATTCCAGATACTTTTTTTCCACCATGGTTTGGAGTGTCTTAAAACTCTCTATAAATTGAGATTATGATCCCAATGGAGCTTCTTCTACCATTCTCCTATGAGATTAGACTCTTCCAATCTCTGGATTAGCCTCAACAATTTATCCTTCTCCTAGTCTGAGCTTTAATCTAGTTAGCATTCAAAATCCAACAAAAGCTTGTCAACCTTAATAAAACCAAAACCTAATGCTCTGGTACCACTTGATCCGAAATGGATACTAAATCAAGAAGAAAAGGTATTGCAGACTCATGTGTAGGAATGCCTATATTATCTAGTGAAATGGATCGAAAAGATTGCAAATAATATATACAATGAACAGTTATAAAACATAATAAACACACATCAACACAGTCAAAATAATGAAGGAGTTAACCAGACCCCCTGGCTACGTCTCCTAGTCCAAGATTTCAGTGTCGACCTCTATTATGTCTTTAAGAATAGAGTTTACAGGTGTGAGATCAATCAAAGCCATAACACAACAACAATGATGCTACATAGGGATTTCACTCGAAAACCTCGAGTCTAAAGAGTGCACAAACTCTCCCTGTTAGTGCCTCTGACCAACTATTCGTAGTTGTGTGTTTTCTATGACTGTCTGTCTCCCCTCTGTCTCTGACCTCCGACTCGTCTCTGTTCTATTATGGGATGGTTTTTTAAGCCTAAAAATGCTTGTTTGTTCATTTCCCTGTTCGGGCTCTCTGGCTCCCGATGCTGTCCCTTCATCTCCCTGCTGAGCGTTTAAACAATCATTGCAAAATGCTTAAGGCATAGGGCAACTGTTTACAAATGGAAGGATCGTTGGGCATGGATGAAAATCCCCGAAAATACACTTTTTGTTTTCAAAGAGAAATACACAGAATACACTGAAAACCAATGAAAAACCCGACTGCAACATTAAATCTAGACTTCAAATGATATAAAGTCCGCCCTATAATCCTCTCGGGTCCGCCTTTTATTGCTGTCATAAGCCCTTTGTATTCCACACCGTTGATCTGCCTTCGATCCAACGGTTTGCATCCAACCCGATCATCCAACCAGCTCATGCCTTCTCTACCGTTTGATCTGTGATTTTTAATCCAACAGTTGACGACCATTTCGGGTGGCCTACTTGAACGGAGGTTACCCACCCGAAAAAGCAGTTTTCTCTCTCCTGCAGTGTGCTACGTGTCGGCCAGTGTATGGAATCGAAAGGAGCCTCTCCAATACTACTTACCGCCTGAAACCCACCCGAAATACTGTTTACCATGGAACTCAAATTATATAAAGCCGCATTTACAAACCCTTTCGGGTCCGTGCATATCCCGTAGTCTTGGGGCCTGCTGGTTATGTCCTCTGCATTGGAATCTGCGATGCGATATACGTGGTCTCCATCGTTGATCTGCATGCCGATCCAATGGTCCACGTTACATCGCTGGATCGCAGTCGCAACTCACATAGGGTTGGCGCCGATATGCCCTGCTAACCTCTGCTGATGCGATATTCCCGATTTGATCTGGATCGTTGATCGGCCCAATCCGACGGCTCCTCTTCAACGACATTTAAGCCTCTGATTAGCTCTATTTTCACCAATTTTTAGTGTTTTTCCTTTGCGACAGTGTTTTTCGATAGCTGAAGGCATAATGCTTTTGAGGGCTTAGGATCCATTTTGGATTGTTTTTGAGGTTTTAAGATCCATTTTGGATCACTTCCTATTTTAGTCAGTCCCTAAACTAAAATAGTGAAGTAAAATTCGAATTTGATTTGAACAGCTGTTTGTAAAATAATTAATTAATTCATCTTGAGTTAATTAGTTAAGGAAAATCAAACATGAAGTCTATGTGGCGACATGCAACAGTTTCTCCACTAATTGAGGAATTTATCCATTAGTTAAAGAGATAAGGATGAGTTGTAATATTGAGTTGTAATTAGTTGGCTCAGTTAACTGAGTCAAGTCCAGTTAGATTAATTCGAATAGTTTTTTGAATTAATGTAAGTTTTGTTAGTTAATGCATGCATGCATGTAACTGTTGCACTTCAGATAACTGAATATTCTCTCATAAATTACTCATGCATGTTAGTTCAGATAGAGACCCAGTTGAGATCAGATGGAGGGGCAGTGTACTATCATTTGCTAGAATATTCCATTGTGGATATTCCTTGCATGCAGAAGGAATTCTTTCCTTGAGTATTGCGCAATTACTTCTTCAGGGTTTGTGAGTGTGATGAGGCCAATTCACACATGTGGCTTCATTGGACCCCAAGAAAAACTGCACAAGGAAATAGGAGGATCAGAGGGCTTGAGGAGGACATATACTATGTCTATTTAGTCTATGAGCTGTATTATTTGATTGCAGAGAGAGCAGGATAGCTTGTGAGCTGATTCTTTTTGTAACTTGAACAAGATTTCCACTTGTATGATAATACAAAGATTTGGGTTTTAGGCTGAGGCTTTCCCCGGGTTATTTCTTTTGTGTCATGTGTGATTGATTTATCATTCTCAATTATATGTGTTCTCTTGGTCTTTCTCAATTCGATTAAGCTTCCACAAAGTGTTGTAGAAGTAGATATTGTATTGTGTTTTAGTATATGGCATAATCTATTGATCTATAGTGGGAATTTCTATAGAAATAGGGGTAGGATCCTTGAGGTACCCAACCTCTTTGATTAGACCTTGCTATGGGAGCCCCAACGCGGAGTAGTAGGACTGGCTGAGTGGGTGGATACAGATGCAGATGGAGCGGCAGAGGAAGCTTCAACATCGGAGGATGTTTCTAGCCCAACGGGGAGGTCAATCAATTACTTCTTAGTAACTGAGTTGCAGTGCAGCAGTGGGTAGCACGATGCAAAATGATGAGAGAAGGTGCAGTGCGGATGTAGTGCTAGGAGATAGGACCAGCAACATCACAGATGCAGCAGAAAGAATCAGTGTGATTGATGTAGTCAGAGATCAAAGTGACAGAGGCTAAAGCAATAAGATACTGAAGGGAACAAAGGTGAAGAGTTTTCAATCGACAGAGGCAATAACAGTTAGAGAATTTTGATGATAGAGGCATCATTTTGATTCAGGTTGGATATTTTTTGTTTCTAGAGCTGCTGGAGCAACAACACTAGGGAGAAGAGTTGCATGCAAAACATTCCAAAGATTCAGAGGGAGTGTTGAAAATGGCAACAAGAAATGCTAAAAATAGAAATGCTATAAATAACAGTTCGGGTACCAGTGTTGGACAATAGCAACAAGGAATGAAAAATGGAAGTGCTAAAAATAACATCGATATAAATAGCATTTCGGGATGGATTCCAATTTTAGTTAGTCCCTGAACTAAAATTGAGAAGTAAAATTCGAATTTGATCTTAGCAGCAGTTTGTAAAAATAATTAATTAATTCATCTTGAGTTAATTAGTTGTAGGAAATCAAACATGAAGTCTATGTGAAGACATGCAATAGTTTCTCCATTGATTGAGGAAGTTATCCCTTAGTTAAGGAGATCAGGGTGAGTTTCACTTTCAGTTGTAATTAGTTAGCTTAGTTATTTGAGTTAAGTCCAGTTAGATTAGTTCTAATAGTTTGTAGAATTAATTGTGAGTTCAGTTAGTTGATGCATGCATGCATGCAACTAGTGCTCTCCAGATAACTGAATATTCTCTCATAAATAATTCATGCATGTCAGTTCAGATAGAGACCTAGTTGAGATTAAAGGAAGGGACAATGTACTATCAATTGAAGGAATTTTCCTATAAAGGAAACTCATCCATGTAGAAGGAATCATCTCCTTCAAGATTGCGCAGTTACTACTGAGCCAAGTGAGCAGTGTGAGGTGGGAATTCACACAAGTGGAAGCACTGGACCCTGAGAAAAACTGCGCAAGGAAATAGGGGGCTTGGAGGGCAGAGGAGAAGGTTTATGAGAAGCCTTTGACTGTCTATGAGTAGCAGATTGATTGCAGAGAGAGAAGGATATCTTGTGAGATGATTCTTTTTGTAACATGAACATGTTTCCACTTGTATGATAATATAGAGATTGGAGTTTTAGGTTGAGGCTTTCTATTAAGAAACCAGCTCACAAAAAGATAAAAAGATAGATCAACGCCATAGAATTCAGTCTCTTTGAGGGGGCAACCTCCTTTACATTACACAAATGAACAATTCTTGGATCATTCAAATGACAAAACCTCCTTTATAAATATAGGAGTTTAAGGGGACACAATATAACCAAGCTGACCTGACAATAATAATATAAAAGCTCAAAAATAACATAGTGGGATTCTATGGGGCACAATAATAACAATATGGGACAATAGGGGCACAACAATAACAATAAGCGATACAATGACAATAGTGATGGGGGAATCACTAGTATTATAGGGACCTAACATGCCCCTCTCCTTCAAAAAAGTGTTGTCCTCAATGCTTGAGTAGTTCTGGGTGCTTTTGTATAATATTCTCATCCTCCCATGTGGAATCCTCAATGGATAAGTTCTTCCACTTGATGAGATACTTTGAAATTGATCGATTACGTAGTTGCTGAGTTCTTGTTTCTTGACTGCTTTAGGTTCCAATATGATTTTTCCTTCCTCATCACGTTCTGGGAATATTGTTTGAACTGGAATCTTGTCACCTATAACCTTCTTTAAACATGAAACATGGAAAACTGGGTGCACTGGGGAAGCTGCAAGAAGTTCCAATTTGTATGCCATAGTACCTATCTTTTGCAACACCTTGTACAGACCATAATACTTTGGTGATAATTTATTATCCTTCTTTGCTTGCTTGAGGGAAATTTGTTTATATGGTTGTAGCCATAGGAATACCCAATCACCTACATCAAAACTCCTTTCGTTGCGATGTTGATCTGCCTGCTGTTTCATTCTATTCTGCGCCAAGGTAAGGTTATCCTTTAAGAGTTGGAGAACTTGTTGCTGATGCTCGATGTGATATTCCACTGCTTGAACCTTAGAATTTTCTCTTAAATATGATGTGATGGATGTTAGATGATATCCATAAATTTCCATAAATGGGGTCATTTTTTTTGCAGTATGGAAGGAAGTGTTATACCACCATTCAGCCAGAGGCAACCATTTGACCCATTGTGTCTGTTTATCAGATACAAAGCAACGAAGATATCCTTCCAAAAATTTGTTTACTATCTCAGTTTGCCCATCAGATTGAGGATGATAAGATGAGCTATGAGCTAACTGAGTCCCAAGACAAGAAAATAATTCTATCCAAAAATTTCCAGTGAAAATGGGATCTCTGTCGCTTACAATAATCTTTGGGTTTCCATGTAGCTTTTGAATTGTTTCCATAAATGCAGTAGAAACTGTACTCGCTTTAAATGGATGTGATAATGCACAAAAGTGTGCATACTTGGTAAGTCTGTCAACTACCACCATGGTAACACTCTTTCCTTCGGACTTGGGTAAACCTGTGATAAAATCCATTGGAACCTCCTCCCAACATTGGCTTGGAATGGATAAGTGTTGTAATAGTTCTGGGGTCTTAATTGTTTCAACATTATTTTGTTGGAAAACCAAACATTCTACCACAAACTTTTGAATATTTGATTTAAGGACATCCAAAAAAAATCCTTCTTAACCCTATGGTAGGTTTTTAGAAATCTTGAGTGCCTCATAAGGGAGAGTTGTGCAATTCCCTAAGAATATTTTGTTTGAGTTGGGAATTATTTCATAGGTATAACGGATCCTTGTACTATAATGAATCATTTTTCCAGCTAAATGTATCATATGTATTGGGATCTTGTTGTATCTTTTGAATGAGTGCCCACACTTCCTCGTCATTCTTCCGTTCATCCCTTGTTTTGTTTATCCAATCTGGTTGGATAATAGAAATGGTGCAAAGAAATGCTTCCACATCCTCATCCTTTCTTGAGAGTGCATCTGCCACAACATTTTTCTTCCCTTTTTTGTAGATGATTTCAAAGTCATAGCCCAACATCTTTGTGACCCATTTTTGCTGCTCTTCTGAAGATAATCTTTGTTCTAAAAAGTATTTAATACTATCATGATTTTTTTTTACCTTGAAGTGTCTTCCCATTAGGTAGGGTCGCCATTTCTTAAGTGCATGTAGTATTGCCAACATTTCATTCTCATAAATAGCTTTGTGTAAATACTTTCATTTAATTGGACGACTTTCGAAAGAAATAGGTCTTTGTTCTTGCATTAAAAAAACACCAATTCCATTTCCTGAGGCATCACATTCCACAATAAAGGTTTTTGTGAAGTCTTGTGTAGCTAAGACTGGTGCTTGGCACATTGCCTCTTTAAGATGTTCAAAGGCCTTCATTGCTTCTAGAGTCCATGAGAATGCATATTTCTTCAATAATGTTGTTAGAGGTGATGCTATTCTCCCATAATTCTTAACAAACTTGCGATAATACCCTGTCAACCCGAGAAATCCTCGTAGATGATTTATGGATGTGGGGATTTTCCATTCCTTAATGGTTTTAATTTTGTTAGGGTCTACCTTAACACCTTCATGAGATACAATATGACCCAGATATTCCACCTCTTGTACTCCAAAGAAACATTTGGACATCTTTGCATATAATTGTTTCTCCTCCAATAGTTTGAGCACCATGTCAACATGTTGGACATGATCCTTCATAGACTTGTTGTAGATTAGTATATCATCAAAAAATACTAACAAAAATTTTCTAAGGAAGGGTTTGAAAATAGAATTCGTCAAACCTTGAAATGTAGAAGGTGCATTAGTAAGGCCAAAAGGCATGACCAAAAATTCATAATGACCCTCATGAGTTCTAAATGCTGTTTTTGGAATGTCTTCAGTCTTCGTTCTGATTTGATGATATCCTGAACAAAGATCCAACTTGATGAAGTAAATTGATCCATGCAATTCATCCAATAATTCATCAATGACAGGAATGGGAAATTTATCTTTAATAGTGAGCTTTTTGAGCTCCCTGTAATCTGAACACATGCGCCATGATCCATCCTTCTTGTGAACCAATACTACTGGAGCAGAGAAAGAACTTTGACTAGGTTAAATTATACTAGCCTCTAGCATTTTTACAACCATACGTTCAATTTCACTCTTTTGGACATAGGGATATCTGTAAGGCCTAATGTTTGGAGGAACACTTCCTGGAATCAAATTGATAGTATGATCATGATCACGAATAGGTGGGAGGCCTTTGGGAGTCTCAAATACCTTAGAATAATTGTCCAAGAATTTTTGGAGATCTAGAGAAATGGATGATTTCGATGTGAGAACCTCTGGTGAACATAATTGTGCAATTATGCCTCATTGTTCTTTCTTTAGAAGCTTTTTCATTCCATTAGAGCTAATTATCTTTCCCAGTTTCCCTGTGATAACCCTTAATTCAACTTCCTTTCCTTCTGAAGAGAATTTCATGAAAAGTTCTTGAAAATTAAAAGCTATTGTACCCAAGGGTTGTAGCCATTGGAATCCTGGTACAACATTAGCACCACCCTTTGGAATGGAGGCATTGGGCTATTCAATACATATTTTCCCATGGATAGCTTGATATTATGGCACTTTCCTGAGAAATTTATGGTTGCTCCACTTGCAACCATCACTTGACACTCTGGTGCTGGATATAGGAAGCAATTCAATTATTTGTCTATCCTATAATGAATAAAATTATGGGTACTTCCCAAATCAATTGAAACTATTACCTTTTTCTTCTTGATATGCCCTTCTATCTTGATAGTTTGAGGAGTGGTAATTCCAGCCAATGCATTACAAGATATGGTCGAATTCATTTCTTCTTTTTCTAGGGTTTGTTCCTGGTGTATATCCTCTTCTTTTGATGTTTCTTGTTCCTTTTCTTCCTCCTCTTCACAATCTATGTAAAATAATTTCTTCTCGGCACACTTATGACCTTTAGTGTATTTGCTATCACAACTGTAACAAAGCCCTTTTGCTCTTTTTTCTTCCAATTGTTGTGGTGTCAACCTTGTAGGTTGTGGATGGCTAGGGGCAGCAACACTTCCATATTGATGATTGTGAGTGGTAGGTTTCCTTGTTGCCATAATTTTGCTTTCCTTTTTTCTTGCCAACCTGAATGCCTTCTCCAATGAATCTGGTTCCCAAAGGCGAACCTCATGTTGGATGTTATCTTTTAAAGTTCCCATGAACATATCAATCTTATGCTCCTATGGAATATCTTTTACCCTTATATTCAATTTTTGGAAGTCCTCAATGTGCTCCATCATTGAACCCTTTTGTTTGAGATTTATCAATTGGCTAAAAAAAGTGTTGCTTTTTGTATCTTCATAATGTGCTATCATTTCATCCGTAAAAATAGCCCAAGTGACAATTTGTTTATGAGAGCAAAGCCATCGATACCATACACACTGATTTGGTTCTAAATATAAAGTTGCAATGCGTAACTTTTGTGTGTTTTGCTCATTCTGGAGATAGAAAAATTGCTCCATCTATAGTATCCATGTTCTGGGATCCTTGTCATCAAACTTCCTCATATCAATATTTAGAACATGGTGGTTCTTCAATCCAACGTTAGAGTCTATGAAATCATGATTAACATTTATTTTGTTCTCATCATGAGTTTCCTTTACTACCCTTTCGCCATTAGTAAGCATTTCTTGTAGAAACTTTGTCAAATCTGTCTTCAAATCTTCCATGCCTGTCTTCAAATCGTCCATCTTATTTTCCACGCCATCCATCTTAGCTTCCACGCTGTCCATCTTAGCTTCTACGCCTTTCTTTAAAACATCCATCTTAGCTTCCACACCTTTCTTTAAACCATCCATCTTAGCTTCTACGTCTTTCTTTAAATCATCCATCTTAGCTTCTGTTACTTTTTGTGCGAGTGACATTTGTTGTACTTGGTCTTGTAATTTTGATATATCATGTTGCATTTCTTCCTCTTCTTCACGAGTCATGCTAGAGCTTTCATGTTTCTTACTAAGTGCTTCCATTTTCTTTCTTCGGGGCATCAATTACCGATAATAATGCTTCACTATGCCCTTTGAATTCTTTCAAACTATTTTGTCAAACCAAGCTTATGAAAAAATTGAAAAAAAAACTACACACTTTTTTTTCACTTTGTAGGAGCCTGATATTGAATCTGATATATTTCTGTAATTTAGCTCTTCTAGTTCTGAAATCGCTACCTACCGTAGCCCTTTCTAATGCCACCAGTCTGATCGAAATTGGATTCTCTAAGAAATATTTATGCACAATCTCCCAAGATGACCTGATTATATACCTTTTCAAAAGAGCGAACTTGTATGAAGTGCCACATGTCACTGTTCTGAATTTTGGATCTGAAAAATATATACAAGAAACTACAGTCCATCCTCTTTCTGTAACTTCTTACGAAATTTCAATCTGATTCTAAGAGAGATAGTTATGACTATTTTCCCACGGTGACTTGTTTGGAATGTAATTCGGGGGTCTGCAAAAACCCTATTTCCTCAGACTATATATCCAAAAATATAGCGAGACAAGATCGAAAATTCCGAGTTGAGGTTCAGATCAATTTCTTCTCAAATGGGTTTTTTTTTGAGCTTTTGAAACTTCGTAACGAAAGAGTTATAGCGAAAATATCATGATGACCTATTTTATCTTAAACTATGGAGCTTGCAAAAACCCTAACTTACTCAGATCATAGCTACGAAAATATAGCGAGACAAGCTCTGAAATTCAGACCCAAGGTTCAGCCCAATTTCACCTCAAATGCTTTTTTTTTTGGCTTTTGAAACGTCGCAGAAAAAAAGTTATAGTGAACATGACATGATGACCTATTTGGAGCAGAGAAACCCTAGAATCCAAAGCTATGATACCAAATGTTAGGAAACTAGCTCACAAAAAGATAAAAAGATAGATCAATGCCTTAGAATTCAACCTCTTCAAGGGAGAAACCTCCTTTATATTACACAAATGAACAATTATTGGATCATTCAAATGACAAAACCTCCTTTCTATATATAGGAGTCTAAGGGGACACAATATAAATTATGGAGCTTGCAAAAACCCTAACTTACTCAGATCATAGCGATGAAAATATAGCGAGACAAGCTCTGAAATTCAGACCCAAGGTTCAGCCCGTTTTCACCTCAAATGGGTTTTTTTTTTCCCCTTTTGAAACATCGCATAAAAAAAGTTATAGTGAACATAACACGATGACCTATTTGGAGCAGAGAAACCCTAGAATCCAAAGCTCTAATACCAAATGTTAGGAAACTAGCTCACAAAAAGATAAAAAGATAGATCAACGCCTTAGAATTCAGCCTCTTCAAGGGGGCAACCTCCTTTATATTACACAAATGAACAATTCTTGGATCATTCAAATGACAAAACCTCCTTTCTATATATAGGAGTCTAAGGAGACACAATATAACCAAGCCGACCTAACAATAATAATATAAAGGCACAAGAATAACAATAGTGGGATTCTATGGGGCACAATAATAACAATATGGGGACAATATGGGCACAACAATAACAATAAGGGATACAATGACAATAGTAATGGGGGAATCACTAATATTATAGGGACCTAACACTTTCCCCGGGTTATTCTTCTGTGTTCATGTGTGATTGATTTCTCGTTCTTAGTTATATGTGTTCTATTTGATCTTGCTCATATTCGATTAAGCTTCTGCAAAGTTTGTTGTAAAAGTAGATCTTGTATTTTGCTTTAGTATATTGCATAATATGTTGATCTACAATGGGAATTTCTACAACTTTGAGCAGACTTAGGATCTCAGCCTGGTTGTTGGTGCTTTGTCCTAGACCCCAACTAAAGTTGTCCTATTTCTGTCCATCTACTGAATAAATTATTCCTCCTGCCCCAGATATCCTCAGGTTTCCTTTGGAGGCTCCATTGAAGAAAATCATGACTTTTCTCTAATTTTTCCACCATTTTTTAAAATACACCTTAGAGATCTGGAGACACCACTCTGGATTATGGTTAGGCAAGTGGATATTCTTCTTGATGCTTTCCCGTCTCAGGGATTCTCCTAGCTAGCTTAGCTCTTCAGGGAGTAGGGAGTTGTTTGGCTTATGAGGTCTATTTTCAATAGTTTACAATAGTAAAGCTTTGGCCTTGACAGTTACTGTGATGGTGGATTGGAGTATGTTGTTGAAGATGGCTTAATTCCTAGCCAACTAGATTCCCCAACCTATATATTTTGGGATTTCATTCCAGATTTTAGTCCAAGTTGAGTTGTTGTTCAAAGGGTGTGGATATCGATCTTTCCAAGTTGCGGAAAGTATAACCACTGAAGATTGCTGAGGGATTTGGGAGTTGAGCCCCATGATTGCTTGCAACCAGACCTCTTGAGAAAAGGGGTAGTCAATGAACACATGATTGATCATTTCCTGGTCCTTGCAGTAGAGAGGACATCTGTGAGGACCTACGATTCCTATTTTCTCCAAGTTTTCCCCTGTGAGGGTCCTTCTGTGCATGAGAGTCTAACTGAAGAAGTTGATTTTTGGGAGTTGAAATGTGTTCCATATATGGTTCCAGAGCTTTGTAGAATGGATTTGATGTTGTTGTTCTTAGAGAGCTGCAAAGCCCAACCGTGTTGAGTAAGTTCCGGTCTTCCCCCATCCCCACTTGTCCCTCGAATGCAGGTGCACAGGAGCCAGTCTCGCGAGTTTATCTAAATATTGGTAAAGTTGGGGGAGCATCCATTCAAAAGGGCAATGAAGGTCCCAGTTACTCTAGTTCCCTTCTGAGTCCCAAGTACAAATGTTAGCAAGTTTGTGAATACCTTTTTGGGAGAGCCAGTTATGCAAGTCAGCTATATTTGGTGCTACGGTTAGGGGTTGGAGACCCATGATCTTTTCCTCCCACAATCTGATTATTTTCCCATTTCCTGGTATTTTGTAAAGTTGTTCTTTGAAGAAGTTCCAGCCTTGGCTACACAACTTCCACACCATGGTTCCTTTGTGAGAAGCTCCTTCATCCATATTCTTTATCGAGAGTCTGTGCAGATATTTTTTAATTAGAACTTGACTTACAGGGTGTCTTTGGTTTGAGAATATTTTCCAAAGGATATTCCCTCCCATTTCTAGATTGGCCAACCCAAGATCTCTAACTTGAAGACCACTTTCAGGTATTTTCCTTTTCACTATGTTCCAACTTACTTTATGGAATTTTTTTGGTTCCCCTTTCCTCCTTGCCATAGAAAATTTCGGATCAGATTTGCTAACTGATCAGTGATCATTTTTGGATTTATGAGGAAGGAGGCTTGATAGATAGGAAGGGAAGAGAGGACTAATTTGACCAGAATAAGCTTCCCGGCTGTGGTGAGCCACTATCCTCCCCAAGCAGTCATTTTTTCCTTGATTTTGCTGATAATTTCCATCTAGTGAGGGACCTTAGTAGTGCCCAAAGTTAAAGGTAGGCCAAGATGCTTGAATTTATCCCAAGATACATATCCGATGAAGCCTAGGGCTTGGGAAATCCCGAGAGTAGATTGCTGGTCTACAACCTAGCCATATACTGCACTTTTTCTATTATTGACCATAGCTCCAGAGACTCTGCAAAAGCTTTGGATTACTCCGCTGAAGGCTCTTGCTATTTTAATAGAGGCTCCTCCCAAAAGGATAGAGTCATCTGCAAACAAGGCATGATTGATTGGGGTTGTTGCTGGTATCGCCTTGATGCCAGGAAGAGTCCCATTGTGCTTCTCATCAGAGAGCTTTCGGCTTAGAGAGTCTGCCATCAGAATATACATGAAGGGGGATAGAGGGTAGCCTTGCCTGATTCCCCTTGTAGCTTTGAAGTAGTTTTTAGATATACCATTTACTAGAGGGGCTATCCAAGGTTCTCCAATGCATACTTTAGTCAATTTAACAAATTCACAACTGAAACCAAAAGCAGAAAGAACATGGGGAAGGAAGGAATGTCTTACTTTATCGAAGGCATTCACCATATCCAGTTTGATGAGCATACCTTGTTCTTTGCGCTGGTGGCTGGAATGGATGATTTCTTGCACCAGGATCACAATGTCCAGGATATGCCTTCCTTTGACAAACCCTCCTTGATTGGGAGAGATGAGTTTGTCCAGCAGACGTTTTATTCTATTGGCCAACAACTTGGTGAGAATTTTTTAGGACGCATTGCAAAGCGAGATTGGTTTGAATCTATCGAAAGTCTTCGGGTTGGCTTCTTTGGGAATTAGGGCTAGGAAGGTGGAATTTGTGCTTCCTCCCACTTTGGCTTTCCAAAGGAATCCTTTGATCATTCGGTGCAAATCAGCCTTGATGATATCCCAACAGAGTCTATAAAAGTGTATTGAGAATCCATCTGGTCCTAGGGATTTGTTTGGTTCCATATTCCATATGACATTGTTGATTTCTTCTTCAGTGAATCACTTAAGGAGAGATGCATTGTCCTCCTAGTTAACCATCCTTGGAACATGCTTGAGGAAGTCATGCTCTTCCTCATTATCCTCCATGCCTTCTTCTTTGAACAATAGCTAAAAATGAGAGGTTGACGCCTCTTTTATCAGAGATGTGCCTTTAAGAACAATCCCATCTGGTGAGGTGATTTCAGAAATGTGGTTTCTAGAGAGGCGGTTACAAATTTTCTTCTGGAAGAAGTTTCTATTTTTGTCTCCAGACGCAAGCCAGAGATTGTGTGACTTGAGCCTCAAGTATTCTTCCTCTTCTCTAAATGGTCGGAGGGTGTTGATTTGGTGTTCTTGCTCCCTATGAATATCTGCACTAGTTATGTCTTGTGTCTCCAGGCCCATTTGAAGATCCAACAGCTGCTTGGTGCCCTGTTTTCTTTGGGTAGTGGGGGAGACTATGGGCTTTTTAATCCATTGCTTCAGGGTTGGTTTGGTGGCTTTTATCTTTTTCTCCCAAACAAAGCTGGGTGATCCTTGAACAAGAGTGGACCATGCCTTGTTCACTATGTCCAAAAACCCTTCCCTGTTTTCCCAAAGTGGGCTGAACTAGAAGGGGATTGATCCCACGTTTTCTTCTTCTTCCATCAAAAGGAGGATGGGCTTATGGTTTGAGTTTCACTTTGGCAGAATTTTTGTGGAAATTATCATCTTCTTCGAGAGGAAGGAACTCTGAATAAGGAATCTGTCTAGCCTGGCTGAGATATGCTCCTCCCCTATTCTGTTGTTTGTCAAGGTGTATAGCCCTTTTTTTTGGCTTGAATTCCATTAAGTCCCATTGTTGAATGAGGTTGTCCACTAAGAGGAGGAAGCGGTCCTTGCTGCTAGTTCCTCCTCTTTTTTCGTTTGGGTCTAGGATTAGATTGTGGTCTTTGGCAATAATTATATATTGAGAGAGTAGGCTTCCAAAAAATCAATCAAAGTTTGCCAACATTGTTCCTTTTCTACATAGAGTATTGGAACATAGAGATTAAAGAGAGAAATGTTTATCTTACTTGGAAGGTGTCTGAGTTCGGTGTAAATCTAGTGTTGCGTCTGAAAGGAGCTCTCAAGATGGAATTCGTCAGCCTCCCAGAGAGTGGCTAACCCCGCATGTACCTCTAGCGCTTACCACTTTTGCCCTTTTGTTTTCCATTTTGCTTTGCTGAGTTCTAGAAGGGAATCTCCTTCTATTTTATTCTCTTGGAGCATGAGGATCTTGGGAAGTTCTGACTTTAATAGGCTCTTGACTGCTTCAGCTTTTGATGGGTTCCCCAGTCCTCTGCAATTCCAAGAGACTAATTGCATTATTTACTGGTAGGGGTTGGTGTAGCTCCTCCTTTAGGAGGCCTAGTTCTAGTATTTCTGCTGATAGTCATCTCTATAGTGGCCTGACTACCTTGCATTTTTTATCTCTCTGCTTCTTCTTGTCTGGCCTCTCTGTGAGATTTCCTCCCCACTCTTTTCAAGGGCATCTCAATTGTTTCATCTCTCAAGGATCCCGATGTGTCCGGGGTATTCTTTCTTGTCATATCTGCATAGGTTGGGGAACTAGAGACACCTTTTGGGGTTTGGACTGGTTCCTCTTTCCTTTTGTTTTCTTCCATGTTGTTTGCCTGCTATTCATTCTCTTTATCTGCTGCATCTTGGGGTTCTTCTGGTGTGTTGAGAATATCAAAGGGACTGGTTGATATGTCTGCTATTGGAGGGACTGAACTTCCTTCTGCTTGGGGTTATGGGGAAGCAACCCTCCTAGTGGAGGCTGCTTTCCCTTTGTTCCTGTTGCTCTGCTTAGATGGTCTTGGTTTCTGGACTTAAGTCCATTGATCTCCCTTCTCTTTCTCAACTACCTCCTTTGATTTCTTTTTACAATACTTGAAAAAGTTCTCGTAGTCAGGGTAGTGTTTGCATTTAAATGGTAGTTTCTCGTAGTCTAGCACTTGTATGTGTGACCAATCAGCCACCATGAGTTTAATGGCTTTTGGGAGACCTTCCTCCAGGTCTACTTCTACACAAATTCGAGCACATGAATATTGATCTCTTTTTTATGCTCGGTCAATGTATTTACCTAGCTTGTTGCCTTTGGTTTCCAAGGATTTAGGGTTCCAGCAGTGGAGAGGAAGGTGGGGAAATCTCACCCAGATCGGAAGGATCGAGGGCACATCCTGGGTCAGGTCGAAGTCTGGAGTCCATTGGTTCAGATATAGTCCCTGAGGCCCCATGAAGTACGAGCCGTTTCTGAATATTAGGCTTCTATCTTCTGCTACTTCGAATACAAATACATAGTAGCCTTTACCGACGAAATGGATTTTTATTCCTTGTTTGACCAATGAACGCCATTTCCTTTGAACCTAGGCTTAAACCGCTTTTGGTGAGGGCCATAAGCTTGTGAACTCGCTGATAAGTCCTCTTTCTATTAGGTTTAGTACTGCTTTGCAAGGCTCTTCAGTAGGTAGAGCAACTATGGGGATAGTTGCCATTTTTTCACAAACTTCTGTTGATTTTTGGATGTTGGCCTTTTATTGCAAGCTGCAACCAGATCCTGGAATATGGCTAGCTCTGGTGGCAAGGTAGTTTCCTTTTCGCGCCCTCTCCTAGGGCCATGGCTCTGGAGGTTCGCTCAATCTCGAGGTTGGTTGTGTCTCTTTGCCTCTTGGCTTCCTCCTGCCGGTCGGAGGCTGCATGAGGCTCCCGCTAGCTGGTTCCTCTCGCAAAGGTTGCTCTCGCTCCCGCTTCTGCTCTCGAAAATCTGTTCCACAAATAATATTACTAAATTTATATGGTTTGATTACATTGGCTGCAAATTATTCATTTTCATGAAATTATATATTAAATATCCAATTAAATTGAATATCTATATGGTGTGGGGAGTCAATTTTACCTTTCCTTCCACCCTAGTCTTGGATTGAGGCCATTCTTCTATTGATGCCTTGGTGTAACATGTTTCAGAGGGATTTGAGAAGTGCTTTAATTAAACCACTTGAAAACAACACAAGTGATTTAATTAAACCACTTGAAAACAACACGTTTGTTTCAAACACAAACCGTGAGGTGAACACTAAGGCGGGTTTAGATTTCTAATTTAAATATGGGATACTCATTCATTTGTACCATAAGCTTGATCCCACTTTTAAGGGATTTTATGTTTACATTAAAGTTGTGTACAACATTGGCAAGATTGGAAACTTTGCCAATACTTTCTTAGCATGTTTTAAAGGAGAAAATCACAATGGGTCTAGGTTCATAATATGATTACTTGAAATCACATTTCTAAGTGTTATAGGTTGAATTCTATTTGTGCAAATTAATATTCGTTTAGACATGTTATATTTTTATTATGTATATAATACAAGTTTAAAAAATAGTGTTATGGTCTTAATTTTTAAGAGAATATATTGTCAATTTTATTTACATTTTTGTTAATTGGGTAATTAATTTGTTGTTTTATTTTGCCATATCTTTATCTTTACATGTATGAGTGGATTATTAGATATAATTTACTCATATGCTATTATATTCTCAAATTAAGTATATTGATTATATATGTTAGTCAAAGATCTATATGAATATTTCATTTATTTACATATTTATTTATTTTTCTTTGATGCATGCAATACGATTTACCAAATTTTTATTGCTTCTTCATTGCAACACTTATAATTGTGCATGCTTTTTTCTTTCATGTGACATCTAAATAAGGTTGCTTTCTGTGAATTATGCTTGATAGTTATTTATAGACCATTGTAATTGTGAGAGTGGGCTAGAGGTTGAGAAGTTGTAGCTTACGTGCTTGTGCTTGTGCTTGGGCATTGATAGACCATTGATTTGTGTATAGAAAATTTCATGATTATGGGCTTAAGCATTACATAATTGATGGTGGTCGAACTCACCATTATGCAACACATTGTCTAAATGCTCACTGGTGGGCTCCAGTATTGTAGCAATAATGCTACAACTCCTGGAGTTTCCTTCTCTAATTTTATCAACTCGGTAGTTCGTAACAAACTTGGAAGCAACGGTGTTGTATGCACAAGTACTAGATCTTGTCGCAGCTGTCACTTGGTCAGCTGGCACAAGTCCGCTAGGGCTCAAGCCAACTTCTATGAGCTCTCAGAAGAAGCTTTTTAACTGATGAACGAAAGCTAACTCAAAGGAAATTAACCTACTTTGCAAAAATGAACTGAAAGCCAATCAAGAAATGGAAACCCTAGCAAACCCTAATTCTACCAGCTAGTCCTTCTGATGCAACAGTGGGAATGAAAACTACTGAAAGTGATGCCATTACTTCTATTAAGGTGAGATGCATGTGTCTAGACTACTTTCATCTGAAGAGAACATATTTTTGTATTTTTGCTCAAGTTGTTGGAATTATTATGCATGTGCTTCTAACTGGGTCTTGACTGTGCAGGGATAGATCAAGGGGAGGAATGCTTGGAAGAGGTCAGGAAGGCTCAGAGAGGGTCTAAGGAGTCCCTAACATCCTTTCAGAGAGTTTCACAAAGTCTGGATGCCAAGCAACCGTGTTTATGAGCTTCTACAGGAAGTCTGCAGGGGTTCTACAGGATGTTCAGAATTTCTACAGGAAGTTCAGTAATTCCTACAGGATGTTCTACAATCGGATTTTTGGGTGATGGATGAGTGGAAGAGGCTGCATGGATGGATAGGGAGGTAGGAGGGGGGTTTATAATGGCTTATGGACAGAGAGATGAGATGAAGAGGGGGTGTGCAAAGCTGGTTGGTCTAGAGGAGGGTAGAGGGAATGGAAGGCCGAAAAGGTAGAATAACGTGGGTGATAGAAGAGTTAGGAGGCAAGTGGTCTAACTGGGAGATGAGTAGATGGCCTAGGCACGACTTAGAAGGATAAGGGAGTGAGGGAGTAGTACTGCACAGTGTAAATGAAACAAATCATCCACGTCTTGCACATAACCGAAATTTCATCAACCTATTCTAACTGTTTTAATAAAACCAAAGAACAACAACGTTATTTCTGAGGAAAATCATGCATGGTGCTGAAGCAAAGAATCATTCCACAAGATCTAAACGCATGGACACTTCTACAAACGAAAATATTGCATCAAAGATTGCATGAACATGTAAAACAATGTTTTTGGTGGGTGGCACGGTCTGCAATTCCAATCCCTAAACAGAGGTGAAAGTGAGTGTGCATTCAACCCTTTTTGGAACTCTTATTAACTCCAATCTCCTTACTCTAATCTAAACTACTGAAGCAAATCTATTCATAAAAATAACCTACTTAACCACACCAAGAAATTCAACTCAGCAAACTGCGTTTCCAAATGCATGTAAAGGAAAAGAAATACAATGCTAAAAGAAAGGTAACAATACAAAGGAAGGAGGCCTTAGGCTCTCAGGTTGGGCCCAACCCCGAGAGCTATGGCTCCTTTAAGAACTCAGAACTGAACTCAAATCTGCCTGCTTTTCATTAAAAGATAATAGTCATCAGTCAAATAACATGCCAAAAATGTCTTACAAAAGAGCAAAACAGAGCTATCAGTTCGTAGTCCAGAATATGCAACAAGGTTTCAAAAGTCCCCCTCGAAGGCTACAACCTCATCATTTATACATTACGAGGGCCAAGCTGGCCTCCTAAATTAGTGGGGTTTGGCTGACCAAACTAAGAGTGATCTGATGCTTCCTCAAAATCCGTTTGGCTGCCTTCTAGCTCGGTGGTGGTGGCTGTTGGAGCTCGGAGTTGGGGGTGAAGATCACGAGGAAGGTCATTCAATGCTGTGGACAACCTTCCTACAAAATCTCAATCCCATCTTGGCTGTCTCCTAGCCCTCATCTGCGTGGTTTTGCTCCATTAAATGTCAAAAAATCTTGAAATAAGCATGTGTTAGCCACCTAGGAATAGTGACTGCCCTCATTCGTACAAATGACATAAATATACTAAAAAATGATGCATAAGTTATGAAAAATGAAGGGTTGAGCAAGGGTAGTTAGGCCAAATGAGCCCAAAATGTTACCAAATTTGGGGCTCATCATCACCCCCGAGCTAAAATTATTGCTCATCCTTGAGCAACTAATCCAGCTCCTCGTCCTTCATTGCCTTCACTGCCACCCTCACATCCCAAGCTTCTGCAGTAGTGTCCTCCTTACTGTCATGGAACCCAGCCTTTCTTTCCACCTCTTCCCACTGTTCATGCTCATCTTTCTTTGTGCTGCCTTCCATCAATCCTAACAGCAGAGGTGGGCTTAGCTTGAGGCCAATCCAGCTGGCCTGGAGGTTCTGCATAGATTTCTTATAGAGGGGCACCCGTACTAGAGATTCCCTCATTCGAGTTGGAGTGTGATATTCTCTGATTTTTAGACTGTGGGCCAATGTATTCCATCGGCGGGTGCAAGCTTGAACACAGTTGTCCCCTAACAGTCTCTCCATTTCCTCGAAATGCGCTATGGCCTGGGCCTGCTGATCCATATATTTCAATAAAGCTTGAGGGTTGGTGGATAAGTGTTGATGTGCCGATATTAATGCAGTTGGATCCCCTGGTTCTGCTCTAATTAGTAATGGCTCATTCAACTCTCGGTTCATGACCGCTTTGGCTTCTGCTGCTCTTTTGTCTTCATGGTTCAACCATGAGGCAAATGCCATTAACTGCATATCCCCTAAGACCGTGTTGGGATCCCATGAAGTCACATTAGGAAGGGCCAAATTATGGAGGTAGAACTCCGATAGTTTGGCCTTATCCTCTGATGAACTGGTATTTCATAATTCAGTGAACTGCTGCGGGTCTTGGAGCTGAGAGATACCCCTTTGCGCCAAGGTATTGATTTGAAATTGCAGCCACTGGTCTCTCAGGTACAGGCCATAGGATTTGGCCGGCTGTCTACATTGTATAGCATCCATGGCCCAACTGGCCATGCAGGCCAATTGTGCCTCTTTCTGCTGCAGCTGTTGTTTGAGAGCTTGCACCTCAATTTGCGCTTGCAGTTCTGTTTCCTGTAGATGCGTGGTTGGCTCCCCAAGACTGACTTGCAGTCCTTCTCTGCCTTGCTGTTCTGCTGTGATGTCCCCTGAGGATGTGCCCGTTCCTCTCCTTAGCTCCTGTAGCTGCAGTCTAAGTTTTTCGTTCTCTTCTTGTAGGAACACCTGCTGGCAATTTGCCATGTGTTTAGCCATAGCTAATTCCTTTCTTGCCTCCTTGAGTTTCTCCTCCAAGGGGCCTATGTCTGCCACACCTTTTGATTTGGCTATTTTCATCCACGTGTGGGTTCGTACTCTCTCTTCCTCCAATGCAAAAAATAGTGGCACAGTGAATTTCTGTGGTATAATTTTGCCAGCTTCTAAGAAGTTATAATATGAGCTCAGACTTGGCTGAGGGCTAGGCTCCGGAATATGCTCTTTCTCTTCTTCTCTTGGTGGCTCTACTTCGTCTTCCCTCGGTGTGAGGGTGCTTCTCCCTCCATCCTCTCTGTCTCCTTAAGCCGGGCTAAGGTTTCCTGTAGAAACAGGTGGCACCGTTTTAGTTTGTTTTTCTGAGTGTGTTTTTCTTTTTGACTTGGTCGAGGCTGCTGTTGAGGTGCCTTTACTGACGTGGACTGGCTCAGTCCTATCCACCCTACTTTGTAATCTTTTCTCTCTGGGCGTTAATATGGGTGTGTCATCGTTCTCTTTGGCACCCTTTTTCTCTTGTTTCTCCTTTTGCTCTTTCTTCGGTGCTTTGGCCATGGGTCTCTGGCCTTTTTCTTTCTTCTCTATGGGTACTGACTCCTTCTCCTCGCTGCTGGAGGAACCAAGCTCTTCGGTCAACATTTTTATATCGCCATCCTTAGTCAAATTTCAAAAGGCTTCCCACGAGAGAGGGACCTTGTATGTGTGGAGTGCATCCTCCACGAGGAGCTTAATGAGCCCGTGATGAGCTACCTGGTCTGGTGTGCCTTCTCTCAACTTGGTGGCACATTCTATCATAGACTGCAGTAGAAAGTAGGGAACACTTAGTTTGTTCTCTGCAGGTAGGTCCATCTGATGCCTTAACTCTGTGAGTAGCCGAAAATGGTACCCATACACAATGCTAAACCATCCTTCACATGTGATGTATTTCATAATTTGGAGGCTGACTTCGCTCCAAAGTGGCAGTAAGCTAGTTCTGCGAACCCCGTTCTTATCTTCTGAGAATTGCTCCTCTGGTGGGAAGAACTCTTTTTTAGCCTTTTGGCCTAATTTCCTCTCCTCTTTGTCCCACGGTACCCCCATTGGGAGCTCAGTGACTCGGCTGATGAATTGTGGGGTGAGTCTGAGACTCAAACCCCTGAAATTGACAGTGGCCAGTGTTTTGGATTTTGGCTTCAGAGCTCGCAAGAACTCCTCTGCCACCTCATCATCATATCCTTGCAATTTGTCGCAGAACGACATCCATTGCGCGCGAGTGAACAGTTCTACCACCTCAGGGTTCTCCCTTAGTTTCTTTGAGTCGGTTGGTTCCTTTCTGATGAATCCACCCGGCATGGTGAAAACCTGCTACGTTAGCTGGAGGTGGCGGGTGCGTATTCAAAAACTAGCCTTTTGGGACAGAGCGTAGGATCACGCCCCTGCCACGCACACAATTCGCGAAGACTATCTACAGATGAGCCTTAACAGGGCTTAATTACAAATCACATCCTGTAGAAAACCTTACATACACCTCGACGACAATTCATGCAAACGGAAGACAATACTTGCAACTTTTTATGATCAGACTGTAGAACGTCGACTCCGCCACCCTCGAAACCAATTGCATGGGAGGCACAAGTTCAGGCTTACCTTTTAAATTCGCCACCTTTGACGTGAAGAGACTAATTTTCCTCGTGGCAGTGAGCTCCTGTAGCGGAGCTTTCCTGTAGAAGCAGCGCACGGGTTCTGGAGAGCACTGCAGTGGTTCTGCGCCTTCTGTGCTGCTACCAGACGTTCGAACAGGCCGAAGACTTGGAGTATCGAGCTTCAGAGGAATTCGGATGCTCACTCGACTTCTAAACGGCTGATGATAAATGCGTGGGGTGGCGATCTAGCCGATAGATTTGAATCCGACGGAATTCGTGGCGCGGGGGTGAGCTGTCCCTGCCGGACCGTTGGACGACATCATCTACTCATTCCACTGCAAGTTCCCTGACTGTTGCATCATTCTCTGCAGATCCGCCGCCGTCATTTCTGTTAAAACGCGCTTCTCCCCGACTGGACGGTTCTCACATGTCCACTACCCGTTCTTCTTGCCACGACCACCATTTTACACATCCGACTAGACCATCTGACTGGTCGACGTGGCCAGTCGAATGGCCATACGACTGCTCAACCCATTCATTTCATACTTGCAAACATTTCAAAGTATTATTCATGTAATTCGACGAAAGAAAGGGCGAGGCACTTACCTGTGCGGCCGCGACATGATTTTCCAGGGTTCAGGACGATGATGATTAGATTTGCTTGCTGCTGCTATTTGCACAGGCCCGGAGGTCCTTCCTTTTCGCAGGCTGCTGATGGTTATGATGCTTATTACCTGGCTGCGGGTGTTGCATGCGCCTGTTCTATTATTGCATATTGCAGGCGATTTAATGGTGTACACTTTAGCTGGCTGAACTACTACGGGATTCCTGTAGGATGTCCTGTAGCAGTTTTTCCTCCTCGGGTGCATGCTGAACGATGAAGACAGTGGCATCACGATCACGCTCGCAGGGCCCTTGGATAGCTGTGATGAGTATTGCATGGCATCTCGGCGTCTTTTTCCATTTGAGAATCGCTTCCTCTTGATAATTCAATGATCTGTTTTGATTGTGCAGGTATTTTCATTGCATGGCAACTGGGGTGGTAGAAGGAGGTGACAGCAGTGTGTGATGGAGAGAATAGTAGCTTGCATGCCTCCATGCCGAACCTTGGTCGTTAGATCTCCTCACACAATTAGTTCTGGGCCGTCCAAAACTTCTACAGGAAGTTTCCTGTAGAAATACAGAACTTCCTGTAGAAAGTCTGTAGCTTCCTGTAGAAGACTAAGCTGTGATGAAATCGTGCCCATACCTTGGAGAAGATGAGTGTTTTCGGAGGGGGTGCTGGTGAGGTCACCTGGTAGCATAATAAGGACCCTTGTCTTTGAGTTGAGGGACCTCTCTTCCTTCATAGAATACCTGCAACCTGCATGCATTGCCACATTGTGAACTTGTTGTCCCTGTTTTTTTTGTTTATTGTTTTTTCTCTTTTTTTTTTTTTTGAAAGATAGCAGGGGTGCCTCAATGAGGTTTTCACCCTTGCCATCTACCTTAAGCGCCTCAGAGAGGTTTTCACTCAAGGGTCTTTTTCAAATCTTTTTTTTTTTTTTTTGAAAGACAGCAGGGGCGCCTCAATGAGGTTTTCACCCCTACCATTTGCCTTGGGAGCCTCAGAAATGTTTTCACCCAAGGATCTTTATTTTATTATTATTATTATTATTATTTTTTTTTTTTAAAGATCTTCAGGGTGTGCCCAAAGCAGAGGCAGAACCCTTCTCTATGACCAGCACTGATTTCTCCACAGTTTTGATGAATTCTTGTCTTAAGAGAGGTTTCCTGTAGATCTTCAGTCGATGCCCATTGACAAGCATGGGGATGGCCTCCTCATCAATGGTTCGAATAAGAACAGATCCATTGTCATGACATTTTTCCACTGCATATGGTCCCAGCCATCTGGTTCTCAGCTTCCCCTTGAAATATTTATGCCTGGAATCATACAACAACGCCCAATCTCCCGGCTGAAATTGCTTGTCATTGAGGTGTTGGTCATGCCACACCTTCCTCTGAAGTTGAACCACTTCTGAGTGAAGAAGGGCCTGCATTCGGTGCTCGTCCAATCCATTCAGCTGCAGTAACCTTTCTTGTTGGGCATGGCTGAGATCTAGGTCCAGCTGAGCTGCCGTCCTCAAAGTGTTGTATTCGAATTCAATTGACAGCAAAGCTCTCTTCCCATAGACCAGCTCATAAGGTGTGAAGCCGGTTGTGGTCTTCCAAGTGGTGTTGTAAGCCCATGTGGCCTCAACCAGGCGATCTGCCCAATCTTTCCTGCTGCTGCTCACCACCTTAGTCAAGATCCCTTCCAATGCTCTATTGGTGACTTCCACCTGCCCATTTGCTTGAGGATGATAGGGGGTGGAAGTCCTATGCTTGATTTTGTGATGAGCTAGTAGGTCTTTGATTAAGTTGGAGGTGAACTGGCTTCCTTGATCAGTGACTAGCTCTCTTGGGTAGCCAAATTTGTAGAAGATGTTTTCTCTTAAGAACTCAGCCACCTTTTCTTCTGTCGCTGCTTTGATTGCCTTAGTTTCTGCCCAATTTGTCAGGTAGTCTGTGCACACAATGATGTAAGACCTTTGCCTCGAAGGAGGGTTGATTGGACCCACAAAATCCATACCCCACTTCTCAAATGGCTCAAGAGTCACCTGAGGTTGGAGAGGAATCTCATCCCTTTGAGTCGGTTTCCCCATCCTTTGGCATTGGTCACACTGGCTGATATACCTTCTGACATCTTGATGAAGCGTGGGCCAATAGTAGCCTGCCTGCAGGATTTTGAAGGCAGTCCTCTTTGCTGCAAAATGTCCTCCACAAGGCCCATCATGACAGGTGAGGAGGATATCAAAGACTTCCTCCTCCCTTACACAACATCTTAAGATCTGATCTGGGCCAAGCTTGAACAGGTTGCCCCGATCCAAGTGAATGAGGCACTTTTTCTGACGATTCTGCTCTTCTCTCTTGAGGATAGGTGCGGAGGGAACTGTGCTGAAACAAGGTAGTTTGCTATAACAACAAACCATGGAGAGAGTACTGAAATAGCAAACAGATGTTCATCGGGCATCTGGTCCTCCACCGTTCCATCCTCATCTGCAGATAAATCCAATCTAGACAAAAAGTCAGCAACAACATTTTCTTTACCTGGTTTGTCAACGATAGTCAAATCAAACTGCTGCAACAAAAGTAACCATCTAATAATACGAGCATTCACATCTGGTTTATTCATTAAATATCTAATTGCAGCATGATCAATATGTACAAATGTTTGATAGCCAGTGATATAATGTCGGAACTTGTTCAGTGCATGGACCACGGCCAAGAATTCTTTCTCAGTTACAGTGTAGTTCAGTTCTGCCTTGGATAAGTTTTTGCTAACAAAGTAAATGGCATATGGAAGTTTTTGTTCAACTTGTCCTAAGGCTGCCCCTATGGCTTTGTTCGAGGCATCAGTGTGGATGTGGAAAGGTAGGGCCCAGTTTGGACCTCTCAAGATTGGGGCAGACACCAACTTGTCCTTTAGTTCATTCAGAGCCCTCTGACAATCGTCAGTCCATTTAAACTCCACATCTTTTGCCAAGAGGCCAAACAATGGCGAGGCTAGCTTGCTGAAGTCTTTAATGAATCTCCTGTAATACCCTGCTAATCCTAAGAAACTTCGGACATCCCTTACCTTCTGAGGAGGTGGAACCTTCTTGATGAGAGCAATTTTGTTAGGGTCCACCTGTAACCCTTGGCAAGAAATGGTATGGCCTAGCACGGTCCCTTCAGTCATCAAGAATTCACATTTTTCAGGACTAAGGGACAGGTTCATCTCAATGCATTTGGTTAGGACTTTTCCCAGATTGGACAATGCTTCCTGGAAGTTGGACCCATAAGGAGTGAAGTCATCCATATAGATTTCCACCGCATCATGGACCAGCTCAGAAAAGATGCTCAAGACGGCTCTCTGGAAGGTGGCAGGAGCATTGCATAGTCCAAAGGGAAGAACTCGGTAAGCGAAGGTACCCCAAGGACAAGTGAAGGTGGTCTTATCTTGGTCTTCCGGGCTGATTTGGATCTGGTTGTACCCGCTAAACCCATCCAGGAAAGAGAAAAACTTCTTTCCTGCCAATCCATCCAACACTTGATCTATGAAAGGTAGAGGAAAATGATCTTTCTTGGTAGCTTTGTTCAGTTCTCGGTAGTCCACACAGATTCTCCACTTACCATTTTTCTTGGGAACCAACACCAAAGGGGACACCCATTCGCTATCCGAGATGGGGTAAATGAATCCGGCATCCAACAGTTTTTGCAATTCTTCCTTGACGATGTCCTTAAGGGCTGGATTCATTCTCCTCTGGGGTTGCCTAACCGGTTTACAATCCTCTTTGATGTAGATGTGATGGGTACAGACCAAAGGATGGACTCCTTTCATCTCCTTATAGCTCCAAGCAAAAGCATCTAGATGACTTGCCAACAGACTACACAGCTCCTTTTCCTGGGAAGGAGATAGGGAGGAGCTGATCTTTAACGTTCTCTCAGGGCCAAACTCCACATTTTTTACTCTGGGAGTGACAGGGTTGGTCGCACAAAGGTCCACTAAGGTGCTGGCTTGGGCATCCTCCACCAATTCCTCTAAGGACAGTGCACTGGGAGGTGGATTCTGGATCAAGGTCTCAATCAAATCATCCTCAGTTGGGGAATCTCCCCTAGTGGTGTCTAGGGTGCACAAAGGTGCTGAGTACACCTCATCCTCTTCTCCTTCCTCCAACCAAAGTGGTAAGTCATGCTCTAATGAGGGTTGGGCAGGAGGGTATAGGACTAGCTGCTTGGACATAGGACCATTTTTGACGGTCATGTTTCCTGCACGGCAGCTTATGTAAGCATCTGCAGTGGCTAACCAAGGCCTTCCCAAAATAAGAGGGTATCCAGTAAGCTTTGCCTTTGGTTGCAGAACCAAGAAATCTGCAGGGTATTCCCAAGAGTCAACAGAGACCAAGACATCCTCTACAATCCCTTCAGGAGTCACGGTGGAGCGATCTGCTACTGTAGGACTGTCGAGGTCTTTCTCAAGGAACCCTGAAGGTTGAGTTTGAGCATGGTATCTCTGGTCATCACATTAATGGCAGCCCCCAGATCAATCAAGGTGTGAGGTATGATGGTGCCATTGATGTGGACATCTACTACAGGACTCCCAGGATCTAGATACTTTGGGCAGATGACTTGTCCCAACATAATATCAGACAGTTGTCCTATGACATTGATGGTTGAAGCATCTCTCTTTCGCCTGCCTGGGTGTCTGAAACACTTTTCCTTAACTAGTTTGTTGTATATCGGTACATCTTTGATGGCTTGGAGAAGTGGTATTTTCACACACAACTGTTTGAGTTCTCCCAAAAGCTCGTCCTCCTCTGGGTTGGGTTGTGTGGTGGCTTTTAGTCTCTCAGGAAAGGGTGGAATAGCCTTTGGTTCACTTTCCTGTTTATCTTCCTCGTCCTCTGGGGGAGGAGGTTGGCGATTCGGAAGAGTCTTCCCAGATCGCAGATTGATCTCCTGGATCTCCACAGCATAGGTAGGGCATGATGTTTCCCCAGTATATACCTGCTGGGCCTGTCTGTTGTTGGGGTTCGGGTTCAGTTGAGCAGGCATTTGAGTTTGCCTTGGAGGAGCAGGAGGTAATGGTTGTGGTTGAACTGGTGGTGGAGGCAAAATGGTGGGAGGAGTATTGTACTGGGGCCTCCACCCCGATTGAGGTGCATTCCACTGAGGCTGTGGCTGGGCGTGTGAGTGATATGAATGAGTAGTGGGTTGAGTATGGTACTGAGGTGGGTAAGACCATGGAGGAGGCATAGACCAGGAAGGATGAGCAAGGGGACCCCAGGAAGGCATAGGAGTAGATTGGTTGGGGCTGTAATAAGCTTGGGGTGTCCCTTGCATCCCCTGCTGGTAAGGTCTAGGTCCTTGTGGCCTCCTTTGGTTGAGGAAATAGAGAGGTTCAGTGGGGGCTTCTGTCCCTTGATACATGGCTTTAAGCCCAGGTAAGGTTGGACATTGGTTTGTGGGGTGGTCCTCCTCACAAACAAAACATACTTCAACCGAATGTAATGGGCATTCGTTCTTAAGGTGTTTCCTTGTACACCTAGGGCAGAAGATAGCCAAGGCCCTCTCAGCTTCTTCTTTCTTCTGCTGGATTCGGAATGTATCAAGTTGCATGGAAATGGTCTGTCTCACCTCACTCTTTAGATCCTCTAATTGATTTGCAAAACTCATGTTTGGAGAAAGGAATACCAGCTGAGAGGAGGTTTCCTCTACCTCTCTTCCGGGCTGCCCTAGAGTGGTTTCTAAACACAGTCTTTATGCCCTCATAAGGCAGTTGGTAAATATCTCCTCCAGCTAACATGTGAAGGGTATCTAAGAGGTCTTCAGGGACTCCTCGGAGCAGGACCAACTTGAGGGATTCAGGGTCAAGTGTGCACCTGGCCCTTTTATAGCTAAGTTGGAACCTTTCCTCGTAATCCTCTAAGGACTCATTATTTCCCATGGTCATCCGAAAGATTTCTCCCTTGGTTTCCTTGGACCTACAGTAGTCCCGGTATTTGGTATTGAAAGCTTGCTGCATCTGAGCCCAAGTGGTGATACTGTTCCCAGGTAAGCCCATGAACCAGCGTAATGCTGCATCCTTAAGGGTTGAGGGGAAGAGTTTTAGCTTCTGCTCATCTTCAGTATAGTCATAGGTTCGACAAAGGACAACAAACTCAAACAGGAAGGTATCAGGATCTTCAGTAGTCAGTCCATGGAAGTGAGGTAAAGCGGAGGGGCTAATGTTCTTCATTTTCATGTCTCCATTGGTCTCTCGGATGGGGAAGGCACCTTCTATTCTCTCATCTTCTCCCCTATTGTCAGCCATAGCTTCAGATGGAATGGTCTCTAACTCTTCTTCTGCTATAGGATCTTTGTATATCTCAGGAGGTTCACCTATAGGTTCTTCTGGATCACTGTCACCACAGAAGAGAGAAGGGTGACTCAGTGATGTGGTGGGGGTGTTGGGTAAGAATTTGCCTGTTTTATCTCGATTCCTACGAGGCATGAAATGGAAAGACTTTTGATTGCTTTTGTTTTTTGTTTTTTTTTTTCTCTGGTACCTGCAAAAACTGAAACAGATTTGATCTACAACTAACTATCTTGCTGAAGTGAAAATGCAGAATTGAAATGAAAGCAGGAAAGAACTAGTCTACTTTGCTCAAATGAAATTGCAGGAATTGAAATGCTAGTCTACGCTTGCAGAATTGAAATGCTAATCTATGCTTACAAAAATGAAATTTCGGAATTGAAATGTTAATGTATGAAAGCAGGAAATGTCTATGCTACTTTTGCATAATGGAAATGAAATAAACTACTTAGCAGAAGGCGAGAGTAGGAAAAGTAGAAGAAAAGCAACAATTACTAATACTCTGACGCTTCCCCGGCAACGGCGCCAAAAAGATGGTGGGCTCCAGTATTGTAGCAATAATGCTACAACTCCTGGAGCTTCCTTTTCTAATTTTATCAACCCGGTGGTTCGTAACAAACTTGGAAGTGACGGTGCTGTATGCACAAGTACTAGCTCTTGTCGCAGCTGTCACTTGGTCAGCTGGCACAAGTCCGCTAGGGCTCAAGCCAACTTCTATGAGCTCTCAGAAGAAGCTTTTTAACTGATGAACGAAAGCTAACTCAAAGGAAATTAACCTACTTTGCAAAAATGAACTGAAAGCCAACAAGAAATGAAAACCCTAGCAAACCCTAATTCTACCAGCTAGTCCTTCTGATGCAACGGTGGGAATGCAAACTACTGAAAGTGATGCCATTACTTCTATTAAGGTGAGATGCATGTGTCTAGACTACTTTCATCTGAAGAGAACATATTTTTGTATTTTTGCTCAAGTTGTTGGAATTATTATGCATGTGCTTCTAACTGGGTCTTGACTGTGCAGGGATAGATCAAGGGGAGGAATGCTTGGAAGAGGTCAGGAAGGCTCAGAGAGGGTCTAAGGAGTCCCTAACATCCTTTCAGAGAGTTTCACAAAGTCTGGATGCCAAGCAACCGTGTTTATGAGCTTCTACAGGAAGTCTGCATGGGTTCTACAGGATGTTCAGAATTTCTACAAGAAGTTCAATAATTCCTACAGGATGTTCTACAATCGGATCTTTGGGTGATGGATGAGTGGAAGAGGCTGCATGGATGGATAGGGAGGTAGGAGGGGGGTTTATAATGGCTTATGGACAGAGAGATGAGATGAAGAGGGGGTGTGCAAAGCTGGTTGGTCTAGAGGAGGGTAGAGGGAATGGAAGGCCGAAAAGGTAGAATAACGTGGGTGATAGAAGAGTTAGGAGGCAAGTGGTCTAACTGGGAGATGAGTAGATGGCCTAGGCATGGCTTAGAAGGATAAGGGAGTGAGGGGGTAGTACTGCACATTGTAAATGAAACAAATCATCCACGTCTTGCACATAAGCGAAATTTCATCAACCTATTCTAACTGTTTTAATAAAACCAAAGAACAACAACATTATTTCCGAGGAAAATCATGCATGGTGCTGAAGCAAAGAATCATTCCACAAGATCTAACCGCATGGACACTTCTACAAATGAAAATATTGCATCAAAGATTGCATGAACATGTAAAACAATGTTTTTGGTGGGTGGCACTGTCTGCAATTCCAGTCCCTAAGCAGAGGTGAAAGTGAGTGTGCAGTCAACCCTTTTTGGAACTCTTATTAACTCCAATCTCCTTACTCTAATCTAAACTACTGAAGCAACTCTGTTCATAAAAATAACCTACTTAACCACACCAAGAAATTCAACTCAACAAACTGCGTTTCCAAATGCATGTAAAGGAAAATAAATACAATGCCGAAAGAAAGGTAACAATACAAAGGAAGGAGGCCTTAGGCTCTCAGGTTGGGCCCAACCCCGAGAGCTATGGCTCCTTTAAGAACTCAGAACTGAACTCAAATCTGCCTGCTTTTCATTAAAATATAATAGTCATTAGTCAAATAACATGCCAAAAATGGCTTACAAAAGAGCAAAATAGAGCTATCAGCTCGTAGTCCAGAATATGCAACAAGGTTTCAAAAGTCCCCCTCGAAGGCTACAGCCTCATCATTTATACATTACGAGGGCCAAGCTGGCCTCCTAAATTAGTGGGGTTTGGCTGACCAAACTAAGAGTGATCTGCTGCTTCCTCAAAATCCGTTTGGCTGCCTTCTAGCTCGGTGGTGGTGGCTGTTGGAGCTCGGAGTTGGGGGTGAAGATCACGAGGAAGGTCATTCAATGCTGTGGACAACCTTCCTACAAAATCTCAATACCATCTTGGCTGTCTCCTAGCCCTCATCTGCGTGGTTTTGCTCCATTAAATGTAAAAAAAACCTGAAATAAGCATGTGTTAGCCACGTAGGAATAGTGACTGCCCTCATTCGTACAAATGACATAAATATATTAAAAAATGATGCATAAGTTATGAAAAATGAAGGGTTGAGCAAGGGTAGTTAGGCCAAATGAGCCCAAAATGTTACCAAATTTGGGGCTCATCACTCACAAAACTTAAATGTCAGACTCTCTCATGTTCAAACTTTGTTGATGCACTTTCATCACAAATTTGTGAGTTATTTTCTAATTATTTGGTTAAAGTTGGAGAAGTGAGTGCTCTATAAGGTTCTTAAGAGCCATAAATTTCATTGTAATGGGGTTTGAAAATGGGTTGAATATCATTGCAATGGAGAAATAATAAGTTGTGCATTTAGTCAAGGTATTATAGGGGTTTGTATAACTTATATTAAGATTTCGATCATTAAAATTTTAGAAAGATACTCAAAATTACATCAATGCACCAAGGAAACTTCATGTCTTTATGTTTTGGAGTCCAAATTAGTCTTATTACAATTTTCCTTTAGGGTTTTAGGTGTGTCCCAAACACATTATTCATTATTTTCAATATAAGAGGTCATTTTCAATGGTTTCTTATCAACCCACTAATTTTAATGTAGTGTAAGGGCTTACCAAGAGCATGTTTTTGTATTAGCAAAATAATATCAATAAAATATGAGTTTTATGTGACATTAGAGGAAATTTCAACTTAAAAGTGGCTTCTTAAGGAAAAATAATAAAATAATAGAAAAATAATAAAATAAGAGTTATGAATTTTGGAGGGAAAAGAAGAAAACTATTTTTTGTTGTTGTATCTTTAGCTTATTTCCTTATATGTTTACTCAAATTTCAAGTATAACACGGAATTAAATTATGCATCCATTGAGTACCCATTATGCATACTTTTGAGAAGACCAATATTGATAAAAATTAAAGATACATTAAAAAAGTGTGTTCAACACGGTTTTTTAATGCGTTTTCAATTTTTATCAATATGGGTCTTATCAAAAGCATGTATAATGGGTACTCATTGGATGTATAATTTAATTCTGCATCCAATGAGCGTATACACTTGAAATCTGAGTAAACCTATGAAAAGAGAAGGTAAAAATACAATTAAAAAAAGTAGTTTTTTTAATTTTTATTTTCCCTCCAAAATATTTGCATGTACCTCTTTTTAAATTTAAAAAATTTAGATTGAATTACATATTATGTACGTGAAAATTTCATGGACACTTTTAAGCTAAAATTTCCTCTAATAAGTAGAGCCCCTTTCAAGGGTTGTGTTATTGTCATAGGAATGAAGAACAACTTGAGTTTTCTAATGCTTTATTTAAGATGCATTTTTGTTCCTATTATCATTTTTTTTGGTTCAACACTATGACATGGTGAAGCATGACTTGCTTCACAATTTATTGGTTAGAATTTTATATATTGGAGCAGAAAAATTCTATGGGAGTTTCAAGGTAAAAAGTAAACCTCGAAATGAAAAATATACTTACAAAACCAACTTTAAAAGAGCCAATAGGATTCAATATGATGATGTTGCTCCCAGGATAAATATGTTTGAATGGATAAGAAGAAAAATAGTTTATTTTTTATTGTATTTTCAGCTTATCTCCTTAGAGGTCTAATCAAATCTCATGTGTGAGTACTTGTTGGATGTAAAATTATATTTTGCATCCAACAAGTACTACTCTGCATACTTTTGAGTAGATCCACAAGAAGAAAAATTGAAATTATATAACAAAAAATGATTTTTTTTTCAATGCTTCTTGGTGTCAATATACTCAAAATATTGCAAGAGAGTACTTGTGGGATGTAGAATCTAATTTTGTATCAAACGAGTTCCCACACTTAAAATTTGGGTATACTTATAAAGATATAAGATGAAAAATATGATTAAAAATAGTTTTCTTGCTTTTCCTTTAAAAAACAGAACTCTTATTTTATTATTTTAATTATTGTTTTATTATTTTCATTAGGAGGTTCATTTTAGACTTTAAAAATCTATGGGATATTGTTAACAATGGTTACACAATAATATAATAAAATTTTCCTCACTAAGGTAGAAAAAGATGTCATTGAAGAAAACATAAGGAAATGTAATGAAATCTTGATAATTCAAGGTGCATGAGATTAGTGATTTTTCGTGAGCTTGTTAGCGGCCACAAAGACTTTGAAGGAAACAATATAATTTAATGTAATTTATATAAGGGTGCTACTTTACTTCATTGAGATTATATACACTAAGTTGTAAAACTTTAAAAATGAAATAAATATCTAGTAATGAGTATTTCATCAGAGCTGAAGATATTGTAGAATTAATGAACTATTTTGATGAGGAAATATAAGATAAATTTTTTGGTACCCAAATTTGAGGGGACCATCGCCAATGTATATATATTCAAAGATTTCAAGTTAGTGAGGATGAATTGAGTGGATTGTTGTTGAAGTTGAAAAATGGGTGAAGGAAATTAGTGAAGGCTTAGTGCATTGTTTATTACAAAAGAGAAAAAATATGAAAGGTTAAAGGAATAAACAATATCATGCTTCAAGTAATAAAGGTAAAGGTATAGGGAGAAGGAGATGGTAGAGATGTAGAGGTATGTGTGTGAGAAATAGGGAACTAAGAAAAGATAAAAAAAAATAAAGGTCTAGTTCTTATTGAGTGCTCGAAAAAATCAAAAAGTGGTAATGGGATGTGCGAGAATGTGCACGCACTTGAACATGCTCACATTCTTAGAAATGTGCATGATTTTGTGAGCTTGTAGCCTTAGCATTCACTGGACTACCATGCAAGTTACCAACTTAGAGATAAATTGGTTTTTCAGGAACATGTGTGCATTCTTAGGAACAAATGCATGTTCTTGAATGTGTGTGTACTTCTAAGTGCACATGTTCTCCTGTGTTGTTTTATTCCAAAGTAGGCCACATATGTCCATTGTTACACCACTAATAACACAACACAATTTCCCCATCCATTTTTTATTTACAGAGCAATTTTACGAGTGTTTGAGGATTAATTCTAATAGTGCTTTAGACATTGTAGGAGTGGTGGTCCTGTGTTTGATTGGTTCTAAGTAAGATTATACACTTTATTCTTTTTGTATTTCATTTTTTTTTAATTATAAAAATAAATACAATATTATTTTTCCTTCTTTAAATCCAATATGTTTAAATCACATGGAGCTTATGCATGAAAAGCCCAATCACATCATTTCCAAATGAAGACAGACTAAGCCCTAATCTAGACCTAGGAAAAGTAAACTTCGAAATTGATTCAAGGCCAAGGTTATTAAAAACTCTTATACAAGATTTAAGAAATATAACAATGTTATCAACTTAACGAGAACATTATAGAGTTCTCATGTTTTTGGAGGTTCCATCAAATCATAATTTGCATGCTGATTTTGAAAAGTATTGATGCAAAATCACTCCTTTTCATTTTGAGGTTAAAATTCTCACTTTTAACCATGGCATTGAAAACCAAATATTATGATTACGAAAAACATGAAAAACCATGATGAAGTGCAAAACTAGTGATGAAACATCACCTTTTTTTTAGGGGTTACAATTCAAACATTTTTCAATTATCACATTAAAGGCCAAATATCATGACTACGAAAGACATGAAAAAACACATTAAAATCAAAAGTGGTGATGCAACATCAACCCCTTTTTTAAGGATTAAAATTCAAACACTTTTCAACCATGACATCAAAGACCAATTATCATGACTACTAAAAACCCTAAAACTCAACATTTACAATTTTTTTGTATTGTTTGCTTTATAAGTGTTTTTCAAAATTGTCTAACTTTTATTTTATTTTTGGGGTTAAAATGACCAATTATTGACATTACAACATTAACCATTGGTATCATGAAAAAAATCGATTGTAAATATTAAAGTGACATTACATAATTTCTATTTATTTATATTTTTACATTAAAATATTTGGGGAAAATTGTAAATATTAATTTTTTATGGGGGAAATCAATTAAAAAAAATGTTTTTTTTAATACTAAAAATACATTGAAATTTTTTGTTTGTTTGTTTGTTTAAGTTAGAATGATTTAAAAAAGAAAACTTTAAAATCTATATTATATTAAAAAATAATTATAATTATATATATATATATATATATATATATATATATATAAGTAGAAAAAAAAAGGTGGAGGGCACCACCCTCACATGCGCCCCAATCTTATTTTATTTTTTTCATTTTTAGTTTTATTATTATTATTTTTTAATTTTAATTATTTTAATAATTGTTTATATAAATTTTGGTTTTTATTTTGTTTTGTTTTTCGTGTAATGACTCGACTTGTATTTCTTTTTTTTACAAGATCAGTTGTTGTTTTATGTATTCCAAAAAAGAAAAAGGAGCAAGCTCCTATTACCTTTGATGCTGGATGGAGTCATGCTGAAGGATAGAAGGTTGGGAACGCAGTCCCGTAAACCTTTAGACATGGTTCCAAAAATTCCAGAGATGACTATTACCTTTCTGGCATATTGCCTTACAAACTGGGAAAACAATAAAATACACTTACATAACATAATTGCTAATGACTATTAGACTTCTAACACACTTAAAGACAGTTTAGTATTTGTTCACTGATTAGTATTGCTTAGATCTCTGTTTATTGCTCTGATAGGTTGAGTTTTCTCCTTCCTGATTCATCTTGATGTTTTTGAGGTAGTTGACTGTCTCCTCAAGGTTAATGCATTTGTTGTGGAGGGAATTTATTTCTATCTTCTAACTCTCCAATTGTCTCTTCAGATCACCATTCTTAGCCTTCATTTGGAACCTCAAATCTTAGATTGTATCTTTTATCTTGTTGATCATAAATTTATTGGCTCTGCCAGTGGCCCATTTCTTGTTTTGGGAGGCTCGTTCAATTGGATTAAAATCCATATCTAAGAAATCTTCTACTTTTCTTTGAAGAACAGTTTGATCCTCTATTTTGTGTTGATTCTTCCTGTTAACTCTGCTTGAAAAATGCACTACTGAAGTTCCCATGTCCTTGATAGAATGACACCAATGATGCTTCTTGTTGTTGAAACAATGTTTTACCTTCCCTTTGGAGAAGCAACAACCTACTGGTTTGGACCAGAACAAGGAACAGAGAAGAAATATCATAGCAACACAGACAACGATGAAGGAGTGAGATATAAGGCTTCCAGAGGCAAGATTATAGATGCGCAAACTGTCAAAATGAAAATAGAGCAAAGGAGATAAGCTCAAGGAAGAGTTGGAGGCACGAGGGTGGGATCGGTCGGCTAGAAACGTACATAGAGGAGGAATGGGAACACACTGATGGGTAGCGTGAAAGCGAAACAGAGACTCGAAAGCCTAGACTGCGATGAAGGGAGATAGCACCAGAGAGGCAAGGAGCTCGATGAGAGAAAATATCAGCGGGATGAGTGGGGAGAAGGCTTAGAGTGAAAATATAATAGGGAAGCTTGAGATTTAAAGGAGGGAGGAAAATGAACGAAGGCCTATCCCGCTTAGAAAGGATGCATACTTGGAGAAATGCGTTTGGATGTGAAATGTCAATCTTCGAGTTACTGTTGTGATAGATTATGCACAAAGAGATTCGTATGGAGTCACAGGGCCTCCGTGCTATGTCACTTGAGAGTATATATCTGCAGATATTTGTGATGATGTTGCATATCTGCTTTGTTTTAAGCCATGAATTATCATAGGGATATGAGATTTTTAACATGATTTTCTTGCAGGTCCAATAACACTTAAGGAATAGATGTGTGATACAACTCCACATCCTCTCTTGTTTCCCCTTTGGGCCTGGACACTGCCATATTTGCATAGTGATCCGCTATACTATTGTTTTCCGCCAGTATATGCTTGAATGTGACATTTCCTAGGCCTGCTAAAGTTTTCCATATTCTTCTAAAGATTCATTGCATGACAACGTTTGGTGGATTTCTTTGCTGACCATGGCTTCGATTATAATTGCTGAGTCTCCCATTATTATTGAATGATTTCTTTTTTTTTTAGAATCTTGGATCCCATTAACAGGCTATAAGCCTTTGCCTTGTTGTTGGAGGTTTCCCCCAACTTCCACTCATAAGAGACAAGATTCCCCCCCTTGCCTGGCTAGAGGAGAATCCCTCATGCACTTGTTTTACCTGGATTATTTTTGGATGCCCCATCAAAAAAGAGACAATACCTATTCAAATTTCTTTTCCATGTTATGAATTCTTCCTTATTTAATCTTATCTTCCAGTTCTGGATTGGTGGTCTGTCATTGGGACTGATATTCCATTTACTTCTTATAGTTGCCTTGCTGATCCAATCCCTTTATTCTTGCTGGAGACGACTGCTGTCTATTGCTTTTAGTCCTTTCATGTTTAAAAATTCAGAGGTGAGTCCCCAAGTTTTTGACAGAACTCTTTCAATCTTTGGGACTTGGCCTTTGAAAATGCTTTTGTTTCTTGAGATCCATATCTGACAACATAGGAAATATGAGAGGCTTTCCCAAAACCTTTTAATGGTTTTCTTATTCTTCATTGAATAAGGATATTTTTTTTTTCCATTTAGTAGAAAAATCTTTGAAGGTTCTGGAGAAATTCAGATTCATTTCCATGGGGCTAGATAGCTGCTTCCAACACTATTTAGTAAATGGGAAATCCAAAAAAAGGTGTTGAATGGTTTCTTCTTCATTTAGACACATTGAACACCTTGGGCCTGAGAATCCCTTTCTTTTAAGTTTTTCAGCAGTGAGGGTTTTTCCTTTTAGTAGGGTCCAACTAAATATTTTAACTTTAGCGAGACTTTCTGTTTTCCATATGGATTTCCGTGGTGCCCAATCTTGTTCATTTTGTTGTGATTGGAGAGCATTATATCCGGACTTGACTGAGTAGGCGCCTCCATTAGGATCCCATATGATTGTATCTTCGTCCTCCATATTTTTTGGGTTTGATCCTTTGAGGTGGTGCACTAAGAAATCACATTGGATTCTTAAATTTGGAGGCAGGTTTGGAATATGCCAATCTTGCCAATTTCTATTTTCCCAAAGAGATATAGAATGCAGGGAAGTTATCGCCTTAGCTTTCATCTAAAATTTGATCTCTTGGCAACCTGGAAGGGATGTTAAAGGTCATTTCCCATTATTCTGTCTTCCCATACCTTGATACTTTTACCATTTCTAGGTGTCTTCGAGGTGTTTTTGATGATAGTAGGTATAATTTTTTTTACTAACTTCCATATTTGTGTGCATGGCCTTATTGGGACACTTTCATCCAGCAAGTGGGTTCTTTGATGATTCATATACTTCATAGCCAAAGTTTGTTTCCACCAGCTATCCTTGCCAGTTATCATTCTCCATATAATTTTATCTCCTAGGGTAGCGTTCATTAATCCAGGTAGTGTTATAGATAAGCCTCCCTTTCCGTAGGGAAAAATTACATGGTCCAGTTTTACCAGACTGAATTTTTTTGTCTCCTTTTTCCCTCCCTACCAAAGAAAACTTATTAATATTAATTCCATTTGTTTGTGAATACTAGCCGAAGCCAGAATTGTGGCATATTGGTATATTGGCAACGCAGTGAGAATTTCTTTAATTAGAGTCACCCTGCTAGCAATTTTCAACCACATCATTCCCCAACTTTGGGTTTTTTCCTTCATTTTTTAATGGCTCCAATTTTCTTGTATGGGAATCTCAAGAATCTGAGATATTCTTTTCATGATGCAAGAGGTGGTGTTCCAACCATATATTCTACATTTTTCATTGTTGAAGAGACCACCTAAGACCTCCATAAATTTATGTAGGATTTTTTTAAATCTTTGGGAAATTATGCATGAATCTTCACCCAACAACAAGGTGTCATCAACAAACAAGGAGTGATTTATGCTTTTAACTCCATGGGAGATGTGCAACCCAATTAGAGTTCTTTCTCCTCTTCTCTTTTCCATAGCTCCACTTAACAAATCAACCATCATTATATGTAGGAAAGGTGAGAGAGGGCATCCATGCCTAAACCCTCTGGAGCTTTGAAAGAACTCACTCGGTCTTCCGTTTATCAAAGGGGCTATCCATGGTCCCATAATGCAAACACTGATTACCTCAATGATTTCACTTGAAAAGCCAAATTTATTTAAGACAACAGTAAGGTGGGGAATAATTACCCAATCAAAAGCATTGGCCATATCCAATTTTATGATGATTCCCTTTTCTTTTTTCAGCAATCTTGAGTGGAGAGATTTCTGGACCACTAGAACAATGTCTATAATCTGTCTATTTGGCACAAAGCCTCATCAGTTTTTCTAAATTATCTCTGGAAGAACTTTATTTATTCGGTTGGCTATTATTTTCTTGACTATTTTATAAGAAGAATTGCACAAATAAATTGGACGAAATTTTCTAAATGTTGAGGGTCTAGCCATGGAAAATTTTAGGGGCGAATGTTCGCCCTTTGGCGAAATTAAGGGGTTTTAAATTTTTAGTGGGCGAATATTTTGTATCATAGCACATTTTTACAGATCGCATCAAATAGCTGACCTTATTTTAAGGGAGAGGGTAAAAAAGGTAAATTTAGCCCTTCAAATTAGGAGTTACAACCTTCCATTCGCCCTAATTTTCAAGAATAGGTTTTATTTAAGTGAATCCTATGGGACAAATACCATATTTATAAAAGAGGTATGGTAAATTAATAAAATATAAATAAATGAGAGGGATGGTAAATAAATAAAACCTCTTTTTATACTTACTCAAAAGGTATGGTAAATAAATAAAAATATAAATAAACTAGACGTATGGTAATAAATAAAACCTCTTTTTATACTTAGTCCATAACCCTCTTTCTATTTATGAAGGCTCAAAAAAGATGTTTTATTTAAGTGAATCATATGGGCCAAATACCATATTTGTAAAAGAGGTATGGTAAATTAATAAAAATATAAATAAATGAGAGGTATGGTAAACAAATAAAACATTTTTTTTTTTATATTTACTCCATAAGTCACCTTATATTTACGAACACTCAAGAAATGTGTTATATTTAGGTGAAACCTATGGGAAAAATACTATGGGCCAAATACCATGGGCTAGATTATTTTTTTTTATAAACAAGGTAGTATTTTCTATATTTACTTTTTCAAAATTTACATTCCCAACACATCGATTAACTAGCCACCTGCCTGAAGGAAACCAGGTGGCCATCGATCAACATTGTATCCATTCCAAAACTTAAATAAGTTCATCATCAACATCTGTATCTCCCAAGTACCTCTCTCTAGTCTTTTTGACAAAAATATTCAAAAATTGTAAACAAAATACTAAAAACCAACTACTCCTCATCTGAGGAGGCTATCTGGAAGGTTTCCTACTCTTCTGGGGTCATCATCTTCTTGCCTTTGTTCTATGGCTTTACCCCTGGGCCTGGGAGTTCTCGGCCCTGCTGAAACAGTTTCCACTTTAGCTCAGACAGAGTTTGCTCAATGCGGCCCAAAGCGAAGTTGTTCCTGTAAGTTTGGATCTGGATGGTTTCCAAATCCTTCATTATCTCCTGGTTGACATGTTCTGGTTCTTTGTTTCTCTCCTGTCGGTTCTCCACTTCTCCTTCCATGTGTTATTGATGGAGGGTCATTGTGCGAGCGACTATGTGTTTCATGATCCAGTATAGTTGTAGAGTTCTGGTATAGAGAGATTGTATGTCATTTGAAGTGACTGGGTCATGTATCATTTCTTCCCACTCATGCAGGGGAAGGTTTCTACCTTGAATATCTTGTCTTAATTCACATTCCCAACTCCAAATCTATTCCCAAATTTCTTGCGCATTTGCTTTCATGTAGGCATCCACAAGTTCCTTTACTTATTCACCTGCCGATTTTTTGCCTTTTTTCTGGCCCATGCTGCTTGTTTTAGATTCCTACTTGACATTCCTTTTGCTTCTCCTGGGCACCATGTTTTTGTTGGGCAACTTCCTGATGCTCTGGTCCTTTAGGTTGGCGTTCTGAGTTACAGTTCACCCTTCACTATGTGTTAGACCTATCACAATATAAACACAAAAGTCAATTTTATCCATTGGGGACATGTGCTTTAAGGGGATAATGCTACCATCCCTCTTCCTAGGTCCTTTCAAGTTGTGTCTAACTCATGAATACATATACAATGCCTCTCTAGAGTTCTCCTGACCCAAGTTTTCTTTGATGATGGTTATTCTATGATATTTGGTGTAGTTTATCTGGGCCGCGCAGACCATATTGCTTTCTAGACAACTCTCCTCTCTCCGAGGTTTTCCTAACTCCCTTCCTATTTTGATTTCTTCTGCTTTAGGGTCCCCCTCCCGTCTTTTCCTCAATTCTCTAGATCCTATGGAAGTTATTTGCTTCCTCACACAGGTGTTCTAGGTTCACCTTACCAGGGGCATAATCTCAGGGTTTGGCATTCCCAGGCCTTCCCATCTGTTGCAGGGGTCAAGGAATATTGGGTCCTTATTTTCTTGTGAACCCTTTGCATGACTACTATTATCTTCCTTTCCAGCCATGGAGTCGAAGGGATTTCTCCCGACCCAAACTATATTAACTTGATTACTGAATCTGGGGAGATGCTAACTAATCCTATCTATTTGCATGCCTACGTTTTGCTTCATGCAATATCTTTTATCCAAGTCGTCAGTTTGGAGCCGCTGTTCTCTCTGCTGCAGCTATCTTTTGGCATCGACGCGTTCTCTCTTGCCACCTTCCTTCTCCCGCGTCCACTTGCAACATGCATGGCCTCTCTCATACTTTATTCTTTTAACATTCCTCTGTCTTAACCTTTCCTATAGCTATCTCCATTTCCGGCGATCCGTGGCACGCTTTCCGGCCCACTTTCCTTGGGATGCTGCCCAAATGTCTTGTCCTCCGTGCTTCATTTATGCCTATCTTATCCTGGCTGCTCTTGCCGTCCCTTTGCTGACTCCGCATTGCCATCTAGCTCTCCTCTGCTCTCTCTTCTTAATCCTGTTGTTTTGTTCTCCCTGTGCCCACCTCCTTCCATTTCTGCTCCCACGTGTCTCAGGTCTATCCTTTCTCTTTCCTCCTCCGTCATCCCTGTCCTTTCAGTCCTTTCTTTCGTTTTGTTCTGTTTCGTGGATGATCTTTGCTAATCTTCCTGCGCATGCCTTCATCTTTCTTTCCTCCTCTCGACATCATTCAAGTTATCTTGCTACCTCTGATATGCGTCCACTGCCTGTTTTATCTGAGTCATTTACTCATTCTTGTTGAGCTCTGCTTCTCCCATGCCTAACTGGTGCTCTCTATTTCTGCATACCCAGTTTACGAGGAGATCCGCCGGGGCATTTCCTTTCCTCTTCACATGGGACGTGATAGTGTATGCCAGTCGTTGAAGTTTCTTTTCAACTTCTATGATTACCCACGCCCTCCACCAACTTTTTCTTAGTTTTTCTGTGTTTGCTCCTTGTTGTAGTTGTTTATAGTGTCTATGACCAGCTTAGAATCCCCTTCTATCTGCAATCTTTGGTATCCTTCTCGTATCGCTATCTCCAGTCCTCTGTTTAATGCATGGTATTCTGCTTCATTGTTGGTGGCTATGCCGCAGTCCATTGCATATACCCTTATGATCTTTCCTTCTTCATCTCTGAATATCCCTCCTATCCCTGCCTCCCCTGGGTTGCCTTTGGCTGCCCTGTCAAAGTTTAGTTTTGTAAAACTTTGGGGGGGGGATTCCTGTAACTTTCTTCCGCTCTTACCTATTTTGCATCTTGTATCTTCCTTGTGCTGCTTGTATTCTTACTTTAATTTCCAGTCGATTCATGATGCTAGTTTCCCTACCTTCTGTCTTCTAAGCTTCCTCTATCCAATTTCCCAGAATTATTGTTTCCCTTATATTCCCCATAATTTGGTTCTAGATTTCCCCCGTGTCATTTTTATCTGTTCTGAAAATTACCTTGTTTCGGGCTTTCTAGAGATCCACAGGAAGAATCCAATTGACAGGTTCCAAGCATGGTTAAGGATGACGTTTCGGTATGGTTTGCTACTCCATGTTTCAATAATTGTTTTAATGCTTTCTAACTTTCTTTCTATAATCCCAAAGATTTTTTGGTGTTTTTGCCACAGGATGTTACTTACATTACAAGAGTTGGCACTATGCTCCATGGTTTCCTCTTGTTGTTGGCACAACGCGCAGCTTGAGGGCCCATGTGTCCCCTTCTTTCTTAGTTGATCCAAAGTCAGAGCTCTCCCATGTAGCACTATCTAGGTAAAAAACATCACTTTTGGCCATGTTTTTAATTACCAAATTCTTTTCCATTTTTCCATGTCTGCATTTCCCATTCCTGCTGTTTTCAAGTGGCAGTGTTTTGATATTGTAAACATGTCCTTCAATCATTTTCCCCATCGTATTATGTCTGGGCCTTCTTTGATAGCTATTTTCCTAGTTTCCAGTTCTTTGTGATGTGTATTCGATTGATCGGTTTCTGGGGCTTTAGGCCAATCACTTTTCCTCTTCCATTACCTCCAATAGTTGTTTTGGTCTGCTACGCAATAGTTCCTTACTGCGTCCTCCACTATTTGGGTTGTATACTGTTGTACTTCCTGTAGCTGGTGTTGACTCAGGGTACCTCGCTATTGCAACCCTTCCTGCGATAAGTCTGCTTTATTTCCCTCCCAAATTTCCCAGAAATTGTTGTCTCTTATCATAGCTCTGTTCATGTTAGTTAAGTTACAAATCGCTGAGCCTTTTTTTCTGTCAAGGTTCGGAGTTTACCCTTCGGAGTCCGTGCTATTTCATACTTTTATTCCCACAGTTGTTTCCAGAGGTCATTCCCTCCTTGAATCCATCTTCACCATAATTTCGCTCCCATGACTTGGTTCAAAATGTTTGGGTCTCTAAGTCCCAGACCTCCTTCTAGTATCGACTTGCTTAACCATGTCCATGAAATTAACTCCCATTTTTTTTGTTTTGTTTGCCCCTTGCCATAGAATTTTTTTAAAGATTTGCACAATTTTCTGACATATGGTCTTCGGGATTGCTTGACTTTCCATCTGGTAGATCGGCATAGCTTGGAGGATTGATTTTAGGAGAATGAGGCGGCTCGGTGTGTTGAGCATTCTAAATGTCCAATTTTCCATTCTTTTTTGAATTTTCCTTATCAGGTCGTGCCAGTTCGCTACTCTGTACTACTGATCACTTAGTTGTATTCCTAAGTATTTTGTAGGGAATTTCCCAATTTGGAACCCCAAATTTCTTTCCAGAAAGGCTTGGCTCACTCTTGGTGTGTTGAAGAAGAAGATTTCATTTTTCTCTTTATTCACCTCTGTTCCTGAAGCTTTATTGAATTCATTTAGGATCTCCCCAAGTTTTTTTGCTTCGTTTAGGGTTGCTTGGCTGTACATCATCACATCATCCAAAAATTGTTGGTGTGTGATAATTAAGTCCTCTCCCCATAGGCTAAGCCCTTTGAATTCTCCTCTACTTACTTTTGGCGTTGATTAAGTGACCTAGGCCATCCGCTGCTAGGATGAACAGGAACGGAGAGAGGGTCTCCCTATCTTAGGCCACGGGTGGGCTTGAATGTTTCCGTTGGGGTTCCATTTAAAAGGATTGACATACTAGGAGTGGATATCATGGACAAAACCCATGAAATCCACCTTTCATCAAATCCATAGGCTTGCAGAACTTCTTGTAGATATTTCTAGCTTAGTTTATCATATGCCTTTGCTAAGTCAAGTTTGATCATCATTCCTTTATTTCTAGTTTTCTTTAGGGAATGGATCACCTCTTGCGCACTACAATTCCATCCACTATCTGACGAACTTTCACAAAGCCTGTTTGTTCTTTTGCTATCAATTCTAGGAGTAGGGGTTGTAATTTTTTTACCATTGTGGTAGCCATGGTTTTATAGATTACATTACATAGAGCTATAGGTCTGAAGTTATGGGGTTCTTCTGCTTGGGATACTTTTGCTATTGAGGCCAGGAAGGTAGATTTCCATGCTGGGTGCATTTGTTTGTGGCTTCTTGATTCTTCTACCGCATTAACAATATCTTTTTTCATGAACCACCATGTTGCTTGAAAAAAATCCACTGTGAAACCATTCGGGCTAGGGGCTTTGTTTTTCGCCATTGACTTGATTACTTCCTCAACTTCCTTTTCCATAATCACTCGCAACAGTGCAAGGTTCTGGTCCCTACTAACTTTTTTTGGAATGACTTGTTTTATCTTAGCTATCTCTTCATGTCAGTTGCTTTTCGGTTCTGTCAATATGCCCTTGAAATGATGGATTAAGAGGTTTTCCATTTCCTCTTTTTGTATAACTCTGTTACCTTGTTTGTTTTTTAGGGAGAAGATTCGGTTTTGCTGCCTGTGTTGCAGCATTGCCCGATGGAAAAATTTTGTGTTCTTTTCCCCCTCTTTTAGTCACTGAACTCTTGACTTTTGGTGCCACAGGATTTCCTCCTGTTTTCTCCTTTCCTCCAGTTTGATTACCACTTCCCCTTCTTCCTTTCCTTTCTCCTCAGTTCTCCCTTCTTCTATGATTTTTTGTTGTATCCTTTGCATTGCTATTTGGAGCTGTTCCTTGTCTTTATGGATGTTACCAAATTCCTCTTTATTCCATGTCTTAACCTCACTTTTCAGCTCCTTGAGTGTCAATTGGAGTGTGTGCATCTTGTTTTTGCCTTGTATTACTCCTTCGCTTTTCTACCACTAGGTTTCTAGCTTTTCAACAAGAGATGGGTCTCTTAGCCAGAAGGCTTCAAACCTGAAAGGTTTGTGTTGATTTTGTTTGTTCATGGCAATTTCCATGGCCAATGATTCGATCCTTGGCAAGGTAGGATCGTGGCTTCATAAAATATATCTTTCCCTAGGAAGTGTTCTGTGGCTAATAATCTATCCAGTCTGGAGGCTATTTGTCGACTACCTCCTCTTCTGTTATTCCAGGTATATTTTCCATTAATAGTATTGATGTCAATCAATTGGAGGGCTGTCTGGGTTTCCCTGAATCTCTCCATATCTGCATCTTCCCTTTTCAGTCCTCCTTTCTTTTCCGTTGTGGTTGTTATCATATTAAAATCTCCTGCTATCACCCAAATTTTTTTTGTATGCAGGTCACCCATTCGACACAGCTATGTTAGAAAGGATTCTCTCTCAAGTGGTATGTGGGATCCATAAACCGTTGATACCAAGAACCACTTTTTATGTCCTACCATTCTAAACCTCCCTGATAGAATCCTTCACATTCCTATCTGTTATAGACATTTTTGTGCCTAACAGCATGAAGCATGAAATGTCAATAATCTGAGGGATCCAAAGTCCCTAAACATGTTGTTATTACCCCTAGAGGAACAAGGTCAGCAAACCACAGCACTGAAAATCAGTTCTCCACCTGAAAACACTCAGAAACAAGCAGTTTCTGGATCATGTCAGCTGCTCCACTGAGCATCTGCGCTGAATGTCAACTGCTCCACTTTGTACCTGCGCTAAATGTCAAAACTAATGAAGGCTACCTGCGCTGGGTGAGATTGGCCAAGTGGCACAGTCATTCTGCAAGGTGTCAACTGCCCAGGAAGCTTCCAAACTGACACTTGGGTCAAGGAATTCGCCTTGTGATGAGTAAGAGGGTCTTGATCTCCAAGTGGACTCAAGAACTGAAGATTAACTAAAGTGGGAGAGGACACTAGTCAGCTTCATGCCAGTCTCAAGATGACTCATCCTTTCTCCAAATCTCCTATATATAGAGCTCTCTCATGAGGTCTATGGAGGCTGGAATTTTGTGCAAGTAAGGAAGTGTTGTTGGTTTGTGTATAGAACTATTGGGTGATTGATTGAAGGAGGTGAAGAGGAGATTTCTTTCTGCTGGGAGGTGTTGCTGGATTGGGCCTATTATGGTTGTAACCCTCTCAGAACTTTACTTCTTCCATTAATAAAGTATTTGAGGTTCTTCTATATGCATGTGTCTTTATGGTGAATAGATGCTTGTATATTTGATTTATGCTAATCCCTGAATCGATTATGGATGTATGCTTCTTGTAGTTTCCTTTTCTTGTGCTTTTACAGGATCTTTGTGTAGCTGGGCCGGTGAAAGAGCAAGGAGCTAGGAGCAAGCAGCAAGGAGTGAGGACTGGATCGACTATTAAGCGCAAGATAACGGTTAGTAGATCATCCTTCTCTTCTCTCTCTCATCTCATAAAGAAGTAATCTTGAATAGCTTTGCATTCAGTTGTTGCTGAGGTACTATCACCCTTAGAGTGGGATAGGGTCATTCCGTATTGGATACTTTTCCCAACAACAAATTGGCGACTCCACTGGGGATCGTATCTTGTTGGTTGATTGTGTTTTTGCTATTCATTTCATAAACAAAGGGAGTACCGAATCGAACTGTGTTTGAATCTTTCAAATACAAAGTAGAGGGCAGCTACTCTAGCTCAGTTTCTGGGCAAGTTTATGATTTGAAGAGCTGATCCACAAGGACTCTAATAAGCTCTTAGTGTGTCCTTGACTGATAGCTTCTGATTTGAGCAAAAACTGTGAATTTTTGAGCAATCTGTGACCCGGAAACCACCAGAAACAAAAGTTTCGTTCTTCAGTGCAGGCTGTACAAAGGCTGTCTGCATTTTAGCGCAGTTCTCGAAGGGGCTACCTGCGCTGAAGGTCAAACAGGCAGTGTTCCACCTGCGCTGGACCAATCCTGCCTTGTGCTACTGGGGTTTCCTGCTGTTTCTTGCCTTGTTTTCACTCTTGTTTTTGCTGTTTGTTACCAGTCAGTAGGCCTATCTGAAACCAACTTTCCTTATCATTATTCCGCCTTGGTTGTATAAAGAAACTGTGTTTGTTCTTTGTGTATTTCTTATACATTTACAGTTTCCCATAACGAAAAGTGAACTAGTCTTGCTGTGACCTCTTAGATCTAGACCTGTGATAAAGTGTCGTTTTGATCTTAAGAGTTAGTTTATTTGTTGTTCATAGCTGATTGAGATTTTGCTTTCGTCATTTGGTTTGAGTTTATATATTTCTAGTGTCGAAACAAGTAAATCTTAAGGTGTCTTTTGATTTTGGACAAGCTTGTTTGCTTTCACTTGAAATTGAATTCAAAATTATACAACAACTTTCTTTTTGCATTTCACCAACATTAAGAAAGAGAAAAGAAATACTTGCATTGTGCATGTGCATTATGACAGTTTGCATGTTGATTTAAGGAAAATGCATTAGTGTGTGCTCTATGATCTGTGTGAAAAGGTGTTATCTTTCTTTTTCCTCAGTAATTTAAGGTTTTCAAAGTTGAAAGATTGAAAAGCTTGCTTATCATCTTAGACTGCATTTAGGAGTGTTACTATACATCTCGTGGTGATCCATAAAGGCAAACTGCTAAACAAGATCAACCTTAAAATAAATTGAATTTACATAACAACGCATTGAAACATAACGCAAACATCTAGAGGTCTAAGCTAGAGACGTGTTCCGGCGTCGTTAAACGTGATATCTTAGCGTTGAGTGGTTGGGTGATTCCTCCACGGTGAAGCGATAAGTATCAATACGGACTTGTGCTCCCACGTACCGTCGCGTATATATTGGGAGACCCCTATAGGAACAAAGCCTTTATCCAATAGGAAACTGTGTCGGCCGCCCTACTGATCGCAATGCAGTGAACACAACATTCACGAAGATCGACCACTCGTACCGTAAAACGTATTTTGTGGTTTTGCAAAAAGTTTGGCACACCCTCTGCCTAGAACTCCAGAGCAGTTTCTTTTGGCCTTTTTCAAACTCTATAACTGAAAAAGTCCATCCGAGCATTTGTCACTTCGGGCTCGTTAAAACATCGAAGGAGACTAGAGTCATCTTTAGCTTTTTCTCGACTCTTAAAAAGTGAAAAAGCAAGTTGTGTCTAAGCGTCGTTATAAAATTTATTTTAAACGGAACATAATCACCTCCTATTCCCGCGTTGATCTTAAGTTGAGAACATGGAACGCCCCAACCAAGGAACTCCACATGACGGAAATCCTAATCCATTCTCCTCTTGGGGAGAAGTTGGTGCGCCCCACATGGCCACATTGTCGCTTCCAGGGCTAACGATTGGCCTGCCTATTTGGCTATTCTCAACCAATGTAGTTCAGAACACCATGGTTCCTGAACAGTCGAGTCAACAGTTAGATCAGTCTAGAGCTGCCCACCGGCCTTCTACTTCTTATAACTCTTCCTCTAATCCTTCATCTTCACAAGGTGAGGCTGGCAAAAGCCAAGCTCCCATGGAGAAGAAGGAGAAGAAGAAGAGAGAGAGGAAGAAGAAGGAGCCTAAGGCGACTGGGGGCAAGCAAAAGACATCTGAAAAAAACCCACACACAGCACAGACCGGGCCTAAATCGCCATGTGTCATATGTAAAGGAGACCACTTCCATAGAGATTGTCCCTGTATTCCCCGGATACTAAGGGACTGGTCACCTCGTTTGCACAATTCGGGAGCATCAACCTCTGATAACCATGTTGATTGCGTACCGTCAACCAGCGAAAGTGAAGGTTCAAGACAAAGAGGGGGAGCAAGATCCCCTTGCAGACTGTGTGAAGGCGATCACGCCATACACCGTTGTCCCTTCTTAGACGAAGCGAAGAGAGTTTTGGAAGATCGTCCGGTTTCACCGGTAATACTTCCTCCTGGATACAAAAAACTCGTGCCAAGTCCTTCGTTGGTTGAAAATACGGCTGGCATGCTCAAGTGGTCAGCTGAAGCGTCAGTCATTGAAAATGAACCTACTGAATCCAGACCAGACGAAAGTCTAAAAGTCGATACGGCAGTTGACCCGGTTCTTCCTTCAGAGGTTTCATCCTCAAATGACACCGTCACTGAAGATTCATCTTCAAATGACACCCTCACTAAAGAGAATAAGGATCACACCATCCAGATTCTTTTCATCAACACAGATTTTGATGAGCATCAGGGCAATGCGCCCATTCCTTTATCGCAGGAAGGAACATCGTCAGGATCGTATCCGGCCGTGTATTCGGTCCCACCACCAAGCAACCTGGTTGTGTCCTTTGATTGGAACCAACTAGGCAGACCCCGGTTACCAGCCAGTATACCATTCAGAATCATAGTCCAAATCTACAGAATGGTAATGGCTGGAACTATCATTGATGAAGGGGCATCTGTGAGTATCCTTTCCTCTATTGCTTGGAAAGCACTGGGTTCCCCAGAGCTTTTGCCTGAGATAAGAAATCTCTCGGGTTTTGATAAAGGAACCAGTCGACCATTAGGGATCCTCCCCAATGTGCCTGTTACATTGAAAGGGAAGACCGTTCAAATGAACGTGATGGTCGTTCAAGGACCCTTGGATTATAACCTACTCCTTGGATGAGACTATATATATTGCATGGGAGCTATAGTCTCCTCACTCTTTAGAGTAATGTGTTTTCCACACGAAGGAAGAATGATCAAGCTCGTAGACCAACTTTCATTTCCAGGATCACGCATCGCAAATAGTCAAATACCAACCCTGAATGGTCTATTCACCCAAGAAATGTCTCCACCCCCAGTCCTCCTTCCCGATGAGTGCGAGTGATTCGGAAAGATGGGACTGGAACCCAGGGGGCATGCATCCTGGTCTGCTTCGGGCAGAGGAAACCTTGGGTATAAAGTAGAATTTCCGCGAAGGAATATGACTAGTCCGTACCCCGTCCGTGGAAGGAAAAGGGGTTGTTCTAGAACATGATTCTTTTGATAAGGTTACTTTTCTGACAAAGGTCATTCACCATTGTCTACTTCGGTAGACAGTGCCGAGGAAGTGTTTTCGTTTGATGGTGTTAACAAAACAATCTTTGGGTAACCAGGAAGAGGCAAGCCTCACCCTTTAAAACAAATGTTTTATCAGATAAGTAGGGGCAGCCTTGAAATTGTACTTTATACCTGGGGGCATGCAACCTTTTGGAGTGCAAGCAAGGGACGACTATTTATTTTTTAAATTTTTAGGTCCTCCCTTTAAACCTGTAGGTCTAACCCTGTAAACTCGTAGGATTAGCCGTTTCCAAACTTGCATAAAGAAAGGATATGGGGCAAAGGTCAAACTTTGCCACATTAGGAGCATAGCTTCGTGAGATAAAGCTCCATAAAAAATAGCTATCTCACAGGAGACATTCTTATCTTATGACTAGTATAATCGAGCAGTTTTACCGCGGAATTTATGCTCGTTAAAAAATAGAAAAGCGAGATCCGAGCAGTTTTAGCGTCATAGTTCATGCTCGTTAAAAAATAAACATAAGCTTTTGAGCAAGTTTAAGCTCGTTAAAAAATGAACTTCCCGGTAAATAACCAGTGTGATCGTAAATTTATTAGCCATAAAAGCCTTGGTCGTGTTTGCACCCGCCACCTCCATTTCATTTGGCCAATCGTTCACCTCCATATGATTGTTTACCCATTTTGAGGAACAGCTGCGAAGAGTGATTTCACTTAGCCATCCTTGTGACACTGCCGTGATTGGAAAATTCCAACCTGTACCTGGAATCTGCTACTATCCATGTTTATCACTCGTTCCTCAAAAGACGAGTCTTCTTTGAGCTCTTTTCTCGTTAAAGTGACCGGAAGAGCTATCCCTCCTCTAGATTTTAATCTTTTTGGACCTGAGGGATTATTGCACAAAAAGGTCGAGCGCTTGTTTTATTCGGCTCGTTAAAATTATCGAAAAATCATCCCTTCTGTATTGTTTTATACTTTTTCGGACTTAAGGGATTAGATGACGAAAAAGGAATTTTGGAGTTAACTTTCTGTACCTTTTCAGACTCTCTAAAAATGAAAAGGACCGAGTTTTCCTTGTCGTTAGACTCGTTAAAATAATTAAATAGCGACAAACTTGTATTTTGACGAGAACGAGTTTCCCTATCGCTAAGCTCGTTAAAATATAGCGATGGGCTTGCCCGAAGGGCAGGTTATAGAACAAGCATATGTTATCCTCCTCAAGCTTGACAAAAATAAAGAGGTACTGGTCAAAAATGACTGGGGAAAAATTGGGAGAACCTCAAAGCTTTAATGGTAGCAAGTCGCTCTTGAACATGACACTTTGTCCTCCATATCACACCGGGTTGGGTTGTTTCATTCACCAGTCTCATCACCATGGTCCTCGCCAAACCATCCACACTTGGGGTAATGCTACCGATCCATCACATCAGTGTCGTTATATGTTCAAGAGATGTTGTTCAGAAAGAGTCAACCGTGTCCCATCCACTGCCATACATTATCCTTCATCCACCCATGATCGCCACCCTGAATCATATTTCACAGATTGTTTTCACCTCCACTAAAATCATTAGCTCCGTTCCGTGTCACTGATGTGGGATTCATTAAGGCCCTCCTTTGACGGATCGCTTCTTGTCGACTTCAGCTCATTATCCAAGAAGTTGATCTAGGAACAAACCCCCCAGTACTTTGAAGCTTGCATGCCTCAATGGCAAGTTTCTCACTTCCGGCGACATGTATACATCAATGACCTTCGACCAGAAGATTTTGCGTGGTGTTCGACACCAAGTCCTTTATTCACACCACATGAATTGTATTGCAGTACCTTGAGGGTCATTTTCATTATTGGTGATTCCTCTCGCGCTTGTTAACGGTTTACATTATTGACCGGTAATCAAGCGATGTCTTTCCATGTTCGACTTCAGCGCAATTCTCACATGGATCGACTTGTACTTAGAGTGAAGATCGAACGAGTTTGAAGACCCCGGATCTAGTTCCATCCATCCGGGCTGCGATATATATTCAGGAAATATAAAGACATTTGTTATGTACATCATTGCAGCAGATGATCATCCTACTCCAAGGATGATAATTTCAGCAGAGAATTATCACTCTACCATCAGACGATAGTCTGTTCTATGTACCAAAATGAATTTATAAAGCTGAGCATGGGAATGCCCGCCTCAGCTAGATCATGAAAGCAGAATGAAAAATAATGTATTGTATTGTATCTTATTACAGGGCACCTCTCAACGATTGAATGAACTTCGGATCCTCCTGATAAAGCATTTCACCCGATAAACGACCTCATACTTTAGGGGGCAACTGTTATAGACATTTTTGTGCCTAATAGCATGAAGCATGAAATGTCAATAATCTGAGGGATCCAAAGTCCCTAAACATGTTGTTCTTACCCCTAGAGGAACAAGGTCGGCAAACCACAGCACTGAAAATCAGTTCTCCACCTGAAAACACTCAGAAACAAGCAGTTTCTGGATCATGTCAGCTGCTCCACTGAGCATCTGCGCTGAATGTCAACTGCTCCACTCTGTACCTGCGCTGAATGTCAAAACTAATGAAGGCTACCTGCGCTGGGTGAGATTGGCCAAGTGGCACAGTCATTCTGCAAGGTGTCAACTGCCCAGGAAGCTTCCAAACTGACACTTGGGTCAAGGAATTCGCCTTGTGATGAGTAAGAGGGTCTTGATCTCCAAGTGGACTCAAGAACTGAAGATTAACTAAAGTGGGAGAGGACACTAGTCAGCTTCATGCCAGTCTCAAGATGACTCATCCTTTCTCCAAATCTCCTATATATAGAGCTCTCTCATGAGGTCTAAGGAGGCTGGAATTTTGTGCAAGTAAGGAAGTGCTGTTGGTTTGTGTATAGAACTATTGGGTGATTGCTTGAAGGAGGTGAAGAGGAGATTTCTTTCTGCTGGGAGGTGTTGCTGGATTGGGCCTATTATGGTTGTAACCCTCTCAGAACTTTACTTCTTCCATTAATAAAGTATTTGAGGTTCTTCTATATGCATGTGTCTTTATGGTGAATAGATGCTTGTATATTTGATTTATGCTAATCCCTGAATCGATTATGGATGTATGTTTCTTGTAGTTTCCTTTTCTTGTGCTTTTACAGGATCTTTGTGTAGCTGGGCCGGTGAAAGAGCAAGGAGCTAGGAGCAAGCAGCAAGGAGTGAGGACTGGATCGACTATTAAGCGCAAGATAACGGTTAGTAGATCATCCTTCTCTTCTCTCTCTCATCTCATAAAGAAGTAATCTTGAATAGCTTTTCATTCAGTTGTTGCTGAGGTACTATCACCCTTAGAGTGGGATAGGGTCATTCCGTATTGGATACTTTTCCCAACAACACTATCCAAAGGTTTACCATAACTTCTGCGGGGTTCCATAATATTTCTATTCCCCCTACACTACCTTTTGCATCTATTGTCATACTTTCATAATAAGGCTTAATTTTCTGTAGGATTTCCTCCATCTTTGCTCTCGTTATTTTTGTTTCTTTCAGCAATATTATCTGAGGTTTTTCTTTTTTAATTCTTTTAGCCAGGTATCTTTGCTTGCCCTTGCTGTTAAGCCCTCTTATATTCCAGGATGTAATAATCATTGAGACTGTTGGGTTGTTTGGTGGAAGACCACTGAAAGCGGTAAAACTCTTCCTCTGTTAACTAACATTTCACCCATTATTTGAATGGATTCTTGTAGGTTCTTCCTTCCTCTTTTTTCCCCCTTTTCCCTTTTTGTGGTTGCTCTTAGTTATCCTGCATTCCTAGCTGTTCATTTATCCCTGCTTTCCCACTTTCTTGATTTTCTTGGTATTTTTGGAATATATCTTTGTATAGGTTTTTATCTTCCTATGTGATAAACCTTTCATCCAAATTCTTCCATTTATCCAGTAAATTTTTTAGAATTTCCTCTTTTGTTGTTGCGTCATCCCATTTATTTGTATCTACTTCCATCACTTCATACTCCTGGTGTGGTTCCTTTACTTGGGTCCCCTGTTCTTTTGGCTCTTTTTTATTTTTCTGTTTATGTTCCTTTGTATCCTTTTTTTCCTTTCCTCCTTCCTGATCTGCCCCTTCTTGGTAATCCATCTTTCTAGTCTCTTCCTCCCCTTCTTTTGTTTGCAATGCTTCATACCTATTTGTCTTTTGAGTTATGGTTGGCTGATCTTTCCTACCTTTCTGTTGGGTTTCTTTGGTAGGCCGCTTCTTGTGTTTTACTTCTTGAAACCCATCATCATCTTCATTAGTTTTCCTCTATTGTTTAGTCTTTATTTCTTCTTCTTTTGCATTTAGAGGGAATTCCTTGAAGAGGTGCCCATATTTGTGGCATTTTCTACATCTAAATGGTATATATTCATAGTCCAAAGCTTGCTGCCAGATCTCCTCATGATACTCGAGTTTGACAGTACCTGTTATGGGGTTTGCTATATTCATGTATACACATATTCTTGCATATGAGGTGTATCTCCCTCTTTTTGTTGATTCTGCTATCTTCACAAAACTACCTATGGTGTTTGTTATTCCTTCAAGAATCTCTAGATCCAAAAAGTCCATAGGCAGTCCAAACAGTCTGACCCATACCGGTGCTGCTAGGAATTTTTCCTAGTCTGGGTTATAGCATTCCTGCAAATACCTCATAAATAACCGTGCATTATTATGGAAATATGGTCCATTTTCAAACACTTTCTCTTTATCTTGCAGGTTTGACAAGATTACCGTGAAAAATCTACGAGCTCCCAGCTTCAGTTCGATGTGGCCGCGTGGCTGCCATTTCTGTTGAATCCATCTTGTCAGTTCTTTTTCTGAGGGCCAGACTCCGATGAAATTGCAAATCAGAGCATGATATTTCATGTAGCTTCTATACCTCTCCAGTTTGTTCATCGGAATGACAAACCTCGGTTTCTCCGCTGCGCAAGGCAGACATCTTCCTTTGTTTCCTACTTGCCAGTGTGCACCCAGAATAGGTCCTGGTGGTCTTTGAGCAGCTTTCTCTTTGCTGTTACTAGTTCCTTCTCCCGCTTTCACATCCCTATAGGAGGGGATCTCACCCCTCCCAGCCTCCTCTATCATTTCTGTAACGTCTGTCCACTTCTGATCATCTGTTTGCTAGTTTTTCGAGGTGTTCCACGTTGCCTACCTCATGGCCGCATGGTCATTAGGGTTGCAGAGCTCCAAGAATCTCTCATTGGTTTTTTTAGGTTCATCAATATGTTATAGATGATTTGAGCACATGGGCTAGATTATTATTAATACCATGAAAAAAAAACATTATTAACCCTAATATTAGTATTAATAAAAATAAAAATAAAAATGACACATGGTATTGACCCATGGTATTCACGTGGAATGTAGCCTATTTAAATGGGGGAATTAAACTAGCATAGATCCATCTTTACTCTGGATCTACTAAGCCCCGAGAGGTATCAAATATCGTGATACACAAACTAGCATAGAGTGAAAAAATATTTGATCCCTCTCAGGGCTTGGTGGATCAAGAGTAAAAATGGATGTTGTAATTTGATGTATGTTAAACATTTTAACTTGGTTAGAATAAAAAATAAAATAAAAATCCATTTTTAATTTTATTAATTTTTATAAATTACTAATAGTAAGTTTTAAGCTCCAGGTTTATGATAACCCATGGTATTGACCCATGGAAATACCATGGTATTCATGTGAGCATAGATTATTTAAAGGGGAAATTCTATCATCTTAGATCCATCTTAATTCTGGTCTACCAAGTTCTTAGAGGGATAAATAGATTTCATCCCCCTAAGAGTGGTAGATGTGGAGTTAAGATGGATACAGGGTGGTTTTTATGATAATGAAGATATTAAATAGACTTAGGAAATTATATTGTAAAAACATCTTAAGGTGAATGGTTAAAGCTACATTTAGTCATTTCACAAAATTTAGTAAAAAATACCAATATCTCCATTAATATTGGTTTTTAACTTTTTCTGATTTAACAAAAAAAAGCCAAAACAATGAAACCTTATCACTCTTTCCGTATCACCTCGTAGAAGATTTCTCACCATTTTTCAAACATTCTCAATATAATATGTTCATGAAAAATTTTAGGTACTGATGTTGGATTAGTTGTTTGAAAAATAAGTTGGTGTGTACAACCTTTCATCTTCTGTGCTATTCTTAGTTTGTCCTAATGATCTGTAGGGGTTGGAGCCACTGCACCATATTTTCCTAAAAGGTGGACATTGTTCACCAAAAAGGAAATTAATATACATGTTACAACACTGTTAAAAAATGCGAGACCTATGAGGGTAGTGAATTATGCTAATAAGAAATTTAGATTGGGAGAGACATAATTAAATTTTATTACTTAATTGAAGATTTCCAATTAAAATAATAATAAATCTACATTTATATATTCATATATTGATTGGAAGGATTCTCACAATGGTCACTTCTTTCAATTAGATCCCCTTCAAGCCCTTGGGATACCTAATACTTTCTTATATAATATAGTTGGGGCTTGCTACTTGTTGGCATGTTGGGGTAAACAAACTTGATGTGTTGTTTTTTTATCTCGCAGTTGGAGTCTATGGAATAAGAAAGAAATTTGATAACTTGAAAAAAGTGGTAGCTTGACAAAAGTTGTAGAGAAAAGATTAATCTCCCCTACCTTGACAAAACTCTTTGTCAATATCAGCACCTACAAGAACTTTGTTGTGGAATATTATCAAAACTAATAGAAGGATATGAAAGAGTGTATTGTAAGAACCTTGACAAACACAGCCACTGACACTTGGAACATTGTTTGTAGGAAGAGAAAATTATGTTTCCTTTTCCAAACATGTATGTTAGTATATTACAATTTAATGAATATCTTTTCTTATTATCATATATGGTTTCATAATTTAACAAAACATTCGCCAAGACTTCACAATGTTTTATTATTCAGTAAAAGATTTGCCAAGATCTTACAGGATTTTATAATTTAGGGAAAGATTCTCCATCAATGTATAAGATAATATAATCTGGTAAGAGATTCGCCAAAAAAATTATATATACATATTATTTTATTGATAAAATTGCCTCCATTTTTCCTATGTATCATGGGGTTAGCCCATTTATTATACATATAAATTTAGGGTGGTTCTTAAAATTTTCCCTAGGTCTAGCATCCTTTGAAATTAATGCCAGATAGGAGGATTTGGTGGAAACTCCCATTTTTTTTATTAAACAAATTCCTTATCATTATTACTAGATCCTTTTTTATTATCTGCCAGTGCTGCCTGTAGAATGCTATTGTGAAACCATCTATGCCCGGTGCCTTATCCAGATGGAGGTTCCAAACTGCTGCCTCTATTTCTTCTTCTATGATTTCTTTAATGATTTCAACATTTTTCCTATCACTTATCTTGTTTGGGACATGCTGCAAAAAGCTTTCATAATATATTGTTTCTCCTTTTGTTGTTAAGAGATTTTTGAAATGTTTATGAGCCTCTTTTTTTAATTCAACTGCTCCTCTAATTTCCTATCCATCAACACCAATTTTGTGAATCTAATTTCTAGCTCTTCTAATTTTCATAGTATTATGAAAAAACATTGTGTTTTTATCCCTTTCTTTTAACCACGGGCTTCTTGACTTTAATCTCACCTCTTCCTCTTCTTTCCGATTCTCTCTATAGATTTCCCAAAAGAGACCCTTTTCCTGAAGTTGATCCTCTTTGTTTTCCTCCTTGTTTTCTTTTTCCTCTTGAAGTTTCTCCATATTTTTTAATAACTCAGACTTTCTTTTTTTGGTTTGTATTTCGTTTTCTTTGGTCCAAATTTTCAGTTCCTTTCTCAGATTTTTGAGATTGGTTTCCCACACATAATAAGGAGACCTCATGACCTTTGAGATCACACTTAATTAATTTTGAATTCTTCGTTTCTGTTCCATATTGGGAAATATCTGAAAGGTAATGGACCTTGATTTTTCATCAGCCCCATAGTAATTACAACCGGCTTGTGGTCTGATGTCGTTGTATGAATGATTCTTGATCTTGCTGCATTGTAGTTGGGGATAATATTGTCCTGAACCAAAATCCGATCTAATATTTCCTTTATGTTACTTTTTCCTACCTTTTGTTGTTCCACGTGTACTTACCATTATTTGGTGGAATGTCTATTAGATTATTTTTTTCCATAATGGTTTCGAAAGCATCCCTTGAGGGGTCTGCCTGGTAAGTCTCTCTAAAATTCTCCTCTACATTTAGGATAAGTTTGCGATCCCCTCCCAATTTTATTTTCCTATTATGAGTTTCATTTAAGGTTTCTTGAACTGTATTCCAACATTTTTCTTTTACCCTGAAGTGATTAGGAGTGCATATGTTGACGATGCAAAATTTCTCCTTGGTGGTTGTATTTTTCAAATCTGTTCTAATCCAATATTTTTCCTTTTTTTTTGCTATAACAAATCCCATTTTCATTTCCTCCATAGTGCAAAAATTCCCCCTGAGGCCCCTATGTCTTATTGAGCTGTCCCTTCATAATTTTTATTTTTATTTTTATTTTTTTTTATTTTTGATCATTTTTTCTAACTCTTGGCAACTAGTTTTGGTCTCCTGGACCATAAGGATATCTGGGTTTTCCTTTACTAAAATATCTTTTTCTGAATTTACTTTAAAAGGTGTCCCCAAACCATGACAATTCCATGAGACCACAACCATTATTTATTTGGTTGGTGGGTTGAGGGACCTTTCCCTCTTTGTTGATTTTGATTTTTTTCTTTGTCCCTGCAGCTTTTCCCGAAAAAGGAGTCCATGGGTTACTGTGTTCCTAATGCCATCCATTTTCTTGCCGCTTCATCTCTAAGATCTTTGTTGGATTTTATTCCTGCCTTCTTTTGATGATCTAAGGTTTGGAGAGGTTCCTTAGATTGGTTTCTTGTCAGAACTATATCCACCGAGGAGGGAGGGGGGTTGCTATAGGTAATAGGGAGTGAGGGCGTTAGGATATGGGAGGGGGAGAGATGAGGAGGGGAGGGGGGGATGAAGGGGGTATAGAGGGATCCTCAAAAGAGTCCAAATGGGTTGGTGTTGATGAAGGATGAAGGATTTATGGAGGGGTTAGCTAAGATGGGGGATGATGGAGATGGATCTGGGTGAGTCTGTGGATAGATTGATGAGGAGAGGGGCTATTTGTTTACCAATTTTTCTTTTTAACTTGTTCCCATTTTGCTTCAGTTTCTTCTAGGTTTTCACTTTCTTGTTTTTTTGGACATCTATTTGCAAAATGACCGTATTCATGACATACCTTGCATTTGAACAATATCTGCTTATAGTCCAGCTATTGTATGTGCGTCCATTGATCTACTTTGATCTTTACTACCTCCGAAAAGCCTTTCCCTAGGTCCACTTCAACACAAATCCTTGCACATGCATGCATGTTCTCTTTTGGTTCACATCTATCAATATACTTCCCCACAACATTCCCAATGGCCTTGACAGATTCATCTCCCCAACAGTGGAGAGGAAGGTGAGGCAGTCTTACCCAAACTGGCACAACATTGGGAACATCCATTTCAGGATTGAAGTCAGGAGTCCATCTGTTTAGGTATAACCCATGCATGTCCATGAAGTATGGGCCATTTCTAAAGATTAAGTCTCGATCTTCCTTTGTTTCAAAGTGAAAGGTGTAATACCCTCTTCCACAAAATTGTATGGATATTTTTCTGCTTTTTGAAGAGGTCCAATTCCTTTCAACCCATTTATGAACTGAGAAAGGGGATGGCCATAGTCCTATAAAATTCCTAACCAATCCCATTTCTGATAGAGACAACGCTGCCCAACGAGGAAGAGATGGAGGGAGATAGATCTTTGGGATATCTTTGAGTTTCTTCACAAACTTGCAGATCGATGGTCTGGTTTTTAGAGTGTCAATGACTGACATCAGGGATGCAAAGGCATATGCATTTTCTTCTTGCTCTGAATGATTTCTTGGTGGAGGCTCTCCCTCCTCCGGTGGTTCCGATGTCTCCATGGACGTAACAGGAGGCCACTGTAAGTTGATCAGAATGCAAGGCAGCTGAGGCTTGTGGGTGCACTAGGGGCAGGAGTGCATAGCTGAGGGGAACTCAGGGGAGTAATGAATCAACTTGTATTATTGCTGCAAAATATTACATATATTTTCCTTTGCTGCTATTGGTTTCCTTGTTGGGAAGCTGACCCAATAACACAAGTTTAATGTCTTCAAGTTATGCATACTATTTTTGACTTGCCTGTCAAACTACTTTTGTTTGAATTGATGCCATTAAAACATTGACCCTTCATTGATAAGCCTACTACTACCATGTTACAATGTTGATACATATATTCATGAGAGAAGAGATACTGAACCAAAGACCAAAACATGGCTATGGATTGACCCACAAATTTCATAGACAATGACCATAGACCATGGCTTGGCAATAGGAACATAGACCATGAGTGAGTAGGAATGAGCGTCACCTTGTCCTTTGATTTTCCACTGTTGGTTGACAAATAGACCATAGCCCCAAAACCACCCTTCTTCTCTACACTGAAGCCAATGATTCCATTGAGTGTTGACAAAGAGACCAGAAACCAAAAGCCAATTTCCTCCAGCCCAATGCGAGACAGAGAAATGTATTGCCCATGCATAATGCCTTATATCATAGGAAAATACAGGGCATCTAACTACTAATAGAATACTGAACATGTCCCTCTAGACAACGATTGTGGTGAGACCAGGCATGATTATTGGTTATAAAGTTGTGGCATTTCCAAGTTTAGAAGTGATTCCTTGTCTATTGGGAGGTATGAGAGCCCACTGCATAGAGGGGGTGGGGAGGGAAATTAGAATCTTGAGTGATTTTTTACTTACAATTTTCACTACTGATGGCCTGTCCATGCATTCCACAAGCCAAGAAACCAAAGAGAGACACCCTTGTGTTGAAGGAGTGTAGAATTTTGTTCGGGTGACACTTTTTTTCTTTAATGGAGTGCCCCTGAGGGATGAAACATATAGACAAAAGGATTTGGAATGATGTTGAAGCTGGGTCGCGTGCATGTCACTAATGCAAGCCTTTTGAGAAGGTCACCCTTGGAAATTTTTCACTGATGAGGTTTGCACTAGGATCATTGGTGAATTGTGATGTTGCCATTAAACACAAACAAGAAATGAAATGAGAGGTGGGTGGAGGAATTTAGATCTTGTGTTTTCCATAGAAAATCGGATGGAGGGGAGAATCCCCATGAGACATGAATTGATATTCCCACAACCCACATTATTGGTAGCTAGAGAAAGTCAAACACTAGGCCGGTAAGAGAGTGTAGCTATGCTACTATGACCACTGGAATGATAGCTCTCCTACACCATCACTGTGCTTACCTACTTTACAATAATTCTCTCCTCGCAGACCTTCAGACTCCCTTTCTTGTGGGTCAAGTCGTTCCACTCTCTACAAATACTGCTCGAACTACCCATTACTGACAAAATTAAACTCTTTGCATGCATGAGTGAAGTCATCCTGGCACCAAGAGGTGCTATCATTAACCATCATTGAAGGTATCAAACCATAACTATGAACTGAGCTTGCTTGTTTCCAGTATTTAACACACTGTATGCTCCACATGCCATAGTAATTTCCCTTGCCATTTTTTGATTGCTTTAGGAAGGTTCAAGAATCAACATGGCATTGGACTGGACCATCACCCATCGTGGGGGAGTTTTTATTTTATTTAATAGATAAGTTATTATTTATTTTTAATACATTTATTTTTGTTTTATATATTTAATTTTTATTATTTTTAAATTATTTTTCTCTATTTTTTCTTTTAATATTCCATTTTTTAGTTATTTTTTTAAATAGTTTTCCCTCTTTAAAATTTATTTATTTATTTTTTTATGTGAGGATCTTGAAGAAACATAATGTTCCCTCAACCTTTAGACCCTTCAACAACATTAGGAGTTCCCTAAAGTCTGTAAAAGGCCATGTGAAACCTATGGATATGAAAGGCGTTTATGTCATTCCACGTTCTAGTGGTACCTCATACATTGGTGAAATGGGTCATTCTATTAACCAGAGGATTAAGGAACACATTGCTGATATCAAACATGGCAGGACTAGATCTTCTACTTTGGCAGAGCATGCAAAGAAAACTAAGCATCATATATGCATTGAGGAGGATAGGGTTATTAGTGAGCTCCAGTATTGCAGAAATAATGCTGCAACTCCTAGGGCTTCTTTCTTTACTTTTATCAACCCGAGTAGTTCGTAACAAACTTGGAAGTGACGGTGTTGTATGCACAAGTACTAGCTCTTACTGCAGGCTGTCACTTGATCAACTGGCACAAGTTCTTTAGGAGCTCAAGCCAACTTCTATGAGTTATCAGAAGAATCTTTTACTGTGATGGAAGAAAGCTAACTTTATAAGGGCTATTCTACTTGCAGAAAGAGAAGGAAAACTGAAATGAAATGCAAACCCTAGTTTACCCACTAAACCTAATTTTGCAAGAAAAGAGATGGAAACTAATGAAATGGGTGCCATTGACTACTGAAAAGGTAAATTGCATTTATTCAAGCTACTTCTGAAGAGAAATGAGAAGAAATCATCTTTTTGTACTTTTGAGCATTTTTATGTGGAATTATTATGCTTGTGTTTCGGTTGGTTGTGGTTGTGTAGAGGTTTGGTGGCAAAGGATGATGGAGTTGGATTTTATAGAAGTTGATGAAGGTGTGGAGGGGTGCTAAGAAGCCCCTAGTACCATTCTAAAGACTTCCATTGCGATCAAACTTCGAAAAATCACTGACATGAAATTCTATAGGAGGCTGCAGGGGATCTACAGAAGGTTCTATAGGAGGATCTACAGGAGGAGGCCGAAAGTGGTTTTTGGAGGTTTGAAGGTGGAAAAATGATGGGAGAGGGGAGATGAATGCTGGATGAAGGTTTTGATAGGCCTAGAACTTGTCAAGGAAGATCAAGAACGAAAGAGATGGTTGGATTTGTTCAAAGGGTGAGGAAGCAACTTTGTGAAAAACTGCAGAAATCAGGCTAGATTGGTGAAATGTGGCGAATGAGTGGGGAAATATTGGAGAAGTGAGTTGGTGCTGGCTATTTGATGGAGGGATAGTGGGCTAAAACATTCCACAAGAGGGCTGCATGCTTACTTCTCAAAACTGACCAAAGCAAGAACCGAAAAACAGAGTTTTGTCTATTTTAACCTAATTTCTGACCTAAAGCCAGAGGAATTTTGTTGTTGGGAAAAGTATCCAATTCGGAATGCCCCTATCCCACTCTAAGGTGTGATAGTGCCTTAGCAACAAACAAGGAAAACTATCTGAGTATTCTTCTTTATGAAATGTAAATAGAGAAAGAAGGATGTAACTAACCGGTGTCTTCCGCTAGTTTGTCGATCCAATCACTCTCTCTTTTGTTCGCTTCCCGCTGCCTGCTCCTTCACTGGTCCAGCTTCGTCAAGTTCCTGCAAGATCACAAGAGAGGAAAACTACACAAAAGACATAGATTTACATTCATAACTAGTTTAGGATCAGATATAAACAAAACATGCAAATATAACAAAACATCATTGATATACAAGCATATAGGAGAAACTCAAATAGCTTTATTGATATGATAACAAAGTCCAAGAGGAGATAAAACCAAGTGAGTCCCGATCCAGCATCTACCTCCCAGTAAAGGAATCCCTTCCTCTCCTCCAACAAAGCATAAACCACCCAATGTACTAATCTCAATCTCAAACCAACAACAATTCTCTGCAAAGTACAAAATTCCAGCCCCTTGGACCTCTGGGTGAGAGATCCATATATAGATGTAAGCAGAGAGGATGAGTCAGCTTATGTTTTGACTTGTGGCTTCTCTCTGTCAGTTCTTGCTTCCACTTGGAGGTTGAGAGCCTCTTACTCATCACTAGTCGAATTCATTGAGGCAAGTGTCATTGGAGAAGATTCTGGAAGCTTCCAGTGTCTTTCCACCTCGTTGAATGAGCTTGCCATTTGTCATTTCCCGCTCAGTGCACCCTAGTAGTGCTTCCACCTGCGTTGCAACGCACCTAGCTAGTGTAACCTCTGCATTTCAACGCAGGCAGCTAGTGGAGCCTCTGAATTGATCCTGATTTGACTATTTTTGAGTGGTTTTTTGGTGGAGAACTTCTGGGAGAAGCTGTCATTTGTTGACCTTGTTTCTTTAGGAGCTGGAACAACATCTTTAGGGACTTAGGATCCCTTGGTTTATGGACATTTCATGCTTATAGCTGTAAGGCACAAAAATGTCTATAACAGTTGCCCCCTAAAGTATGAGGCCGTTTATCGGGTGAAATGCTTTATTAGGAGGATCTGAAGTTCTTCCAATGCTGGGAGGAGACCTGTAATAAGATACAATACAATACATTATTTTTCATACTGCTTTCATGATCTAGCTGAGGCGGGCATTCCCATGCTCAGCTTTATAAATTCATTTTGATGTACATAGGACAGACAATCGTCTGATGGTAGAATGATGATCTTGATGAAATCATCATCCTTTTGGTAGGATGATCATCTGTGCTGTAATGTTGTACATGTCAATGTCTTTATTTTTCCTGATTATATATCGCAGCCCGGATGGATGAAACTAGATCCGGGGTCTTCAATCTCGTCCGATCTTCACTCTAAGTACAAGTCGATCCATGTGAGAAATGTTCTGAAGTCGGACATGGAAAGACATCGCTTGATTACCAGTCAATGATGTAAACTGTTAACAAGCGCGAGAGGAATCACCGATAATGATAATGACCCTCAAGGTACTGCAGTACAATTCACGTGGTGTGAATAAAGGACTTGGCGTCGAACACCACGCAAAATCTTTCGGTCAAAGGTCATTGATGTATACCTGTCGCCGGAAGTGAGAAACTTGCCATTAAGGCATGCAAGCTTCAAAGTACTGAAGGGGGTGTTCCTTGATCAACTTCTTGGATAATGAGCTGATGTCGACAAGAAGCGATCCGTCAAAGGAGGGCCTTAATGTATCCCACATCAGTGACATGGAACGGAGCAAATGATTTTGATGGAGGTGAAAACGATCTGATGATATATGGTTCAGGGTGGCGGTCATGAAAGGATGAAGGATAATGTATGGTAGTGGATGGGACACGGTTGACTTCTCTGGATGACTTCTCTTGAACATATCGGCGACACTTGTGTGATGGATCGGTAGCATTTACCCCAAAGGTGGATGGTATGGCGAGACCATGGTGATGTGACCGGTGAATGAAACAACCCAACCCGACTCAGGCACAGAGTGGAAGTGTCATGTTCAAGAGCGACTTGCTACCAATAAAAGTTCTTTGAGTTTCTTCCCAATTTTTCCCCAGTCATTGCTGACCAGTACCTCTTTATTTTTGTCAAGCTTGAGGAGGATAACATATGCTTGTTCTATAATTTTCCCTTCGGGCAAACCCATCGCTATGTTTTAACGAGCCTAGCGATAGTGAAACTCGTTCTCGTCTAAAGACAATTTTGTCCCTATTAATGTTTTTTAACGAGTCTAACGACAAAGATAACTCGGTCCTTTTCATTTTTAGAGAGTTTGAAAAGGTACGTAAAGATAACTCCAAAGTTCCTTTTTCGTCATCTAATCCCTTAAGTCCGAAAAAGTATAAAACAATACAGAAGGGATGAATTTTCGATAGTTTTAACGAGCCGAACAAGACAAGCGCTCGATCTTTTTGTGCAATAATCCCTCAGGTCCAAAAAGATTAAAATCTAGAGGAGGGATAGCACTTCTGGTCGCTTTAACGAGCTGGAAGGCCAAAACTCGGCAATCTTTTCATATTTTACGAGTCAGATGAAAAGAGCTTAAAGAAGACTCGTCTTTTGAGGAACGAGTGATAAAACGAGTAGCAACTGATTCCAGGTAAGGGTTGGAATTTTCCAATCACGGCAGTGTCACAAGAATGGCTAGTGAAATCACTCTTCGCAGCTGTTCCTCAAAATGGGTAAACAATCAAATGGAGGTGAATGATCGGCCAATGGAAAAGTGGAGGTGACGGTGCAAACACGACCAAGGCTTTAATGGCTGATAATGTTACATTCACGGTGGTTATTTACCGGAGGATAGTTCATTTTTTAACGAGATTAAACGCGGATTGAAACACTTGCTCGATCTTATGTTTATTTTTTAACGAGCATGAACTATGTGCTAAAACTGCTCGATTAATCCAGTCATATGATAAGAATGTCTCATGTAAGATGCCATTTTTTATGGAGCTTGCACCTTATAAAGCTTTGCCCCAGATTCCTTTCTTTATGCAAGTTCGGAAACGACTAATCCTACGAGTTTAAAGGGTTAGACCTACAGGTTTAAAGGGAGGACCTAAAAATTTAAAAAAATAAATAGCCGCCCCTTGCTTGCACTCCAAAAGGTTTGCATGCCCCCAGGCATAAAGTACGATTTCAAGGTTACCCCTCAATTTGCAGATAAAACATTTGTTCTACCAGGAAAGGCCTACCTCTTTCAGGTTATCCAAAGATTGTCTCATTTGCGCAGCAAACAAAACATTTCTTCGGCGATGTCTACCGAGATAGACAAAGGTGAGTGACAACGAGTGCCAAACACAAAACTTTGACAAAAGAATCTTATTCTAGAATAACCCTCTTCCAGCATGGGCGGGGTACAGACTAGTCATATTCTCCCGCGGAAACCTACCCTATACCCAAAGTCTTCCTGCCGAAGCAGACCAGGACGCATGCCCCCTGGGTTCCAGTCATATCCTTTCGAATCACTCGCGCTCATCGAGAGGACGGACCGTGGGTTGAGACATTTCTTGCATGAAGAGACCATTTAGGGATGGTATATGACTATTTGCGATGCGTGATCCGGGAAATGAAAGCTGGTCCACGAGCTTGACCACTCTTCCTTCGTGCGGAAAACACATTACTCTAAAGAGTGAGGAGACGATGGCTCCCATGCAATATATATAGTCTCGTCCAAGGAGTAAGTTATAATCCAAGGGTCCTTGAACGACCATCACGTTCATTTGAACGGTCTTCCCTTTCAATGTGATAGGCACATTGGGGAGGATCCCTAAAGGTCGACTGGTTCCTTTATCGAAGCCTGTCAGATTTCTCATTTCAGGCAAAAGCGTTGGCGAACCAAGCGCTTTCCAAGCAATAGAGGAAAGGATACTCACAGATGCCCCCTCATCAATGATGGTGCCAGCCATGACCATTCTGTATATTTAAACGATAATTCAGAATGGTATGCTTGCTGGCAAACGGGGTCTGCCTAGTTGGTTCCAGTCGAAGGATACAACTAGGTTGCTTGGTGGTGGGACCGAGTAGACGGCCGGATATCGCTCTGACGAACTTCCTTCCTGCGATAAAGGAATGGGTGCATTGCCCCCGTGTTCGTCGGAGTCTGTGTTGATGAAAAGAATCTGGATGGTGTCATCCATATCCTCTTCAGTGACTGTATCATTCGAAGATAAATCCTTTGAAGGCAATACTAGGTCAACTACCGCCTCGACCTTTTGACTTTCGTCTGGTATGGATTCAGCCGGTTTATCCTCAATGATAGACGCTTCAGCCGACCACTTGAGCGGGCCAGCTGGATTCTCAACTAACGAAGGACTTGGCAAGAGTTTTTTATATCCAGGAGGAAGTCGTAACGGTGAAACCGGACGATCTTCCAAGACTCTTTTAGCCTTGTCTAAGAAGGGACAACGGTGGAGGGCATGGTCGCCTTCGCACAGTCTACAAGGAGGTCTTGTTTTCCCTTTTCGTCCTGGAACTTCACTTTCGCTAGTTGACGGTGTACTTTCAACATGGCCATCAGAGGTTGATGACACCGGATTGTGCAAACGGGGAGACCAGTCCCTTAGTATCCGAGGGATGCAAGGACAATCTCTGTGAAAGTGGTCTCCCTTGCAGATGACACATGGCGATTTAGGCCTAGTCAGTGCTGTGTGTGTATTTTCATTAGACGCCACTTGTTTTCCCTTATTTGCCTTTGGCTCCTTCTTCTTTTTCTCTTTCTTCTTCTTTTCCTTTTTCTCCTTAGGAACTTGGTTTTTAGTTTTACCAGTCTCGTCATGCGAAGAGGAAGGAAGAGAGGAAGAATTGGAGGAAGTAGAAGGTTGGTGGGAAATTCTGGACTCGTCTAACTCTTGATTCGACTGTTCAGGAATAGTGGTGTTCTGAACGACATTGGTTGAGAAGAGCCAGACCGGCAGGCCAATTGTCAGTCCTGGAAGCGACAATGTGGCCATATGGGGCGCACCAACATCTCCCCAAGAGGAGAAGGGACTAGGATTTCCACCAAGGGGAATTCCTTGGTTGGTGGGCTCCATTTTCTCAACCTAAAGATCAACGCAGGAAAAAGGGGTGATTGTTCTGTTTAAAATAAATTTTAACGACGCTCAAACACAACTTGCTTTTTCAATTTTAAAGAGTCGAGAAAAAGAAAAAGATGACTCTAGTCTCCTTCGATTTTTAATGAGCCTGAAGTGACAAGTGCTCAGATGGACCTTTTCCGTTAAGGAGTCTGAAAAGGAATGAAAGGGACTGCTCTGGAGTTCTAGGTAGAGGGTGTGCCAAACTTTTCGCAAAACCGCAGAATACTTTTTAAGGTACGGGCGGTCAATCTTCTCGAATGCTGTGTTCAGTGCATTGCGATCAGTAGGGCGGCTGACACGGCTTCCTATGGATAAAGGTTTTGTGCCTATAGGGGTCTCCCAATATATACTCGACGGTACGTGGGAGCACAATCCGTATTGGCACTTATCGTCTCTCAGGAGGAATCACCCAACCATCAGTGAGGCGACCAGTGACCAGGTTTTACGACACCGGAACACGTCTCTAGCCTAGACCTCTATGTTGTGCGTTAAGTTACAAAGCGTTGTTAAGTTCATTCAATTTATTTTAGGTTGATATTTCTTAGAAGTTTTCCTTTTTGGATCACCACGAGATGTATGATACAATTCCTAAATGTAGTCTAAAGATGATAAGCAAGCTTTTATATATTTTCAACAATGAAAATCCTAGCTACAAGGGGAAAAGAAAGACACCATCTTTTCTCAAAGAGCATAGAGCACATTGTAAATGCACTTTTCCTAAATCAACATACAAACTGCCAAAATGAAAATGCACATATGCATGTATTTGTTTTCACTTTCTTAATATTGATGCCTAAAAAGAAAGCTGTTGTACAAATTTGAATTCGATTTCAAGTGAAAAACACAAACAAGTTCCTTTTTCGAAATCAAAAAGACGATTACGACACTTTATGATTTACTTGTTTCGACACTAGAAATTCATAAATTCAAACCAAAAGACAAAAGTAAAAGCGTAATCAACTGTGAACAGCAAACAAACTCACTCCTAAGATCAAAACGACACTTACGACAGGTCTAGATCTAAGGGCGACAGTATGACTAGTTTACTTTTGTAATGGGAAACTGCAAATGATGTAACAAATACACAAAGAACAAATACAGTTTCTTTATACAACTGAGGCGGAATTGAGGCAAAGAAAAGGGGTTTCAGATAGGTACACTGACTGATAACAGGCTGCAAAAAACAGAGATAAAACAGAGAAAAAGGAAGCAGGGAACCACAGCTGCACAAGGCAAAGACTGATTAGCGCACCCTCAGCACAGAGAAACTGAACTTCAGCGTAGGTAGCCTTCACGGGACCTGCGTTGAAATGCAGAACCTCTTCACAGAGTCTGCGCTGAAGCAGAAATGAGAGTTGTTTCTGGGTTCTGGGTCACGGTTTGCAGTTTAATCTACAGTTTTTGGCCGGATAAAAGCTATCAATTAGGTACAATTAGAGGGATGATTTAAAGGAGGACTAAGATCTATCACAAAGGGCTGTTAGAGCACTTGTGGATCAGCTGTTCAAATCATAAACAGGCCCAGGGAATGGACTAGAGTAGCAGATCTCTACTTTGCATCTGTAAATGGCAAATGTAGTTCGATTCGGCACTCTTGAGTTTATGAGGTGAACAACAATAGAAACACAAATAAACTAACAAGATACTCTCCCCAGCAGAGTCGCCAATTTGTTGTTGGGAAAAGTATCCAATTCGGAATGCCCCTATCCCACTCTAAGGTGTGATAGTGCCTTAGCAACAAATAAGGAAAACTATCTGAGTATTCTTCTTTATGAAATGTAAATAGAGAAAGAAGGATGTAACTAACTGGTGTCTTCCGCTAGTTTGTCGATCCAATCACTCTCTCTTTTGTTCGCTTCCCGCTGCCTGCTCCTTCACTGGTCCAGCTTCGTCAAGTTCCTGTAAGATCACAAGAGAGGAAAACTACACAAAAGACATAGATTTACATTCATAACTAGTTTAGGATCAGATATAAACAAAACATGCAAATATAACAAAACATCATTGATATACAAGCATATAGGAGAAACTCAAATAGCTTTATTGATATGATAACAAAGTCCAAGAGGAGATACAACCAAGTGAGTCCCGATCCAGCATCTACCTCCCAGCAAAGGAATCCCTTCCTCTCCTCCAACAAAGCATAAATCACCCAATGTACTTATCTCAATCTCAAACCAACAACAATTCTCTGAAAAGTACAAAATTCCAGCCCCTTGGACCGCTGGGTGAGAGATCCATATATAGATGTAAGCAGAGAGGATGAGTCAACTTATGTTTTGACTTGTGGCTTCTCTCTGTCAGTTCTTGCTTCCACTTGGAGGTTGAGAGCCTCTTACTCATCACTAGTCGAATTCATTGAGGCAAGTGTCATTGGAGAAGATTATGGAAGCTTCCAGTGTCTTTCCACCTCGTTGAATGAGCTTGCCATTTGTCATTTCCCGCTCAGCGCACCCTGGTAGTGCTTCCACCTGCGTTGCAACGCACCTAGCCAGTGTAGCCTCTGCATTTCAACGCAGGCAGCTAGTGGAGCCTCTGAATTGATCCTGATTTGACTATTTTTGAGTGGTTTTTTGGTGGAGAACTTCTGGGAGAAGCTGTCATTTGTTGACCTTGTTTCTTTAGGAGCTGGAACAACATCTTTAGGGACTTAGAATCCCTTGGTTTATGGACATTTCATGCTTATAGCTGTAAGGCACAAAAATGTCTATAACAAATGTTGAAAAGTCTCTTATGAACAGGAAATCATGTGAGAAAACCATGGTAAATAAACAGAAAAAAAATCTAAGCATGTGAATCTAAACTAATGTCAACTTCTCCAACTCGAAATATCACACTAGCAGTTGCATTGGAAGAGAAAAAACAATGTTTTTGGTGGCATCAGTAGTGCCTTGATCTCAAATCATGGTCCCAAGGAGGGAGAAAGGAGATCAAGAGCTGCCGTTGACTTTTTTGTATCTTTTTCTGTCACTGCAACAAACTACTTAAGCAACTTGAAGCAAAAACAACTATTCTAATCATCAAAAACAACCTATTCTAAACAAGGTAAACTGAATCTATGTAACAGAAATTAACTCATGAACGAAAGAAAAAGCATATAAATACACAAAGGAGGTGCTAGGAAACTTGGGTTGGGTCCTAAACCAAGAGCTTCATCCCTCTAGAAAAGATCAATGCTGGTTCAAAGCTTGGTTCATCTTCATTTATCAAAAAATAGTAGTTACATCACAAAACTATCTCCAAAAAGAGCTTGAAAATGAGCTGAGTACAATGCTGCACCAAAGTGCGAAAATAGACTAAGAAATGGCTAACCTTCTGAGGCTTGAAGCCTTCTTGTTTATACAAGTGGGGACTCCCAACAGTCCTCCTAAACTTAAGGAACTCGGCTGTCTAGAATTGAAGATAACAACAACCCTACTTGACTTGCTCGGCTGCCCCTTGGAACATCAATATGTGCCTTTGTACTCCAAGCTGCTGATGGAGAATTTGAAGAAGGGGTCATTAATGAAGGAGACACCCCCCCTACAAGACCTCATCCCTGTTTCCTCGAGTTTGGCTCCCATTTTTCTCATAAATTCCTGGTCCTTGTCCAAAATTGTCCAAAAAATCTGCAATAAACACTCATTAGACTACATGGCAAAGTGACTATCCCCATTCACTATATTGACATAAATATATTCAAAAGCATAGACAAAACTATTGAGAATAGTGGATTAAATGAAAATAATAGGTAGAATGAGCCCATATAGTTACCCATTTCTGGGGCTCATCATCACCCCCTTGCTGAATGGGTTGCTCATCTTCTAAGCAACTATTCTAGTTCTTCATCTTTAATAGCTCTAACAGATTCCCTGACATCCCAATACTATGATGTGATGTCTTCCTCTTTGTCATGGAAACCTGATTTCCTATCCACTTCCTCCCATTGTTTCTGTTCTTCCTCCTCCTTAACTCCTTCCAAAATTCCTAGCAGTAGTGGAGGAATGAATTTAAGACCAATCTAGTCGGCTTTCAAGTTTTACATTGATTGTTTATATAGGGGCATTCTCCTCATAGCTTCCCTCATTCTGATTGGGGAGTGATACTCCCTAATCTTTAGGCTATGTGATAATGTATTCCATCTTCTCATGCAGGCATGAAGGCAGTCATCACCAAACAATCTCTCCATATCTTCAAAGTGAGCAATAGCTTGTGCTTTCCTGTCAACATAGTCAGGGGCAACTTGAGGATTAGCTACAAGGTACTGGTGAGCATAGATGAGATCCAATGGTTCTATTGGTTCTGCCCTTATTATCCGGGGCTCACTTAGCTCCTTTTCCATGATTTTCTGAATTTCCACTGCCCTCTTTTCTTCACGGTTCAACCAAGAAGCCATATCCATGAGCTGTAGGTCTCCTAATGCAACATTTGGATCCCATAAATTCATGTCAGGAGGTGCCATGTTGTGAAGGTAAAATTCTGCTAGCTTAGCTTTATCCTCGGCTGAACTATTATCACATAAATGCATAAAATAGCCATAATCTTGAAATGGCGTTGTGCCCCTCTGGGCCAATGTGCTAATCTGGAATTGGAGCCACTGATCTTTGAGATACAGTGCATATGATCTAGCTGGCTGTCTGCACTATAAGGCCTCCATTGCCCAGCTGACCATGTAGGCCATCTGGGCTTCCTTTTCTTGCAGTTGCATTTTGAAAATTAGCACTTCAGTTGCTGCTTGAGATTCTTTTTCTTGCTAGTGTTTCATCAGTGCCTCATTATCTATCTGTAGTTCTTCTTCTTGCTGTTATTTCTCTGCTGCTTCACTATCTGCTTGGGGTCCCTCTTTTTGTTGTTGTCCTTCCAAAATTGGCAGCTTACCACCTCCTTGAGGTCCCCTTTCCTGTCACTGCTTTTTCAACAATTCATTTTCTTCCTATAGTTGAGCTCTTCTAATGCTCTCTGTGTGCCTTACCTTGCCCAATTCTCTTCTCAACTCCCTTAATGTGTTTTCCATGTGCCCTATATCTTCGACCCCTTTAGATTTGGCAATTTGCATCCAGGTGTGGGTCCTGACTCATTCCTTTTCTAGTTCAAAGAAAAGAGGCACTGTGAATTTTTGTGGGATGATCTTCCCACCTTCTAGAAGATTGTAATAGGAGCCTAAATTAGGTTGAGGGCTTGGCTCAGGTATTTCTTTGGCCTTACCTTCCTCTTGGGACTGTTCTTCTACCTTCTTTTCCAATTTTTCAGTTTCTTTGAGCTTGGCCAGTGTCTCCTGTAGAGAGGTTTGTGCCTCCTGTAGGACTGCTTTAGAGTCCATCAATTTGATCCTTTCCTTCCAGGTGGAGGTCTTAGGACTCCCTCTCTCGTAGGTGATAGAGATTTTGGAGGGAGATTCCTCTCTTGTCACAGTAGGTGCATCCTCAATGATAATGGGTTCTTTTGATGGTGGTTGTGGCTTGCCTACCTTAATTCTGGTGCTCCTCCAAGCTTTGAAATACATAGATGTCTGTCTTTTCCTTTTCCCCTTTTGCTTAGCTGGAGTGCTCAATGCAGCAAGGACAGCTGTTGCTTCCCTTGCTAGTGTCTCAAGAGACACTTCTTCTTGCTGTTATTTTTCTTTATCCTTTGCAGTTTTTCCTGTGTCTGTTGTTTCTGTTTTTGTTTTTGTTGTCTCTGGTGGTGTCTTCTCCTTTTCTTGCCGAGTATCTGCCTTTCCTGTGGCAGTCTTTCTCTAAGATTTCTTGGGCTTGTTCTTCTCATCTTTTGTCCTCTTCCTCTTCTCTGTTTTTGATGCTGTTTTCTTTTCTGCCTTAGGTTCAACTGTGGTTTGGTTCAGTTTCTCTTCTTCTTTCTATTTTTCCTCTTTCTCTTCTTCTATTTGAATATTTTTTTCTTCCTCATGAATTTCCTTTCCAAGTTCCTCTGCCTGCTCTTCCTCTTCACTGCTAGATGGGTTAAGATCATCAGTAAGACTTTTGATGTCATCTTCTCTGGACATGTTCCTGAAAATTTCCCAGGTAGTAGGGATGGTGTTTGTGTGTAGGGAATCCTCTACCAACAATTTGATGAGCCCATGGTGGGCCAGTTGGTCTGGAACCCCTGCATTCAACTTGGTGCCACACTTTATCAAAGATTGGAGGAGAAAATATGGCAGGCTGAGTTTTCTAGCTGTAGGTAAGTCCATTTCATATCTTAATTTATGCAATAATCTGAAGTGATAACCATAAACTATACTGAACCTTCCTTCACAAGAGATATATTTCATGATCTGGTAGCTGACCTCACCCCATGGATGAGGTAAACTTGTCCTTCTGACCCCATTCTTATCTTCTACAGGATGTTCATCAGGCTGAAAAAATGTCTTTTTAGCAACCTGTCCTAGTGGTTTTTCCTCTTTGCTCCAAGGGAGCCCAAGTGGAAGATCTGTGACTCTGCTGATGAATTTTGGTGTAAGCTCTATGGTCAAACCCCTGAAACTGACTGTAGCATGGGTTTTTGAATGTGGTCTTAAGGACATTAAAAATTCCTCGGTCACCTCCTCATCATATCCATGAATTCTCTCAAAGAAAGACATCCAGTTTGCCCTGGTGAAAAGGGCCACCACTTCTGGGTGCTCATGCAATTTGTTGGAGTTCAAAGGCTCCTTTCTCATAAAACCTCCTAGCATGGTGTTTAGTGACCTCTGAAAATGCTAAGGTGAGGAAGAAGGCAACAACTTTCAAAACTGGAAATAGAGGAATAGCTGATGTTTGTCTTTCTGAAACTAGAGAGGGAATTTCTCGTGTTTTTTTTTTTTTTACATCATCAATTTGCGATTTTTCCTCCCTTCAAACTGTTTTCACCCTGAATTTACTTCTTGGCTTTTGGAGGAACTTCAATATTTTGATAGAACAAAGAATATATAAAACTGTGTTTTTATTTTTCACACAGAGTAAATGGACTTGCAAATTCGTTTTTTCACAGGCTTGGTTTCTATGGTTGCATCCCTTTTTTTACAGGAGAATACGGGAAAGGAAAAAAACAGATTTTTTGAGTGCAGAGAAGAAAATGGAGAGACTGTATGGAATTCAGGAAAACACAGGCAGACTTTTGAGCTCTCTTTCCTTTCTTTTTCAACCCAATACTTTGCTTCTAATCCACCACCTTGTATAGATATATCAAATGCAGAGTGAGTTTTTGAGCCTATCTCTTTTCAAGCTCGAATTTGGAAAAAATTCTGAATTTTTCCTCTGTAGAGTTGCTCTCTGGCCTTCCTGTAGAAAGCCTCCTGTAGACGGTGTTTTCTCCTCCTGTAGACTGTGTTTTCTGTTCCTGTAGAACCCGATAAGTAGGAGGGTTTTGAAAACTAGCAGAGAATGACTGGTTCACTATTCTAAAGGTGGTAGGTGAGTGCTACACTCGAGAACTTGTCGACGCAAATGAAACAAAAGGTGGTGGAGGCTTAGACCGCACTGTACTTAAGCTGATGGCGTGATATGCGCTGACGAGGTGAGGTGGCAGGATGGGTACGTTATCCCCATCCAGACTGTTAGTCCTACTCTAGTGCCATTGTGGTATTTCATGTCATCTGACCGCCATCACTCCCATTATTCCATTATACGCCGCCACCACTACCAGTTCTGAGCTTTTGTCTTCCCGAGTTGACGGGCCACACGTGCTGAATGTGTATCTAAATTGTTGTTTGAATGGGAAAAGATTTTTTGAACTCGACAAGGGTGATTTGAACTGAACGAGGTTGATTTGAACTGAACGAGGGTGGTTTGAACTAAACAAGGGTGGCCAGTTAGCTGGCCACTGATTTCATTTAATTGTGACCATCCTAATAGTTCATGTAGTTCCTAAATAATATTCATTCAACAGAGGAACAAGTTTCGCCACTTACCTGTTAGTCGTTGCTGCGCTTTGCATGCTCGGATTTTGGCACTTCATTTCTTATTGCTATTGCTACTGGTGCCTTGCATGCTCGGACTTTGGTACTTTAGTTTCTCATTGCTGCTTTTGCTAGTGCTTTACATGCTCGGACTGTGGCACTTCATTTTCTCATTGTTGTTGCTGCTGGTGCTTTGCATGCTTTGAAATGGTGGCTTATGCTGGTGATTTTTTGATCAAGCTTTGCTCCTTGCATGTTGCATACATCTTGGCTGCGCCGACCCTGTCTCTGAAGCTTGTTTTTTAAAGGGATCAGCTGCTACAGGAATCCTGCAGGATTTCCTATCGCTGCTTCTCCCTCTGAAATTTTAGGCTGATGCCTGAGCAGAGGTCTAAAGAGATAACTGAAGAAGGTTCTGAATGAAAGGAATAATAGCTAGAAGGCATCAGGTAAGAACAATTGAAGAATGCTGCTGTTTTATTCATTATTTTTTCAAAAAAACAAAAGAAACAAAATTCTGTGTTTTTTTTTTGTGTGCAGGGAAGGAAAAGCAAGTGGAAATGTGGGTGTGTAGGGATGGAATGGAGAATTAGGAGGGTGAATGGTGGCAGGGAGGTCCACAGGCCTTTTGAAAAAATTTCTACCCCTCGGATTCTTTTTTAAGCTTGAATTTGAGCTCTCTATGATTTCTACAGGAGTCTCCTATAGAATGCATAGAGTTTCTTGTAGGATGCGAAATCTTCAAAACAAGTGAGACCAAGGTCTGGGAAAAGATAATGGTGATGGAGGAATGGACTATGAAGGGTGTATGCAGCATGGCCATGTCCTTTTATTCTTGTGTGACCCTCCTGCAATCTGCAATGCATTCAAAAGAAGTTAGGTTGTTTTCTGTTTTTTTCTCTTTTTTTCTTTTCTAGTTTTTTTTTTTTTTTGAGACAGCTGGGGTGCCTCCAGGAGGTTTTCACCCTCACTGCCTACCTTGGGTGCCTCCAAGAGGTTTTCACCCAGGGATCTTTTATTTTTTTTATTTTTTATTTTAAACTCAGGGTGTGGGTGGAGTGGAGGCAGAGACCTGCTCCACTACCAACACTGTTTTCCTCATATTCTCAATGAATTCCTGCTTGGAAAGGGGCTTCTTGTAGATCTTCAACCTATTCCCATTGACGAGCATGGGGATGGCTTCTTCATCGATGGTTTGGATCAGGATTGAACCATTTTCATTGCATTTATCTACTGTGTATGGTCCCAGCCATCTTGTCCTCATTTTTCCCTTGAAATCTCTATATCTTGAATCAAATAGCAGCGCCCAATCTCCTTGCTGGAATTTTTTTTCTTTGAGGTGTCTGTCATGCCATATTTTTCTTTGAAGTTGGACTACCTCTGAGTGGAGAAGGACCTATAGTCTCTGTTCATCCAATCCATTTAGCTGAAGCAATATTTCCTTTTGTGCATGGCTGAGATCTAGGCCCAGCTGAGCTGTCATCCTTAAGGTGTTATATTCAAATTCTATTAACAACAGAGCCTTCTTCCCAGAGACAAACTCATAGGGTGTGAACCCTGTGGTGGTTTTCCATGTGGTGTTATAGGCTCAGGTGGCCTCAACCAATCGATCTGCCCAATCTTTTCTGCTGCTGCTCACTACCTTAGTTAAAATCCCTTCCAAAGCTCTGTTAGTGACTTCCACCCGTCCATTTTCTTGCAGATGATAAGGGGTGGAAGTTCTATGCTTAATCTTGTGATGTGTGAGCAGGTATTCAACCATATTGGAGGTAAATTGACTCCCTTGATCTGTGATTAACTCTCTTGGATAACCAAACTTGTAGAAGATATTTTCCCTCAAAAACTCACCTACTTTTTCTTCTGTTGCTACCTTGATCGCCTTTGTTTCTGCCCATTTGGTCAGATAATCAGTACACACAATGATGCAAGATTTCTATTTTTAAGGAGGGTTGATAGGACCCACAAAGTCCATGCCCAACTTCTCAAATGGCTCGAAAGTCACTTGAGGCTGCAGGGGCATCTCATCCCTTGGAGTAGGTTTCCCCCCTTTGACATCGGTCACATTGGCTGATATGTCTCCTGACATCTTGATGAAAAGTGGGCCAATAGTAACCTTCTTGCAGAATTTTGAAGGCAGTCCTTTTTGTTGCAAAGTGACCCCCACAGGGCCCATCATGACATGTTAGGAGGATGTCAAAAACTTCCGCCTCCTTGACACATCGCCTCAAAATCTGTTCTGGGCCAAGTTTAAAAAGATTGCCCCCAATCCTTGCTCTTCTCTTTTGAGGACAGGTGTGGCAGAAACTGTGCTGAAACCAAATAGTTTGCTATATCAGCGAACCATGGAGAGAGTACTAAAATAGCAAATAGGTGTTCATATAAAATTTGATCATCCACGATTCCTTCTTCACCTACAGGCAGATCTAGTCTAGATAAAAAATCAGCAATAACATTTTCTTTACCCGGCTTATCAACAATGGTCAAATCAAATTGTTGCAATAAAATTAACCATATAATGATACGAGCATTTACATCTGGTTTATTCATCAAATACCTAATTGTAGCATGATCAGTGTGTACGAATGTTTGATAGCCGATGATGTAGTGTCTGAACTTATTTAGGGAATGAACTACAACTAGGAGCTCTTTTTCGGTTACAGTGTAGTTTATTCTGCCTTGGACAAATTTTTACTTACAAAGTATATAGCATAAGGAAGCTTCTCATCAACTTTCCCTAAGGCTACTCCTATTGGTTTTATCGAGGCATCTGTGTGAATGTGGAAAGTTAGGGCCGAGATTGGACCTCTCAAAATTGGGGCAGTTACCAGTTTATCTTTCAAGGCATCCAGAGCCTCTTGACAGTTGTCAGTCCATATGAACTCAACATCTTTTCCCAAAAAACCAAACAATGGAGAGGCTAGCTTACTAAAATCCTTAATGAATCTTCGATAATACCCTGCTAAGCCTATAAAACTCTGAACATCTCTTACCTTTTAAGGAGGTGGGACCCTTTGGATGATAGCAATCTTGTTGGAATCCACCTGTAATCCTTGCTGAGAAATTGTATGACCTAGCACATTCCTTTCAGTCATCAGGAATTCGTATTTTTCAAGACTGAGGGACAGGTTCATTTCAATACACTTGGCTAAAACTTTTCCCATGTTAGTTAAAGCTTCCTAGAAGTTAGAACCATAAGGGGTAAAGTCATCCATATAGATTTCCACTAAGTCATGAACCATTTCAGTAAATATGCTCAGTACTGCTCTCTGGAAAGTGGAGGGAGCATTGCAAAACCCAAAAAGAAGGACCCGGTATGCAAAAGTACCCCAAGGATAAGTGAAAGTGGTCTTATCTTGGTCTTCCAGGCTGATTTGGATTTGGTTGCACCCACTAAACCCATCTAAGAAGGAGAAGAACTTCTTCCCTGCGAGGCCATCTAACACTTGATATATGAAAGGCAAAGGGAAATGGTCCTTCTTGGTGGCCTTGTTTAGTTCCCGAATCTACACAGATTCTCCACTTCCCATTTTTCTTTGGCACTAGCACCAAAGGAGAAACCCATTCGCTGTCAGAGATGGGGTAGATGAATCCTGCATCCAACAACTTTTGTAGTTCTTCTTTGAAAATGTCCTTAAGGGCTGGATTCATCTTCCTTTGAGGCTGCCTGACTGGTTTACAATCTTCTTTAATGTAAATGTGATGAGTACAGACTGACGGGTGGACTCCCTTCATCTCCTTATAGCTCAAAGCAAAGGCATCCAAGTGGTTTTTCAATAATCTACAGAGTTCTTTCTCCTGAGAGGTGGATAGGGATGAGTTTACCTTCAAGGTTCTTTCTGCGTCGAATTCCACATTCTTAACTTAGAGAGGGGTCAGATCAGCCACATAGAGATCAACTAAAGGATTGGCTTGGGTCTCTTCCACCAGATCTTCTAATGGAAACACATTGGGGGGTGGATTTTGAATCAAATTCTCAATAATATCATCCTCGGTTTGTGGACCCCCCATGGTAGCTTCCACTGTGCACAATGGTACGAAATAGAATTCATCCTCATCTTCCTCCTCCAACCAGAGAAGTAAATCATGTTCTAGCAGAGGTTGGGTAGGAGGATATAGGACTAGCTGTTTGGACATATGCCCGTTCTTGATTGTCATGTTCCTAGCTTGACAATTGATGTAGGCATCTGTAGTAGCCAACCAAGGTCTTCCTAGTATGAGAGGATACCCAGTGAGGTTTGCCTTTGGCTGGAGAACCAGGAAATTAGCAGGGTAGTCCTAGGAATCAATAGAGACCACTACATCTTCCACAATCCCCTCAGGGGTCATGGTGGAGTAGTCTGCTAATTGCAGTACTGTTGAGGTCTTTCTCAGAGAACCCTAAAGGTTGAGTTTGAGCATAGTGTCCCTGGTCATCACATAAATGGTAGCGCTTAGATCAATCACAGTATGAGGGGTTATGGTGCCATTGATGTGGACATCGAATACATGACTCCCAAGGTCTAGATATTTCAGATAGATCACCTGCCCCAACATCAGGTCAGACAATTGTCCTATGACATTGATAGTTGGGGCATCTCTCTTACGCCTGCTTGGGTGCCTGAAGCACTTCTCCTTGATCATCTTGTTGTATATAGGTACATCTTTTATGGCTTGGAGAAGTGGTATCTTTACACATACCTGTTTCAATTCCCCCAAAAGTTCAGTTTCTTCTGGGGTCGGTTGTGTGGTTCCAGTTAGTCTCTCAGGAAAGGGTGGAATGACTTTTGGTTCACTTTCCTATTTTTCTTCCTCATCCTCCTTAGGAGGAGGTTAGTTATCTAGGAGAACCTTTCTAGATCATACGTTAATCTCTTGAATCTCCACAACATAGGTTAGACATGATGTTTCTCCAATGTATACCTGCTGGGCCTGTTTTTTATTGGGGTTCGGGTTCGGCTGAGTAGGTATTTGGGGTTGTCTTGGAGGAGCAGGAAGTAATGGTTGTGGTTGAGCAGGTGGTGGAGGAAAAAGAGAGGGAGGAGAGTTGTACTGGGGCCTCTACCTCTGATGAGGTGCATTCCACTAAGGTTGTGGCTGAGCATAAGAGTGAAACGAATGAGCAACTGGAGGAGCCTGGTATTGAGGAGGATACGACCAAGGAGGGGGTGTGGCCCAGGAAGGATGAACAGGGGGACCCCAAGAAGGCATGGAAGTGGCTTGATTGGGTTTGTAATAGGTCTGGGTTGTCCCTTGTATTCCCTGCTTGTAAGGTCTGGGTCCATGTGGCCTCATTTGGTTCATGAAATAGAGTGGTTCAGTGGCTCCTTCAGCCCCCTGATATGCTGCTTTAATTCTAGGCAAGGAAGGGAACTGATTCGTAGGATGGTCTTCTTCACAGACTAAACACATTTCTATAGAGTGCAATGGACATTTGTTCCTAGGATGCTTTCTAGTGCACCTCGGACGAAAGATGGCCAAAGCCCTCTCGGCTTCCTCTTGTTTCCTTTTGATATGCAAGGTATCCATTTGCATGGCAAGAGTCTGCCTCACCTTGCTCTTGAAATTTTCCAGCCAATTCTCAAGTTTGTTTCTAAGGGATGAAATGGATGAGGATGTACTGGCTAAAGGTTGACTTCACCTACCTCTCTTTCTAGTTGACCTGGAATGGTTTCTAAACATAGTCTTTATGTTATCATAAGGTAGTTGGTAGATGTCTCCCTTAGCCATCAGATGGAGGGTATCTAGGAGGTCTTGAGTGACTCTTCTGAGTAGGACCAACTTCAGAGATTCGGGGCCAAGTGTGCACTTGGCCCTTTTATAATTGAGTTGAAACCTCTCTTCATAGTCTTCTAAAGATTCATCACTTCCCATGGCCATTCGGAAGATTTCTTCCTTGGTATCATTTGACCTACAATAATCCCGGTATTTGTTGTTAAAGGCTTGCTGCATCTCCCAAGTTGTGATACTGTTTCTAGGTAACCCCATGAACCAGCGCAAAGCTACATCCTTGAGGGTAGAAGGAAACAGTTTCAACTTCTGCTCGTCTTCTGCATAGTCATAGGTTCAACAGAGAACAAAAAATTCAAACAAGAAGGTATTAGGATCTTCAGTAGTCAATCCATGGAAGTGAGGTAAGGCTGAAGGGCTTATGTTTTTCATTTTTGTGTCCCCATTAGTCTCTCGGATAGGAAAGACACTTTCTATTCTTTCCCCATTTCCTCTAACGTTTCTGTTTTCAGCCATGGTCTCAGGAGGAATGGTTTCTTGCTATTCTTCTGTTATAGGATCTTTGTATATCTCTGGAGGTTCACCTATAGGTTCTTCTGGATCACTGCCACCAAAGAAGAGAGAAGGGTAACTTAGTGATGTGGTGGGGGTGTTGGGTAGAAATTTTCCTGAATTGTCTCTGTTCCTACGAGGCATGAAAGGAAATCTTTTTTTTTTTGTGATTTTATATTATTTTATTTATTTATTTATTTATTTTTCTGCTTGTACCTGCAAAACTGAAATAGATTGAACAACAAATTGCAACTAATTGAAATGAATCTTGTTGAAATGGAAATTGCAGAATTGAAATGAAAGCAGGAAATGACTAATCTACTTTGCTGGAATGGAAATTGCATAATTGAAATGAAAGCAGGAAATGCCTAATCTACGCTTGTTGCAATGAATTTGCAGAATAAATGAAAGCAGGAAATGCCTAATCTACGCTCGCTGAAATGAAATTGCAGAATTGAAATGAAAGCAAGAAATTCGTAATCCATGCTTGTTGAAATGAAATTATAGGATTGAAATGAAACAACTACTCTACTTTTGCTGAAATAAATTACTTAGCAGAATGTTGCAGTAGAAAATAGAAGAAAAGTAATAATCACAAAATACTCTCACGCTTCCCTGGAAACGACGCCAAAAAGAGTGGTGAGCTCCAGTATTGCAGCAACAATGCTGCAACTTCTGGGGCTTCCTTCTTTACTTTTATCAACCCGGTAGTTCATAACAAACTTGGAAGCGACGGTGTTGTATGCACAAGTACTAGCTCTTACTGCAGGCTGTCACTTGATCAGTTGGTGCAAGTTCGCTAGGAGCTCAAGCCAACTTCTATGAGTTCTCAGAAGAAGATTTTACTGTGATGGAAGAAAGGTAACTCTATAGGGGCTATTCTACTTGTAGAAAGAGAAGGAAAACTGAAATGAAATGCAAACCCTAGTAAACCCTGATTTATCCACTAACTATACTTTTACAAGAAAAGAGATGGAAACTAATGAAATGGGTGCAATTGACTACTGAAAAGGTAAATTTCATTTATTCAAGCTACTTCTAAAAATAAATGAGAAGAAATCATCATTTTTTACTTTTGAGCATTTTTATGTGGAATTATTATGCTTGTGTTTTGATTGGTTGTGGCTGTGCAGAGGTTTGGTGGCAAAGGACGATGGAGTTGGCTTTTGCAGAAGGTGAGGAAGGTGTGGAGGGGTCCTAAGAAGCCCCTAGTACCCTTCCAAAGACTTCCATTGTGATCAAACTTCGAAAAATCACTCACAGGAAATTCTACAGGAGGTTATAGGGGATCTATAGGAGGTTCTATAGGAGGATCTACAGGAGGAGGTCGAAAGTGGTTTTTGGAGGTTTGAAGGTGGAAAAATGATGGGAGAGGGGAGATGAAGGCTGGATGAAGGTGTTGAGAGATCTAGAACTTGTCAAGGAAGATCAGGAACGAAAGAGATGGTTGGATTTGTTCAAAGGGCGAGGAAACAACTTTGTGAAAAACTGCAGAAATCAGGGTAGATTGGCGAAATATGGAGAATGAGTGGGGAAATCTTGGAGAAGTGAGTTGGTGATGGCTATTTGATGTAGGGATAGTGGGCTGAAACATTCTACAAGAGAGCTGCATGCTTACTTCTCAAAATTGACCAAAGCAAGAACCAAAAAACAGAGTTTTGTCTATTTTAACCTAATTTCTGACCTAAAACTAGAGGAATGCTAAAAAATATCTTATGAACAGGAAATCATGTGAGAAAACCATGGTAAATAAACAGGAAATGATCTAAGCATGTGAATATAAACTAATGTCAACTTCTCCAACTCGAAATATCACACTAGCAGTTGCATTGGAAGAGCAAAAACAATGTTTTTGGTGGCAGCGGTAGTGCCTTGATCTCAAATCATGGTACCAAGGAGGGAGAAAGAAGATCAAGACCTGTTGTTGAACTTTTTGGATATTGATCTGTCACTGCAAAAAACTACTTAAGCAACTTGAAGCAAAAACAACTATTCTAATCATAAAAAACAACCTATTCTAAACAAGGTAAAATGAATCTATGTAACATAAATTAACTCATGAACAAAAGAAAAAGCATATAAATACACCAAGGAGGTGCTAGGAAACTTGGTTGGGCTCTAACCCAAGAGATTCAGCCCTCTAGAAAAGATCTGTGCTAGTTCAAACCTTGGTTCATATTCATTTATCAAAAAATAGCAGTTACATCACAAAACTGTCTTCAAAAAGAGCTCGAAAATGAGCTGAGTACAATGCTGCATCAAAGTGCGAAAATAGACTAAGAAATGGCCAACCTACTAAGGCTTGAAGCCTTCTTACTTATACAAGTGGCGACTCCCAACATTCCTTCTAAACTTAAGGAACTCAGCTGTCTAGAACTGAAGATAACACTAGCCCTACTTGACTTGCTCGGCTGCCCCTTGGAATCATCAATGTGGGCCTTTGTACTCCGAGCTGCTGATGAAGAATTCGAGGAAGGGGTCATTAATGAAGGACACACCCCCTACAAGTCCTCATCCCTGTTTCCTCGAGTTTGGCTACCATTTTGCTCATAAATTCCCGGTCCTTGTCCAAAATTATCCAAAAAATCTGCAATAAACACTCATTAGACTACATAGCAAGTGACTATCTCCATTCACCCTATTGACATAAATATATTCAAAAACATGCACAAAAATATTGAGAATGGTGGATTAAATTAAAATAATAGGCAGAATGAGCCCATATAGTTACCCATTTCTGGGGCTCATCGGTTATCACAAAGATTTCTCATTTTTGTCACCGTAAGTTTAGAGAAGCCATTGAAATTGAGAGGTCTTCTAGTAATATTAATAGGAATGAAGGCTAGAAAATTACTAGATGTTGGATTCCCGCCCTCTTTTCTCAGTTTTTCTTTGTCTTTGTCCAGGCTTTTTGTCTTGTTGCTTGTCCGTTTTATTCTCTAATTCCTTTTTTCTTCCTTTTTTATGCATGAGGTAAAGAGAAACTCTCTTCTTTATTTATTTTATTATTAATTTTTATCAGTATTAATTAATTATTATTATTTTGTTATATATATATAAACTCTGTTCTGACTTTGAGAAAGGATAAATAACAAGGGTTAAACTTTTTCTTTTTTAATTACAATAGGAATATAATTAAATAATTAAATTATTTAAACATTTATAAATATTTCACTAGTCAAATATAGCCGTTTATATTAAAAAATAAATCAATATATAAATATTATTATTATTTATTTATTAATCTATAAATAGATAAATATAGAAATAGTTATATATTTATTTATTAATATATTAATCTATATATATTATTTATTTATTAATCTATCAATATATAATTATTATTATTCTTTTGTTTTAACTTTGTTCTGACTTGGAAAAAGATATATATAACAAGGATTAAAACAATTTTTACTTACACTAGGAATAAAATTAAATAAATAAATTATTTCACTAGTCAAATATAGCCGTTTATATATATATATATATATATATATATATATATATATATATAACCTTTCCCTGTTCTTCCCCTAGTTAAACATAGTCATTTTCTTCTAGCTGTTATGATGACCTATCTTCCTATTTAACCTACTTCCTAGATATGTTTCCTCATATTGTCCTGGAGATGAACCACACTGAATGGTTCGAAACGCATCGACCAAAATCTTCAATGTGATTTCTTTCGAAAGTATTTTATATAATATTAATATTAATACTAATTAATATGAATGCAAATATTAATATCATTTGTAATATTATTACTATTTATAAATATTAATTTTAATATTTAGTATTATTATTAAATAATATTATCATGGTCAACCATGGTTACATTGTGACAAAGATTGTTTTTTGGTCCAATGCCACATTATGAAAACCATGGTCAAGCATGGTCCAACATCGTATTAGGACAAAGATTGTCTCAATATGAAAATCAACCATGGTCAAGCATGGTCTAACGTCGCATTATGACAAATATTGTCTCAATATGAAAACCAATCATGGTCCAACGTTGCTTTGTAACAAAGACTATGTCAATATGAAAATCAACCATGGTCAATGATGGTCAATCATGTTTATTTTAGGGTTTATAATATTAATTCAACATCGAATTGTGACAAGTATTGTCTCAATATGAAAATCAATCATGGTCAACGGTGGTCAATCATGGTCAATATGAAAATCAACCATGGTCAATCATAGTCAACCATGGTCCAATGTCACATTGTGACAAATATTGTCACAATATGAAAATAAACCATGGTCAACCATGGTCCAACGTCTCATTGTGACAAAGATTGTGCCAATATGAAAATAAATTGTGATCAATCATGGTCAACCATGATCAATAATCATGGTCACATTGTAGCGAAGATTGTCTCTTGGTCCAATGTCACATTATGACAACCATGGTCCTACATCACATTATGACAAATATTGTTTCAATATGAAAATCAACCATGTTCCAACGTTGCATTCTAACAAAGCCTGTCTCAATATGAAAATCTATCATGACCAACCATGGTTGAGCGTCACATTGTGACAAAGATTGTGTCAATATGAAAATCAACCATAGTCAACAATGGTCGACCATGTTTATTTCAAGGTTTATAATATCTATCTTAGGGTTTATATACATTGGGTATATAATATTAAGCCCTTAGATTTAATATTCTCCCCTTGGGTTTATAATCCTTTGAGTTTTTATTAGTAATCCCTTGCGTTTATTAGTCCCTTGGGTTTCTAATATTAATGCCTTGGGTTCATTAATCTAGGGTCCATATTCCTAGGTTATGATATTATTCATAGGGTTTATAATATTAATCCTAGGATTTAATATAAACCCCTTAGGTTTATAATCATGGTCAATTGTGGTCAACCATGGCCCAATGTCACACTATGACAAAGGTTGTTTCGATATGAAAATAAACCATGTTCAACCATTTTCAACCATTATCATTCATGGTGAACCATGGTCCAATGTCAGACTATAACAAATATTGTCTCAATATGAAAATCAACCATGGTCAACCATATTCAATCATAGTTAACCATGGTCAAATGTCGCATTGTGACAAAAATTGTCTCAAAATGAAAATCAATCATGGTAAAACATGTTCAATATGAAAATCAACTATGGTTGAACATCACATTGTGAAAAAAAATGTCTTAATATCAAAACCAGCCATCGCCAACCATCGTCAACCATGCTCAAACGTTATATTGCGACAAAGATTTCCTCAATATCAAAATCAACCATGGTAAATCATGGTCAAATATCATCAATAGCCATGCTTATAGCGTGACAAATATTGTATCATATTACAACATCACATTGTCACAACCATGGTCAGCCATTGCTAGCTATGGTTAACCATGGCCCAACATCGCATTGTGACAAAGATTGTCAATATGAAAATCAACCATGGTCAACCATGATCCAACATCACATTGTGACAAATATTCTCTTTATATGAAAATCAATCATGTTCAATCATGGTCCAATGCCACATTATGAAAAATATTATCTCAATACGAAAATCAGTCATGGTCAACCATGATCAACCATGCTTGTTTTAGGGTTTATGATATTTATCTTAGGGATTATATACCTTGGGTTTACAATATTAATCCTTTGGGTTTTTTATGTTTTTAGTATTAATCCCTTGTTTTTATTAGTACCTTGGGTTTATAATATCAATCCCTTCGGTTTATTAATCTAAGGGTTCATATTCCTAGAGTATAATATTATTGATAGGGTTTATAATATTAATCCTAAGGTTTACTATAGATCCCTTGAGCTTATAATCCATTAGGTTTATAATATTAATGCCTTGGGTTTATGATGTTAATCAAAGGGTTTATGTTCCTAGGGTTTAATATTAAGCCTAGTGCTTACACTATGTTATAGATCTGATATGAAAATATAAGGCAATGCAAATAAACCCAAGAAAAACAAGATCTGAATATATATATATATATATATATATATATATATATATATATATATATGATTCTTTATTGATCAAAACCCTTAAGGTAGGGCAACACCATACATTCACTCCTTAAGGAAGGAGAACACTCCACAAGCCATATGCCTATTCATACAATATTCCTTGACATCTCTCAATGTGGAGTCTCTAGCCTCTATATAGGCCTCATACATACAATACCATGGGTCATTACCATGGTTCCCTCAATACCATCTATCTAATACCATGTGCCCATTACATTATTATTAACTACTTGTGGTCCCTTACATGATACAGGTTAACCACCTTATTTATTACTATGGCCCATCCCATTATTACATTATTCCCTTGGGTACCTCCCTTTGTACCCCATATTATCCCCCCTAGGTATATAACATTCCACCCCCTTAACATGTTTCGTCCCAAAAACATGGGAAGAACACAAATAATAAGATCTACTCAAAGGAGTAGTGCACTGGTACCATGCACGTGGATCTAGCCATCCAAGAGAAAGGTGAATCCTCGATCCAGCTGGTGCCTTACTCGCTTGAGATGGGAGTTGACCATGGCAGTTCTTCTGTGTTGATGTGTAATAGGTGGATCTTCACTCCTCTCTATCTATCCTGCGGGGATTGTTGTCCTTGTGGCTAATTGGTTGCCATCTTGTTGGTTGTTGTCTTGCGGGGTGATGTGGGTGATGATATGTTGAAGTTTTAACCCACGGTGTCGTTTTCTTTACTTCACCCTGCTGTGGTGTCTTATCTTCCAATATTACTTCAACCACTGAGCCCTCATCTGATGTATCAACACTTGTAACTTTTTCTACTTCAGCCTCTATTTGTGTTTGATTTTCAATCATGAAAGACTCATCATCTGATATGTCAGTCCCTGGAACATCTTTTGCGTCAACCTTCGTGGACTCTACCTGTTTATTGATGGAAATATCTTGTAATGTAATTTTCTTCTTTTTTTACCAAAGCTTCAGGAATTTCTTCTGCACATTAATATTTATAGTACCCATTGATTCCATCCACGGGTATCCCAAAACAACATCCTCATTAACCATATCTAAAGCATAAAAATCAGAAAGCAATACATACTTGTCCATAGAAATCTTCAAATCTTTATAAACTTGCACCTGCTCATTATTAACCTGTGTGTGCTCCATGTAGTTCGCTGGCACTTGTAATTTGGATTTATAGACACAATGAACTTCTCCTTCTGAATCAATCCATGAACCCGTAATAAGGAGATACCAGCAAAAAATAACCGTTTAGGTTTCTTGGTTTCCTTCTTTCCTGTAAAAATAAAATCTTTGCTAGGTTGTGTGCCTGTCTGTGTGAGCTTAATAAGAGAACCCACAAAATTATATCTACAGTCAAAGTGGTCACAAATAGATTTTGTGAACATCTGCCAAGTAGTTGTCCTTGGATGGCATTTTTAATGACACTGCGACCATTGCCATCTTTCGTGGTCCAAGTACATGATTCCCACACTCAGCTGAGTCGCATCATCGATGATGTAATTCAATGTGAAATATGTCTCCATTTGTGCTAGCCATTTGGCTGGATGAGAGCCATCAAATTTATACAAGTCCCTCAAATTCTGATCTAGGCCCGCTATCACAAAAAAAAATTGGCGAAAATTTGAAATGGCAACAATTCAGTCAATATTGCTCACAATCCATATTATGACTTGTTTTTGGAAATGGAAAAACCATTATGCATATTCCCATGTGATATAAATCCCGATCTAGGCATTGGAATTTCTGATTGTTGCAACTATCCCGCTGTCACCAAAAATTATGAAAAAAGAGCTGATTTTAAATCAGCGATATTTCCCTCATCCGAACTCTGATTCCACTGTTTTTTTTTTTTGAATTTGGGTATTTTTTCACAAATAATCTAGATCTGCAATTACATTCTACATTTTTTTCCCCAAAGCGTACATATTTGTGCCGCAAACTCGCTGCCCCGAAAAAATGTCTGCAACACCACTGATTTTTAGATCAGCGATATCTCCTTCATCCGGACTTTGATTTGGTCGATTTTTTTTTTTAAATAGGGTATTTTTTCACAAAGAATCCAAATATACAATTATATTTTGCATAATTTTTCCCAAAACGTACAGATATGATCTGCAAACTCGCCACCCTAGAAAGTTCCTGCAAAAAATTAAAAAAAACTCTCCACCTTTTCCCAAGAAAGTGCTTTGATACCACTTGTTATAGATCTGATATGAAAATATAAGACAATGCAAATAAACCCAAGAAAAACAAGATCTGAATATAGATAGAAATGCTTCTTTATTGATCAAAACCATTAAGGTAGGGCAACACCATACATTCACTCCTTAAGGAAGGAGAACACTCCACAAGCCATATGCTTATTCATACAATATTCCTTGACATCTCTCAATGAGGAATCTCTAGCCTCTATATAGGCCTCATACATACAATACCATGGGTCATTACAATGGTTCCCTCAATACCATCTATCTAATACCATGGGCCCATTACATTATTACTAACTACTTGTGATCCCTTACATGATTTGGGTTAACCACCTTATTTATTACTATGGCCCATCCCATTATTACATTATTCCCTTAGGTACCTCCCTTTGTACCTCATATTATCCTCCTAGGTATATAACACAATATTAGTCCCTTGGGTTTATTAATTTTAGGGTTTATACTCCTATGGTTTAATATTCATCCTAGGGTTTAATGTTATTCCCTTAGGTTTATAAACCCTTGGGTTTTTAATATTAAACCACAGTCAACCATGATAAATCATGGTAAAACATGGTAAACCATGATCAACCATGTTTATTTGAGGGTTAATAATATTTATCTTAGTTTTTATATACTTTGAGTTTATACTATTAATCCTTTTAGTTTTTTAGGCTTTTAGTATTAATCCCTTGATGTTATTAGTGCCTTGGGTTTATAATATCAATCCCTTGGGTTCATTAATCTAAGGGCTCATATTCATAGCGTATAATATTATTGATAGGGTTTATAATATTAACCATGGTATTTAATATAGATTCTTTGGGTTTATAATCCATTAGGTTTATGATATAAATTCCTTGGGTTTATAATATTAATCATAGGATTTATATTCGTAGGGTTTGATATTAATCCTAGTGTTTACAAAATTTATCCCTTAGGTTTATTAATCATAGAGTTAATATTCATATGGTTTAATATTCGTCCTAGGGTTTAATATTTGCATTGTTACATTACAAAACTTGGGTTTAATACAAGGTTTATAATATTAGGACTTTTTAATATTCAATTTATAATACTAAACTTTAATATTAGATTTATAATTTGTAGTACTATGGTTTATAATATTAATCTTAGGGTTTAATATCAATCTCCTAGATTTTTAATATTAATATTTTGGATTTATTAACCACTTAGGTTTATAATATTAATCCCTTGGGTTCAAAATTATTCTCCTCGGTTTATAATCCATTTAGTTTATAATATTAATCCTTTATGTTTATTAAACCCAAGGCATTAATACAAACAAGGGATTAATACTAAAAACCCAAACAACCCACAGGATTAATAGTATAAACCCAAGGTATATAAATCCTAAGATAAATATTATAAACCCTCAAAGAAACATGGTTGACCATGGTTTAATATAAAAACCCAAGGGATTATAAACCCTAATATTAGTACCATAAACTCTAATGATAAACCCAAGACATTAATGATAAAATCCAAACACTAAGATTAGTATTATAAACTCTAATAACAAACCCAAGATATTAATGATATAAACCAAAGCGATTAATTTTATAAACTCTTAGGAATAATAGACCCAATGGGTTAATATTATAAACCGAGGGGATTATAAATATTATAAATCTAGGGGAGAAATACAAGGGATTATAAACTGAGGGGAATAATTTTAAGCCCAAGGGATTAATATTATAAACCTAAGGGATTACTGCACCCAAAGGATTAATATTAAAAATCCAAGAAATTGATAATGGGATTGATATTATAAACCTAAGTCACTAATAAAAATATGGGATTAATACTAAAAAAGTAGAAAAAACCAAAATATTAATAGTATAAACCCAAGGTATATAAACCCTAAGATAAATATTATAAACCCTAAAACAAACATGGTTGACCATGATTTAATATTAAAAACATAGGGGATTATAAACCCAAGGGAATAACATTAAATCCTAGGATGAATATTAAACCATAGGAATATAAACCCAAGGGATTAATATTGTAAACACTAGGCTTAATATTAAGCCCTAGGAACATAAATCCTATGATTAATATCATAAGGACAATGAATTTATATTATAAACCCAAGGGATCTATATTAAACCCTGTCATTAATATTATAAACTCTATCAATAATATTATACCCTATGAATACGAACCCTTTGATTAATAAACCTAAGGGATTGATATTATAGACCCAAGGTACAAATAAAACAAGGGATTAACATTAAAAACCTCAAAAACCCAAAGGATTAATATTGTAAACCCAAGGTATATAAAGCCTACGATAAATATTATAAACCCTAAAATAAACGTGGTTGACCATGGTTGACCATGATTGATTTTTTATATTATGCAATATTATAAACCCATAATTAAAAAATGTAATATCACAAATCCAATGGACTAATATTATAAACCTAAGGGGAAATAAACACAAAGATTTAGTATTATAAAAGTAAGGGAAAATAAACACAAGGGGAAAATATTAAACCCTAAGATTAAGAATAATAAACCCAAAGGATTAATAAACCCAAGGGAAAATAAATCCTAGGAATTAATATTATAAACCCAATGGAAAATAAACCTAAGGGAAAAATATTAAACCTTAAGATAATAAAAATAAATCCAATGGATTAATATTATAAACCTAAGGGAAAATAAATCCTAGGAATTAATATTATAAAGCCAACTGAAAATAAAGCTAAGGGAAAAATATTAAACCTTAAGATAATAAAAATAAACCCGATGGATTAATATTGTAAACCTAAGGGAAAAAAAAACCTGGGTTAAAGTGTTACATTATTAATAAGAACAATTTGATACATCATGATATTAAATTTTAATATTATAAATCCTAACACCATCAAACCCAATATTATAAGCTCTAATATTAGTATCAAAAACTCTAATAATAGACCCAACATATTAATAATATAAACCGAACAATAATATTAGTATTATAAACTCTAATAATAAACCCAAAATATTAATGATATAAACAAAAGTGATTATTTTTATACACCCTTAGGAATAATAGACCCAATGGGTTAATATTATAAACCCACATGATTATAAATATTATAAAACCAAGGGATAAATACTATAAACTCTTAGGATTAATACACATAAAGGATTAAAATTAATATTAATATTATAGACACTAAAATCACAAAACCCATTATTATAAACTGAACATTTCAAACCCTTATATTAAAAGTGATATTATAAAACCAATATTATAAACTCAAGCGAAAATAGACCCAAGGGATTAATATTATAGACCCAAGAGAAAATAAACTTGAAGGAAAAATATTAAACCCACATAATTTATATTGTAAACCCAAGGGATTATAAACCAAAGTAATAGTCACTCCTCTACAATGTTGTAAATGATATGAATCTGATGCACAACTGTAATCATGTCAATCCTCACCAACATGCCTCCCTAGTGTCCTCCTTGTGCATCGAAGTCTCAAACTCACAAGCTAATAGGCTCCATGTTATTCCTTGCCTAAACTTATCCCTTTTGGGTTTTTTCTTCTACTGAGGACTGCTCCCCCTTAACTCCTCCCCCATTTTTTTTTCTATGTGTGCATGCTCCCTATGCTTGTGTTCTTTTCTAGGTTGACTTCCTAGGTATTTTCCCAATTGCACATGTAGTTATTGTGCATTAATTCTTTTGTCATTTTGTTTTCTTGTGCAGTTCCCAAGCCAACATGGGTTGTGTCTCTTGCTTGCAACCCATAAATTCACAAAAACAATCTCATTTAAAACACCATTCTAGTCCATTTAAGACTCAATAGCCAACCTTAAATGGTTTTCCACATTGTCCAGTTTCTTCCTTTAGCAAGTAAATTGAATATCCCAAGAAAATGGCCTCCCTTAGGCGCTAGGAATCTTTGTCCCTTACTCAAACCATTTTAATTGTCAAAATTCAAAATACATGAGGTACTTATATGGAAACATCAATCCAATTACCAACTAGGTTGTTACATATAATTAACATAAAATATTGTTCTTTTGGGGTTTTAGTTCTTGTGGGTCCACACAGGTCTGTATGAACTAGATATAGAGGCATGGTTGATCAATGCTCCTTAGTATTGAAAGCATGTTTTCCAAATGGACATGATTTGTATATTGTGTTGTTGGGATTGAAAATGTTTGGAAAATCCATCATAACTTCCTTCTTCCTTAACTTCACCAGATGATAAAATTTTAAATGCTCCTATCTTTTGTGCAATAACTAGCTTTCATAAATATTTATCAAACAACGGTTTTCATTTTTCTCATTACGTATGTATATATTGCTTCAATTTCTTACTGCGTTTTCTACTACCTTCTTTGTGTTTTCCTTCTTTATCTCATAACCTTTGGAGTGAAAGGTGACATAATACCCCTGGTCACACATTTGACTCTCACTTAACAAGTTGTGTTTGAGTCCATCTACATAGAGAACGTTCTGATCCTTTCCATTTTCATTATCCAAACTAGTTGGGCCTTTACCCATGATTTTTCCTAGTCCGACATTTCCAAAAGTAACACTACCACTCTTATATTCTTTTAGTGCTATGAATTTACTATTGTCACTAGTCACGTGATTTAAGAACCCACTATCCACATACCATTGGCGTCCTTGGTTATGAGCATATAGAATGATGCCAAACTCGTCTTGATTTTATGGTGTCTTCTTCTTCCATGTTGTATTCACTTCTTGTGCTTGTTTGATTTGAGGGGGTGATAAGATTTCATTGGTTCTACATGTATTTTCTTTATGTCCATAATTATGAAAATGATAACATTCAATGTGATCTAGCAGAGAAGTAAAAGGATTGTTGCTTCTGGGGTTACTCCTTTATGAGTTTACAGGTATTATATCCCTATTCCTTGAGGTCTGATATGATTCTTTACTTTTATTTATGATAGGATTATTTATAATATATGATATGTAGTTAATATACTTATGATTGTAATTGGTACAAGAATAACAACAACCATAGAATAGATTTTGGTACCTGGGAGCAAATGACCTTTGAGGGAAATTTCTTATGATTCTTTATTGACTATTTTTTTGAAGGGGACATGGATTTTGCTAATTTATTAATTCATCTTTGTATCTATTCATATTATTGTTATTATCCTTTCTTTGTTGTTGTTTATCTTTATCATTGCCTCTACTTTCATTGTTTTAAAGTCCCTTGAGCATTTCAACATAATTTTTGGATTTTTTTATCTTCAACTTTCTGCGTACTTGTTTTTTGTTCATAACCCATACCAGTTTTGATAAGGGCATACCTATGGACACTTATAATTTCATCTATTTTTTCAATATCCTTAAATATACATTAAATTTGGATTTCACTGAGCCTTCGTATTTTCTATTTCCTTTCTAGTGGACATTATTTCTTCCTCTAGCTTCTCACATTCCTTTGCCTTCTTTTTCAACTATTCTAGGAGGGTTTCTTCAATATTCTTAGCTTACTCTGAATCTATTCTGAGAAGATTGAGTGATGAACCTTCAAATTTATGCCATTCTTTTTCATACTTCACCAATATATCTTTTTGCTTGTTGTTTTTCCTGAGTCTGTCAATTTCTTCCAGGGAACTAATTAGTTCACCATCAAGATCTACTTCGGCCTTTGCTTCATATATTTCATAGTCATATTGACCTTCATCTTGGGTTTCTATATCCATGAGCATGAATTCATTGGTCTTTTATTCATCATAAGGTTTCTCATCCTCATCTTCTAAGGAGTAGGTATCCTCTTTAGAATAAATATTTTCTTTTTGAAATTCTTCTCCTTCTTGAATTTTCTAGATTTCCTCTTTTATTTATCATCATATTCATTTTCCTCATTTATAATGACATTTATAACAATACATCAAATTTAGAATAGTTAAAATACTTAAAGGGTAACTCTCCTTTGTACTTACCAAATCCTCTCTTTAGCTTCCTTACAAACTTCACTTATTCTTCATCAAATTCATAGGTTAAACATTCTTGATCATCATGTGATTTATTTGTTGACTTAGAAGGATGCTTCCTTTGATGTTGATATTTCTTTAACATTCCTCATCTCATATGCAGTCAAAATTCCATGAAGATTATCCATGATTAATTTATTAATATCATGCATCTCCTTTAGGGTTGAAACCTTTAAATTAAATCTAGAAGGGAGATATCTTAAGATTTCTTTGACTACTGCAACTTCATCAACCTTTTTATCGAGAGCTTTAATGGTAATGACTATCTCATTATATGAAGAAAAAATTTAGCTACATTCTCATAACTATTATGTAATCTTTCCCATATCTCCTTTTGCAGATTGGAAATGCATGAATTTAAAAAACTCAAATTCTGGGAGACCACTTAGTATTGCCTTCATGACTTTGGCATTATGGGATAGGTCTAGTTTCTCATATTTACTGATCAAAAGAGTTGCCTTTGTATAGCCATATAACATTGCATGCAAAAAATTTTCATCAAGTGACATCAGATATGTCCTCATTATTACTTTCCAAAAAGCATAGTTCATTCCATTGAATGGGGGGTTTATTAGTGAAGCCACAATCCTAACTAGCCATGTTTCTAGAACTACCTTCTAGTGGTTAGACTGTTAATGAATGAACTTGATCCAATACAAATTGTTGGAAATTAATTTTATATTGAGAGGGGGGATGAATTAGTATAAAGCACTTTTTAACAATGTAAAGAATTGTATGACATAGCTATACAATAATCAAGATGCAGAAATTATGAACACAAGATATACATGGAAACCAATCTAGGAGAAAACTACACAACTTCTCCTGATTAGATGTATTTGAGGGAACTTGCTTCAACTACATTTGTCTTTGTATGCACTAACCTACAAGAGACACCAATCCCTTTTTCTTTGTAGGAACCAACCTGCTAGAGACACAAATCCTTGCTTATTTGTAGGCATCAATCTACTCTTCCACTCAAATTCCTTTTTCATAAATTCTCAAAATTAGATCAATTAGCGGTTCATTTAAATTTCACTCACACAACAATATTTAATCCCAATTATCCTTTCTCTCTCTTATTTATTTGTAACATAATATATTTCTTGATTTTCTGATCCAATTGATCTTACACCAAATCTCTGCTACTCGTTCTCAAACGTGATATGAACACCAATT